>CM046444.1:73484196-74099508 GCA_025506515.1 Flaveria trinervia
AACTACTG
This sequence comes from Flaveria trinervia, assembly GCA_025506515.1. Classification (NCBI taxonomy): domain Eukaryota; kingdom Viridiplantae; phylum Streptophyta; class Magnoliopsida; order Asterales; family Asteraceae; genus Flaveria; species Flaveria trinervia. The sequence goes on from CM046444.1 coordinate 73,484,205, forward strand.
ATGACTAACACCAATCCTTCAGTCGTTCTTACCCTACCCTATAATTATCCCAACCTAAGCTCTCCCATGCTCATCTTCTTCAAACCTAACGTTCCTCTCCAAAACTTCCCTCTTCTCCATGGCGTCCCCGCAAATTAACCGCGACACAACTATGTTGCCTACCTCACTAAATCGCCCTCTGGACTAAGTTCGATACTGCTATCGATCTTATGGTTCAGTCCCAATACAACACGGCTTTTCTTCTGAATCCCATACTACATGCCGAATCCTTGCACCAATTTTGGATGAACGTTACTGTTATCACTAGGGAGAACAACACACCATCCCTCCCTCCAGTCGTCGTAACAACAAGAAGTAGTCATCACTCCTGAATAATCCGCAAAATTCTTCATCTGAATTGGCTAGTTCTCCTGCTGGATATCCAAAGGGCACCACTGATCTATCCTTTGCCCAACATGGATATCAAGGCGATCTCAGTGCCACCACTATCTTGAAGAAACACTTTAATGACGATGAGCGCCTATCTTTCACATGGTGAATGTATGTTTGGCCCCTAAGACGTCGTCTGGGATCAAATGTCGACGAAATGGCAGCAGGTAATGTATTCTATCCTTGAGCAACAACCACTAAACTTTTCAGAAATAATATTTTCAGAGCTCAAAGATATGGCTCAAAAACTAACTGCCAACCGTTGGATACTTTATCCACGTTCATAATGGCCATTATTACAGACCAGCTTAATGCTGAGGGACTTGTTGGCTTGGGAGTCCCTGCTACGGCTGTTCTGCCGGAAGTATACTCCCGGCACAACTCTGACCAGACACTTAAAATGGCTGCCAAGCTGCGAACACCCACGCAGCTGGAACCCACAGCCACCACCTCCAAATCAAAAGTCCCCACCAAACCCACCAAAAAGAAACCCAAAACGGCAACTCAGGGAATTGAGTCCCCTGAGGATGCCCCTGCAACACAAACGCAGGAATATCCACTAGTCCAAACCCCCTAGTGGATACAATGACTCTTCCAGCCATAGCCGCTCAGCTTCCTCTCAACAGGAGCCTGCAGCAACCACAAAAGGGGTACCTACATATCTGCGATCTTCCTCACTTGAGGGGATTGCCATTCAAGAGCACCAACCTCCCAGTGCACACTGCTTCTATCCCTTCACCGCAAACAACCGCCCCTCACAGCCCAACGTTAATAGTTGCACAAGTGCTGACTCAACTGCACTCCTCACCCCCTCCCCAGCAACCACTCACTACTGGAATACCTCTACAATAGAGGGGGAGGAACACAGTGCACTTGAGAACCCACAGCACAGGGGTTTACAACTTCTATCTCCTGGTGTAGACAAGGAGTTTAGAATATCTAGTGAGGCTGCCACCTCCTCTGACTCAGCACATGATCAGAATGAGGCTGGTAACATTGCCAAGACCTCACTAGAGGCAACAGCTGATGATGGACACTGTCCTGAGGCTGGAAGTCCCCAGTACCAAGCACAAGGGGCAAGCATCAACTGGTCTACACCCAGTGCATGTAAATCCTGCTCTAAGCAGAGGTCATATGATTCAGCTTCGGCTGATGATGACCTGGGCTTTTTCTACGATGTTCTTGCCCAGAGCACAATCCTTGAAGAGAAAGTCAGTAGTTTGCAAACCTACTTGATCAACTCTCCCAAGGAGAAGACCATCTGCCTCTACCACCCACAGATGGCACTTCACTTGAAGGTTCCCCAAACACTGAGCCACTCCAAACTCAACCACCTGCCTCTACTTCAGGCCCTACTTCTCAGGAACAGAACCCTCCTGAGCAATATTGGTGTACTCCAAAATTTCCTCCCTCTCATCACACACCCATAATCACTGATATTGTGACCAAAGCCATTGATGAGAGGCTTCCCCTACTTTACAGCCCTTGATTGATGCTGCTGTCCAAAAGACTCTTTCCGCGGTACAAACCCCTTCCTCCAATGCATCCAAAAAGGGGGAGAGTACTGCAGTGAAAGAAAAGAAGAGGAAAAGATCCGAGGAAAAGAAGAAGCGAAGCAAGCCCAAAAGGAGGAGAAAGAACAGCAACCAATGCTCACCTACAAGCGAAAGAAAGGTGCCGATGATCACATTGCTGAAGATAAAGCCTTGGAGCTACTGATAAAAGAGGCTGATGCCGAACACAGCAGATCAATGGACAACATCATTGATCAGCTGTTTAGGCAAGGCCATGACACCAAAAACTTGACTCTGAGATTCGACGACTAGAGATTGAAGAAATCCAGAATAGATGGGCAAGTATGAAGTGTTAGAAAGAGAAAGGCTTGAAATCATGATTAGATTTATTGCAAAATATCTTGGAAGATCAATGATCAAAATCAAAGCTTGGTCCAGGCGTATCTTGGCAATCACCACCAAGATCTGTTCGTCTGAAGCATATACTAAGGGCTTGTTATTGAAGCTTTGAATGAAGCGGGTGCTGGGAGCAGGACTGAGCTAGCCAAGCAATCAAAAGCCACACTCACCTCAAGGATGCTAGAACAGCCTGTCAACATTCCGCACCAAACCCACCCAAAACACCCACCCCCAAACCAACTCCCTTACCCTCAAAACCCATAGCCGATGATATACCCTTGAAGAAGAAGAGAAGGATATTGAGGCTAGAAGATGATGAAGATAGGCTGCTGCTCTCAGCTGTGATTCAGTTGCCTAAGGCCACCAGTCACTCCTCAGCAATTACTCCTGAAGTCCAGAGACAAATGGTTAAAGTGAAGCTAGAAGAAGAAGAGCTTCATAAACAGCATGATGAGGAATTGCTGAAGAGAGTTGACAAAGCTTATGCAGCCACATCTTCTATCATCAATATGAAGAAGCAAGCCCTCAGACTTTACACTCTCAGGCATACCTTTCAATATCAAAAGGAAAGAGTGAGGATTTGGCCCGATCCCAGGGTCTCTCCAGAATTCATAAGAAAAATATACCTCAGAGATACATTGGCCAGGTGAAAAGATCGTAGATGAAGTGATTTCTCTGGTCTTTGTAGTTCCACCCTGGGAAAATCCTAGAAGACTTCAAGAAGGCCTACAAAGCTATCTAACCCCTCAGAAGATGCTGGAAAACAAAATAGTGAAAAAGGGGTTAGTTTACAAGAGGCTTGAGGAAGTCAGGAAAAATGAGCTCCAGTTGTCTAGAGGGTAATCACCGGATGAGTTTGCTTACAGAATAAGAAACTGTGGAGCTAAAGAATGGGAAACAGGCCAAATACCTGTCTGAGTATTATGGGCCTGAATCATGTTTGAAGGAGGTGCTGAAGAGCTAATCATGGAGGAACAAATCACCTCCTTGAGGCCTACATAAGAGAGTCGTACAGACCATTATGGGGAAGTGAATCTCATGAATGGGATAACAACTCTGTGTCCTGTTCCCCAAAACAGAGTTCCCATCATACTTGCCAAACAAATATTTGAGATTTCTTCCTAGGCCGGAGATTACATGGGTCATCTTCTCTACTGATCAAGAAGGAAAAAGACCAACACTCTGCCAACAATAAGTGGGACAACGATAATTTAGAGGTTTTGGCTGCATTGGTTCAGGGGGAATTTGTTGGACCAAAAGAACCAATGAGCCAAGATCAGAAAAACCTCTAAGTCCCACATGGTATCACAACAACTGCTGAAAGACTCAATCAGCAGTTTGACAAGTGCTGAAGACTTCCAAGCTGAAGATCAAGTGCTGAAGATTTCCAAAAGCTGAAGAACTAAAGTGCTGAAGTACAACAGCTGAAGAACACAAGTACTGAAGCTGAAAGACCTAAGTACTGAAGTACAACAGCTGAAGAGTTTACAAGTGCTGAAGATCAACAACTGATGTACAAAGCCTAAGACATGACTGAAGACATCAGCTGATAATCTACTGAAGTCATCAGCTGATGAAACATCTGAAGGTCAAGTCTGAAGATCAAGTACTGAAGCGTCAGTAGTTTGTCACAACTGCTGAAGAGTACTTCTTCAGTAGTGTGATATCAGCAGTTTTATATTTGTAGTTTCAGTAGTTTTATGTTTCAGTAGTTTTGTAAAACGACTGAAGAGCTTGTTCTTAAGTCGTTGTAGTTTTCAGAGTTTTATATTTTGTACTTAACACTCTGATATGTTCTCAGTAGTTGTGAACATTTCAGTAGTTTGTTAAGAGTTAGTTATTTTTGTATTAGATCTGCCAGTTGTCACTTTCCGTGATAACAGCAGTGATTGTTGCACTCTATAAAGGAGTGACAATATGTAATAGTCATGATGAATGAATGAATGTTTTTGAATGATTTGATTAGAAATATTCTATATCTATAAACATTCCTTGAAATCAGTAATATAATTCTCTCCTATAACCGTATGTGCTCTTAATGCATACAAGTATCGATTGCTTGCTACAATTGTCTAATTCTTGTTCGTATCCGCTGCTTTGAATCCTAATACATCAACTTGTGATCGCTGAACTGTCATTCTTTCTTCATGCTGATAATTGATGACGAAGCAGCATAGGTTTTGTCAATGGTTTCGCATTTCATCATCATGAAGCTTTTGCTGCTCCTCTTCTTCATTTTTACTCTCACGCATCCATTTGTGAGGTGGGAGTGATGGCACAGGTTTGGCTTTCGCCAATGTTAGGACTGCAGATAGAGGCATCCTATCTTCTTCCACATCATCCTCTTCTTCTTCTTCTAGCCTCAACACCCTTCTCTTCTTCTTATTAGGTGCATCATCGGCTATTGGTTAGATGGTAAGGGAGTGGTTTTGTGGGTTGTGATTGTGGTTGTTTGGATTTGGGCTTTGAGATGGTTTGGAGATTTGAGGGGTAGGCGTTTTGAGTGGGTGGAAAGGAAGGGTGGTCCAGCATCTTTGTTGTGAGTTTAGCCTTTGTAAGTCTTGCCATTTCAAACCTTTTTCCAGCCTCAGCCTCATCAGGGCTTCAATGATAATCCCCTTGTGGAATTGCTCAGACAGACACATTTGGTGGCTATAGCCAGAATACTGTCTCTGGTCCACGCACGAATCTCCATCAAAGATCGTCCTAAGTATTGGCAATGAAACGGATCATGATCTCCAATTTTCCTTCTCCAGTACATCATACCAAGCCCATCGGGTTTGAATCTCCTCCACTTCCAACTTCCTGATTTCACTATCTAATGTGGCTGTATCAAAACCTTGCCTGAAGAGTTGCTCATGATTTTATCCATGGATTGGCTGTGTGTATCATCAGCATCTTTACCAGCTCTTCCAAGATTTTTCTTCAGCAGTAGTTGATCATCAGCACTTTTCTTTCGTTTATAGGTGATCCAGTTTTGCTTTTCTTTTTCCACCTCCTGGGCTTGCTCTTGGGCCTTCTCATCCTCTGTTCTTTTCCTCTTCTTTTTTTCACTGCAGTACTCCCCCTTTTTGGATGCATGGGGTAGGGTTTGTACCGCCGAAAGTGTCTTTTGCACACAGCATCAATCAAGTTGTAAAGTTAGTAAAGCCCTCATCAATGGCTTTAGTCCACACTGTCAGTGATTATGGGTGTGATGGATGGAGGGAATTTTGAATAACAACAACTATTTGCTCAGGAGGTTCTGTTCCTGAGAAATAGTGCCAGAAGCAGAGCAGGTGGCTGAGTGTTGGGAGTGGCTCGGTGTTTGGGAACTTCAACTGAAGTGCCATCTGTGGTTGGTGGAGGCGATGGTCTTTCTCCTTGAGAGAGTTGATCAAGTAGGTTTTTGCAGCTGACAGGATCAGCGATCACAAGTTTGATGTATTAGATACAAAGCAGCGGAATACAAACAGAATTAGACAAATTGTAGCAAGCAATGATACTTGTAAGCATTAAGCGCATACGGTTATAGGGAGAGATATATATTTTTGATTTCAAGGAATGTTTAGATGTAGAATATTTCTAATCAAATCATTCATTCATTCCATTCATTCTTCATTCATTACAATAAGTTGTCACTCCTTATATAGAGTGCAACAATCACTGCTGTTATCACGGAAAGTGACAACTGGCAGATCAATACAAAATAACTAATTCTTAACAAACTACTGAAATGTTCACAACTACTGAGAACATATCAGCATGTTAAGTACAAAATATAAAACTACTGAAACTACAACGACTGAAGAACAAGCTCTTCAGTCGTTTTACAAAACTACTGAAACATATAAATAAAACTACTGATATCACAACTACTGAAGAAGTACTCTTCAGCAGTTGTGACAAACTACTGAGGCTTCAGTACTTGATCTTCAGACTTTGACCTTCAGGTGTTTCATCAGCTGATGACTTCAGTAGATATCATCAGCTGATGTCTTCAGTCTTTGTCTTCAGACTTTGTACATCAGTTGTTGTCTTCATCAGCACTTGTAAACTCTTCAGCTGTTGTACTTCAGTACTTTGGTCTTTCAGCTTCAGCACTTGTGTTCTTCAGCTGTTGTACTTCAACACTTTAGTTCTTCAGCTGTTGAGGTCTTCAGCACTTGATCTTCAGCTGTTGAAGTCTTCAGCACTTGTCAAACTACTGATGAGTCTTTCAGCAGTTGTTGTGATACCATGTGGGACTTAGAGGTTTTCTGATCTTGGCTCATTGGTTCTTTTGGTCCAACAAACTCCCCCTGAACCAATGCAGCAAAACCTCTAACTTATTTATTCTCCCACTTATTGATGGCAAAATGTTGGTCTTTTTCCTTCTTGATCAGTAGAGAAGATGACCCATGTAAGCTCCGGCCTGGGAAGAATCTCAATATTTGTTTGGCAGAGTATGAATGGGAACTCTGTTTTGGGGAACTGGACACAGAGTTGTTATCCCATTCATGAGATTTACTTCCCCATAATGAGTCTGTACGACTCTCTTGTGTAGGCCTCAAGGAAGGTGATTTGTTCCTCCATGGTTAGCTCTTCAGCACCTCCTTCAAACAATGATTCAGGCCCATAATACTCAGACAGGTATTTGGCCTGTTTTCCATTCTTTAGCTCCACAGTTGTTATTATCTGTAAGCAAACTCATCCGGTGATTACCTTCTAGGAACAACTGGAGCTCATTTTTCCTGACTTCCTCAAGCCTCTTGTAAACTAACCCTTTTTCACTATTTTGTTTTCCAGCATCTTCTGAGGGTTAGATTAGCTTTGTAGGCCTTCTTGAAGTCTTCTAGGATTTCCCAGGGTGAAACTACAAAGACCAGAGAGATCACTTCATCTACGATCTTTTTCACCTGGCCAATGTATCTCTGAGGTATATTTTTCTTATGAATTCTGTGAGAGACCCTGGGATCAGGCCAAATCCTCACTCTTTCCTTTTGATATTGAAAGGTATGCCTGAGAGTGTAAAGTCTGAGGGCTTGCTCCTTCATATTGATGATAGAAGATGTGGCTGCATAAGCTTTGTCAACTCTCTTCAGCAATTCCTCATCATGCTGTTTATGAAGCTCTTCTCTTCTAGCTTCACTTTAACCATTTGTCTCTGGACTTCAGGAGTAATTGCTGAGGAGTGACTTGTGGCCTTAGGCAACTGAATCACAGCTGAGAGCGGCAGCCTGTCTTCATCATCTTCTTCATCATCTTCTAGCCTCAATATCCTTCTCTTCTTCTTCAAGGGTATATCATCGGCTATGGGTTTGAGGGTAAGGAGTTGGTTTGGTGGGTTGTGTTTTTGGTGGTTTTGGTGTGGGATGTTGACAGGCTGTTCTAGCATCCTTGAGGTGAGTGTGGCTTTTGATTGCTTGGCTAGCTCAGTCCTGCTCCCAGCACCCGCTTCATTCAAAGCTTTAAACAAGCCCCTTAGTATATGCTTCAGACGAAAGATCTTGGTGGTGATTGCCAAGATACTGTCCCTGGACCAAGCTTTGATTTCAATCATTGATCTTCCAAGATATTTTGCAATAAATCTAATCATGATTCAAGCCTTTCTCTTTCTAACACTTCATAACTTGCCCATCTATTCTGGATTTCTTCAATCTCTAGTCGTCGAATCTCAGAGTCAAGTTTATTGGTGTCATGGCCTTGCCTAAACAGCTGATCAATGATGTTGTCCATTGATCTGCTGTGTTCGGCATCAGCCTCTTTTATCAGTAGCTCCAAGGCTTTATCTTCAGCAATGTGCTCATCAGCACCTTTCTTTCGCTTGTAGGTGAGCATTGGTTGCTGTTCTTTCTCCTCTTTGGGCTTGCTTCGCTCTTCTTTTCCTCGGATCTTTTCCTCTTCTTTTCTTTCTTTCACTGCAGTACTCTCCCCTTTTTGGATGCATTGGAGGAAGGGGTTTACCGCAGAAAGAGTCTTTTGGACAGCAGCCTCAATCAAGGGCTGTAAAGTTGAGGAAAGCCTCTCATCAATGGCTTTGGTCATAATATCAGTGATTATGGGTGTGATGAGAGGGAGGGATTTTGGAGTACAGCACCTATTTGCTCAGGAGGGTTCTGTTCCTGAGAAGTAGGGCCTGAAGCAGAGGCAGGTGGTTGATTTTGGAGTGGCTCAGTGTTTGGGAACCTTCAAGTGAAGGTGCCATCTGTGGGTGGGTAGAGGCAGATGGTCTTTCTCCTTGTGAGAGTTGGTCAAGTAGGTTTTGCAGCCTACTGACTTTCTCTTCAAGGATTGTGTTCTGGGCAAGAACATCATAGAAAAAGCCCAGGTCATCATCAGCCGAAGCTGAATCATCTGACCTCCTGCTTAGAGCAGGATTTACATGCACTGGGTGTAGACCAGTTGGTGCATGTGCCCCTTGTGCTTGGTACTGGGGACTTCCAGCCTCAGGACAATGTCCATCATCAGCTGTTGCCTCTAGTGAGGTCTTAGCAATGTTACCAGCCTCACTCTGGTCATGTGCTGAGTCAGAGGAGGTGGCAGCCTCACTAGATATTCTAAGCTCCTTGTCTACACCAGGAGATAGAAGTGGGAAACCCCTGTGCTGTGGGTTCTCAAGTGCACTGTGTTCCTCCCCCTCAATTGTAGAGGTATTCCAGTAGTAAGTGGTTTCTGGGGAGGGGGTGAGGAGTGCAATTGAGTCAGCACTTGTGCAACTATTAAAGTTGGGCTGTGAGGGGCGGTTGTTTGGGGTGAAGGGATAGAAGCAGTGTGCACCTGGGGAGGTTGGTGCTCTTCAATGGCAATCTCCTCAAGTGAGGAAGATCCCAGATATGTAGGTGCCCCTTGTGTGGTTGCTGCAGGCTCCTGTTGAGAGGAAGCCTGAGCGCTGTGGCTGGAGGAGTCATTGTATCCACTAGGGGGTTTGGACTAGGATATATCCTGCGTTTGTGTTGCAGGGGCATCCTCAGGGGACTCAATCCCTGAGTAGCCGTTTGGGTTTCTTTTTGGTGGGTTTGGTGGGGACTTTGGATTTGGAGGTGGTGGCTGTGGGTTCCAGCTGCGTGGGTTTCGCAGCTTGGCAGCCATTTTGAGTGTCCGGTCAGAGTTGTGCCGGGAGTATACTTCCGGCAGAACAGCCGTAGCAGGGACTCCCAAGCCAACAAGTCCCTCAGCATTAAGCTGGTTTGTAATGATGGCCATTATGAACCGTGGATAAGTATCCAACGGTTGGCAGTTAGTTTTTGAGCCATATCCTTGAGCTCTAAAAATATTATTTCAGAAAAATTAAGTGGTTGTTGCTCAAGAATAGAATACATTACCTGCTGCCATTTGGTGACATTTGATCCAAGACGACGTCTTAGGGGCCAAACATACATTCACCATGTGAAAATCAGGCGCTCAGCGTCATTAAAGTGTTTCTTCATGATAGTGGAGGCACTGAGATCGCCTTGATATCCATGTTGAGCAAAGGATAGATCTATGGTGCCCTTCGGATATCCAGCAGGAGAAGTAGCATCATTCAGTTGAAGAATTTGGCGGATTATTGCAGGAGTGATGACTACTTCTTTGTTGTTGACGACCGACTGGAGGGATGGTGTGTTGTTCTCCCCAGTGGTAACAGTAACGTTCATCCAAAATTGGTGCAAGGATTCGGCATGTAAGATGGGATTCAGAAGAAATGCCTTGTTGTATTGGGACTGAACCATAAGATCGATAGCAGTATCGAACTTAGTCCAGATCGGCGATTTAGTGAGGTAGGCAACACAGTTGTGTCGCGGTTTAATTTGCATAGACGCCATTGAGAAGAGGGAAGTTTTGGAGAGGAACGTTAGGTTTGAAGAAGATGAAGCATTGAGAGCTAAGTTGGGGATATATATAGGTTACGGGTAAGAAACGACTGAAGGATGTGTGTTAGTCATCAGTAGTTTTAAACGACCGTTGACATGGTATTATCCTTTCAGACGTTGAAACAGCTGAAGTCGTGGTGTTAGGCATCAGTAGTTTAGAAAACTACTGAAGACCGTGGTTTTGACTTCAGATGATTGAAACAACTGAGGACTTGGTGTTTGTCATCAGTAGTTATGAAACTACTGAAGACAGTGGTTTTGTCATCAGCTGTTGTAAACAACTGAAGACTTGGGATTAGTCATCAGTAGTTATAAAACTACTGAAGACGTGGTTTTGCTTCAGTTGTTTAAAATGAAACAGCAGTTGTACAAACGACTGAAGAGAAAGTTCTCTTCAGCTGTTTTCGTCAATTCTTAGCTTTTCAGCTGTTTCAAACTGTCCTCAACACATTCATCAGTCTTTTTGGCTGATTTCAGTTGTTTCATAGGACATCAGTACTTATCTGTTTTTACTGATTGCAGTAGTTGTAACTGCATCAGTAGTTGTAACTACATCAGTAGTTTAGAACAGATGAAGTACTTCAGTACTTGTGAGACATTTAGCCTTCAGTAGTTATAAAAACTACTGAGGGTAAAAGAGCTCATCAGTACTTATATGTGACATAGGTACTCATGATCATCAGTACGAATTACTAAGATCATCAGTAGTTGTCACTTATTCTAGTTGCAGCATACCAAGCCTTAACACAGGTTTTGGAAAGTTGAACTATCCAAAGGCTTAGTAAAATGTCTGCAAGCTCATCAGCACTAGGCACAAACTTAGGATCAATCAGACCTTTTTCAAAACAATCCCTTATAAAATGATGTCTGATCTCTATATGTTTGGTCCTAGAGTGCTGGACTGGATTTTTGACAATGCAAAGAGCTGAAGCACTATCCATTAACAATGGAGTCTTAGTCTCTGTAATGCCATAATCCAAAAGTTGGTTTTGAAGCCAGAGTACCTGAGATGTACAACTTGCAGCAGCAATGTACTCTGCTTCAGCAGTGGATGTAGCAACTGAGGTCTGTTTCTTGCTCTGCCAAGAAATCAAGCAGTTGCCTAGGAATTGACATCCACCAGAAGTTGATTTCCTGGTCAACTTACACCCTGCATAGTCACTGTCAGAAAAAGCAACTAATTTACCAGAATGTCCGGTAGAATACCATAAACCTAGAGATGGAGTGCCTTGCAGATATCTAAAGATCCTCTTGACTGCAATCAGATGAGACTCTTTAGGTGCAGCCTGAAATCTAGCACAAACACATGTAGCAAACATAATATCTGGTCTAGAAGCTGTTAAATACATCAAGGACCCAATCATACATCTGTAAAGTGTTTCATCAACCACTTTACCTTTCTGATCTGTGTCCAGTTGTGTGGTGCTGCTCATGGGAGTAGAACAAGGCTTACAGTTTTGTAAATCAAACTTTTGCAAAAGATCTTTTGTATATTTGGACTGATGAATAAAAATTCCATCAGCCTTTTGTTTGATTTGCAACCCCAGAAAGAACTGTAATTCTCCCATGGCACTCATTTCAAACTTCTGTTGCATCAACTTTGTAAAGGCATCACACAACTTTGGATCAGAGGATGCAAAAATGATATCATCTACATAAATTTGAACAAGTAGATTATGCTGCCCAGCTTTCTTAATGAATAAAGTCTTATCTATGGAGCCTCTAGTGAAATTGTTTTCCAGAAGAAAGTTTGATAATGTCTCATACCAGGCTCTGGGAGCTTGTTTTAACCCATAAAGAGCTTTATCAAGCTTATACACCCAATTAGGATGTTTATTGTCCTCAAAGCCTGGAGGTTGACATACATAAACCTCTTCTTTAATTTTTTCCATACAAAAATGCACTTTTGACATCCTTTGAAAAACTTTAAGGTTTTGATAAGCAGCATAAGCTAAAAACAATCGAATTGCTTCCAGTCTGGCTACAGGGGCAAAGGTTTCATCATAATCAATACCTTCTTCTTGTGCAAACCCTGAACAACCAGTCTGGCCTTGTTCTTAACAATAAGCCCATTTTCATCAGTTTTGTTCCTAAACACCCATTTAGTGCCTATTGCACACTTACCTGGAGGTAGAGGAACCAGTTCCCACACTTGCTGTTCTTGAACTGAAGAAGCTCAAGCTGCATGGCATCAACCCATCCATTGTCCTTTAAAGCAATGTGATAATTCTTTGGCTCTTGCTGACTGATGAAGAGAGCATAGAAGCAGAATTTGACAATTGACTTCTTGTTGATACTCCAGCAGTGATATCACCAATGATTTGAGACATAGGGTGATTCTTCAGATCTTGATACACAATGAGATCTGTGCAAGTGTTTGTAGCCGGCTCAGCAGCAACAGATGGTGATGGTGAATCATTTCCTTGAAACCAATCAGTGGATGGTAATTCAAAGGAAGTTGAATTCGAAGAGATCTCATCAGCATTTGTGTGGATGGTGCTACTGGAGCTACAGGAACATCAGGTCTAGCTGAGTCAGGCAGCTGATCACTAAACCTGAAGAGGTGAGTACTGCATCATCATCATCAGCAGCAGTACCACCAGGTGGTGAACTGTTGACAGGAGCAACAGCAGGAGTTTGATAAGGAACATATTGCAGTATGTCCAAATCAAATAACTCCACAGGACTTTGTGGAATCTTGTCCTTTGGAGATTCATTAAACTTAACATGTAGAGTTTCTTCAACCATCTTTGTTCTGCAGTTGAAGACTCTGTATGCCTTGCAAGTAGATGAATAACCAACAAAGTACCCTGCATCCACCTTAGGATCAAATTATGGAGTTGATCCTTTGTGTTGAGAATAAAACAGGGACACCCAAATGCTTTGAAAAATGAAATCAGAGGAGCCAAATGATGGAGAACTTCATATGGAGTCTTCATCAACCTCTGATTTACTAAAACTCTATTTTGCACATAACAAGCTGTGTTGACAGCTTCAGCCCAAAAGGTCAATGGCAAACCTGAGTCAGCCAGCATGGACCTTGCAGCTTCAATGAGGGTCCTGTTCTTTCTCTCCACTACTCCATTTTGTTCTGGAGTCCTTGGAATGCTGAACTGCCTTTTGATTCCCTTTGAAAGATAGAAGTCATCAAGTGTATGATTTCTGAACTCAGTTCCATTGTCACTCCTAATACACTTGACTGGAAGGGAATACTGCTTCTCAATGTACAGCACAAAGTGAATAATCTTCTGAGCAGCCTCATCCTTTGAATGTAGAAAGAAAGTCCATACAAATCTGGAGTAATCATCCACAATTACCAGACAGTATTTCTTCTTTGCCATGCTCATTACTCTCACAGGACCAAATAGATCCATATGCAGTAATTGCAAGCAGGCAGTGGACTTAGGCACTTCAATAGGAGGGAATGAGACTTTGTGTTGTTTTCCTTTTAAACACAGTGCAGGTTTCATCACAGTGGAACTCCTTTATTGGTAAGCCTCTGACTAAACTATTGTGGCTAAGCTGATTCATGTTTTTGAGATTAACATGACCAAGCCTCCTGTGCCACAGTTTAGATTCTTGAGAAGAGGCTTTGGAAAATAGGCAAGGATTGCCTTTGAGATCTATCTTCTTAGAGAGATCTAAGGCATACACTCTCCTGTCCTGTTGGCTTTCAGGAGAGTGTGATCATCCAACACCTTGTCAATCAAGTGCAAAACTTTGGATGACAGAATCCTACAGTTTTGACTGGTGAAAAAGGCAACATGGCCTTTATCACACATTTGACTGACACTCAAGAGATTGTACTTGAGATTTTCCACATGATTAACATCATCAAATTTGATTTCTCCATTGGAGACAAAGCCCTTACCGATGATGTAACCCCTAGCATCATTGCCAAAAGAGACAAATCCCTTCTTTCCTTGAGAGTAGTCATGAAGAAGAGAGCTGTTCCCAGTCATGTGCATAGATCCCCCACTGTCTACATACCAGATGCTACTTTGGCATGTTGAAGAACCCTGCAAAAATAAACAATCAGTTAGTTTTAGAGACCCAAACTTTTTGGTTTTGGGCCTGGTCTCATCAATAGATGGTAAACTAACAGGTTTATTTGAAACAACAGCCTGAGAGGAAGAAGATGGTGTAGAAGAGGAGTCCTTTGGCTTGGACCTCCTTTTCTGTGGTTTCAACATAGGAGAATCTAGTTGGTTAACTCTACCCAACAGATGTTGTACCATCATCACCAGCTGTGTCTGATTTTGTGATAAAGCTTTCAGCTCATCAGACACATTGCTAGTGGAGTTTGATAAGTTCCTATGTTGCACCTTCTTCTTTTGAGCACCCTCAGCTGTCACCTGTTTAACCCCTTCCTTTTTGGATTTCTTTGAGGACTTAAGGGTTACAGGATTTGATGTTGCTGATACAATGTGGTCTCAAACTCAGTTTTCATTTTTACCATTTTCTCATTAATTTCTTCTTTTGTGTTGAGTTTGGAACCTCTTTTGTACCAACAATCATCTGTAAGATGATTGAACAAACACATACTTCACATGGTTTCTTCTTCATCTTAGGTTGATCATCAACTAAGAGGGTGAAGCAACAGAAGACTTGTTCTTCAATGCTTTGGAAGCATTGTTGCTTTCTTGACTGCCTCTTTAGTAGTCTTCAAACTCTTTCTACTGCCAGTTTTCTTCTCTTCAGTACTGACAGCAGTTGAAGTTTGAACTTCAGGTGTTAAATCCTGCTCTCTAGTCCTTTCAGGACCTTCAGAATTAACTCCTGAGTTGATCAACTCATTATCATGTGAATGTCAGCATTTGAACCATCAACATCAGCTGATAGGTTCAAAGAGGGCTTGATGCTGACTGCTACTTCTGATTGTGCTGTATCAGAAGGTAGATCACATGATGTGATGGATTGGTTCACTCTCACCATCAGATTCTACCTCTGCTCTGGGGTAAAATCTGTAGGTGGAGCAGTGTGATTGTAACCAATTCCAAACTTCACATTTGAAGCAGATTGCTTACTAAGAAGCATTTCAAAACCTTTGCATGATTGTACCCATCTATCACACTCGACCTGGGTAACTGCAAGGGTTTCTTTGAGATCTTTGTACTTCTCTAGAAGTACTTCTTCTCTAGCTTATCATCATTATTTTGCAATTCAGTTTATAAATCTCATCATTTTATCTTTGAGCACAACTCACTCAGCTTTGTTTTTGGAAATTATTTGTTCTAGCTCAATGTTCTTATTAATTAGAGCTACATTTGCTTCTCTAATGGAAGCAAATGCTGCTATGCATGGTTCAGAACATAATTTGGCTTTTGCCTCAGAGGATACCTGTGATACCTGAGGTGTAGAGGCATTAGAAAATGAAGTATCAGCAGCTCCAAAGCCATAAGAGCTAGATTCCCAAAAGGACTGTCACCACCATGTTGACCAGCACCTGAGAACAGTTGATCATGACCAGACAAGTCATCTGGTAAACTGCTCCAGTCAACAACTCCTGGGGTGAAGAAGCTGTGTTGTTGAGGTTGAGGTTGTTGATGAGATTGGGAAGGCTGAGGTTCTGGTAGTGCATGAGGTTGTGGTGTCATAGGAACTTGAACTTGATTTGACTGTGGCATGTAATAACAAGGGTACGGATATGGCATTTGACCCTGAGAACAAAATATGCCGGAGATTGTTGTTGAGAATGATGACTAGAGGTGACAGGATGTTGCCCTCTGTGTTGTTGACTATTGCCAGGAAAAGTCACAAAGGGTGCAGTGGAGTTAGATCCAGTTGATCTACACTCTCTTGCAAAGTGTCCAAGCCTTTGGCATTTGTGACACCTCAACTTGCTCTTGTCAAAACCAACTTTGTTTTGCCAGAGAGTCCTGGGAATTTTCTTCCAGTTCTTTTATAGAACTTCTGAGATCTGATATTTATCAAGGCCATTTGGCTCAAAATATCCATCTCTTCTAAGTCATCATCAGCAATCCCCTTGAGATCATCCATAATGAACATAGATTGTCATTATTACACCCAGTAAACTGACCATCAACACTCACAAATGCAGAATCAGAAGTGCTTGAAGAGAAATTAATATGCTCATCATACTGGCATTCAGATGAAGCATATTCTGACTCATGACCCACCAAGGCAGTGTTGCCTTGTACAAAGTCTTCAGTGAGCTTTCCAGATGAAGCAGCTTTCTCTCTGTTCTATCTCTCTCTCAAAAGTGAGCAGTTTCCCATGGAGTTGGGTGAGAGATAGTTTGTCCAAACTTGCACTGGAGCATAGGACAATAGTATATGTGTCCCATCTCTCAGGCAGTGATCTGAGAAATCTGTTATTCATCTGAATATTGGTGTATTCAAGTTTGACCATTTTTAGTTCAGAGATCAAACAAGAGAACCGCTCATATTGTTGAGTCAGTGTCTCACCCTTTCTATGAGAGAATGTCTCATATTGTTGGGCAAGAATTTCTCTATTATTTGCCAAGACCTCATCTGTTCCTCCAAATTGTTCTTTCAAGGCATTCCAGAGGTCATGGGCAGTTTCATGATGCATTAGCCCAGAATAGATTTCATTGGGCAGTGCCATGGCCAGAATTCCATGGGCTTTTGCATCAATTTCAAGCAACTTCTTATCCTCATCTGAGTATTGCTCCCTCCTCTTCGGAACCATTTGATTGGTTTCCGGGTTATTCACCATAGGCTTGTGTGGACCATGTACCACTGATGTCCAACACCCTGCGCTGTTAACAGACAGGTGATGGAGCATACGTCTTTGCCATATGTTATACTCATTCCTAACCAGCATTGGTGGCTTGGTTGAGGAACCAGTATTGTGAGGATCATTGGAGGGAGTAGTCATTTTCAGTTCAAAAACAATTTAGTTCAAGCTTTTAAAAGTTTTAGACAGACCACAACAAACTCAATGAGAACCAAGAAAAGATCTCAGGATGAATGAGCAGACAATCTCTATAACCGTTTCTTGCAAAAACAAAGCTAATTCAATCAAACTTAGATCTTGAATAGCAGTTTCAATGATCAATTATTAGATCGATCAATGATTAACCTGCTCTGATACCATTTGACAGGATCAGCGATCACAAGTTTGATGTATGGATCAAAGCAGCGGAATACAAACAAGAATTAGACAAATTGTAGCAAGCAATCGATCTTGTAAGCATTAAGAGCGCATACGGTTATAGGGAGAGAATATATGTATTTCTGATTTCAAGGAATGTTTATAGATGTAGAATATTCTAATCAAATCATTCATTCATTCATTCATCATTACAATAAGTTGTCACTCCTTATATAGAGTGCAACAATCACTGCTGTTATCACGGAAAGTGACAACTGGCAGATCTAATACAAAAATAACTAATTCTTAACAAACTACTGAAATGTTCACAACTACTGAGAACATATCAGCATGTTAAGTACAAAATATAAAACTACTGAAACTACAACGACTGAAGAACAAGCTCTTCAGTCGTTTTAACAAACTACTGAAACATAAAAATATAAAACTACTGATATCACAACTACTGAAGAAGTACTCTTCAGCAGTTGTGACAAACTACTGAGGCTTCAGTACTTGATCTTCAGACTTTGACCTTCAGGTGTTTCATCACTGATGACTTCAGTAGATATCATCAGCTGATGTCTTCAGTCTTTGTCTTCAGACTTTGTACATCAGTTGTTGATCTTCAGCACTTGTAAACTCTTCAGCTGTTGTACTTCAGTACTTTGGTCTTTCAGCTTCAGCACTTGTGTTCTTCAGCTGTTGTACTTCAGCACTTTTCTTCTTCAGCTGTTGAGGTCTTCAGCACTTGATCTTCAGCTGTTGAAGTCTTCAGCACTTGTCAAACTACTGATGAGGCTTTCAGCAGTTGTTGTGATACCATGTGGGACTTAGAGGTTTTCTGATCTTGGCTCATTGGTTCTTTTGGTCCACACAGCAGCCTACTGACTTCCTCCTCAAGGATGTTTCTGGGCAAGAACTTATAGAAAAAGCCAGGCATTCACAGCAGAACTGAATAACCGACTCCTGCTTGGAGCAGGAGTACATGCTGGGTGTAACCTCTTAGCATGTGCCCCTTTGTCCTGGACTGGGGACTTCCACCCATGACTATGTCCATCATCAGCTGTTTCCTCTAGTGAGGTCTTAGCATGTTACCAACTCATCTGATCATTGTGGCTGATGCAGAAGAGGTGGCATGCCATCACTAGAATCTAATCTCCCATCTTACACCCAGGAGAATAGAAGTGGTAAACCCCTATGCTGTGGGTTCGCAATTGCACTTTGGTCCTCCCCTCATGGTAGAGGTTTTCCCATTAGTAATTGGTATCTGGGGGAGGGGTGAAGGAGTCAATTGAGTCAGCACTTTGTGCAATC
Source organism: Flaveria trinervia (assembly GCA_025506515.1). Lineage (NCBI taxonomy): Eukaryota > Viridiplantae > Streptophyta > Magnoliopsida > Asterales > Asteraceae > Flaveria > Flaveria trinervia. The sequence goes on from CM046444.1 coordinate 73,502,752, forward strand.
GAGCACTGTAGGGCTTTGGGGGGGGGCGGTTGCATGGGTTAAGGGATAGAAGCAGTGTGCACCTTGGAGGAAGGTGCTCTTCAATGGCAATCCCCTCAAGTGTGGAAGATCCAGAAGTGTGGGTACCCCTTGTGTGGTTGCTGCAGGCTCCTGTTGAGAGGAATCCTGAGCGGGTATGCTGGAAGAGTCCTGATATCCACTAGGGGGTTATAACCAGTGGATATATCCTGCGTTTGTGTTTGCAGGGGCATCCTCAGGGGACTCATTTCCCTGAGTAGCCGTTTTGGGTTTCTTTTTGGTGGGTTTGGTGGGACTTTTGATTTGGAGGTGGTGCTGTGGGTTCCAGTTGTGTGGGTTTGCGCAGCTTGGCAGCCAATTTGAGTGTGTGGTCAGAGTTGTGCCGGGAGTATACTTCAGGCAGAACACCGTAGTAGGACTCCCAGGCCAACAAGTCCCTCAGCTTGAAGCTGGTTTGTAATGATGGCCATTATGAACCGTGGATATAAATCCAACGGTTAGCAGTTAGTTTTTGAGCCATATCCTTGAGCTCTGAAAATATTATTTCTGAAAAATTAAAGGTTGTTGCTCAAGATGAATACTTACCTGCTGCCACTGCCAGTGACATTTGATCCCAAGACGAAGTCTTAGGAGCCAAACAGACATTTACCATATGAAAAATTAGGCGTTCAGCGTCCTGGAAATGTTTCTTCATATAAAGGAGGCACTAAGGTTGCCCTGATATCCATGATGGGCAAAGGATAGATCAGTTGTGCCCTTAGGATATCCAGCAGGAGAAATGGCATCATCCAGATGTAGAGTTTGGCGAAGTATTCGGAGTGATGACCACTTCTTTGTTGTTGACGACCGACCGGAGAGATGTTGTGTTGTTCTCCCTAGTGGTGATGGTGACGTTCATCCAAAACTGTTTGAGGGATTCGCATGTAGGATGGGATTGAGAAGAAATGCCTTTTGTATTGTGACTGGACCATAAGATCGATAGCAGTATCGAACTTAGCCCAGACTGGCGATTTAGTAAGGTAGCTACACAGTTGTGTCGCGGTTTGATTTGCATGGACGCCATTTAGGAGAGAAGTTTTGGAGAGGAACGTTTGGTTTGAAGAAGATGAAGCTTTGAAGGATTAGGTCAGGGATATTTATAGGGTACGGGTTAGAAAACGCTAAAGGATTTGGTGTTAGTCATCAGTAGTTTTAACGACTGTTGACATGGTATACCTTTTCAGACGTTGAAACAACTGAAGTCGTGGTGTTAGGCATCAGTAGTTAGAAAACTACTGAAAGCCGTGGTTTTGACTTCAGATGATGAAACAACTGAGGACTTGGTGTTTGTCATCAGTAGTTTTGAAACTACTGAAGACAGTGGTTTTGTCATCAGTTGTTGTAAACAGCTGAAGACTTGGTATTAGTCATTAGTAGTTATAAGACTACTGAAGACATGGTTTTGCTTCAGTTGTTTAGAATGAAACAGCAGTTGTTGAAACAACTGAAGAGAAAGTTCTCTTCAGTAGTTTTCGTCAATTCATAGCCTTTGAGCTGTTTCATACTGTCCTCAACACTTACTCATCAGACTTTGCATCTTTTTCAGGTGTTTCATAGGACGTCAGTACTTATCTGTTTGTACTGATTTCAGTAGTTGTAACTACATCAGTAGTTGTAACTATATCGTAGTTTGGAACAGATAAAGTACTTCAGTACTTGTGAGGCATTTAGCCATCAGTAGTTATAAAAACTACTGAAGGTGAAAGGACTCATCAGTACTTATATGTGACATGGGTACCAATGATCACCAGTAATTATTACTGAATCATCAGTAGTTGTCACTTATTCTAACTGCAGCATACCAAGCCTTAACACAAGTTTTGGAAGTAGAACTATCCAAGGCTTAGTAAAAATATCTGCAGCTCATCAGCACTAGGCACAAACTTAGGATGAATCAGACCATTTTCAAAGCAATCCCGAATAAAATGATGTCTGATCTCTATATGTTTGGTCCTAGAGTGCTGGACTGGATTTTTGACAATACACAGAGCTGAAGCACTATCCATTAATAATGGATTCTTAGTCTCTGTAATGCCATAATCCAGAAGCTGTTTCTGAAGCCAGAGTACCTGAGAAGTACAACTTGCAGCAGCAATGTACTCGGCCTCAGCAGTTGATGTAGCAACAGATGTTTTGTTTCTTACTCTGCCAGAAATCAAACATTTGCCTAGGAATTGACAACCACCAGAAGTTGACTTCCTAGTTAACTTGCACCCTGCATAGTCACTATCAGAAAAAGCAACTAATTTGCAAGAGTGTCCAGTGGACTACCATAAACCCAGAGATTGTGTACCATGCAAATATCTAAAGATTCTCTTGACTGCAATCAATGAGAGTCTTTAGGACAGCCTGAAATCTAGCACAAACACATGTAGCAACATAATATCTGGTCCTGAAGCTGTTAAATACATCAAGGGCCCAATCATACATCTGTAAAGCGTTTCATCAACAGCTTTACCTTTCTGATCAGCATCCGTTGTGTGGTGTTGCACATGGGAGTAGAACAGGGCTTACAGTTTTGTAAATCAACTTATTCAAAAGATCTTTTGTATATTTTGACTGATGAATAAAGTTCCATCAGCCTTTTTTTGATTTGCAAGCCTAGAAGAACTGTAATTCTCCCATTGCACTCATTTCAAACCTCTTTTTCATTAATGTGTAAAATCATCACACAACTGGGGATCAGAGGATGCAAATAATATCATCAACATAATCTGAACAAGTAGCTTATGCTCATCCACCTTCTTAATAAACAAACTTTATCAATGGAGCCTCTAGTGAAATTATTCTTAAGAAGAAAGTAGAGAGTGTCTCATACCAGGCTCTAGGAGCTTGTTTCAACCCATAAAGAGCCTTATCAAGTTTATACACCCATTCAGGATGTTTATTATCCTCAAATACTGGTGCTTGACACACATAAACTTCTTCCTTTATTTTACCATATAAAAATGCACTTTTGACATCCATTTGGAAAACTTTAAGATTATGGAATGCAGCATAGGCTAAAAACAATCTGATTGCCTCTAGTCTGGCTACAGGGGCAAAGGTTTCATCATAGTCAATACCTTCTTCTTGTGAAAACCCCTGTACAACCAGTCTAGCCTTGTTCTTAACAATAAGCCCATTTTCATCGGTTTTGTTCCTAAACACCCATTTAGTGCCTATTGCACACTTACCTGGGGAAGAGGAACAGTTCCCACACTTGCTGTTTCTTGAACTGAAGTAGCTCAAGCTGCATAGCTTCAACCCATCCATTGTCTCTCAAAGCAACATGGTAGTTCTTTGGCTCTAGCTGACTGATGAAGAGAGCATAGACGCAGAAGTTAGACAATTGACTTCTTATTGAAACACCAGCATTGATATCACCAATAATCTGAGACATGGGGTGATTCTTCAGTTCTTGATAAACAATGAGATCTGTGCAAGTGTTTGTAGAACCTTCAGCAGCAGCAGATGTGACGTAGACTCTTGAAATCAAGAATTAGATGGTTCAAAAGATGTAGAGGAAACAGAGATCTCATCAGCATTTGTTATGGATGGAACTGCTGAAGCTACAGGAACATCAAATTTAGCAGACACAGGCATTTGGTCACTAAACTTGAATAGTTGAGTATTGATATTATCATCATCATCATCATCATCCCACCAGGTGGAAGACATGCTGCAGCAGATGATTTAGCCACAGGAGCTGCAACAGCTGGAGGTTGATAAGGAACATATTGCAGTATGTCCAAATCAACAACTCCACAGGGTTTTGTGGAATCTTGTCCAAAGGAGATTCATTAAACTTCACATGCAAAGTCTCTTCAACTATCTTTTTCTGCAGTTGAAGACTCTGTATGCCTTGCAAGTAGATGAATAACCAACAAAATACCCTGCATCCACCTTAGGATCAATTTATGGAGTTGATCCTTTGTGTTGAGAATAAAACAGGGACACCCAAATGCTTTGAAAATGAAATTAGAGGAGCCAAATGATGGAGAACTTCATTGGAGTCTTCATCACCCTTGATTTACTAAGACTCTATCTGCACAGCAAGCTATGTTTTAACAGCTTCAGCCCAAAAGGTCAGTGGCAAACCAAAGTCAGCCAGCATGGACCTTGCAGCTTCAATGAGGGTCCTGTTCTTTCTCTGCTTACTCCATTTTGTTCTGGAGTCCTTGGCATGCTAAACTGCCTTTTGATTCCCTTTGAAGATAGAAGTCATCAAGTGTATGGTTTCTGAATTCAGTTCCATTGTCACTCCTAATACACTTGACTGGAAGGAATACTGCTTCTCAACAAACTACACAAAGTGAATAATCTTTTGAGCAACCTCATCCTTTGAATGTAGAAAGAAAGTCCATACAAATCTGGAGTAATCATCCACAATTACCAGACAGTATTTCTTCTTTGCCATGCTCATCACTCTCACAGGACCAAATAGATCCATATGCAGAATTGCAAGCAGGCAGTGGACTTAGGCTCTTCAATAGGAGGGAATGAGACTTTGTGTTGTTTTCCTTTTAAACAAGCATGCAAGTTTCATCACAGTGGAACTCCTTTATTGGTAAGCCTCTGACTAAACTATTGTGGTAAGCTGATTCATGTTTTTGAAATTAACATGACCCAGCCTTCTGTGCCACAGTTTAGATTCTTGAGAAGAGGCTTTGGAAATAGGCAAGGATTGCCTCTGAGATCTATTTTCTTGGAAAGATCTAAGGCATACACTCTTCCTGTCCTGTTGGCTCTCAGGAGAGTGTGATCATCGAACACCTTATCAATCAAATGCGAACTTTGGATGACAGAATCCTACAGTTCTGACTGGTGAAAAGAGCAACATGGCCTTTATCACACATTTGACTGACACTCAAGAGATTGTACTTGAGATTTTCCACATGATTAACATCATCAAACTTGATTTCTCAATGGAGACAAGCCATTTCCAATGATGTAACCCCTAGCATCATTGCCAAAAGAAACAAAGCCCTTCTTTCCTTGAGAGTAGTCATGAAGAAGAGAACTGTTCCCAGCCATGTGCATAGATCCCCCACTGTCTACATACCAGATGCTACTTTGGCATGTTGGAGAACCCTGCAATAATAAACAACAGTTAGTTTTAGAGACCCAAACCTTTTTGGTTTGGGCTTGGTCTCATCAACAGATGGTAACTAACAGGTTTATTAGTAACAACAGCTTGAGAGGAAGAAGATGGTGAAGAAGAGGAATCCTTTGGCTTGGATCTCCTTTTCTGTGGTTTCAACATAGGAGCATCTAATTGGTTAACTCTACCCAACAGATGTTGAACCATCATAACCAGTTGTGTCTGATTTTGTGACAAAGCTTTCAGCTCATCAGACACATCGCTAGTGGAGTTTGATAATTCCTATGTTGCACCTTATTCTTCTGAGCACTCTCAGCTGTCACCTGTTTAACCCCTTCCTTTTTGGATTTCTTTGAGGACTTAAGGGTTACAGGAGTTGATGTTGCTGACACAAATGGGTCTCAAACTCAGTTTTCATTTTTACCATTTCTCTTTAATTTCTTCTTTTTGTTTGTTTGGAACCTCTTTTGTACCTGCAATCATCTGTAAGATGATTGAACAAACCACATACTTCACATGGTTTCTTCTTCATCTTATGTTGATCATCAACTAAAGAGGGTGAGGCAACTGAAGACTTGCTCTTCAGTGCTTTGGAAGCATTGTTTGCTTTCTTGACTTCCTCTTTAGGAGTCTTCAAACTCTTTCTACTAACAGTTTTCTTCTTTTCAGTACTGACAGTAGTTGGAGTTTGAACTTTAGTGTTAAATCCTGCTCTCTAGTCCTTTTAGGACTTTCAAATTTACTCCTGAGTTGATCAACTCATGGATCATGTGAGTGTCAGCAGTGGAACCATCAACATCAGCTGATAGGTTCTAAGAGGGCTTGATGCTGACTTCTACTTCTGATTGTGCTGTATCAAAGTAGATCACATGATGAGATGGATTGGTTATTACTCTCACACCATCAGATTCTACCTCTGCTCTTGGAGTAAAATCTGTAGGTGGAGCAGTTGATTGTAACCAATGCCAAACTTCACATTGGAAGCAGATTGCTTACTAAGAAGCATTTCAAAACCTTTGCATGATTGTACCCATCTATCACACTCTACCTGGGTAACTGCAAGTTTCTTTGAGATCTTTATACTTCTCAAGAAGTATCTCTTCCCTAGCCTTATCATCAGTTATTTGGCATTTCAGTTTGTAAATCTCATCATTTTTATCATTAAGCACAGACTCAAACTCAGCTTTGCTTTTGGAAATTATTTGTTCTAGCTCAATGTTCTTATTGATTAAAGCTACATTTGCTTCTCTAATAGATGCAAATGCTGCTATGCATGGTGTCAGAACATAATTTGGCTTTTTCCTCAGAGGATACCTGTGATACTTTTGATGTAGAGGCATTAGTGGATGAAGTATCAGCAGAATCCAAAGCCATAAGAGCTAGATTTCCAAGGGATTTTCACCACCATGTTGACCAGCACTGAGAACAGTTGTTCATGACAAGACAAGTCATCTGGTAAACTGCTCCAGTCAACAATACCTGGGGTGTGAAGAAGCTGTGTTGTTGAGGTTGAGTTTGTTGATGAGATTGGGAAGGCTGTGGTTCAGGCAATGCTTGTGGTTGTTGAGCAGTTGGAGTTTGAAGAGGATTTGGTTGAGGCATATAATACCAGGGATAAGGATATGACATTTGACCCTGGGGAACAAAGTATGCAGGAGATCTAGGATGTGAATGATGACCAGAACCAGTAGGATGTTGCCCTCGTTTTGTGAGCTAGTACTAGGAAAAGTCACAAAGGGTGCAGAAGAGTTAGATCGAGTTGATCTACACTCTCTTGCAAAGTGTCCTAGCGTTTGGCATTTGTGACACCTCAACTTACTCTTGTCAAAACCAACTTTGGTTTCGCCAGAGAGTCCAGGAAATTTCCTGCCCGTTCTCTTATAGAACTTCTGAGATCTGATATTAATCAATGCCATTTGGCTCAGAATATCCATCTCTTCTAGATCATCATCAGCAATTCCTTTCAGATCATCCATAATGAAGCATAAATTGTCACTATTACTGCCAGAATGACTCTCAATACCAACAAATGCATGATCAGAACTATTTGAAGAGAAATCTATATGCTCATCATAATTGCTTTCAGATGCAGCATATTCGGACTCATGACCAACCAAGGCAGTGTTGCCTGGTACAAAGTCATCAGTGAGCTTTCCTGATGAGGACAGTTTCCTCTTCTGCTCTATCTCTCTTTTAAATGTAAGCAGTTTCCCATGAATTTGGGTGAGAGATAGGCCTTCCAGATTTGCACTGGAGCGTAGGACAATAGTGTATGTGTCCCATCTCTCAGGCAGTGATCTGAGGAATTTGTTGTTCATCTGGCTATTGGTGTATTCCTGTTTCACGATTTTCAGCTCAGAGATCAAGTAGGAAAACGCTCAAACTATTGAGTCAGTGTCTCACCCTTCCTATGAGAGAATGTCTAATATTGTTGGGCAAGGATTTCTCTATTATTTGCCAAGACCTCATCTGTTCCTCCAAATTGTTCTTTCAAGGCATTCCAGAGGTCATGGGAAGTTTCATAATGCATTAGCCTAGAATAGATTTCATTGGGCAGTGCCATGGCCAGAATTCCATGGGCTTTTGCATCAATCTCAAACAATTTCCTATCCTCATCTGAGTATTGCTCCCTTCTCTTCGGAACCATTTGATTTGTTTCCAGGTTATTCACCATAGGCTTGTGTGGACCATGTACCACTGATGTCCAACAACCTGAGCTGTTAATAGACAGGTGATGGAGCATTCGTCGTTGCCATATGTTGTACTCATTCCTAACCAGCATCGGAGGCTTAGTTGAGGAACAAGTATTGTGAGGATCATTGAAGGAGTAGTCATTTTAGGTCCAAATACAATTTAATTCAGCTTTAAAAGATTTTACATAGACCACAACAGACTCAATGAAAACCAAGAATAAATCTCAGGATGAATGACCAAAAACACAGAAAATTCAATCTCTATAACCGTTTCACGCAAAATTGCTAATTCAATCAAACTTGGATCTTGGATAGCAGTTTCAATGATCAATATTAGATCGATCAATGATGAACCACTCTGATACCATTTGACAGGATCAGCGATCTCAAGTTTGATGGATTAGAGTGTAACGCAGCGGAATAAGAACAAGAATTAGACAAATTATAGCAAGAATTTGATATTCGTATGCATTAAGAACAAATACGATTGTAACGAGAGAATATACTTCTGTGAAAAGGAATGTTTCAATAATATCAAATGTTTCTGCTCAATCATTCACAGATTACAATTAGGTTGACACTCCTTATATAGAGTGCAATAACTGCTGATATCACGGGATAGTGACATCTGGCAGATTTATTACAAAAATAACTAAAACTTAACAAACTACTGAAATGTTCACAACTACTGAGAACATATCAGAGTGCTGAGTATAAAACATAAAACTACTGATATGAAACTACTGAAACTACAACGACTGAAGAACAAGCTCTTCAGTCGTTTTACAAAACTACTGAAAAGAAAAACATAAAAGTACCGAAAGAAAACCCGTCACAACTACTGAAGAAGACCTCTTCAGCTGTTGTGACAACGTCTGATACTTTGTCTCCAGCACTTGTGTCTTCAGACTTTGTCATCAGCACTTGTGTCTTCAGACTTTGTCTTCAGCACTTGTGTCTTCAGACTTTGTCTTCAGCACTTGTGTCTTCAGACTTTGTCTTCAGCACTTGTGTCTTAAGACTTTGTCTTCAGCTGTTGTGGACTTCAGCAGTTGTTGTGACGTCTGTGGGACTTAAGGTTTTTCTGATCCGGCTAATTGGTTCTTTGGATCCACAAACTCCCCCTGAACCAATGCAGCCAAAACCTTAACTTTATTGAGGTCCCACTTATTGTTGGCGATAAGATTTGTCTTTTTCTTTCTTGATCAGCTAAGAAGATGACCCAATTAAGCATGGCCTGGGAATAGATTTCTGAAATTTGGTTGGCATAGTATGGATAAGAGCCCTGACTTTGGGGAACTGGACACAGGGCTGTGGTCCTATCCATGAAATCTAGTTCCCATGTATAAGCCTGTAGGATTCTCTGGTGTATGCTCTGAGAAACATAATTTGTTCTTCCATGGTAAGATTTTCAGCTCCACCATCAAACAGTCCTTCACGCCATACAGCTCTGAAATGTACTTAGCCTGTTTGCCATTTTTGAGCTCAACTGTTGTAATCTGTCTGTATGCAAACTCATCTGGGTGAGTACCTTCAAGTAACAGACTGAGCTCATTTTGTTTGAAGTTCTCAAGCCTCTTGTAGACTAACCCCTTTTTAATTACTCTGTTCTCTAACACCTTTTGGGGTGGCTGTTTAGTTTCACAGGCCTTCTTGAAATCTTCTACAATTTCCCAGGGTGATACTACAAGGACCACTGTGATCTCTTCATCTACGATCCTTTTTACTTGGCCTTTGTATCTCGAAGGAATGTCTTTCTTCACAATTCTGTGAGCCACCCTAGGATCAGGCCATATTCTCACCTTTTCCTTTTGATATTGAAATGTGTTAGCAAGGGTGTACAATCTCAGAGCTTCTTTCTTCATACTGATTATTGATGAAGAAGCAGCATAAGTTTTGTCTATGCTTTTTAGCATTTATCATCATGAAGCTTTTGCTGCTGTTCTTCTTCTATCTTTACTCTCACAGCTTCCATCTGTGAGGTGGGAGTGATGGGCATAGGTTTGGCTTTAGGAAAAGTTAGGACTGCGGAAAGAGGCAGTCGATCTTCTTCCTCATCATCCTCTTCTTCTTCTTCTAGCCTCAACACCCTTCTCTTCTTCTTCTTGGGTGCATCATCGGCTGTTGGTTTTGAGGGAGAAGGAATTGGTTTAGTGGGTTTTGGTAGTGGTGGTATAGTTCCTTTCTGTTTCCAGCACCTGCCTCATTTAGTGCTTCAATCACCAATCCCTTAGTGTATGCTTCAGACGAACAGTCTTGGTGGTTATTGCCAAGATACTGTCCCTGGTCCTTGAATTAATCTCGATCAATGATCTCCCAAGGTACTTTGCAATGAATCTGATCATGATCTCTAGTCTTTCGCTTTCTAATGCATCATAACTTGCCCATCTTGAGTTAATTCTTCAACTTCAAGTCTCCTAATCTCTAAGTCAAGCATGTTGATAAATTGACACATTTGAAACAAATCAATGAAACAACATCTCAGTAATGGTTCAAACATAGAAACTATGATTGTTAAATGACAAACTCACCATTTGCTATGACAATAATGCAATAGAAATGACAAGCAGTCATCCTTGTCCATTTAAAGCCAAACTAATAACTAACACAGATCTCTTGTGCTGATTACATGGCAAATCTTACATGGAGCAAGCTCCATAATGTCAGCGATTATTTAAACCCTGATGTGCATGAAGCTGAAGGACTTAGAGATATGATCTGATTCTTATCTACTACAAGGGTAGCCTATGCCATCACTGTGAGACCCACAATCTATGAGAATCTCATCAGGTCATTCTGTGACTAAGCTGAGGTAGTTGAAGCTGATGGTGCTAGAACATTAACTAGGATAATCAATAATGAGCTCACTTTGAGTATCACTTAAGATTCTGTTATAAGATGCCTACAATTTGGTGATGATGCTAATGATCCTGTAGAGCTAGATGATGAAGAAATAACCACATTTTTTGATGAAATTGGTTATGAGGCAAAACAGATTGTTAAAGGATTAGTGGATCTACCTTGGAGACTCTTAATTCATATGTTCCAACACTGTCCGTCCAAGAGAAAAACAGGATGGAATGACATTCCAGTCCTCACATCCTTTGCAATTTTTGCTCTCTGCACCAAGAGGCCATTTAATATGTCTGCATATGTTTTCAATGGCCTGATTTCAAACATCCAAGAAGGAAGAAGATACAATTTCCTAATGTATCCAAGATTCATTGAATGTCTAATCAATGAATCATTCCATGACATTGTTAATGAAGTACCTGTGCTTTATATTCCTCACTACGATGAAAGATCCTATAAATACAACAAGAAGAGGGACCCAAGGAACTTTACAGTGGTGCTCACTCACCTCTTCTTCCTTGGATGATGCAGCATTAAATCAAGAAGGTCAAGCACACCACAACTATCACCACAACCAACTCCACAACCATCTCCACCACCATCACCATAACCATCACCACAACCATCACCACAACCATCACCGCAACCATCACCACAACCATCACCACAACCATCACCACCACCATCACCATAACCAACTCCACAACCATCACCACAACCAACCCACAACCATCACCACAACCAAGTTCACAACCATCACCACAACCAACTCCACAACCATCACCACAACCATCACCATAACTATCACCACAACCATCACCACAACCAACTCCATAACCATCACCATAACCAACTCCACAACCATCACCACAACCATCACCACAACCAACTCCACAACCATCACCACAACCAACTCCACAACCATCACCACAAATATCACCACAACCAACCCACAACCATCACCACAACCATCACCATAACTATCACCACAACCATCACCACAAATATCACCACAACCAACACCACATAAAACACCTCAACCTTCACCTATATCACCTCATCATCACTCTCCAATATGACCACCACATCAATCACCTATGTCACCATACCAACCTTTGACATCCCATGATCACCCTGCTGAAGTTGAAGGATCAACTAGTGCTTCTAAATCATCCAAATCATCTTCTGATGAGGAGGATCACCATGATCAAATCCCTGGAAAGAAAGCAACTTTTGATGCTGCTCCTTCAGAGAGCTATGCTGAATCTAATATCAACAGGGCTGAGGAAAAGGATGAACTAATATTTGAGGTCTTACAGAAAGTGGAAAGGATGGAAAGGACTTTAGGAGAGCTGGAATAATTAATGACAGAATTTTGGAGCATGATAAGAAAGAGAATGAATTGAAGGAGCTGAAAGAAAAATATGAAGTTGGAGGAAAAGAAAAAGACAAATAGATTAAGTACTAAAAGCTTCACTAAACCATTCCAGAGAAGAAGTCAGTGGTCATGTGGACACTCTTACTATTCAAACCATAGCAATGGAGGAACAAGAGAATATCATTGAGGAACAAGCAGAACTCATTTCTGGTCTTGAAAACGAGCTTCAAAGACAAAACAAAAAGATCTCTGACTTGAACTGATAATTGAGATTCGAAGAAGTGAAGTGAATGTGGAAAAGAAAGATGAACAAGAAAAGGTTGATGATGAAGAACAAGAAAAGGTTGATAAATATGATAACAAGTCTGTTTCTAAAATTGAAGAACAAGAAGTTGATACAAGTCAAACGAAGCTTAAGGAACAAAGTCTAGAAATGGTGGTATACTCTGGAAACATAAATGATTCTCACACTGAGAAAGCTGAATTTAAGGAACTTTTTAGTGCATTAGACAGTTTTTCATCTGAAAATTCAGTATAGATAATGAATTTTAGGAATTTGTAAACTATCAAAGGACTGATTCAGAGCCTATTGTATTCATCCCTAAGTCACCAGTTCCTTTAGAGAAGGAGTTGACCATGCAGATTGTCCCTGTTGTGTCTTTATCTGAAGAACAGAAAGAAACTATAAGAGTGATGTATGAAATGGAAAAAGAAACCGAAAAGAAAGAGGAGGAGAAACTTGAACTGATGATCAAGAGCCGAACACACCTGAAAAGGTACCTGAAGTGGTAGAAAAAGCTCAAACTTCAAGCCCTCAACTTCACACTCAGAAAAGAAATATTTAGCTGAAAAGGCTAAGGGTAAGAGACCAGTGGTTGAAGAAGAAACATTTAAGAAACAAAAAGATGACCCCAGAAGCTTGGCAGCAATTGCTAAATTTGTCAAAGAGCATGAGCAGGCTGAAGCTCAATTGAAGAAATTAGCTGGTGTACTTGATATAAAAGAAGGAGAGATTGCTGGAGGATATGATGTTACCTAGGATGTTGATATGGATAGTCTATTAAAGCGTGAAAAACCATGACAGGATCAGCGATCACAAGTTTGATGTATTAGGATACAAAGCAGCGGAATACAAACAAGAATTAGACAAATTGTAGCAAGCAATCGATACTTGTAAGCATTAAGAGCGCATACGGTTATAGGGAGAGAATATATATTTCTGATTTCAAGGAATGTTTATAGATGTAGATATTTCTAATCAAATCATTCGTTCATTCCATTCATTCATCATTACAATAAGTTGACACCCTTATATAGAGTGCAACAATCACTGCTGTTATCACGGAAAGTGACAACTGGCAGATCCAATACAAAAATAACTAATTCTTAACAAACTACTGAAATGTTCACAACTACTGAGAACATATCAGCATGTTAAGTACAATATAAAACTACTGAAACTACAACGACTGAAGAACAAGCTCTTCAGTCGTTTTACAAAACTACTGAAACATAAAAATATAAAACTACTGATATCACAACTACTGAAGAAGTACTCTTCAGCAGTTGTGACAAACTACTGAGGCTTCAGTACTTGATCTTCAGACTTTGACCTTCAGGTGTTCATCAGCTGATGACTTCAGTAGATATCATCAGCTGATGTCTTCAGTCTTTGTCTTCAGACATTGTACATCAGTTGTTGATCTTCAGCACTTGTAAACTCTTCAGCTGTTGTACTTCAGTACTTTGGTCTTCAGCTTCAGCACTTGTGTTCTTCAGTGTTGTACTTCAGCACTTTAGTTCTTCAGCTGTTGAGGTCTTCAGCACTTGATCTTCAGCTGTTGAAGTCTTCAGCACTTGTCAAACTACTGATGAGGCTTTCAGCAGTTGTTGTGATACCATGTGGGACTTAGAGGTTTTCTGATCTTGGCTCATTGGTTCTTTTGGTCCAACAAACTCCCCCTGAACCAATGCAGCCCAAACCTCTAACTTATTTTTCCCCACTTATTGATGGCAAAATGTTGGTCTTTTTCCTTCTTGATCAGTAGAGAAGATGACCCATGTAAGCTCCGGCCTGGGAAGAAATCAAAATATTTGTTTGGCAGAGTATGAATGGGAACTCTGTTTTGGGGAACTGGACACAGAGTTGTTATCCCATTCATGAGATTTACTTCCCCATAATGAGTCTGTATGACTCACGAACATAGGCCTCAAGGAGAACAACTTGTTCCTCCTGAGAGAGTTCTTCTGCTCCTCCTTCGAAGAAGAACTCGACATAGTACTCTGATAAGTACTTCATGGTCCTGCCATTTTTCAGCTCCACGTAGTTACCTCCTATATACAAATTCATCAGGATGGTTGCCTTCAAGGAGTAACTGGAGCTCATTCTTTGGATGTCTTCAAGCTTTTTATATAGCAACCCCTTCTTAATCATCTGTTTTCTAGTAAAGCTTGAGGGGTCTTCTTTGCTTGGTGAGCTTTCTTGAATTCATCAATGATTTCCCAAGGTGAGACTACAACAGCCACATGATGGTAGATTCTATTGTTTTTCATACCTGGCCGTTGTATCTGTGTGGGATAGTTCTTTTATGGATTCTAGAACTCACCCTGGGGTCTGGCCATACTCTCACTCTCTCCTTCTGATATTGAAAGGTGTGCCTAAGAGTGTACAGCCTTTGAGCATGCCTTTCATGGCTTGAATAGATGATGACTGAGGAAATTCCTTGTCAACCATCTTCAACAGTTGCTCATCGTGCTGTTTCTGCTGTTCTTCTTCTTCTATCTTGAATCTGACCATTTCCCTTTGAGAGTCAGGTGTGATCAGGGGTTGACTTCGGGGTTTTGGTAGCTTCAGAACAGAGAGTGGCAGACTATCATCTTCATCCTCTCCCTTCTTCTTCTTCCATCCTCAGCACCCTTCTCCTCCTTCTGGGTACATCACTGGATGATGGTTGGGTTGGTGAAGGAATGGTTTTGAAGAATGAGGATATTTGGATTTTGGCTTAGAGATTGGTTGGGAGATTTGAGGGATAGGATCTGTTTGAGTAGGTGGAAGGGAAGGTTGATCCAACATCTTTGTAGTAGTTTCGCCTTTGTGAGTTTAGCCATCTCTAACCTTTTACCAGCCCCAGCCTCATCAAGGGCTTCCACAATAACTTGGACAGGACAGATTCTGGTGGCTATAGCCAAAATGCTGTCCCTGGTCCATGCGCGAATCTCCACTAATGATCTTCCTAAGTATTTTGCAATGAAGCGGATCATTATTTCCAATCTCTCTTTCTCAAGAGCATCATACCCTGCCCATCGGGTTTGTATCTCTTGTACTTCTAACCTTCTGATCTCACTATCCAGTGTGGCTATGTCAAACCCCTGCCTGAAGAGTTGTTCAATTATTTTATCCATGGATCGGCTGTGTGTAGTGTCAGCTTCTTTGACCAGCTCCTCCAAGGATTTTCTTCAGCAGTGTGATCATCAGCACTTCTCTTCGCTTGTAAGTGAGCAGAGGTTGCTTTTCTTTTTCTCCTCTTGGGCTTGCTTCTCTTCCTTCTCCTTGTTCTTTTCCTCTTCTTTTCTTCACTGCAGTACTCTCCCCCTTTTTGGTTGCATTGGAGGAAGGGGTTTGTACCGCAGAAAGAGTCTTTGGAACAGCAGCATCAACCAAGGGCTGTAAAGTTGAGGAAAGCCTCTCATCAATGGCTTTATCACAATGTCAGTGATTATGGGTGTGATGAGAGGGAGGGAATTTTGGAGTACAACACCTATTTGCTCAGGGGGGTTCTGTTCCTGAGAAGTAGGGCCTGAGGCAAAGGCAGGTGGTTGAGTTTGGAGTGGCTCGGTGTTTGGGAAACCTTCAAGTGAAGGTGCCATCTGTGGGTGGGTAGAGGCAGATGGTCTTTCTCCTTGTGAGAGTTGGTCAAGTAGGTTTTGCAGCCTACTGACTTTCTCTTCAAGGATTGTGTTCTGGGCAAGAACATCATAGAAAAAGCCCAGGTCATCATCAGCCGAAGCTGAATCATCTGACCTCCTGCTTAGAGCAGGATTTACATGAACTGGGTGTAGACCAGTTGGTGCATGTGCCCCTTGTGCTTGGTACTGGGGACTTCCAGCCTCAGGACAATGTCCATCATCAGCTGTTGCCTCTAGTGAGGTCTTAGCAATGTTACCAGCCTCACTCTGGTCATGTGCTGAGTCAGAGGAGGTGGCAGCCTCACTAGATATTCTAAGCTCCTTGTCTACACCAGGAGATAGAAGTGGTAAACCCCTGTGTTTGTGGGTTCTCAAGTGCACTGTGTTCCTCCCCCTAAATTATAGAGGTATCCCAGTATAAATGGTTTCTGGGAGGGGGAGAGGAGTGCAATTGAGTCAGCACTTGTGCAACTATTAAAGTTGGGCTGTGAGGGGCGGTTGTTTGGGGTGAAGGGATAGAAGCAGTGTGCACCTGGGGAGGTTGGTGCTCTTCAATGGCAATCTCCTCAAGTGAGAAGATCCCAGATATGTAGGTGCCCCTTGTGTGGTTGCTGCAGGCTCCTGTTGAGAGGAATCCTGAGCGGCTGTGGCTGGAGGAGTCATGTATCCACTAGGGGTTTGGACTAGTGGATATATCCTGCGTTTGTGTTGCAGGGGCATCCTCAGGGGACTCAATTCCCTGAGTAGCCGTTTTGGGTTTCTTTTTGGTGTGGTTGGTGGGGACTTTGGATTGGTGGTGGTGGCTGTGGGTTCCAGCTGCGTGGGTTTTCGCAGCTTGGCAGCCATTTTGAGTGTCCGGTCAGAGTTGTGCCGGGAGTATACTTCCGGCAGAACAGCCGTAGCAGGGACTCCCAAGCCAACAAGTCCCTCAGCATTAAGCTGGTTTGTAATGATGGCCATTATGAACCGTGGATATAGTATCCAACGGTTGGCAGTTAGTTTTTGAGCCATATCCTTGAGCTCTAAAGTATTATTTCAGAAAAATAAGTGGTTGTTGCTCAAGAATAGAATACATTACCTGCTGCCATTTGGTGGACATTTGATCCCAAGACGACGTCTTAGGGGCCAAACCTACATTCACCATGTGAAAAATCAGGCGCTCAGCGTCATTAAAGTGTTTTCTTCATGATAGTGGAGGCACTGAGATCGCCTTGATATCCATGTTGAGCAAAGGATAGATCTATGGTGCCCTTCGGATATCCAGCAGGAGAAGTAGCATCATTCAGTTGAAGAATTTGGCGGATTATTGCAGGAGTGATGACTACTTCTTTTGTGTTGACGACCGACCGGAGGGATGGTGTGTTGTTCTCCCCAGTGGTAACAGTAACGTTCATCCAAAATTGGTGCAAGGATTCGGCATGTAAGATGGGATTCAGAAGAAATGCCGTGTTGTATTGGGATGAACCATAAGATCGATAGCATTATCGAACTTAGTCCAGATGGGCGATTTAGTGAGGTAGGCAACACAGTTGTGTCGCGGTTTAATTTGCATAGACGCCATTGAGAAGAGGGAATTTTGGAGAGGAACGTTAGGTTTGAAGAAGATGAAGCAATGAGAGCTAAGGTTAGGGATATATATAGGGTACGGTAAGAAAAGCGACTGAAGGATGTGGGTTAGTCATCAGTAGTTTTAAACAACCGTTGACATGGTATTATCCTTTCAGACGTTGAAACAGCTGAAGTCGTGGTGTTAGGCATTAGTAGTTTAGAAAACTACTGAAGACCATGGTTTTGACTTCAGATGATTGAAACAACTGAGGACTTGGTGTTTGTCATAGTAGTTATGAAACTACTGAAGACAGTGGTTTTCTCATCAGCTGTTGTAAACAACTGAAGACTTGGGATAGTCATCAGTAGTTATAAAACTACTGAAGACGTGGTTTGCTTCAGTTGTTTAAATGAAACAGCAGGTGTACAAACGACTGAAGAGAAAGTTCTCTTCAGCTGTTTTCGTCAATTCTTAGCTTTTCAGCTGTTTCAAACTGTCCTCAACACATTCATCAGTCTTTTGGCTGATTTCAGTTGTTTCATAGGACATCAGTAGTTATCTGTTTTTACTGATTGTAGTAGTTGTAACTGCATCAGTAGTTGAACTACATCAGTAGTTTAGAACAGATGAAGTACTTCAGTACTTGTGAGACATTTAGCCTTCAGTAGTTATAAAAACTACTGAGGGTAAAAGAGCTCATCGGTACTTATATGTGACATAGGTATCATGATCATCAGTATGAATTACTAAGATCATCAGTAGTTGTCACTTATTCTAGTTGCAGCATACCAAGCCTTAACACCAGGTTTTGGAAAGTTGAACTATCCAAAGGCTTAGTAAAATGTCTGCAAGCTCATCAGCACTAGGCACAAACTTAGGACCAATCAGACTTTTTTCAAAAACATTCCTTATAAAATGATGTCTGATCTCTATATTTGGTCCTAGAGTGCCGGACTGGATTTTTGACAATGCAAAGAGCTGAAGCACTATCCATTAACAATGGAGTCTTAGTCTCTGTAATGCCATAATCCAAAAGTTGGTTTTGAAGCCAGAGTACCTGAGATGTACAACTTGCAGCAGCAATGTACTCTGCTTCAGCAATGGATGTAGCAACTGAGGTCTGTTTCATGCTCTGCCAAGAAATCAAGCAGTTGCCTAGGAATTGACATCCACCAGAAGTTGATTTCCTGGTAACTTACACCCTGCATAGTCACTGTCAGAAAAAGCAACTAGTTTACCAGAATGTCCGGTAGAATACCATAAACTAGAGATGGAGTGCCTTGTAGATATCTAAAGATCCTCTTGATGCAATCAGATGAGGACTCTTTAGGTGCAGCCTGAAATCTAGCACAAACACTGTAGCAAACATAATATCTGGTCTAGAAGCTGTTAAATACATCAAGGACCCAATCATACATCTGTAAAGTGTTTCATCAACCACTTTACCTTTCTGATCTGTGTCCAGTTGTGTGGTGCTGCTCATGGGAGTAGAACAGGGCTTACAGTTTTGTAAATCAAACTTTTTCAAAAGATCTTTTGTATATTTGGACTGATGAATAAAAATTCATCAGCCTTTGTTTGATTTGCAACCCAGAAAGAACTGTAATTCTCCCATGGCACTCATTTCAAACTTCGGGCATCAACTTTGTAAAGGCATCACACAACTTTGGATCAGAGGATGCAAAAATGATATCATTACATAAATTTGAACAAGTAGATTATGCTGCCCAGCTTTCTTAATGAATAAAGTCTTATCTATGGAGCCTCTAGTGAAATTGTTTTCCAAAGAAAGTGTGATAAGTCTCTGGGAGCTTGTTTTAACCCATAAAGAGCTTTATCAAGCTTATACACCCAATTAGGATGTTTATTGTCTCAAAGCCTGGAGGTGACATACATAACCTCTTCTTAATTTTTCCATACAAAAATGCGCTTTTGACATCCATTTGAAAACTTTAAGGTTTTGATAAGCAGCATAAGCTAAAAACAATCGAATTGCTTCCAGTCTGGCTACAGGGGCAAGGGTTCATCATAATCAATACCTTCTTCTTGTGCAAACCCCTGAACAACCAGTCTGGCCTTGTTCTTAACAATAAGCCCATTTTCATCAGTTTTGTTCCTAAACACCCATTTACTGCCTATTGCACACTTACCTGGAGGTAGAGGAACCAGTTCCCACACTTGCTGTTTCTTGAACTGAAGAAGCTCAAGCTGCATGGCATCAACCCATCCATTGTCCTTTAAAGCAATGTGATAATCTTTGGCTCTTGCTGACTGATGAAGAGAGCATAGAAGCAGAAATTTGACAATTGACTTCTTGTTGATACTCCAGCAGTGATATCACCAATGATTTGGACATAGGGTGATTCTTCAGATCTTGATACACAATGAGATCTGTGCAAGTGTTGTAGCCGGCTCAGCAGCAACAGATGGTGATGGGATATCATTTCCTTGAAACCAATCAGTGGATGGTAATTCAAAGGAAGTTGAATTCGAAGAAATCTCATCAGCATTTGTTGTGGATGGTGCTACTGGAGCTACAGGAAACATCAGGTCTAGCTGAGTCAGGCAGTGATCACTAAACCTGAAGAGGTGAGTACTGTAATCATCATCTCATCAGCAGCAGTACCACCAGGTGGTGAACTGTTGACAGGAGCAACATCAGGAGTTTGATAAGGAACATATTGCAGTATGTCCAATCAAATAACTCCACAGGACTTTGTGAATCTTGTCCTTTGGAGATTCATTAAACTTAACATGTAGAGTTTCTTCAAACACTTTGTTTTGTAGTTGAAGACTCTGTATGCCTTGCAAGTAGATGAATAACCAACAAAGTACCCTGCATCCACCTTAGGATCAAATTTATGGAGTTGATCCTTTGTGTTGAGAATAAAACAAGGACACCCAAATGCTTGAAAAATGAAATCAGAGGAGCCAAATGATGGAGAACTTCATATGGAGTCTTCATCAACCTCTGATTACTAAAACTCTATTGCACAATAACAAGCTGTGTTGACAGCTTCAGCCCAAATGGGCAGTGGCAAACCTGAGACAGCCAGCATGGACCTTGCAGCTTCAATGAGGGTCTGTTCTTCTCTCCACTACTCCATTTTGCTCTGGAGTCCTTGGAATGCTGAACTGCCTTTTGATTCCCTTTGAAAGATAGAAGTCATCAAGTGTATGATTTCTAAACTCAGTTCCATTGTCACTCCTAATACACTTGACTGGAAGGAATACTGCTTCTCAATGTACAGCACAATGTGAATAATTCTGAGCGCCTTCCTTTGAATGTAGAAAGAAAGTCCATACAAATCTGGAGTAATCATCCACAATTACCAGACAGTATTCTTCTTTGCCATGCTCATTACTCTCACAGGACCAAATAGATCCATATGCAGTAATTGCAAGCAGGCATTGGACTTAGGCACTTCAATGGGAGGGAATGAGACTTTGTGCTGTTTCCTTTAAACACGCAGTGCAGGTTTCATCACAGTGGAACTCCTTTATTGGTAAGCCTCTGACTAAACTATTGTGGCAAAGCTGATTCATGTTTTTGAGATTAACATGACCAAGCCTCCTGTGCCACAGTTTAGATTCTTGAGAAGAGGCTTTGGAAAATAGGCAAGGATTGCCTTTGAGATCTATCTTCTTAGAGAGATCTAAGGCATACACTCTTCCTGTCTGTTGGCTTCAGGAGAGTGTGATCATCCAACACCTTGTCAATCAAGTGCAAAACTTTGGATGACAGAACTACAGTTTTGACTGGTGAAAAGGGCAACATGGCCTTTATCACATATTGACTGACACTCAAGAGATTGTACTTGAGATTTTCCACATGATTAACATCATCAAATTTGATTTCTCCATTGGAGACAAAGGCCTTACCGATGATGTAGCCCCTAGCATCATTGCCAAAAGAGACAAATCCTTCTTTCCTTGAGAGTAGTCATGAAGAAGAGAGCTGTTCCCAGTCATGTGCATAGATCCCCACTGTCTACATACCAGATGCTACTTTGGCATGTTGAAGAACCCTGCAATAATAAACAATCAGTTAGTTTTAGAGACCCAAACTTTTTGGTTTGCGCTGGTCTCATCAATAGATGGTAAAACTAACAGGTTTATTTGAAACAACAACCTGAGAGGAAGAAGATGGTGTAGAAGAGGAGTCCTTTGGCTTGGACCTCCTTTTCTGTGGTTTCAACATAGGAGAATCTAGTTGGTTAACTCTACCCAACAGATGTTGTACCATCATCACCAGCTATGTCTGATTTTGTGATAAAGCTTTCAGCTCATCAGACACATTGCTAGTGGAGTTTGATAAGTTCCTATGTTGCACCTTTTTCTTTTGAGCACCTCAGCTGTCACCTGTTTAACCCCTTCCTTTTGGATTTCTTTAAGGACTTAAGGGTTACAGGATTTGATGTTGCTCATACAAATGTGGTCTCAAACTCAGTTTTCATTTTTACCATTTTCTCATTAATTCTTCTTTTTGTTTGAGTTTGAACCTCTTTTGTACCAACAATCATCTGTAAGATGATTGAACAAACCACATACTTCACATGGTTCTTCTTCATCTTAGGTTGATCATCAACCAAAGAGGGTGAAGCATTGGTGCTTTCTTGACAGCTCTCTTAGTAGTCTTCAAACTCTATCTACTGCCAGTTTTCTTCTCTTCAGTACTGACAGCAGTTGAAGTTTGAACTTCAGGTGTTAAATCCTGCTCTCTAGCCCTTTCAGGACTTCAGAATAACTCCTGAGTTGATCAACTCATTAATCATGTGAATGACATCATTTGAACCATCAACATCAGCTGATAGGTTCAAAGAGGGCTTGATGCTGACTGGTACTTCTGATTGTGCTGTATAAGAAGGTAGATCACATGATGTGATGGATTGGTTATCACTCTCACCATCAGATTCTACCTCTGCTCTTGGGGGTAAAATCTGTAGGTGGAGCAGTGTGATTGTAACCAATTCCAAACTTCACATTTGAAGCAGATTGCTTACTAAGAAGCATTTCAAAACCTTTGCATGATTTTACCCATCTACAACACTCGACCTGGGTAACTGCAAGGGTTTCTTTGAGATCTTTGTACTTCTCTAGAAGTACTTCTTCTCTAGCCTATCATCAATTATTTGGCAGTTCAGTTTATAAATCTCATCATTTTTATCTTTGAGCACAAACTCAAACTCAGCTTTGTTTTTGGAAATTATTTGTTCTAGCTCAATGTTCTTATTAATTAGAGCTACATTTGCTTCTCTAATGGAAGCAAATGCTGCTATGCATGGTTCAGAACATAATTTGGCTTTTGCCTCAGAGGATACTGTGATACCTGAGGTGTAGAGGCATTAGAAAATGAAGTATCAGCAGACTCCAAAGCCATAAGAGCTAGATTCCCAACTGTCACCACCATGTTGACCAGACCTGAGAACAGTTGATCATGACCAGACAAGTCATCTGGTAAACTGCTCCAGTCAACAACTCCTGGGGTGAAGAAGCTGTGTTGTTGAGATTGAGGTTGTTGATGAGATTGGGAGGCTGAGGTTCTGGTAGTGCATGAGGTTGTGGTGCCATAGGAACTTGAACTTGATTTGACTGTGGCATGTAATAACAGGGGTACGGATATGGCATTTGACCCTGAGAACAAAATATGCCGGAGATTGTTGTTGAGGATGATGACTAGAGGTGACAGGATGTTGCCCTCTGTGTTGTTGACTATTGCCAGGAAAAGTCACAAAGGGTGTAGTGGAGTTAGATCCAGTTGATCTACACTCTCTTGCAAAGTGTCCAAGCCTTGGCATTTGTGACACCTCAACTTGCTCTTGTCAAAACCAACTCTGGTTTTGCCAGAGAGTCCTGGGAATTTTCTTCCAGTTCTTTTATAGAACTTCTGAGATCTGATATTTATCAGGGCCATTTGGCTCAAAATATCCATCTCTTCTAAGTCATCATCAGCAATCCCCTGAGATCATCCATAATGAACATAAATTGTCATTATTACACCAGTAAACTGACCATCAATACTCACAAATGCAGAATCAGAAGTGCTTGAAGAGAAATTAATATGCTCATCATACTGGCATTCAGATGAAGCATATTCTGACTCATGACCCACCAAGGCAGTGTTGCCTTGTACAAAGTCTTCAGTGAGCTTTCCAGATGAAGACAGCTTTCTCTTCTTCTATCTCTCTCTCAAAAGTGAGCAGTTTCCCATGGAGTTGGGTGAGAGATAGTTTGTCCAAACTTGCACTGGAGCGTAGGACAATAGTATATGTGTCCCATCTCTCAGGCAGTGATCTGAGAAATCTGTTATTCATCTGAATATTGGTGTATTCAAGTTTGACCATTTTTAGTTCAGAGATCAAACAAGAGAACCGCTCATATTGTTCAGTCAGTGTCTCACCCTTTCTATGAGAGAATGTCTATATTGTTGGGCAAGAATTTCTATTATTTGCCAAGACGTCATCTGTTCCTCCAAATTGTTCTTTCAAGGCATTCCAGAGGTCATGGGCAGTTTCAAGATGCATTAGCCCAGAATAGATTTCATTTGGCAGTGCCATGGCCAGAATTCCATGGGCTTTTGCATCAATTTCAAGCAACTTCTTATCCTCATCGGAGTATTGTCCCTCCTCTTCGGAACCATTTGATTGGTTTCGGGTTATTCACCATAGGCTTGTGTGGACCATGTACCACTGATGTCCAACACCCTGCGCTGTAACAGATAGGTGATGGAGCATACGTCTTTGCCATATGTTATACTCATTCCTAACCAGCATCGGTGGCTTGGTTGAGGAACCAGTATTGTGAGGATCATTGGAGGGAGTAGTCATTTTCAGTTCAAAAACAATTTAGTTCAAGCTTTTAAAAGTTTTAGACAGACCACAACAAACTCAATGAGAACCAAGAAAAGATCTCAGGATGAATGAGCAGAAATACAGAACAATTCAATCTCTATAACCGTTTCTTGCAAAACAAAAGCTAATTCAATCAAACTTAGTTCTTGAATAGCAGTTTCAATGATCAATTATTAGATCGATCAATGATTAACCTGCTCTGATACCATTTGACAGGATCAGCGATCACAAGTTTGATGTATTAGGATACAAAGCAGCGGAATACAAACAAGAATTAGACAAATTGTAGCAAGCAATCGATACTTGTAAGCATTAAGAGCGCATACGGTTATAGGAGAGAATATATATTTCTGATTTCAAGGAATGTTATAGATGTAGAATATTCTCTAATCAAATCATTCGTTCATTCCATTCATTCATCATATTACAATAAGTTGACACTCCTTATATAGAGTGCAACAATCACTGCTGTTATCACGGAAAGTGACAACTGGCAGATCCAATACAAAAATAACTAATTCTTAACAAATACTGAAATGTTCACAACTACTGAGAACATATCAGCATGTTAAGTACAAAATATAAAAAACTACTGAAACTACAACGACTGAAGAACAAGCTCTTCAGTCGTTTTACAAAAATACTGAAACATAAAAATATAAAACTACTGATATCACAACTACTGAAGAAGTACTCTTCAGCAGTTGTGACAAACTACTGAGGCTTCAGTACTTGATCTTCAGACTTTGACCTTCAGGTGTTTCATCAGCTGATGACTTCAGTAGATATCATCAGCTGATGTCTTCAGTCTTTGTCTTCAGACTTTGTACATCAGTTGTTGATCTTCAGCACTTGTAAATTCTTCAGCTGTTGTAATTCAGTACTTTGGTCTTTCAACTTCAGCACTTGTGTTCTTCAGCTGTTGTACTTCAGCACTTTAGTTCTTCAGCTGTTGAGGTCTTCAGCACTTGATCTTCAGCTGTTGAAGTCTTCAGCACTTGTCAAACTACTGATGAGGCTTTAGCAGTTGTTGTGCTACATGTGGGACTTAGACGTTTTCTGATCTTGGCTCATTGGTTCTTTTGGTCCAACAAACAGTTGAAGAAATGGTGTCCAAAGCTCAAACAGATGATTTAATGATGAAAGCCATATCTTGATCAATCATGTATATGATCTAGATGAAGTGTTTCGGATGACATAGAAGGAATGAAGGAAGAAGAAGAAAAGGTGAACAAGCTACTGGATCCAAGTGTTAAGACTGAGTATGAGAAATCAGCACTTAGAAAGGATTCTGCACCAAAATTGCCTCCTATGAAGAAATCTACTGAGAAGAAAGATCATTTTCAAGGAAAGCTCCTGTGCCTAAACTGTCATCTATGAAGAAATCTTCCCCAACACCTAAACCACTATTTCCTGATCCGTATAGTATGTTAGATAAAGAGATGAAGGACTATCTTTCAAGTCAAGGGTTCACAAGAAGGAAGATTAGGAACATGAAAACCAACTCATTAAGGGCTATAACTCTTCAACCAATTAATGAGAAGAAGAAAAAGTTAAGAAGCTAGAAGAAAAATTATCAAGCACTAAGCAAAAATAGAATATCAGCTGAAGACATGATACTGAATTAAAAAGACCAAGAACTACTGGCTCTTGTACTACACAAGTACCCTGAATGGTTTTTGTAGAACCATCTTAGTTAAAATTGCCAGAAGAATTGACCACTGTAGAGCTGATCAGATGGGTGTCTACTCCCAAGGGAAAAGTTGATCAAGAGATCATTGCTTGGATGTATGATAGTACATGGAATGTTTATGGTGAAAAAGATCTCAGGGCTAGTACAATTCGTTACATAGTACTCACCTTTTGTAAATGCCTGGAGATTCATGATTTAAAAGAACTAGCTCAACTTGAACTGATCAATCATACAGCTATATTAAGGGGATATGAGTTTGAGAAGATAATAAGATGTTCACAAGAACAAACAACCTCAATTCATTAAAGACAATATGCATGAGAAAAGATAAAACATTTTTCAATCCCCTTGAGAAGAAGAAAAAGATGCAAGCAGAAGAGATTGTATTCCCTGAGCTGAAGATGAAGCTAATAGAATCACTAAAGTGGAAAATGGTGTCTGGTACTCACTCCCCCACACCCATCTCAAATGTGTACTATGATGAGAAAACTTATGAGAAGATGATTGAAAGGAAGTGGGAAGGAAAGGAGGGAGCTGAAATCAGATTATTCAGGGGATATGAGGTTAGATTATTTGATGAATCTACATCCACTACATATACACCAGACACTTCAGGGAATTAAATAACAAATTAGGTGAGTTAAATATGCACTTCTTTCTAAAGTGCATCAAGTTGCTAAAGCTAGCCTATGATCAGATAAGAGCTAAAAGAGACAAAAGAAAGAAGAAGAAGACACCATTGAAACTTGGGAATAATGTGGGGGGAAGCTTACTGATTCATAGAGATGGACTTTCTACTTTTCTATTTGGGAGCCTATTTCACTGAAGAAACTGCCAATGGAAGCCATCTACAATATGAGCAAGATGAAGATTCATGTGCTAAGCACATACAGGATGTCACAAGCAACCAATTTTGTGAATATGATCAAGCTATACTAGATCCTACTAATTTGCATTCATTTTACCCCCATAAACCCAGAAGAATCCTCACAACATCAATCACTCCTAAACATTGAGGAAAACTAGGCTGTATAATCCTTAGGGGGAGTATTATTGGACCTTGAAAGGATCATACATGCTAACTCCATGGGTGTTTTGATGATTGCTCTGCTGAAATCCCTTAAGTCCAAGAAGAAATGCAGATGAAATTCTGCTATGGAAAAGAAAAAGTGTTGTCTTGTGCATTTGTCAATGAAGAAGACATAATGCCAATGCGGACAAGTATTTACTCTTTTGCATTGACTAATGCGGAAGACTAAAAGTGAAGCGGACAAGACTTTGCTCATCCGCATTTGACAATGCGAATGGCAAAACAAATGCGCATAAGTATTGTTCATCTGTATTAACCAATGCGGATGACCAACATACTAATGCGGATAATCAAGTGGAAATGCTAATCAAGTTAACTCATCCGCATTTGTCAATGTGGATGAACAAGCAAAGATGCGGATGAAGACTTAAACTAGTTCTGATGTAATAGGTCAGGGGTAGTTTAGTCATTTTGTAAAATGCATCTTGTCTGCCTATAAATAGGATAGATACCTCGTACATGAGATGGCAACTGATAGATAGAGAATTTTTGTTGTAATTATTCTCTGTAATTCATCAACTTTCACATATCAATACAAAAGCATTTATGAGTATTTTTCTTGCATTGAATGTTCGTTGATTGTTTGTTTTCGCCAGTCAATCACTGACTTGATTACCATATTTGATTCATAGTAAGAATCTCATTCTTACTCAACCCCAGTCATCGAGGGCTGAGGGTTCCGGGGCGAAG
The DNA here is from genome assembly GCA_025506515.1 of Flaveria trinervia. Lineage (NCBI taxonomy): Eukaryota > Viridiplantae > Streptophyta > Magnoliopsida > Asterales > Asteraceae > Flaveria > Flaveria trinervia. The sequence goes on from CM046444.1 coordinate 73,530,595, forward strand.
AAGACGGGAGGTGAAGGACCGAGGGCGAGCGCTAGGGCATTCACGATGACATAGGAGGAAGCTAGGACGGACCCTGATGTTGTGTCTGGTACGTTTCTAGTGAACCAAACTTTAGCTTATGTGTTATTTGATTCGGGTGCTAGTAAAAGTTTTATTTCTGCTGCTTTCTGTGCTAAGTTGCCTCTTAGTAGTAGACGTGTTAATGAGCCCTTCGATGTAGAAACTTCCATAGGTAAGTCTAGCAGGATCTCTGTTGGACCAAAAGAACCAATGAGCCGGATCAGAAAAATCTTTAAGTCCCACATACATCACAACAACAACAGCTACTAAAGACCACAACAGCTGAAGACAACAACTGATTACAAAGTCTGAAGACACAAAGTCTGATGACAAAGTCTGAAGACACAAGTGCTGAAGACAAAGTCTGAGACAAAAGTGCTGAAGACAAAGTTTGAAGACACAAGTGCTGAAGACAAAGTCTGAAGACAAAAGTGCTAAAGACAGTCTGAAGACACAAGTGCTGAAGACAAAGTCTGAAGACACAAGTGCTGAAGACAAAGTCTGAAGACACCAGTGCTGAAGACAAAGTCTGAAGACATAAGTGCTGAAGACAAAGTCTAAAGACACAAGTGCTGAAGACCAAAGTATCAGACGTTGTCATAACAGCTGAAGAGGTCTTCTTCAGTAGTTGTGATGGTTTACCTTTCAGTAGTTTCTTTGTTTCAGTATTTGTAAAACAACTGAAGAGTATGTTCTTCAGTTGTTATTGTTTCAGTAGTTTCTTTTCAGTAGTTGTAATAATAGTTAACACTTAGTATTTTTGTAAGAAGATGTCAGCTGTTTGACATCTTCAGTAGTTGTGTTACCTATCAGTAGTTTGTGATAAATTCTGTTAGATGTCACTATCAAGTGACATCAGCAGACATCACATCCCTTATATAAGAGGTGTCGACCTAATTGTAAGTGTGACATTCCGTTACCACGAAAGCGAATATTGAATGAAATATATCTGTTGAATTCTCCCTATCTAAAACTATTTTTGTTCTTACATTGAATATCTTTTTGTTCTTGTGAATTGGCTAATTCATTGTTAGATTCCGCTACTATACTCTCTAATCAATCAAACGTAGATCACTGATCCTAACAAGGGGTATCAGAGCAGGTTAATCATTGATTGATCTAACAATTGATCATTGAAACTGCTATTGATATCTATGTTTGATTGAATTAGCATATTGCAAGAACTGGTTATAGATTATTGAATACTGACGCTTTCGTTCATTTATTTTGAGATCTCTCTTGGTTCAATTGGTTGTTGTGTTTTTGTTCTAAATCTGTTATAGCTTAATTGAATTTGATTGAATCTGAGATGACTACTTCTTCTAATGATCCTCACAATACTGGTTCCTCAACCAAGCCCCCGATGCTGGTTAGGACCGAGTATAACATATGGCAGCGAAGAATGCTTCATCACCTGTCTGTTAACAGTTCAGGTTGTTGGACATCTGTGGTACATGGACCACATAAACATATTGTGAACAATCAGGAAACCAATCAAATGGTTCCGAAGAAGAAGGAACAATACTCTGATGAAGATCGAAAACTATTTTAGATTGATGCTAAAGCCCATGGAATTCTGGCCATGGCACTGCCTAATGAAATCTATTCAGGGCTTATGCATCATGAAACTGCTCAAGATCTCTGGAATGCGCTGAAGGAACAATTCGGTGGCACAGATGAGGTCTTAGCAAACAACAGAGAAATCCTTGCCCAACAATATGAGACATTCTCTCATAGAAAGGGTGAGACACTGACTCAACAGTTTGAGCGTTTTTCCTTCTTGATCTCTAAGCTGAAAATGGTGAAACAGGAATACACCAATAGCCAGATAAATAACAGGTTCCTCAGATCACTGCCTGAGAGATGGGACACATACACTATTGTCCTATGCTCCAGTGCAAATCTGGATAGCCTATCTCGCACCCAACTTCATGGGAAACTGCTTACATTCGAAAGAGAGATAGAGCAAAAGAGGAAACTGTCCTCATCAGGAACGTTCACTGATGACTTTGTACTAGGGAATACTGCCTTGGTTGGTCATGAGTTAGAATATGCTGCATCTGAAAGCAATTATGATGAGCATATTGATTTCTCTTCAAGTAGTTCTGATCATGCATTTGTTGGTATTGAGAGTCATTTTGGCAGTAATAGTGACAATCTATGCTTCATCATGGATGATTGAAAGGAAGAGCTGATGAGGATCTAGAAGAGATGGATATTCTGAGCCAAATGGCATTGATTAATATCAGATCTCAGAAGTTCTATAAAAGAACTGGTAGGAAATTTCCTGGACACTCAGGCAAAACCAAAGTTGGTTTTGACAAGAGTAATTGAGGTGTCACAAATGCCAAAGGCTGGGACACTTTGCAAGAGAGTGTAGATCAACTGGATCTAACTCTTCTGCACCTTTTGTGACTTTTCCTAGTACTAGTCCACAAAACAGAGGGCAACATCCTGCTGGTTCTGGTCATCATTCACATCCTAGGTCTCCTGCATACTTTGTCCCCCAGGGTCCAATGTCATATCCTTATCCCTGCTATTATATGCCTCAACCAAATCCTGTTCAAGCTCCAATTGCACAACAACCACAAGCATTGCCTGAACCACAACCTTCCTAATCTCATAAACAAACTCAACCTCAACAACACAGCTTCTTCACCCCAGGAGTTGTTGACTGGAGCAGTTTACCAGATGATTTGTCTGGTCATGAACAACTGTTCACTGGTGCTGGTCAACATGGTGGTGACAGTCCCTTTGGAAATCTAGCTCTTATGGCTTTGGATTCTACAGATACTTCATCTACTAATGCCTCTACACAAAGGTATCACAGGTATCCTCTGAGGCAAAAGCCAAATTATGTTCTGAAACATGCATAGCAGCATTTGCATCTATTAGTGAAGCAAATGTTGCTTTGATAACAAGAGCATTGAGCTAGAATAAACAATTTTCAAAAGAAAAGCTGAATTTGAGTCTGTGCTTATGAAAATAATGATGAGATTTACAAACTTAAATGCCAAATCATAGATTATAAGGCTAGGGAAGAGGTACTTCTAGAGAAGTACAAAGATCTCAAAGAAACCCTTGCAGTCACCCAAGTAGAGTGTGATCGATGGGTACAATCATGCAAAGGTTTTGAAATGCTTCTTAGTAAGCAATCTGCTTCCAATGTGAAGTTTGGCATTGGTTACAATCACACTGCTCCACCTACAGATTTTACTCCCAGAGCAGAGGTAGAATCTGATGGTGAGAGCAATAACCAATCCATTTCATCATGTGATCTACTTTCTGATTCTGCACCATCAGAAGTAGAAGTCAGCACTACGCCCTCTCAGAACCTATCAGCTGATGTTGATGGTTCCACTGCTGACACTCACATGATCAAAGAGTTGATCAACTCAGGAGTTAATTTTGAAAGTCCTGAAAGGACTGCAGAGCAAGATTTAACACCTGAAGTTCAAACTCCAACTACTGTCAGTACTGAAAAGAAGAAAACTGTCAGTAGAAAGAGTTTGAAGACTACTAAAGAGGAAGTCAAGAAAGAAAACAATGCTTTCAAAGCACTGAAGAGCAAGTCTTCAGTTGTTTCATCCACTTTAGTTGATGATCAACATAAGATGAAGAAGAAACCATGTGAAGTATGTGGTTTGTTCAATCATCTTACAGATGATTGCTGGTACAAAAGAGGATCCAAACTCAAACATAAAGAGGAAATTAAAGAGAAAATGGTTAAAATGAAAACTGAGTTTGTGACCATATTTGTATCAGCAACATTAAATCCTGTAACCCTTAAGTCCATAAAGAAATCCAAAAAGGAAGGGGTTAAACAGGTAACAGCTGAGATTGCTCAAAAGAAGAAGGTGCAACATAGGAACTTATCAAACTCCAATGGCAATGTGTCTGATGAGCCGAAAGCTTTATCACAAAATCAGACACAGCTGGTTATGATGGTTCAACATCTATTGGGAAGAGTTAACCAATTAGATGTTCCTATGTTGAAACCACAGAAAAGGAGGTCCAAGCCAAATGATTCCTCTTCTCCACCATCTTCTTCCTCTCAGGCTGGTGTTTCCATCAAACCTGTTAGTTTACCATCTGTTGATGAGAACAGGCCCAAAACCAAAAAGGTTTGGGTCTCCAAAACTAACTGATTGTTTATAATTGCAGGGTTCTTCAACATGCCAAAGTAGCATCTGGTATGTAGACAGTGGGGGATCTATGCACATGACTGGGAACAACTCTCTTCTTCATGACTACTCTCAAGGAAAGAAGGGGTTTGTTTCTTTTGGCAATGATGCTAGGGGTTACATCATTGGAAAAGGCTTTGTCTCCAATGGGGAAATAAAGTTTGATGATGCTAATCATGTGGAAAATCTCAAGTACAATCTCTTGAGTGTCAGTCAAATGTGTGATAAAGGCCATGTTGCTCTTTTCACCAGTCAGAACTGTAGGATTCTGTCATCCAAAGTTCTGCATTTGATTGATAAGGTGTTGGATGACCACACTCTCCTGAGAGCCAACAGGACAGGAAGAGTGTATGCCTTAGATCTTCCAAGAAAATAGATCTCAGAGGCAATCCTTGCCTTTTTTCCAAAGCTTATTCTCAAGAATCTAAACTGTGGCACAGAAGGCTGGGTCATGTTAATTTCAACAATATGAATCAGCTGATCCACAATAGTTAGTGAGAGGCTTACCAATAAAGGAGTTCCACTGTGATGAAACATGCACTGCTTGTTTTAAAGGAAAACAGCACAAAGTCTCATTCCCTCCTATTGAAGAGGCTAAGTCTACTACCTTCTTGCAATTACTGCATATGGATCTATTTGGTCCTGTGAGAGTGATGAGCATGGCAAAGAATAAATAATGTCTGGTAATTGTGGATGATTACTCTAGATTTGTATGGACTTTCTTTCTACCTTCAAAGGATGAGGTTGCTCAGAAGATTATTCACTTTGTGTTGTATGTTGAGAAGCAGTATTCCCTTCCGGTCAAGTGTATTAGGAGTGACAATGGAACTGAATTCAGAAACCATACACTTGATGACTTCTATCTTTCAAAGGGAATCAAAAGGCAGTTTAGCATACCACGGACTCCAGAACAAAATGGAGTAATGGAGAGGAAGAACAGGACCCTAATTGAAGCTGCAAGGTCCATGCTGGCTGACTCTGGTTTGCCACTGACCTTTTGGGCTGAAGCTGTTAACACTGCTTGCTATGTGCAGAATAGAGCCTTAGTAAATCTGAGGTTGATGAAGACTCCATATGAAGTTCTCCATAACTTGGCTCCTCTAATTTCATTTTTCAAAGCATTTGGGTGTCCCTGTTTTATTCTCAACACAAAGCATCAACTCCAAAAATTTGATCCTAAGGTGGATGCAGGGTATTTTGTTGGTTATTCAACTACCTGCAAGGCATACAGAGTCTTCAACTGCAGAACAAAGATAGTTGAAGAGACTTTGCATGTGAAGTTTAATGAATCTCCTATGGACAAGATTCCACAAAACCCTGTGGAGTTGTTTGATTTGGACATACTGCAATATGTTCTTTATCAACCTCCAGCTGTTGTAGATCATGTGGATAAATCATCTTCTGCAGCATGTCTTCCACCTGGTGGTATTGATGATGATGATGATAATATCAATACTCACCTATTCAAGTTTAGTGACCTACTGCCTATGTCTGCTAAATTTGATGTTCCTGTAGCTTCAGCAATTCCATCCACAACAAATGCTGATGAGATCTCTGATTCCTCTACATCTTTTGAGTTACCATCTAATTCTTGGTTTCAAGAGTCTGCATCAACATCTGCTGCTGCTGAAGGTCCTACAAACACTTGCACAGATCTCATTGTTTATCAAGAATTGAAGAATCACCCATGTCTCAGATTATGGTGATATCAATGCTGGTGTTCAACAAGAAGTCAATTGTCTAACTTCTGCTTCTATGCTCTCTTCATCAATCAGCTAGAGCCAAAGAACTACCATGTTGCTTTGAGAGACAATGGATGGGTTGAAGCCATGCAGCTTGAGCTACTTCAGTCCAAGAAACAGCAAGTGTGGGAACTGGTTCCTCTTCCCCCAGGTAAGTGTGCAATAGGCACTAAATGGGTGTTTAGGAATAAAACTGATGAAAATGGGCTTATTGTTAAGAACAGGGCTAGATTGGTTGTACAGGGTTTTCACAAGAAGAAGGTATTGACTATGATGAAACCTTTGCCCCTGTAGCCAGACTAGAGGCAATCAGATTGTTTTTAGCCTATGCTGCATTCCATAATCTTAAAGTTTTTCAAATGGATGTCAAAAGTGCATTTCTATATGGTAAAATAAAGGAAGAAGTTTATGTGTGTCAACCACCAGGTTTTGAGGATAATAAACATCCTGAATGGGTGTACAAACTTGATAAGGTTCTTTGTGGGTTGAAACAAGCTCCTAGAGCCTGGTATGAGACACTTTCCACTTTTCTTCTCAAGAATAATTTCACTAGAGGCTCCATGATAAAACTTTGTTTATTAAGAAGGTGGATCAGCATAAGCTACTTGTTTAGATTTATGTTGATGATATCATTTTTGCATCCTCTGATCCCCAGTTGTGTAATGATTTTACAACATTAATGAAAAAGAGGTTTGAAATGAGTGCAATGGGAGAATTACAGTTCTTTCTAGGCTTGCAAATTAAACAAAAGGCTGATGGAATCTTTATTCATCAGTCAAAATATACAAAAGATCTTTTGAATAAGTTTGATTTACAAAACTGTAAGCCTGTTCTACTCCCATGTGCAACACCACACAACTAGATGCTGATCAGAAAGGTAAAGCTGTTGATGAAACACTTTACAGATGTATGATTGGGTCCTTGATGTATTTAACAGCTTCTAGACCAGATATTATGTTTGCAACATGTGTTTGTGCTAGATTTCAGGCTGCTCCTAAAGAGTCTCATTTGATTGCAGTCAAGAGAATCTTTAGATATTTGCAAGGTACACAATCTCTAGGTTTATGGTATTCCACTGGACACTGTTAGGATTAGTGATCTACGTTTGATTGATTAGAGAGTATAGCAGCGGAATTCTAACACTGAATTAGCCAATTCACAAGAACGAAAAGATATTCAATGAAGAACAAAAACGGTTATAGATAGAGAGAATTCTGCAAATATATTTCATTTAATATTCGCTTTCGTGGTAACGGAATGTCACAATTACAAATAGGTCGACACCTCTTATATAAGAGATGTGACGTCTGCTGATGTCACTTGATAGTGACATCTAACAGAATTATCCCAATTGAAACACAACTACTGAAGATGTCAAAACAGCTGACATCTTCTTACAAAATTACTAAGTGTTATCAGTTACTACAACTACTGAAAAACATAAAACTACTGATACTAGAACGACTGAAGAACAAGCTCTTCAGTCGTTTTACAAAACTACTGAAAGTAAAAACAGAAAACTATGATATCACAACTACTGAAGAAGTACTCTTCAGCTGTTGTGACAAACTACTGAAACTTAAGTACTTGTTCTTCAGACTTGAACTTCAGACGTTTCATCAGCTGATGACTTCAGTAGATATCATTAGCTGATGTCTCCAGTCTTTGTCTTTAGACTTTGTACACCAGTTGTTGATCTTCAGCACTTGTAGACTCTTCAGCTGTTGTACTTCAGAACTTTGGTATTCAGCTTCAGTACTTGTGTTCTTCAGCTGTTCAGCTTCAACACTTGTGTTCTTCAGCTGTTCAGCTTCAGCACTTGTGTTCTTCAGCTGTTCAGCTTCAGCACTTGTGTTCTTCAGCTGTTCAGCTTCAGCACTTGTGTTCTTCAGCTGTTGAACTTCAGCACTTTAGTCTTCAGGTGTTGAAGTCTTCAGCAATTGATCTTCAGCTGTTGGAGTTTTCAGCACTTGTCGAAACTGCTGATGAAGCCTTCAGCAGTTGTTGTGATATCATGTGGGACTTAGAGGTTTTCTGATCTTGGCTCATTGGTTCTTTCGATCCAACAAACTCCCCCTGAACCAATGCAGCCAAAACCTCTAATTGATTTATTTTCCCACTTATTGTTGGCAAAAAGGTTGGTCTTTTTCCTTCTTGATCAGTAGAGAAGATGACCCATATAAGCTCTGGCCTGGGAAGAAATCTCAGAGATCTGTTTGGCAAGGTATGAATGAGAACTCTGTTTTGGGGAACTGGACACAGAGTTGTTATCCCATTCATGAGATTTACTTCCCCATTATAAGACTGTATGACTCTCGAACATAGGCCTCAAGGAGAACAACTTGTTCCTCCTTGGAGAGTTCTTCTACTCCCCCATCAAAGAAGAACTCTGGACCATAGTACTCAGATAAGTATTTCACAGTCCTGCCATTTTTCAACTCCACAGTAGTTACCTCCCTATAGACAAATTCATCAGGATGAGTGCCTTCAAGGAGTAACTGGAGGTCATTCTTCTTAATGTCTTCAAGCTTCTTATATAATAACCCCTTTTTGATCATCTTGTTTTCTAGGAAAGCTTGAGGGGTCATTTTTGATTGATGAGCCTTCTTGAATTCATCAATTATTTCCCATGGTGAGACTACAATGGCCAACATGATTGTAGAGTCTATTGTTTTTCTAACCTGGCCATTGTATCTGTGTGGAATAGATCTTTTATGGATTCTAGAACTCACCTTGGGGTCTGGCCATACTCTCACTCTCTTCTTCTGATACTGAAATGTGTGTCTGAGAGTGTACAGCCTCTGAGCATGCCCTTTCATGGCTTGTATAGATGATGACTGAGGAAATTCCTTGTCAACTATCTTTAGTAGTTGGTCATCGTGCTGCTTCTGCTGTTCTTCATCTTCTATTTTGAATCTAACCGTTTCCCTTTGAGAGTCAGGTGTGATCATGGGTTGACTCCTGGGTTCTGGTAGCTTTAGAACAGCAGAGAGTGGCAGACTATCATCTTCATCCTCTTCTTCTTCATCTTCTTCAATCCTCAGCACCCTTCTCCTCCTTCTAGGTGCATCAATGGATGATGGTTGGGTTGGTAAAGGAATTGGTTTTGAAGATTGAGGATGTTTGGATTTGGGCTTTGAGATTGGTTTGGAGATTTGAGGGGTAGGCTGTTTTTTAGTGGGTGATAGGAAGGTTGTTCAAGCATTTTGGTTGTGAGTTTGGCCTTTGTAAGTCTTCCCATTTCAAACCTTTTTCCAGCCCCAGCCTCATCAAGTGCTTCAATGATAATCCCCTTATGAAATTGCTCAGACAAACAGATTCTGGTGGCTATAGCCAGAATACTGTCTCTGGTCCATGAACGAATCTCCATCAATGATCTTCCTAAGTATTTGGCAATGAATCGAATCATGATCTCCAATCTCTCTTTCTCCAGTACATCATACCCAGCCCATCTGGTTTGAATTTCCTCCACTTCCAACCTCCTGATCTCACTGTCTAGTGTGGCTGTGTCAAAGCCTTGCTTGAAGAGTTGCTCAATGATTTTGTCCATGGATCGGCTGTGTGTGTCATCTGCATCTTTTACCAGCTCTTCCAAGGATTTTTCTTCAGCATTAGTTTGATCACCAACACTTTTCTTTCTTTTGTAAGTGATCAGTTGTTGTTGCTTTTCTTTTCCAAATCCTGGGTTTTCTTTTGTGCCTTCTCATCCTCAGTTCTTTTTCTCTTCTTTTCTTTCACTGCAGTACTCTCCCCTTTTTGGATGCATTGGAGACAGGGGTTTGTACCGTAGAAAGTTTCTTGTGCACAGCATCATCAATGAGTGGTGTAGACATGAGGAAATCCTCTCATCAATGGCTTTATAAACAATGTCATTGAGGATGGGAGTGATGAGAGGGAGGGATTGTTGGAATACAGCAACCATCTGCTCTGGGGGTTCTGTCCCGGAGAGATAGTGCCAAAAGAAGAAGCTGGAGGCTCAGTGGAGTGAGAGGGTAATGTGTTTGGGGAACCTTCAAAGGAAGGTGCCATCTGTGGGTTGGTGGGGGAAGATGGACTTACATCCTCAGACTTCTTGGCAAGCAGTTCTTGTAGTCTGCTTACCTCAGCCTCGAGGATGGTGTTGTGGGCTAGAACGTCATAGAAAAAGCCCAAGTCATCATCAGCAGAAGCTGAATCATCTGACCTCCTGCTTGTAGCAGGATTTACATGCACTGGGTGTAGACCAGTTTTAGCATGTGCCCTTTTTTCGTGGAACTGGGGACTTCCAGCCTCAGGACTATGTCCTTCATCAGCTGTTGCCTCTAGTGAGGTCTTAGCAATGTTACCAGCCTCATTCTGATCATGTGCTGATGCAGAAGAGGTGGCAGCCTCACCAGATATTCTAATCTCCCTATCTACACCAGGAGATAGAATTTGTAAACCCCGATGCTGTGGGTTGTCAGAAACATGGTGATCCTCTTCCTCAATGTCTGTGGTTCTCCCTTTGTTGGTGGTTGTTGGGGAGGAGGAGAGGCATGCAACTGAGTCAGCACATTTGCAATAATTATGGTTGGACATTGGGGGCGGTTGCATGGGGAGATGGGGTAGAAGCAGTGTGCACTTGGGGAGGATGGTGCTCTTCAATGGCAATCTCCTCAAGTGAGGAAGATCCCAGATATGTGGGTACCCCTTGTGTGGTGGCTACAGGCTCCTTTTGAGAGGAATCCTGAGCGGCTATGGCTGGTAGAGTCTCTGATACTGCTGGGGGGTTTAAGCCAGCAAGTATATCCTGCGTTGGTGGTGCAGGAGCATCTTCAAGGGACTCATCTCCCTGAATAGCTGTTTTGGGTTGTTTTGGTTTTGGTTTAGTGGGGACTTTGGTTCTGATGGAGGAAGCTGTGGGTTCCCTGTGCTTGGGCTTTAGCATTCTGGCAGCTTCTTTGAGTGTAAGGTCTGAGTTGTGCCTGGAGTTTACCTCAGCCAAAACAGCTGGTGCAGGGACTCCAAGGCCAACAAGGCCAATGGCCATCAGAAGCCTGGGATATAATGGCCATCGGTTTGCCACAGGTTTCTGAGCCAAGTTCTTTATTTCTAGAAACACAATTTTAGAAAAATTTAGCGGTTGGTGTTCTAGAATAGAATACAATACCTGTTGCCATTGGGATGACATTTGATCCCAAGAAGATGTCTTGGAGGCTAAGCAGACATTACCATGTGAAAAATAACTTTCTCAGCGTCATGGAAATGTTTCTTTAGAACAGTTGTAGCTCGAAGATCACCTTCATACCCATGATTGATAAAGGACATATCTGTTATGCCCTTTGGGTATGCAGTCACAGCGGTGGAATCGTGTAGGTGTAATGCCTGACGAATGATGTCGGCTGTAACGACCACTGGTTTCTGGTTGATATGGGACCGAACAGAGATCTGACCGGTAGACTCATCAGTATGAACAAAAGCATTTGACCAGAATTGACTGAGGGATTCAGGGTAAATGGTTGGATTCAAGAGAAAGGCTGTGCGATATGGGGAATCCACCATTAAGTGAATGGCATTATCATATTTGTTCCAGAAAGCCGACTTTGTAAGGTAAGCAACGCAGTTATGTCGTGGTTTCAGACTCATGGTCGCCATGTTTGAGAGAGAAGTTCAGAAAATAATGGCTAATGAAGCATTAGAGAAGAAGACAGGTATTTATACGCTAGAGGTGAGAAAAGGACTGAAGGGTTTGGTGTTAGTCATTAGTAGTTTTAAACCGACTGTTGACATGGTATTACCCTATCAAACGTTGAAACAGCTGAATTCGTGGTTTTAGGCATCAGCAGTTAGGAAATTACTGAAGACCATATTTTGACTTCAGATGATGAAACAACTGAGGACTTGGTGTTTGTCATCAGTAGTTGTGAAACTACTGAAGACAGTGGTTTTGTCATCAGTTGTTGGAAACAGCTGAAGACTTGGTGTTAGTCAACAGTAGTTATAAAACTACTGAAGACATGGTTTTGCTTCAGTTGTTTAGAATGAAACAGCAGTTGTAGAAACGACTGAAGAGAAAGTTCTCTTCAGTAGTTTTCGTCAATTCGTAGCCTTTCAGCTGTTTCATACTGTCCTCAACACTTACTCATCAGACTTTGCATCTGCTTTTCAGGTGTTTCATAGGACGTCAGTACTTATCTGTTTGTACTGATTTCAGTAGTTGTAACTACATCAGTAGTTGTAACTACATCAGTAGTTAGAACAGATAAAGTTCTTCACTACTTGTGAGGCATTTAGCCGTCAGTAGTTATAAAAACTACTGAAGGTGAAAGGACTCATCAGTACTTATATGTGACATGGTTACCAATGATCACCAGTAATTATTACTGAAATCATCAGTAGTTGTCACTTATTCTAGCTGCAGCATACAAGCCTTAACACAAGGTTTTGGAAAGTAGAACTATCCAAAGGCTTAGTAAAAATATCTGCAAGCTCATAAGCACTAGGCACAAACTTAGGATCAATCAGACCTTTTTCAAAACAATCCCGAATAAAGTGATGTCTGATCTCTATATGTTTGGTCCTAGAGTGCTGGACTGGAGTTTTGACAATACACAGAGCTGAAGCACTATCCATTAATAATGGAGTCTTAGACTCTGTAATGCCATAATCCAGAAGTTGGTTCTGAAGCCAGAGTACCTGAGAAGTGCAACTTGCAGCGGCAATGTACTCGGCTTCAGCAGTTGATGTAGCAACAGATGCTTGTTTCTTACTCTGCCACGAAATCAACAGTTGCCTAGGAATTGACAACCACCAGAAGTTGACTTTCTAGTTAACTTGCACCCTGCATAGTCACTGTCTGAAAAAGCAACTAATTTGCAAGAGTGTCCAGTGGAATACCATAAACCCAGAGATTGTGTACCTTGCAAATATCTAAAGATTCTCTTGACTGCAATCAAATGAGACTCTTTAGGAGCAGCCTGAAATCTAGCACAAACACATGTAGCAAACATAATATCTGGTCTAGAAGCTGTTAAATACATCAAGGATCCAATCATACATCTGTGAAGTGTTTCATCAACAGCTTTACCTTTCTGATCTGCATCCAGTTGTGTGGTGTTGCACATGGGAGTAGAACAGGGCTTACAGTTTTGTAAATCAAACTTATTCAAAAGATCTTATGTATATTTTGACTGATGAATAAAGGTTCCATCAACCTTTTGTTTAATTTGCAAGCCTAGAAAGAACTGTAATTCTCCCATTGCACTCATTTCAAACCTCTTTTGCATTAATGTTGTAAAATCATAACACAACTGGGGATCAGAGGATGCAAAAATGATATCATCAACATAAACCTGAACAAGTAGCTTATGCTGATCCACCTTCTTAATAAACAGAGTTTTATCAATGGAGCCTCTAGTGAAATTATTCTTAGGAAGAAAAGTGGAAAGTGTCTCATACCAGGCTCTAGGAGCTTGTTTCAACCCAAAAAGAGCTTTATCAAGTTTATACACCCATTCAGGATGTTTATTATCCTCAAAACCTAGTGGTTGACACACATAAACTTCTTCTTTTATTTTACCATATAAAAATGCACTTTTGACATCCATTTGAAAAACTTTAAGATTGTGGAATGCAGCATAGGCTAAAAACAATCTGATTGCCTCTAATCTGGCTACAGGGGCTAAGGTTTCATCATAGTCAATACCTTCTTCTTGTGAAAACCCCTGTACAACCAGTCTAGCCTTGTTCTTAACAATAAGCCCATTTTCATCAGTCTTATTCCTAAACACCCATTTAGTGCCTATTGCACACTTACCTGGGGGAAGAGGAACCAGTTTCCACACTTGCTGTTTCTTGAACTGAAGTAGCTCAAGCTGCATGGCTTCAACCCATCCATTGTCTCTCAAAGCAACATGGTAGTTCTTTGGCTCTAGCTGACTGATGAAGAGAGCATAGAAGCAAAAGTAGACAATTGACTTCTTGTTGACACACCAGCATTGATATCACCAATAATCTGAGACATTGGGTGATTCATCAGATCTTGATAAACAATGAGATCTGTGCAAGTGTTTGTAGGACGTTCAGCAGCAGCAGAATTGATGCAGACTCTTGAAACCAAGAATTAGATGGTAACTCAAAAGATGTAGACGAATCAAAGATCTCATCAGCATTTGTTGTGGATGGAACTGCTGAAGCTACAGGAACATCAAATTTGGCAGACACAGGCAGTTGGTCACTAAACTTGAAGAGGTGAGTATTGATATTATCATCATCACCTCTGATTTATCCACAGGATCTGCAACAGCTGGAGGTTGATAAGGAACATACTGCAGTATGTCCAAATCAAACAACTCCACAGGGTTTTGTGGAATCTTGTCCATAGGAGATTCATTAAACTTCACATGCAAAGTCTCTTCAACTCTCTTTGTTCTGCAGTTGAAGACTCTGTATGCCTTGCAAGTAGATGAATAACCAACAAAATACCCTGCATCCCTTGACAGGATCAGTGATCACAAGTTGATGTATCAGAATATAAAGCAGCGGAATACACACACGAATTAGACAAATTGTAGCAAGCAAATGATATTTGTAAGCACTAAGATCGCATACGGTTATGGAGAGAATATGTATTTCTGATTTCTAGGAATGTTATAAACGTAGAATATTTCTAGTCGAATCAATCATTCATTCCTTTCAATTACTCATTTCATTCAACGATTACAATAGGTTGTCACTCCTTATATAGAGTGCAACAATCACTGCTGTTGTCACGGAAAGTGACAACTGGCAGATCCAATACAGAAATAACTAATTCTTAACAAACTACTGAAATGTTCACAACTACTGAGAACATATCAGCAAGTTAAGTACGAAAATATAAAACTACTGAAACTACAACGACTGAAGAACAAGCTCTTCAGTTGTTTTACAAAACTACTGAAACATAAAACTACTGAAACTAGAAATATAAAACTACTGATATCACAACTACTAAAGAAGTACTCTTCAGCAGTTGTGACAAACTACTGAGGCTTCAGTACTTGATCTTCAGACTTTCACCTTCAGGTGTTTCATCAGTTGATGACTTCAGTAGATATCATCAGCTGATGTCTTCAGTCTTTGTCTTCAGACTTTGTACATCTGTTGTTGATCTTCAGCACTTGTGAACTCTTCAGCTGTTGTACTTCAGTACTTTGGTCTTTCAGCTTCAGCACTTGTGTTCTTCAGCTGTTGTACTTCAGCACTTTGGTTCTTCAGCTGTTAAGGTCTTCAGCACTTGATCTTCAGCTGTTGAAGTCTTCAGCACTTGTCAAACTACTGATGAGGCTTTCAGCAGTTGTTGTGATACCGTGTGGGACTTAGAGGTTTTCTGATCTTGGCTCATTGGTTCTTTTGGTCAACAAACTCCCCCTGAACCAATGCAGCCAAAACCTCTAACTTATTTATACTCCCACTTATTAATGGCAAAAATGTTGGTCTTTTTCCTTCTTGATCAGTAGAGAAGATGTGACCCATGTACGCTCCGGCCTGGGAAGAAATCTCAAATTTGTTTGGCAGAGTATGAATGGGAACTCTGTTTTGGGGAACTGGACACAGAGTTGTTATCCCATTCATGAGATTTACTTCCCCATAATGAGTCTGTACGACTCTCTGTGTAGGCCTCAAGGAAGGTGATTTGTTCCTCCATAGTTAGCACTTCAGTACCTCCTTCAAACAATGATTCAGGCCCATAATACTCAGACAGGTATTTGGCCTGTTTCCCATTCTTTAGCTCCACAGTTGTTATTATTCTGTAAGCAAACTCATCCGGGTGATTACCCTCTAGGAACAACTGAAGCTCATTTTTCCTGACTCCTCAAGCCTCTTGTAAACTAACCCCTTTTTCACTATTTTGTTTTCTAGCATCTTCTGAGGGGTTAGATTAGCTTTGTAGGCCTTCTTGAAGTCTTCCAGGATTTCCCAGGGTGAAACTACAAAGACCAGAGAGATCACTTCATCTACGATCTTTTTCACCTGGCCAATGTATCTCTGAGGTATATTGTTCTTATGAATTCTGTGAGAGACCCTGGGATCAGGCCAAATCCTCACTCTTTCCTTTTGATATTGAAAGGTATGCCTGAGAGTGTAAAGTCTGAGGGCTTGCTCCTTCATATTGATGATAGAAGATGTGGCTGCATAAGCTTTGTCAACTCTCTTCAGCAATTCCTCATCATGCAGTTTATGAAGCTCTTCTTCTTCTAGCTTCACTTTAACCATTTGTCTCTGGACTTCAGGAGTATTGCTGAGGAGTGATTGTGGCCTTAGGCAATGAATCACAGCTGAGAGCGGCAGCCTGTCTTCATATCTTCGTCATCATCTTCTTGCCTCAATATCCTTCTCTTCTTCTTCAAGGGTATATCATCGGCTATGGGTTTTGAGGGTAAGGGAGTTGGTTTGGTGGGTTGTGTTTTGGGTGGTTTTGTGTGGGAATGTTGACAGGCTGTTCTAGGATCCTTGAGGTGAGTGTGCTTTTGATTGCTTGGCTAGCTCAGTCCTGCTCCCAGCACCCGCTTCATTCAAAGCTTCAATGACAAGCCCCTTAGTATATACTTCAGATGAACAGATCTTGGTGGTGATTGCCAAGATACTGTCCCTGGACCAAGCTTTGATTTCGATCATTGACCTTCCAAGATATTTTGCAATAAATCTGATCATGATTTCAAGCCTTTCTCTTTCTAACACTTCATAACTTGCCCATCTGTTCTGGATTTCTTCAATCTCTAGTCGTCGAATCTCAGAGTCAAGTTTATTGGTGTCATGGCCTTGCCTAAACAGCTGATCAATGATGTTGTCCATTGATCTACTGTGTTCGGCATCAGCCTCTTTTATCAGTAGTTCCAAGGCTTTATCTTCAGCAATATGCTCATCAGCACCTTTCTTTCTCTTATAGGTGAGCATTGGTTGCTGTTCTTTCTCCTCCTCTTCCTTTTCCTCAGATCTTTTCCTCTTCCTTTCTTTCACTGCAGTACTCTCCCCCTTTTTGGTTGCATTGGAGGAAGGGGTTGGTACGCGCAGAAAGAGTCTTTTGGACAGCAGCATCAACCAAGGGCTGTAATGTTGAGGAAAGCCTCTCATCAAGGGCTTTGATCACTATATCAGTGATTATTGGGGTGATGAGAGGAAGGGAATTTTGGAGTACAGCACCTATTTGCTCAGGAGGGTTCTGTTCCTGAGAAGTAGGGCCTGAGGCAGAGGCAGGTGGTTGATGTTGGGGTGGCTGTGTTTAGGAAACCTTCAAGGGAAGGTGCCATCTGTGGGTGTATGAGGGGGCAGATGGACTTGCATCCTGAGACATCTTGGCCAGCAGCTCGTTGAGTCTGCTAACCTCATCCTCTAGAATGGTGTTTTGAGCAACTACGTCATAGAAGAAGCTCAGGTCATCATCAGTTGATACTGAATCACCTGACCTCCTGCTTAGAGCAGGATTTACATGCACTGGGTGTAGACCACAGTTGGTGCATGTGCCCCTTGTGCTTGGTACTGGGGACTTCCAGCCTCAGGACAATGTCCATCATCAGCTGTTGCCTCTAGGAGGTCTGAGCAATGTTACCAGCCTCACTCTGGTCATGTGCTGAGACAGAGGAGGTGGCAGCCTCACTAGATATTCTAAGCTCCTTGTCTACACCAGGAGATAGAATTGGGAAACCCCTGTGCTGTGGGTTCTCAGGTGCACTATGTTCCTCCCCTCAATTGTAGAGGTATTCCCAGTAGTAAGTGGTTTCTGGGGAGGGGGTGAGGAGTGCAATTGAGTCAGCACTTGTGCAACTATTAAAGTCGGGCTGTGAGGGGCGGGTTGTTTGGGGTAAGGGGTAGAAGCAGTGTGCACCTGGGGTGGATGGTGCTCTTCAATGGCAATCTCCTCAAGTGAGTAAGATCCCAGATAAGTAGGTGCCCCTTGGGTTGCTGCAGGCTCCTGTTGAGAGGAAGCCTGAGCGGCTGTGGCTGGAGGAGTCATTGTATCCACTAGGGGGTTTGGACTAGTGGATATATCCTGCGTTTGTGGTGCAGGAGCATCCTCAGGGGACTCAATTCCCTGAGTAGCCATTTTGGGTTTCTTTTTGGTGGGTTTGGTGGGGACATTGGATTTGGAGGTGGTGGCTGTGGGTTCCGGCTGCGTGGGTTTGCGCAGCTTGGCAGCCAGTTTGAGTGTCCGGTCAGAGTTGTGCCGGGAGTATACTTCTGGCAGAACAGCCGTAGCAGGGACTCCCAAGCGAACAAGTCCCTCAGCATTAAGCTGGTCTATAATAATGGCCATTATGAACCGTTGATAGAGTATCCAACGGTTGGCAGTTAGTTTTTGAGCCATATCTTTGAGCTCTGAAAATATTAATTCTGAAAAGTTCAGTGGTTGTTGCTCAAGGATAGAATACATTACCTGCTGCCATTTGGTGGACATTTGATCCCAAGACGATGTCTTAGGGGCCAAACATACATTGACCATGTGAAAAATCAGGCGCTCAGCGTCATTAAAGTGTTTCTTCATGATGGTGGTGGCACTGAGATCACCTTGATATCCATGCTGAGCAAATGATAGATCTATGGTGCCCTTCGGATATCCAGCAGGAGAGGTAGCATCACTCAGTTGAAGAATTTTACGGATGTTGCAGGAGTAATCACTACTTCTTTGTTGTTGACGACTGACCGGAGGGATCGTGTGTTGCTCTCCTCAGTTGTAACAGTAACGTTCATCCAAAATTGGTTCAAGGATTCGGCATGTAAGACGGGGTTCAGAAGGAATGCCTTGTTGTATTGGGACTGAACCATAATATCGATAGCAGTATCGAACTTAGTCCAGATCGGCGATTTTGTGAGGTAGGCAACACAGTTGTGTCGCGGTTAATTTGCATAGACGCCATGGAGAAGGAAGTTTTGGAGAGGAACGTTAGGTTTGAAGAAGATGAAGCATGAAGAGCACAGGTTAGGGGTATTTATAGGGTACGGGTGAGAGGAAACGACTGAAGGATGTGGTGTTAGTCATTAGTAGTTTTAAACGACCGTTGACATGGTGTTATCCTTTCAGACGTTGAAACAGCTGAAGTCATGGTGTTAAGCATCAGTAGTTTAGAAAACTACTGAAGACCGTGGTTTTGACTTCAGATGATTGAAACAACTGAGGACAAAGTGTTTGTCATCAGTAGTTATGAAACTACTGAAGACAGTGGTTTGTCATCAGCTGTTGTAAACAACTGAAGACTTGGTATTAGTCATCAGTAGTTATAAAACTACTGAAGACGTGGTTTTGCTTCAGTTGTTTAAATGAAACAGCAGTTGTACAAACGACTGAAGAGAAAGTTCTCGTCAGCTGTTTTCGTCAATTCTTAGCTTTCAGCTGTTTCAAACTGTCCTCAACACATTCATCAGTCTTTATGGCTGATTTCAGTTGTTTCATAGGACATCGGTACTTATCTGTTTTTACTGATTGCAGTAGTTATGACTGCATCAGTAGTTGTGACTACATCAGTAGTTTCGAACAGATGAAGTACTTCAGTACTTGAGACATTTAGCCTTCAGTAGTTATAAAAACTGCTGAGGTTAAAAGAGCTCATCACTTATATGTGACAGGTACTTATGATCATCAGTATGAATTACTGAGATCATCAGTAGTTGTCACCTATTCTAGCTGCAGCATACCAAGCCTTAACACCAGGTTTTGGAAAGTTGAACTATCCAAAGGCTTAGTAAAAATGTCTGCAAGCTCATCAGCACTAGGCACAAACTTAGGATCAATCAGACCTTTTTCAAAACAATCCCTTATAAATGATGTCTGATCTCTATATGTTTGGTCCTAGAGTGCTGGACTGGATTTTTGACAATGCAAAGAGCTGAAGCACTATCCATTAACAATGGAGTCTTAGTCTCTGTAATGCCATAATCCAAAAGTTGGTTTTGAAGCCAGAGTACCTGAGATGTACAGCTTGCAGCAGCAATGTACTCTGCTTCCGCAGTGGATGTAGCAACTGAGGTCTGTTTCTTGCTCTGCCAAGAAATCAAGCAGTTGCCTAGGAATTGACATCCACCAGAAGTTGATTTCCTGGTCAACTTACACCCTGCATAGTCACAGTCAGAAAAAGCAACTAACTTACCAGAATGTCCGGTAGAATACCATAAACTAGAGATGGAGTGCCTTGCAGATATCTAAAGATCCTCTTGACTGCAATCAGATGAGACTCTTTAGGTGCAGCCTGAAATCTAGCACAAACACATGTAGCAAACATAATATCTGGTCTAGAAGCTGTTAAATACATCAAGGACCCAATCATACATCTGTAAAGTGTTTCATCAACCACTTTACCTTTCTGATCTGAGTCCAGTTGTGTGGTGCTGCTCATGGGAGTAGAACAGGGCTTACAGTTTTGTAAATCAAACTTTTGCAAAAGATCTTTTGTATATTTGGATTGATGAATAAAAATTCCATCAGCCTTTTGTTTGATTTGCAACCCCAGAAAGAACTGTAATTCTCCCATGGCACTCATTTCAAACTTCTGTTGCATCAACTTTGTAAAGGCATCACACAACTTTGGATCAGAGGATGCAAAAATGATATCATCTACATAAATTTGAACAAGTAGATTATGCTGCCCAGCTTTCTTAATAAAATAAGTCTTGTCTATGGAGCCTCTAGTGAAATTGTTTTCCAGAAGAAAGTTTGATAATGTCTCATACCAGGCTCTGGGAGCTTGTTTTAACCCATAAAGAGCTTTATCAAGCTTATACACCCAATTAGGATGTTTATTATCCTCAAAGCCTGGAGGTGACATACATAAACCTCTTCTTTAATTTTTCCATACAAAAATGCACTTTTGACATCCATTTGAAAGACTTTAAGTTTTTGATACGCAGCATAGGCTAAAAACAATCGAATTGCTTCCAGTCTGGCTACAGGGGCAAAGGTTCATCATAACAATACCTTCTTCTTGTGCAAACCCCTGAACAACCAGTCTGGCCTTGTTCTTAACAACAAGCCCATTTTCATCAGTTTTGTTCCTAAACACCATTTAGTGCCTATTGCACACTTACCTGGAGGTAGAGGAACCAGTTCCCACACTTTCTGTTTTTTGAACTGAAGAAGCTCAAGCTGCATGGCATCAACCCATCCATTGTCCTTTAAAGCAATGTGAATTCTTTGGCTCTTGCTGACTGATGAAGAGAGCATAGAAGCAGAAATTTGACAATTGACTTCTTGTTGATACTCCAGCAGTGATATCACCAATGATTTGAGACATAGGGTGATTCTTCAGATCTTGATACACAATGAGATCTGTGCAAGTGTTTGTAGCCGGTTCAGCAGCAACAGATGGGCTGGTGAATCATTTCCTTGAAACCAATCAGTGGATGGTAATTCAAAGAAGTTGAATTCGAAGAAATCTCATCAGCATTTGTTGTGGATGGTGCTACTGGCGCTACAGGAACATCAGGTCTAGTTGAGTCAGGCAGCTGATCACTAAACCTGAAGAGGTGAGTACTGCAATCATCATCATCAGCAGCAGTACCACCAGGTGGTGAACTGTTGACAGGAGCAACAGCAGGAGTTTGATAAGGAACATATTGCAGTATGTCCAAATCAAATACTCCACAGGACTTTGTGGAATCTTGTCATTTGGAGATTCATTAAACTTAACATGTAGAGTTTCTTCAACCATCTTTGTTCTGCAGTTGAAGACTCTGTATGCCTTGCAAGTAGATGAATAACCAACAAAGTATCCTGCATCCACCTTAGGATCAAATTTGTGGAGTTGATCCTTTGTGTTGAGAATAAAACAGGGACACCCAAATGCTTGAAAAATGAAATCAGAGGAGCCAAATGATGGAGAACTTCATATGGAGTCTTCATCAACCTCTGATTTACTAAAACTCTATTTTGCACATAACAAGCTGTGTTGACAGCTTCGGCCCAAAAGGTCAAGGCAAACCTGAGTCAGCCAGCATGGACCTTGCACCTTCAATGAGGGTCCTGTTCTTTCTCTCCACTACTCCATTTTGTTCTGGAGTCCTTGGAATGCTGAACTGCCTTTTGATTCCCTTTGAAAGATAGAAGTCATCAAGTGTATGATTCTGAACTCTGTTCCATTATCACTCCTAATACACTTGACAGGAAGGGAATACTGCTTCTCAATGTACAGCACAAAGTGGATAATCTTCTGAGCAGTCTCATCCTTTGAATGTAGAAGAAAGTCCATACAAATCTGGAGTAATCATCCACAATTACCAGACAGTATTTCTTCTTGCCATGCTCATTACTCTCACAGGACCAAATAGATCCATATGCAGTAATTGCAAGCAGGCAGTGGACTTAGACACTTCAATAGGAGGAAATGAGACCTTGTGCTGTTTTCCTTTTAACAAGCAGTGCAAGTTTCATCACAGTGGAACTCCTTATTGGTAAGCCTCTGACTAAACTCTTGTGGCTAAGCTGATTCATGTTTTTAAGATTAACATGACCAAGCCTCCTGTGCCACAGTTTAGATTCTTGAGAAGAGGCTTTGGAAAATAGGCAAGGATTGCCTTTGAGATCTATCTTCTTAGAGAGATCTAAGGCATACACTCTTCCTGTCCTGTTGGCTTTCAGGAGAGTGTGATCATCCAACACCTTGCCAATCAAGTGCAAAACTTTGGATGACAGAATCCTACAGTTTTGACTTGTGAAAAGGGCAACATGGACTTTATCACACATTTGACTGACACTCAAGAGGTTGTACTTGAGATTTTCCACATGATTAACATCATCAAATTTGATTTCTCCATTGGAGACAAAGCCCTTACCGATGATGTAACCCCTAGCATCATTGCCAAAAGAAACAAATCCCTTCTTCCTTGAGAGTAGTCATGAAGAAGAGAGATGTTCCCAGTCATGTGCATAGATCCCCCACTGTCTACATACCAGATGCTACTATGGCATGTTGAAGAACCCTGCAATAATAAACAATCAGTTAGTTTTAGAGACCCAAACCTTTTTGGTTTTGGGCCTGGTCTCATCAATAGATGGTAAACTAACATGTTTATTTGTAACAACAGCCTGAGAAGAAGAAGATGGTGTAGAAGAGGAGTCCTTTGGCTTAGACCTCCTTTTCTGTGGTTTCAACATAGGAGAATCTAGTTGGTTAACTCTACCCAACAGATGTTGTACCATCATCACCAGCTGTGTCTGATTTTGTGATAAAGCTTTCAGCTCATCAGACACATAGCTAGTGGAGTTAGATAAGGTCCAATGTTGCACCTTCTTCTTTTGTGCACCCTCAGCTGTCACCTGTTTAACTCTTTCCCTTTTGGATTGCTTTAAGGACTTAAGGGTTACAGGATTTGATGTTGCTGATACAAATGTGGTCTCAAACTCAGTTTTCATTTTTACCATTTTCTCGTTAATTTCTTCTTTTTGTTTGAGTTTGGAACCTCTTTTGTACCAACAATCATCTATAATGATTGAACAAACCCATACTTCACATGGTTTCTTCTTCATCTTAGGTTGATCATCAACTAAAGATGGTGAAGCAACAGAAGACTTGTTCTTCAATGCTTTGGAAGCATTGGTTGCTTTCTTGACAGCATCTTTAGTAGTCTTCAAACTCTTTCTACTGCCAGTTTTCTTCTCTTCAGTGCTGACAGCAGTTGAAGTTTGAACTTCAGGAGTTGAATCCTGCTCTCCAGTCCTTTCAGGACCTTCAGGATTGACTCCTGAGTTGATCAACTTATTGATCATGTGAATGTCAGCATTTGGACCATCAACATCAGCTGATAGGTTCAAGGAGGACTTGATGCTGACTGCTACTTCTGATTGTGCTGTATCAGAAGGTAGATCACATGATTTGATGGATTGGTTATCACTCTCACCATCAGATTCTACCTCTGCTCTTGGGGTAAAATCTGTAGGTGGAGCAGTGTGATTATAGCCAATGCCAAACTTCACATTTGAAGCAGATTGCTTACTAAGAAGCATTTCAAAACCTTTGCATGATTGTACCCATCTATCACACTCGACCTGGGTAACTGCAAGGGTTTCTTTGAGATCTTTGTACTTCTCTAGAAGTACATCTCTCTAGCCTTATCATCAATTATTTTGCAATTCAGTTTATAAACCTCATCATTTTTATCTTTGAGCACAAACTCAAACTCAGCTTTGTTTTTGGAAATTATTTGTTCTAGCTCAATGTTCTTATTAATTAAAGCTACATTTCTTCTCTAATGGAAGCAAATGCTGCTATGCATTGTTCAGAACATAATTTGATCATGACCAGACAGTCATCTGGTAAACTGCTCCAGTCAACAACTCCTGGGGTGAAGAAGCTGTGTTGTTGAGATGAAGGTTGTTGATGAGATAGGGAAGGCTGAGGTTTTGGTAATGCATGAGGTTGTGGTGTCATAGGAACTTGAACTTGATTTGACTGTGGCATGTAATAACAAGGGTACTGATATGCATTTGACCCTGAGGAACAAAATATGCCGGAGATTGTTGTTGAGGATGATGACTAGATGTGACAGGATGTTGCCCTCTGTTTTGTTGACTATTGCCAGGAAAAGTCACAAAGGGTGCAGTAGAGTTTGATCCAGTTGATCTACACTCTCTTGCAAAGTGTCCAAGCCGTTGGCATTTGTGACACCTCAACTTGCTCTTGTCAAAACCAACTTTGGTTTTGCCAGAGAGTCCTGGGAATTTTCTTCCAGTTCTTTTGTAGAACTTCTGAGATCTGATATTTATCAAGGCCATTTGGCTCAAAATATCCATCTCTTCTAAGTCATCATCAGCAATCCCCTTGAGATCATCCATAATGAAACATAGATTGTCATTATTACCCCATGAACTGACCATCAACACTTACAAATGCAGAATTAGAAGTGGTCGGAGAGAAATTAATATGCTCATCATACTGACATTCAGATGAAGCATATTCTGACTCATGACCCACCAAGGCAGTGTTGCCTTGTATAAAGTCTTCAGTGAGCTTTCCAGATGAAGACAACTTTCTCTTCTGTTCTATCTCTCTCTCAAAAGTGAGCAATTTCCCATGGAGTTGGGTGAGAGATAGTTTGTCCAAACTTGCACTGGAGCGTAGGACAATAGTATATGTGTCCCATCTCTCAGGCAGTGATCTGAGAAATCTGTTATTCATCTGAATATTGGTGTATCAAGTTTGACCATTTTTAGTTCAGAGATCAAACAAGAAAACCGCTCATATTGTTGAGTCAGTGTCTCACCCTTTCTATGAGAGAATGTCTCATATTGTTGGGCAAGAATTTCCCTATTATTTGCCAAGACCTCATCTGTTCCTCCAAATTGTTCTTTCAAAGCAATCCAGAGGTCATGGGCAGTTTCATGATGCATTAGCCCAGAATAAATTTCATTGGGCAAAGCCATGGCCAGAATTCCATGGGCTTTTGCATCAATCTCAAGCAACTTCTTATCCTCATCTGAGTATTGCTCCCCCTCTTCGGAACCATTTGATTGGTTTCCGGGTTATTCACCATAGGCTTGTGTGGACCATGTACCACTGATGTCAACACCCTGCGCTGTTAACAGACAGGTGATGGAGCATACGTCTTTGCCATATGTTATACTCATTCCTAACCAGCATAGGAGGCTTGGTTGAGGAACCAGTATTGTGAGGATCATTGGAGGGAGTGGTCATTTTTCAGTTCAAAAACAGTTTAGTTCAAGTTTGAAAAAGTTTTAGACAAACCACAACAAACTCAATGAGAACCAAGAAAAAGATCTCAGGATGAATGAGCAGAAATACAGAAAATTCAATCTCTATAACCGTTTCTTGCAAAAATAAAAGCTAATTCAATCAAACTTGGATCTTGAATAGCAGTTTCAATGATCAATTATTAGATCGATCAATGATTAACCTTGCTCTGATACCATTTGACAGGATCAGTGATCACAAGTTTGATGTATCAGAATATAAAGCAGGGAATACACACACGAATTAGACAAATTGTAGCAAGCAAATGATATTTGTAAGCACTAAGATCGCATACGGTTATAGGGAGAGAATATGTATTTCTGTTTCTAGGAATGTTATAAACGTAGAATATTTCTAGTCGAATCAATCATTCATTCCTTTCAATTACTCATTTCATTCAACGATTACAATAGGTTGTCACTCCTTATATAGAGTGCAACAATCACTGCTGTTGTCACGGAAAGTGACAACTGGCAGATCCAATACAGAAATAACTAATTCTTAACAAACTACTGAAATGTTCACAACTACTGAGAACATATCAGCAAGTTAAGTACAAAAATAAAACTACTGAAACTACAACGACTGAAGAACAAGCTCTTCAGTTGTTTTACAAAACTACTGAAACATAAAACTACTGAAACTAGAAATATAAAACTACTGATATCACAACTACTGAAGAAGTACTCTTCAGCAGTTGTGAGAAACTACTGAGGCTTCAGTACTTGATCTTCAGACTTTGACCTTCAGGTGTTTCATCAGCTGATGACTTCAGTAGATATCATCAGCTGATGTCTTCAGTCTTTGTCTTCAGACTTTGTACATCAGTTGTTGATCTTCAGCACTTGTGAACTCTTCAGCTGTTGTACTTCAGTACTTTGGTCTTTCAGCTTCAGCACTTGTGTTCTTCAGCTGTTGTACTTCAGCACTTTGGTTCTTCAGCTGTTAAGGTCTTCAGCACTTGATCTTCAGCTGTTGATGTCTTCAGCACTTGTCAAACTACTGATGAGGCTTTCAGCAGTTGTTGTGATACCGTGTGGGACTTAGAGGTTTTCCGATCTTGGCTCATTGGTTCTTTTGGTCCAACACATCCACCTTAGGATCAATTTATGGAGTTGATCCTTTGTGTTGAGAATAAAACAAGGACACCAAATGCTTTGAAAAATGAAAGTAGAGGAGCAAGTGATGGGAACTTCATATGGAGTCTTCATCAACCTCTGATTACTAAGACTCTATTCTGCACATAGCAAGCTGTGTTGACAGCCTCAGCCAAAAGGTCAGTGGCAAACCAGAGTCAGCCAGCATGGGCCTTGCAGCTTCAATTAGGGTCTTGTTCTTTCTCTCCACTACTCCATTTTGTTTTGGAGTCCTTGGTATGCTAAACTGCCTTTTGATTCCCTTTGAAAGATAGAAGTCATCAAGTGTATGGTTTCTGAATTCAGTTCCATTATCACTCCTAATACACTTGACTGGAAGGGAATACTGCTTCTCAATATACAACACAAAGTGAATAATCTTCTGAGCAACCTCATCCTTTGAATGTAGAAAGAAAGTCCATACAAATCTGGAGTAATCATCCACAATTACCAGATAGTATTTTTTGTTTGCCATGCTCATTACTCTCACAGGACCAAATAGATCCATATGCAGTAATTGCAAGCAGGCAGTGGACTTAGGCTCTTCAATAGGAGGGAATGAAACTTTGTGCTGTTTTCCTTTTAAACACGCAATGCAGGTTCATCACAGTGGAACTCCTTTATTGGTAAGCCTCTAACTAAAGTATTGTGGATAAGCTGATTCATGTTTTTGAAATTAACATGACCCAGCCTTCTGTGCCATAGTTTAGATTCTTGAGAAGAGGCTTTGGAAAATAGGCAAGGATTGCCTCTGAGATCTATTTTCTTGGAAAGATCTAAGGCATACACTCTTCCTGTCCTGTTGGCTCTCAGGAGAGTGTGATCATCCAACACCTTATCAATCAAATGCAGAACTTTGGATGACAGAATCCTACAGTTCTGACTGGTGAAAAGAGCAACATGGCCTTTATCACACATTTGACTGACACTCAAGAGATTGTACTTGAGATATTCCACATGATTAACATCCTCAAACATTATTTCTCCATTGGAGACAAAGCCATTTCCAATGATGTAACCCCTAGCATCATTGCCAAAAGAAACAAACCCCTTCTTTCCTTGAGAGTAGTCATGAAGAAGAGAGTTGTTCCTAGTCATGTGCATAGATCCCCCACTGTCTACATACCAGATGCTACTTTGGCATGTTGGAGAACCCTGCAATAATAAACAATCAGTTAGTTTTGGAGACCCAAACCTTTTTGGTTTTGGGCCTGGTCTCATCAACAGATGGTAAACTAACAGGTTTATTGGAAACAATAGCCTGAGAGGAAGAAGATGGTGAAGAAGAGGAATCCTTTGGCTTGGACCTCCTTTTCTGTGGTTTCAACATTGGAGCATCTAATTGGTTAACTCTTCCCAATAGATGTTGAACCATCATAACCAGCTGTGACTGATTTTGTGATAAGCTTTCACCTCATCAGACACATTGCCAGTGGAGTTTGATAAGTTCCTATGTTGCACCTTCTTCTTGTGAGCAATCTCAGATGTCACCTGTTTAACCCCTTCCTTTTTTGATTTCTTTGTGGACTTAAGGGTTACAGGATTTGATGTTGCTGATACAAATGTGGTCTCAAACTCAGTTTTCATTTTTGCCATTTTCTCTTTAATTTCCTCTTTATGTTTGAGTTTGGAACCTCTTTTGTACCAGCAATCATCTGTAACATGATTGAACAAACCACATACTTCACATGGTTTCTTCTTCATCTTATGTTGATCATCAACTAAAGAGGGTGAAACAACTGAAGACTTGCTCTTCAGTGCTTTGGAAGCATTGTTTGCTTTCTTGACTTCCTCTTTAGTAGTCTTCAAACTCTTTCTACTGACAGTTTTCTTCTTTTCAGTACTGGCAGTAGTTGGAGTTTGAACTTCAGGTGTTAAATCTGCTCTCTAGTCCTTTCAGGACTTTCAGAATTAACTTCTGAGTTGATCAACTCATTGATCATGTGAGTGTCAGCAGTGGAACCATCAACATCAGCTGATAGGTTCTGAGAGGGCTTGGTGCTGACTTCTACTTCTGATTGTGCTGTATCAGAAAGTAGATCACATGATGAAATGGATTGGTTATTACTCTCACAATCAGATTCTACCTCTGCTCTGGGAGTAAAATCTCTAGGTGGAGCAGTGTGATTGTAACCAATGCCAAACTTCACATTGGAAGCAGATTGCTTACTAAGAAGCATTTCAAAACCTTTGCATGATTGTACCCATCTATCACACTCTACCTGGGTGACTGGAAGGGCTTCTTTGAGATCATTATACTTCTCTAGAAGTATCTCTTCCCTAGCCTTATCATCATTTATTTGGCATTTAAGTTTGTAAATCTCATCATTCTTATCATGAAGCACAGACTCAAATTCAGCTTTGCTTTTGGAAATTATTTGTTCTAGCTCAATGTTCTTGTTGATTAAAGCTACATTTGCTTCTCTAATAGATGCAAATGCTGCTATACATGTTTCAGAACACAATTTGGCTTTTGCCTCAGAGGATACCTGTGATACCTTTGGTATAGAGGCATTAGTGGATGAAGTATCAGTAGAATCCAAAGCCATAAGAGCTAGATTTCCGAAGGGACTTTCACCACCATGTTGACCAGCACCTGAGAACAGTTGTTCATGACCAGACAAGTCATCTGGTAAACTGCTCCAGTCAACAACTCCCGGGGTGAAAAAGTTGTGTTGTTGAGGTTGAGTTTGTTGATGAGATTGGGAAGGTTGTGGTTCAGGCAATGCTTGTGGTTGTTGTGCAATTGGAGCTTGAACAGGATTTGGTTGAGGCATATAATAGCAGGGATAAGGATATGACATTTGACCCTGTGGAACAAAGTATGCAGGAGATCTAGGATGTGAATGATGACCAGAACCAGCAGGATGTTGCCCTCTGTTTTGTGGACTAGTACTAGGAAAAGTCACAAAGGGTGTAGAAGAGTTACATCCAGTTGATCTACACTCTCTTGCAAAGTGTCCCAACCTTTGCATTTGTGACACCTCAACTTACTCTTGTCAAAGCCAACTTTGGTTTTGCCAGAGAGTCCAGGAAATTTCCTGCCAGTTCTCTTATAGAACTTCTGAGATCTGATATTAATCAGTGCCATTTGGCTCAGAATATCCATCTCTTCTAGATCATCATCAGCTATTCCTTTCAAATCATCCATGATGAAGCATAAATTGTCACTATTACTGCTAGAATGACTCTCAATACCAACAAATGCATGATCAGAACTATTTGAAGAGAAATCAATATGCTCATCATAATTGCTTTCAGATGCAGCATATTCTGACTCATGACCAACCAAGGCAGTATTCCCTGGTACAAAGTCATCAGTGAGCTTTCCTGATAAGGACAGTTTCCTCTTCTGCTCTATCTCTCTTTCGAATGTAAGCAGTTTCCCATGAAGTTAGGTGAGAGATAGGCTATCCAGATTTGCACTGGAGCGTAGGACAATAGTGTATGTGTCCCATCTCTCAGGCAGTGATCTGAGGAACCTGTTGTTCATCTGGCTATTGGTGTATTCCTGTTTCACCATTTTCAGCTCAGAGATCAAGCAGGAAAAACGCTCAAACTGTTGAGTGAGTGTCTCAACCTTTCTATGAGAGAATGTCTCATATTGTTGGGCTAGGATTTCTCTGTTGTTTGCTAAGACCTCATCAGGGCATTCCAGAGATCATGAGCAGTTTCATGATGCATAAGCCCTGAATAGATTTCATTAGGCAGTGCCATGGCCAGAATTCCATGGGCTTTAGCATCAATCTCAAACAGTTTCCGATCTTCATCAGAGTATTGTTCCTTCTTCTTCGGAACCATTTGATTGGTTTCCGGATTGTTCACCATAGGCTTATGTGGTCCATGTACCACAGATGTCCAACAACCTAAACTGTTAACAGACAGGTGATGAAGCATTCTTCGTTGCCATATGTTATACTCGGTCCTAACCAGCATCGGGGGCTTGGTTGAGGATCCGGTATTATGAGGATCATTAGAAGGAGTAGTCATCTCAGATTCAATCAAATTCAATTAAGCTAAAACAGATTTAGAACAAAACAAACAACCATTGAACCAAGAGATATCTCAAAATAAATGAACGAAAGCGACGGTAATTCAATAATCTATAACCAGTTCTTGCGAATATGCTAATTCAATCAAAATAGATATCAATTAGCAGTTTCAATGATCAATTGTTAGATTGATCAATGATTAACCAGCTCTGATACCACTTGTCAGGATCAGTGATCTACGTTTGATTGATTAGAGAGTATGGCAGCGGAATTCTAACACTGAATTAGCCAATTCACAAGAACGAAAAGATATTCAATGAAGAACAAAAACGGTTATAGATAGAGAGAATTCTGCAAATATATTTCATTCAATATTCGCTTTCGTGGTAACGGAATGTGACAATTACAATTAGGTCGACACCTCTTATATAAGAGATGTGACGTCTGCTGATGTCACTTGATAGTGACATCTAACAGAATTATTCCAACTGAAACACAACTACTAAAGATGTCAAAACAGCTGACATCTTCTTACAAAATTACTAAGTGTTATCAGTTACTACAACTACTGAAAAACATAAAACTACTGATGCTACAACGACTGAAGAACAAGCTCTTCAGTAGTTTTACAAAACTACTAAAAGTAAAAACATAAAACTACTGATATCACAACTACTGAAGAAGTACTCTTCAGCTGTTTTGACAAACTACTGAAACTTCAGTACTTGTTCTTCAGACTTGAACTTCAGACGTTTCATCAGCTGATGACTTCAGTAGATATCCTCAGCTGATGTCTCCAGTCTTTGTCTTCAGACTTTGTACACCAGTTGTTGATCTTCAGCACTTGTAGACTCTTCAACTGTTGTACTTCAGAACTTTGGTCTTCAGCTTCAGTACTTGTGTTCTTCAGCTGTTCAGCTTCAGCACTTGTGTTCTTCAACTGTTCAGCTTTAGCACTTGTCTTCTTCAGCTGTTCAGCTTCAGCACTTGTGTTCTTGAGCTGTTCAGCTTCAACACGTGTGTTCTTCAGCTGTTGAACTTCAGCACTTTAGTCTTCAGCTGTTGAAGTCTTCAGCACTTGATCTTCAGCTGTTGGAGTTTTCAGCACTTGTCAAAACTGCTGATGAAGCCTTTAGTAGTTGTTGTGATATCATGTGGGACTTAGAGGTTTTCTGATCCTGGCTCATTGGTTCTTTTGGTCCAACAGACACTCTTGCAAATTAGTTGCTTTTTCAGACAGTGACTATGCAGGGTGCAAGTTAACTAGAAAGTCAACTTCTGGTGGTTGTCAATTCCTAGGCAACTGTTTGATTTCGTGGCAGAGTAAGAAACAAGCATCTGTTGCTACATCAACTGCTGAAGCCGAGTACATTGCCGCTGCAAGTTGCACTTCTCTGGTACTCTGGCTTCAGAACCAACTTCTGGATTATGGCATTACAGAGTCTAAGACTCCATTATTAATGGATAGTGCTTCAGCTCTGTGTATTGTCAAAACTCCAGTCCAGCACTCTAGGACCAAACATATAGAGATAAGACATCACTTTATTCGGGATTGTTTTGAAAAAGGTCTGATTGATCCTAAGTTTGTGCCTAGTGCTGATGAGCTTGCAGATATTTTTACTAAGCCTTTGGATAGTTCTACTTTCCAAAACCTTGTGTTAAGGCTTGGTATGCTGCAGCTAGAATAAGTGACAACTAGTGATGATTTCAGTAAAAAGTACTGGTGATCATTGGTAACCATGTCACATATAAGTACTGATGAGTTCTTTCACCTTCAGTAGTTTCTATAACTACTGACGGCTAAATGCCTCACAAGTACTGAAGTACTTTATCGGTTCTAAACCACTGATGTAGTTACAACTACTGATGTAGTTACAACTACTGATGTAGTTACAACTACTGAAATCAGAACAAACAGATAAGTACTGACGTCCTATGAAACACCTGAAAAGCAGATGCAAAGTCTGATGAGTAAGTGTTGAGGACAGTATGAAACAGCTGAAAGGCTATGAATTGACGAAAACTACTGAAGAGAACTTTCTCTTCAGTTGTTTCTACAACTGCTGTTTCATCCTAAACAACTGATGACAAAACCATGTCTTCAGTAGTTTCATAACTACTGAAGACTAACACCAAGTCTTCAGCTGTTTACAACTGCTGACAAAACCAATGTCTTCAGTAGTTTCCCAACTACTGATGACTGATACCAAGTCTTCAGTTGTTTCATCATCTGAAGTCAAAACCATGGTCTACAGTAGTTTTCTCACTGCTGATGCCTAAAACCATGACTTCAGCTGTTTCAACGTCTGAAAGGGTAATACCATGTCAACAGTCGTTTAAAACTACTGATGACTAACACCAAACCCTTTAGTCGTTTTCTAACCCATACCCTATAAATATCCCCGACCTAATCCTTCAGAGCCTCATCTTCTTCAAACCTAACGTTCATCTCTCCAAAACTTCTCTCTCATAAATGGCGTCCATGCATCTCAAACCACGACACAACTGGGTAGCTTACCTCACCAAATCGCCATTCTGGGCTAAGTTCGATAATGCTATTGATCTTATGGTCCAGTCACCCTACAAAACGGCCTTTCTTCTCAATCCAATCCTTCATGCCGAATCCCTTAACCAGTTTTGGATGAACGTCACCCTCACCACTGGGGAGAACAACACATCGTCTCTCCGGTCGGTCATCAACAACCACGAAGTGGTCATCACTCCCGATATACTTCGTCAAACTCTACACCTGGATGATGCCACTTCTCCTGCTGGATATCCAAAGGGCACAACTGATTTATCCTTTGCCCACCATGGATATCAGGGAAACCTTAGTACCTCCACCATACTGAAGAAACATTTCCATGATGCTGAACGTCTCATATTTCAATGGTAAATGTCTGTTTGGCTCCTAAGACTTCCTCTTGGGATCAAATGTCCACATGGTGGCAGCAGGTAATGTACTCCATCCTTGAGCAACAACCTTTAAATTTTTCGGAAATACTATTTTCAGAGCTCAAGGATATGGCTCAAAAACAAACTACTAACCGTTGGATATTATATCCGCGGTTCATAATGGCCATAATTACAAACCAGCTTCAAGCTGAGGGACTTGTTGGCCTGGGAGTCCCTGCTATGGCTGTTTTGCCTGAAGTATACTCCCGGCACAACTCTAACCAATCACTCAAAATGGCTGCCAAGCTGCGCAAACCCACGCAGCTGGAACCCACAGCCACCACCTCCAAATCAAAGGTCCCCACCAAACCCACTAAAAAGAAATCCAAAAAGGCTACTCAGGGAAATGAGTCCCCTGAGAATGCCCCTGCAACACAAACGCAGGCTTTATCGACAGGTTATAACCCCCTAGTGGATATAAGGACACTCCCAGCCACAACCGCTCAGGATTCCTCTCAAAAGGAGCGTGCAGCAACCTCAGAAGGGGTACCCACCAATCTGGGATCTTCCTCATTTGAGGAGATTGCCCTTGAAGAGCACCATCCTCGCCAGGTGCAGACTGCATTTACCCCATCTCCCCATGCAACCGCCCCACAAAGTCCTACATTACTTGTTGCACAAGTGCTGACTCAGTTGCACTCCTCACCCCCCTCCCCAGATACCAATTAGTAATGGGAACACTTCTACCATTGAGGGGGAGGACCAAAGTGCAGCTCAGAACCCATAGCATAGGGGTTATAATGTTCCTTTTTCTAGTGTAGCAATGGAGATTGGTACTTCTTGTGAGGCTGCCACTTCTCCTGCGTCAGCATATGATCAGGTTGTAGTTGATACCATTACTAAGACCTTACTAGAGGCAACTGCTGATGACGGACACAATCTTGAGGCAGGAAGTCCCCAGTTCCAAGACAAAAGGGCACATGCTACAACTGAGCTACACTCAGTGCATGTTCATCCTGATCCTATTAGGAGGTCAGGTGATTCAGTATCTACTAATGATGACCTGGGCTTCTTTTACGATGTAATCGCCCAAAACACCATCCTGGAAGTGGAGGTGAGCAGACTCAAAGAGCTGCTTGCTAAATCTTCTAAGGAACAAAGACCATCTGCCTCTACCACCTCACAGATGGCACCTTCATCTGAAGGTCTCCCAAACACTGAGCCACTCCCAACAACTAAGCCACCTGCCACTGCTTCTGGAACTATTTCTCAGGAATAGAACCCCCCTGAGCAAATAGTTGCTATCCTTCAAAATTCCCTCCCTCTCATCACACCATAATCACTGACATCGTGATCAAAGCCATTGATGAGAGGCTTTCCTCAGTAATACACCCATTGATAGAGGAGGTTGTGGGCAAACACCTTTCTGGCAATCAACCCCTTGCAACCAATGCAACCAAAAAGGGGGAGATTAAGTCAGTGAAAGGAAAAAGAAAGAGGAGTACAGAGGAGAAAGAAAAGGAGAAAGAAACAGAAGGGAGAGTAGTGGAAAAGGAGTTGGAGTTGAATGTGGAGACCGATAAAGAGAAGGAAAAAGAGAAAGCCTTGGAGCTACTGATAAAAGAGGCTGATGCCGAACACAGCAGATCAATGGACAACATCGTTGATTAGCTGTTTAGGCAAGGCCATGACACCGATAAACTTGACTCTGAGATTCGAAGATTAGAGATTGAAGAAATCCAGAATAGATGGGCAAGTTATGAAGTGTTAGAAAGAGAAAGGCTTGAGATCATGATTAGATTTATTGCAAAATATCTGGGAAGATCAATGATCGAAATCAAGATTGGTCCAGGGACAGTATCTTGGCAATCACCACCAAGATCTGTTCATCTGAAGCATATACTAAGGGACTTGTTATTGAAGCTTTGAATGAAGCAGGAGCAGGGAGCAGGACTGAGCTAGCCAAATACTCAAAAGCAACACTCACCTCCAAAATGCTAACTCAGCCTGTCAACATTTCCTATCCAAAACAACCACAACCACAACCCACAAAACCAACTCCCTTACCATCTAACCCAACAGCCGATGATGCACCTAAGAAGAAGAAGAGAAGGGTGTTGAGGCTAGAAGAAGAAGAAGAAGTGGATGATGTGGAAGAAGATAGGCTGCCTCTGTCTGCAGTTCTAACATTGGCGAAAGCCAAACCCATGCCCATCACTCCCACCTCACATATGGAAGCTGTGAGAGTAAACACTGAAGAAGAACAATAGCAAAAGCTTCATGATGATGAAATGCTGAAAAGCATTGACAAAACTTATGCTGCTTCGTCATCAATTATTAGTATGAAGAAAGAAGCTCTGAGGTTGTACACCCTTGCCAACACATTTCAATATCAGAAGGAAAAGGTGAGAGTATGGCCTGATCCTAGGGTGGCTCACCGATTGTAAAGAAAGATATTCCTTCGAGATACAAGGGCCAAGTCAAAAGGATCGTAGATGAAGAGATCACAGTGGTCCTTGTAGTATCACCCTGGGAGATTGTAGAAGACTTCAAGAAGGCCTATGAGACTAAACAACCACCCCAAAAGATGTTAGAGAACAGAATTATTAAAAAGGGGTTAGTCTACAAGAGGCTTGAGAACTTCAAACAAAATGAGCTCATCTGTTACTTGAAGGACTCATCCTGATGAGTTTCCATACCGACAGATTACAACAGTTGAGCTCAAAAATGGTAAACAGGCCAAGTACATCTCAGAGCTGTATGGGCGAGAAGGATTGTTTGATGGTGAAGCCGAGAACCTGACCATGGAAGAACAAATCATGTTTCTCAGAGCATACACCAGAGAATCCTATAGGCTTATACATGGGAAGTGAGTCTCATGGATGGGGGAACAGCTCAGTGTCCAATTCCCCAATACAGAGCTCCCATCCATACATTGCCAACCAAATATTCAGAGACTCATTTCCAGGCCAGTGTATGGGTCATCTTCTCAACTGATCAGAAGGAAAAAGACCAACCATTTTGCCAAACCATAAGTGGGACCTCAATAAAGTTAAAGGTTTTGGCTGCATGGTTCAGGTGAGGTTGTTGGACCAAAAAGAACCAATGAGCCGATCAAAAAAACCTTAAGTCCCACAGCAATCCACAAAGCTACTGAAGACAACAACAGCTGAAAGACAACAGCTGATTACAAAGTCTGAGACCAAAGTCTGATGACAAAGTTGAAGACACAAGTGCAAGAAAAAGTCTGAAGACACAGTGTGAAGACAAAGTATGAAGACCAAGGACTGAGACAGTCTGAGACACAAGTGTGCAAGACAAGTCTGAAGACACAGCGCTGAAGACAAAGTCTGAAGACACAAGGTGCTTGAAGACAAAGTCTGAAGACAAGTGTGAAACAAAGTCTGAAAACACACAAGGCTGAAGACCAAGTATCAGCGTTGTCACAACAGCTGAAGAGGTCTCTTCAGTAGTGGATGGTTACCTTTCAGTAGTTCTTTGTTTCAGTATTGTAAAACAACTGAAGCGTATGTTCTCAGTTGTTATTGGTTTCAGTAGTTTTTTTCAGTAGTTGTAATAATAGTTAACATTAGTATTTTTGTCAAGAAGATGTCAGCTGTTTGACATCTTCCAGTACTTGTGTTAACTATCAAGTTGGGATAAAATTCTGTTAGATTCACTTCAAGTGACATCGCAGACGTAAACATCTCTTATATAAGGGTGTCGAACCTAGATTAGTGTGACATCCGTACACGAAAGCGAATATGAATGATGAAAAATATCTGCTGAATGTCCCTTCTATAACCGTTTTTGACAAGATCAGTGATCACAAGTTTGATGTATCAGAATATAAAGCAGCGGAATACAAACAGAATTAGACAAATTGTAGCAAGCAACGATATATGTGAGCATTAAGATCGCATACAGTTATAGGGAGAGAATATGTATTTCTGATTTCTAGGAATGTTTATAGATGAAAATATTTCTAATCGAATCAATCATTCATTCCATTCAATTACTCATTCATTCAAGATTACAATAGGTTGTCACTCCTTATATAGAGTGCAACAGTCACTGCTGTTATCACGGAAAGTGACAACTGGCAGATCCAATACAGAAATAACTAATTCTTAACAAACTACTGAAATGTTCACAACTACTGAGAACATATCAGCAAGTTAAGTACAAAATATAAAACTACTGAAACTACAACGACTGAAGAACAAGCTCTTCAGTCGTTTTACAAAACTACTGAAACATAGAAAATAAAACTACTGATATCACAACTACTGAAGAAGTACTCTTCAGCAGTTGTGACAAACTACTGAGGCTTCAGTACTTGATCTTCAGACTTTGACCTTCAGGTGTTTCATCAGCTGATGACTTCAGTAGATATCATCAGCTGATGTCTTCAGTCTTTGTCTTCAGACTTTGTACATCAGTTGTTGATCTTCAGCACTTGTGAACTCTTCACTGTTGTACTTCAGTACTTTGGTCTTTCAGCTTCAGCACTTGTGTTCTTCAGCTGTTGTACTTCAGCACTTTGGTTCTTCAGCTGTTAAGGTCTTCAGCACTTGATCTTCAGCTGTTGAAGTCTTCAGCACTTGTCAAACTACTGATGAGGCTTTCAGCAGTTGTTGTGATACCGTGTGGGACTTAGAGGTTTTCTGATCTTGGCTCATTGGTTCTTTTGGTCCAACAAACTCCCCCTGAACCAATGCAGCCAAAACCTCTAACTTATTATACTCCCACTTATTGATGGCAAAAATGTTGGTCTTTTTCCTTCTTGATCAGTAGAGAAGATGACCCATGTACGCTCCGGCCTGGGAAGAAATCTCAAATATTTGTTTGGCAGAGTATGAATGGGAACTCTGTTTTGGGGAACTGGACACAGAGTTGTTATCCCATTCATGAGATTTACTTCCCCATAATGAGTCTGTATGACTCACGAACATAGGCCTCAAGGAGAACAATTTGTTCCTCTTGAGAGAGTTCTTCAGCTCCTCCTTCGAAGAAGAACTCTGGACCATAGTACTCTGATAAGTACTTCATGGTCCTGCCATTTTTCAGCTCCACCGTAGTTACCTCCCTATATACAAATTCATCAGGATGGTTGCCTTCAAGGAGTAACTGGAGCTCATTCTTTTGGATGTCTTCAAGCTTTTTATATAACAACCCCTTCTTAATCATCTTGTTTTCTAGTAAGGCTTGAGGTGTCTTCTTTGCTTGGTGAGCTTTCTTGAATTCATCAATGATTTCCCAAGGTGAGACTACAACGGCCAACATGATGGTAGATTCTATTGTTTTTCGTACTTGCCGTTGTATCTGTGTGGGATAGTTCTTTTATGGATTCTAGAACTCACCTGGGGTCTGGCCATACTCTCACTCTCTCCTTCTGATACTGAAAGGTGTGCCTGAGAGTGTACAGCCTTTGAGCATGCCCTTTCATGGCTTGAATAGATGATGACTGAGGAAATTCCTTGTCAACCATCTTCAACAGTTGCTCATCGTGCTGTTTTGCTGTTCTTCTTCTTCTATCTTGACTCTGACCATTTCCCTTTGAG
Source organism: Flaveria trinervia (assembly GCA_025506515.1). NCBI lineage: Eukaryota > Viridiplantae > Streptophyta > Magnoliopsida > Asterales > Asteraceae > Flaveria > Flaveria trinervia. The sequence goes on from CM046444.1 coordinate 73,569,841, forward strand.
AGTCAGGTGTGCATGGATTGACTCGGGGTTTTGGTAGCTTCAGAACAGCAGAGAGTGGCAGACTATCATCTTCATCCTCTTCTTCTTCTTCTTCTTCCATCCTCAGCACCCTTCTCCTCCTTCGGGGTACATCACTGGATGATGGTTGGGTTGGTGAAGGATTGGTTTTGAAGAAGAGGATGTTTGGATTTTGGCTTAGAGGTGGTTGGGAGATTTGAGGGATAGGATCTGTTTGAGTGGGTGGAAGGGAAGGTTGATCTAGCATCCTTGTAGTTAATTCGCCTTTGTGAGTTTAGCCATCTCTAACCTTTTGCCAGCCCCAGCCTCATCAAGGGCTTCCACAATAATCCCTTGTTGAATTGCTCAGACAGACAGATTCTGGTGGCTATAGCCAGAATGCTGTCCCTGGACCATGCGCGGATCTCCATTAATGATCTTCCCAAGTATTTTGCAATAAAGCGGATCATTATTTCCAACCTCTCTTTCTCAAGAGCATCATACCCTGCCCATCGGGTTTGTATCTCTTGTACTTCTAACCTTCTGATCTCACTATCCAGTGTGGCTGTGTCAAACCCCTGCCTGAAGAGTTGTTCAATTATTTTATCCATGGAGCGGCTGTGTGTGGTGTCAGCTTCTTTGACCAGCTCCTCCAAGGATTTGTCTTCAGCAGTGTGATCATCAGCATCTCTTTCGCTTGTACGTGAGCAGAGGTTGCTTTCTTTTTCCTCCTCTTGGACTTGCTTCTCTTCCTTTTCCTCAGATCTTTTCCTCTTCTTTCTTTCACTGCAGTACTCTCCCCCTTTTTGGTTGCATTGGAGGAAGGGGTTGGTACCGCAGAAAGAGTCTTTTGGACAGCAGCATCAACCAGGGGCTGTAATGTTGAGGAAAGCCTCTCATCAAGGGCTTTGATCACTATATCAGTGATTATGGGGTGATGAGAGGGAGGGAATTTTGGAGTACAGCACCTATTTGCTCAGGAGGGTTCTGTTCCTGAGAAGTAGGGCCTGAAGCAGAGGCAGGTGGTTGATGTTGGGGTGGCTCTGTGTTTGGGAAACCTTCAAGGGAAGGTGCCATCTGTGGGTGTATGAGGGTGGCAGATGGACTTGCATCCTGAGACATCTTGGCCAGCAGCTCTTTGAGTCTGCTAACCTCATCCTCTAGAATGGTATTTGAGCAACTACATCATAGAAGAAGCTCAGGTCATCATCAGTTGATACTGAATCACCTGACCTCCTGCTTAGAGCAGGATTTACATGCACTGGGTGTAGACCAGTTGGTGCATGTGCCCCTTGTGCTTGGTACTGGGGACTTCCAGCCTCAGGACAATGTCCATCATCAGCTGTTGCCTCTAGGGAGGTCTTAGCAATGTTACCAGCCTCACTCTGGTCATGTGCTGAGTCAGAGGAGGTGGCACTCATAGATAGCCTAAGCTCCTTGTCTACACCAGGAGATAGAATTGGGAAACCCCTGTGCTGTGGGTTCTCAGGTGCACTGTGTTCCTCCCCCTCAATTGTAGAGGAATTCCCAGTAGTAAGTGGTTTCTGGGGAGGGGGTGAGGAGTGCAATTGAGTCAGCACTTGTGCAACTATTAAAGTTGGGCTGTGAGGGGCGGTTGTTTGGGGTAAGGGGTTAGAAGCAGTGTGCACCTGGGGTGGATGGTGCTCTTCAATGGCAATCTCCTCAAGTGAGTAAGATCCCAGATAAGTAGGTGCCCCTTGGGTTGCTGCAGGCTCCTGTTGAGAGGAAGCCTGAGCGGCTGTGGCTGGAGGAGAGTCATTGTATCCACTAGGGGTTTGGACTAGTGGATATATCCTGCGTTTGTGGTGCAGGAGCATCCTCAGGGGACTCAATTCCCTGAGTAGCCATTTTGGGTTTCTTTTTGGTGGGTTTGGTGGGGACATTGGATTTGGAGGTGGTGGCTGTGGGTTCCAGCTGCGTGGGTTTTCGCAGCTTGGCAGCCAGTTTGAGTGTCCGGTCAGAGTTGTGCCGGGAGTATACTTCTGGCAGAACAGCCGTAGCAGGGACTCCCAAGCCAACAAGTCCCTCAGCATTAAGCTGGTCTATAATAATGGCCATTATGAACCGTGGATAGAGTATCCAACGGTTGGCAGTTAGTTTTTGAGCCATATCTTTGAGCTCTGAAAATATTAATTCTGAAAAGTTCAGTGGTTGTTGCTCAAGGATAGAATACATTACCTGCTGCCATTTGGTGGACATTTGATCCCAAGACGATGTCTTAGGGGCCAAACATACATTGACCATGTGAAAAATCAGGCGCTCAGCGTCATTAAAGTGTTTCTTCATGATGGTGGTGGCACTGAGATCACCTTGATATCCATGCTGAGCAAATGATAGATCTATGGTGCCCTTCGGATATCCAGCAGGAGAGGTAGCATCACTCAGTTGAAGAATTTTACGGATTGTTGCAGGAGTAATCACTACTTCTTTGTTGTTGACGACTGACGGAGGGATCGTGTGTTGCTCTCCTCAGTTGTAACAGTAACGTTCATCCAAAATTGGTTCAAGGATTCGGCATGTAAAACGGGGTTCAGAAGGAATGCCTGTTGTATTGGGACTGAACCATAAGATCGATAGCAGTATCGAACTTAGTCCAGATCGGCGATTTTGTGAGGTAGGCAACACAGTTGTGTCGCGGTTTAATTTGCATAGACGCCATGGAAGTTTTGGAGAGGAACGTTAGGTTTGAAGAAGATGAAGCATGGAGAGCTCAGGTTAAGGGTATTTAGGGTACGGGTGAGGAAACGACTGAAGGATGTGGTGTTAGTCATCAGTAGTTTTAAACGACCGTTGACATGGTATTATCCTTTCAGACGTTGAAACAGCTGAAGTCGTGGTGTTAGGCATCAGTAGTTTAGAAAACTACTGAAGACCGTGGTTTTGACTTCAGATGATTGAAACAACTGAGGACATGGTGTTTGTCATCAGTAGTTATGAAACTACTGAAGACAGTGGTTTTGTCATCAGCTGTTGTAAACAACTGAAGACTTGGTATTGGTCATCAGTAGTTATAAAACTGCTGAAGACGTGGTTTTGCTTCAGTTGTTAAAATGAAACAGCAGTTGTACAAACGACTGAAGAGAAAGTTCTCTTCAGCTGTTTTCGTCAATTCTTAGCTTTTCAGCTGTTTCAAACTGTCCTCAACACATTCATCAGTCTTTATGGCTGATTTCAGTTGTTTCATAGGACATCAGTACTTATCTGTTTTTACTGATTGCAGTAGTTATGACTGCATCAGTAGTTGTAACTACTCAGTAGTTTAGAGCAGATGAAGTACTTCAGTACTTGTGAGACATTTAGCCTTCAGTAGTTATAAAAACTACTGAGGTTAAAAGAGCTCATCAGTACTTATATGTGACAGGCACTCATGATCATCAGTATGAATTACTGAGATCATCAGTAGTTGTCACCTATTCTAGCTGCAGCATACCAAGCCTTAACACCAGGTTTTGGAAAGTTGAACTATCCAAAGGCTTAGTAAAAATGTCTGCAAGCTCATCAGCACTAGGCACAAACTTAGGATCAATCAGACCTTTTTCAAAACAATCCCTTATAAAATGATGTCTGATCTCTATATGTTGGTCCTAGAGTGCTGGACTGGATTTTTGACAATGCAAAGAGCTGAAGCACTATCCATTAACAATGGAGTCTTAGTCTCTGTAATGCCATAATCCAAAAGTTGTTTTGAAGCCAGAGTACCTGAGATGTACAGCTTGCAGCAGCAATGTACTCTGCTCCGCAGTGGATGTAGCAACTGAGGTGTTTCTTGCTCTGCCAAGAAATCAAGCAGTTGCCTAGGAATTGACATCCACCAGAAGTTGATTTCCTGGTCAACTTACACCCTGCATAGTCACTGTCAGAAAAAGCAACTAATTTACCAGAATGTCTGGTAGAATACCATAAACCTAGAGATGGAGTGCCTTGCAGATATCTAAAGATCCTCTTGACTGCAATCAGATGAGACTCTTTAGGTGCAGCCTGAAATCTAGCACAAACACATGTAGCAAAATAATATCTGGTCTAGAAGCTGTTAAATACATCAAGGACCCAATCATACATCTGTAAAGTGTTTCATCAACCACTTTACCTTTCTGATCTGAGTCCAGTTGTGTGGTGCTGCTCATGGGAGTAGAACAGGGCTTACAGTTTTGTAAATCAAACTTTTGCAAAAGATCTTTTGTATATTTGGATTGATGAATAAAAATTCCATCAGCCTTTTGTTTGATTTGCAACCCCAGAAAGAACTGTAATTCTCCCATGGCACTCATTTCAAACTTCTGTTGCATCAACTTTGTAAAGGCATCACACAACTTTGGATCAGAGGATGCAAAAATGATATCATCTACATAAATTTGAACAAGTAGATTATGCTGCCCAGCTTTCTTAATAAATAAAGTCTTGTCTATGGAGCCTCTAGTGAAATTGTTTTCCAGAAGAAAGTTTGATAATGTCTCATACCAGGCTCTGGGAGCTTGTTTTAACCCATAAAGAGCTTTATCAAGCTTATACACCCAATTAGGATGTTTATTGTCCTCAAAGCCTGGAGGTTGACATACATAAACCTCTTCTTTAACTTTTCCATACAAAAATGCACTTTTGACATCCATTTGAAAGACTTTAAGTTTTTGATAAGCAGCATAAGCTAAAAACAATCGAATTGCTTCCAGTCTGGCTACAGGGGCAAAGGTTTCATCATAATCAATACCTTCTTCTTGTGCAAACCCCTGAACAACCAGTCTGGCCTTGTTCTTAACAATAAGCCCATTTTCATCAGTTTTGTTCCTAAACACCCATTTAGTGCCTATTGCACACTTACCTGGAGGTAGAGGAACCAGTTCCCACACTTGCTGTTTCTTGAACTGAAGAAGCTCAAGCTGCATGGCATCAACCCATCCATTGTCCTTTAAAGCAATGTGATAATTCTTTGGCTCTTGCTGACTGATGAAGAGAGCATAGAAGCAGAAATTTGACAATTGACTCTTGTTGATACTCCAGCAGTGATATCACCAATGATTTGAGACATAGGGTGATTCTTCAGATCTTGATACACAATGAGATCTGTGCAAGTGTTTGTAGCCGGTTCAGCAGCAACAGATGGTGATGGTGAATCATTTCCTTGAAACCAATCAGTGGATGGTAATTCAAAGGAAGTTGAATTCGAAGAAATCTCATCAGCATTTGTTGTGGATGGTGCTACTGGCGCTACAGGAACATCAGGTCTAGTTGAGTCAGGCAGCTGATCACTAAACCTGAAGAGGTGAGTACTGCAATCATCATCATCATCAGCAGTACCACCAGGTGGTGAACTGTTGACAGGAGCAACAGCAGGAGTTTGATAAGGAACATATTGCAGTATGTCCAAATCAAATAACTCCACAGGACTTTGTGGAATCTTGTCCTTTGGAGATTCATTAAACTTAACATGTAGAGTTTCTTCAACCATCTTTGTTCTGCAGTTGAAGACTCTGTATGCCTTGCAAGTAGATGAATAACCAACAAAGTATCCTGCATCCACCTTAGGATCAAATTTGTGGAGTTGATCCTTTGTGTTGAGAATAAAACAGGGACACCCAAATGCTTTGAAAAATGAAATCAGAGGAGCCAAATGATGGAGAACTTCATATGGAGTCTTCATCAACCTCTGATTTACTAAAACTCTATTTTGCACATAACAAGCTGTGTTGACAGCTTCGGCCCAAAAGGTCAATGGCAAACCTGAGTCAGCCAGCATGGACCTTGCAGCTTCAATGAGGGTCCTGTTCTTTCTCTCCACTACTCCATTTTGTTCTGGAGTCCTTGGAATGCTGAACTGCCTTTTGATTCCCTTTGAAAGATAGAAGTCATCAAGTGTATGATTTCTGAACTCAGTTCCATTATCACTCCTAATACACTTGACTGGAAGGGAATACTGCTTCTCAATGTACAGCACAAAGTGGATAATCTTCTGAGCAGCCTCATCCTTTGAATGTAGAAAGAAAGTCCATACAAATCTGGAGTAATCATCCACAATTACCAGACAGTATTTCTTCTTTGCCATGCTCATTACTCTCACAGGACCAAATAGATCCATATGCAGTAATTGCAAGCAGGCAGTGGACTTGGACACTTCAATAGGAGGAAATGAGACCTTGTGCTGTTTTCCTTTTAAACAAGCAGTGCAGTTTCATCACAGTGGAACTCCTTTATTGGTAAGCCTCTGACTAAACTATTGTGGCTAAGCTGATTCATGTTTTTGAGATTAACATGACCAAGCCTCCTGTGCCACAGTTTAGATTCTTGAAAAGAGGCTTTGGAAAATAGGCAAGGATTGCCTTTGAGATCTATCTTCTTAGAGAGATCTAAGGCATACACTCTTCCTGTCCTGTTGGCTTTCAGGAGAGTGTGATCATCCAACACCTTGTCAATCAAGTGCAAAACTTTGGATGACAGAATCCTACAGTTTTGACTTGTGAAAAGGGCAACATGGCCTTTATCACACATTTGACTGACACTCAAGAGGTTGTACTTGAGATTTTCCACATGATTAACATCATCAAATTTGATTTCTCCATTGGAGACAAAGCCCTTACCGATGATGTAACCCCTAGCATCATTGCCAAAAGAGACAAATCCCTTCTTTCCTTGAGAGTAGTCATGAAGAAGAGAGATGTTCCCAGTCATGTGCATAGATCCCCCACTGTCTACATACCAGATGCTACTTTGGCATGTTGAAGAAACCATTTTATTTGTAACAACAGCTTGAGAAGAGGAAAGATGGTGTAGAAGAGGAGTCCTTTGGCTTAGACCTCCTTTTCTGTGGTTTCAACATAGGAGAATCTAGTTGGTTAACTCTACCCAACAGATGTTGTACCATCATCACCAGCTGTGTCTGATTTTGTGATAAAGCTTTCAGCTCATCAGACACATTGCTAGTGGAGTTAGATAAGGTCCTATGTTGCACCTTCTTCTTTTGAGCACCCTCAGCTGTCACCTGTTTAACCCTTCCTTTTTGGATTGCTTTAAGGACTTAAGGGTTACAGGATTTGATGTTGCTGATACAAATGTGGTCTCAAACTCAGTTTTCATTTTTACCATTTTCTCATTAATTTCTTCTTTTTGTTTGAGTTTGGAACCTCTTTTGTACCAACAATCATCTGTAAGATGATTGAACAAACCACATATTTCACATGGTTTCTTCTTCATCTTAGGTTGATCATCAACTAAAGAGAAGTGAAGCAACAGAGTTGTTCTCAATGCTTTGGAAGCATTGGTTGCTTTCTTGACAGCATCTTTAGTAGTCTTCAAACTCTTTCTACTGCCAGTTTTCTTCTCTTCAGTGCTGACAGCAGTTGAAGTTTGAACTTCAGGAGTTAATCCTGCTCTCCAGTCCTTTCAGGACCTTCAGGATTAACTCCTGAGTTGATCAACTTATTGATCATGTGAATGTCAGCATTTGGACCATCAACATCAGCTGATAGGTTCAAGGAGGACTTGATGCTGACTGCTACTTCTGATTGTGCTGTATCAGAAGGTAGATCACATGATTTGATGGATTGGTTATCACTCTCACCATCAGATTCTACCTCTGCTCTTGGGGTAAAATCTGTAGGTGGAGCAGTGTGATTAAGCCAATTCCAAACTTCACATTTGAAGCAGATTGCTTACTAAGAAGCATTTCAAAACCTTTGCATGATTGTACCCATCTATCACACTCGACCTGGGTAACTGCAAGGGTTTCTTTGAGATCTTTGTACTTCTCTAGAAGTACATCTTCTCTAGCCTTATCATCAATTATTTTGCAATTCAGTTTATAAACCTCATCATTTTTATCTTTGAGCACAAACTCAAACTCAGCTTTGTTTTTGGAAATTATTTGTTCTAGCTCAATGTTCTTATTAATTAAAGCTACATTTGCTTCTCTAATGGAAGCAAATGCTGCTATGCATTGTTCAGAACATAATTTGGCTTTTGCCTCAGAGGATACCTGTGATACCTGAGGTGTAGAGGCATTGGAAGATGAAGTATCAGCAGACTCCAAAGCCATAAGAGCTAGATTCCCAAGGGACTGTCACCACCATGTTGACCAGCACCTGAGAACAGTTGATCATGACCAGACAAGTCATCTGGTAAACTGCTCCAGTCAACAACTCCTGGGGTGAAGAAGCTGTGTTGTTGAGATGAAGGTTGTTGATGAGATAGGGAAGGCTGAGGTTCTGGTAATGCATGAGGTTGTGGTGTCATAGGAACTTGAACTTGATTTGACTGTGGCATGTAATAACAAGGGTACTGATATGGCATTTGACCCTGAGGAACAAAATATGCCGGAGATTGTTGTGAGGATGATGACTAGATGTGACAGGATGTTGCCCTCTGTTTTGTTGACTATTGCCAGGAAAAGTCACAAAGGGTGCAGTAGAGTTGATCCAGTTGATCTACACTCTCTTGCAAAGTGTCCAAGCCGTTGGCATTTGTGACACCTCAACTTGCTCTTGTCAAAACCAACTTTGGTTTTGCCAGAGAGTCCTGGGAATTTTCTTCCAGTTCTTTTGTAGAACTTCTGAGATCTGATATTTATCAAGGCCATTTGGCTCAAAATATCCATCTCTTCTAAGTCATCATCAGCAATCCCCTTGAGATCATCCATAATGAAACATAAATTGTCATTATTACTCCAGTAAACTGACCATCAACACTTACAAATGCAGAATTAGAAGTGCTCGAAGAGAAATTAATATGCTCATCATACTGGCATTCAGATGAAGCATATTCTGACTCATGACCCACCAAGGCAGTGTTGCCTTGTATAAAGTCTTCAGTGAGCTTTCCAGATGAAGACAGCTTTCTCTTCTGTTCTATCTCTCTCTCAAAAGTGAGCAATTTCCCATGGAGTTGGGTGAGAGATAGTTTGTCCAAACTTGCACTGGAGCGTAGGACAATAGTATATGTGTCCCATCTCTCAGGCAGTGATCTGAGAAATCTGTTATTCATCTGAATATTGGTGTATTCAAGTTTGACCATTTTTAGTTCAGAGATCAAACAAGAAAAACCGCATATTGTTGAGTCAGTGTCTCACCCTTTCTATGAGAGAATGTCTCATATTGTTGGGCAAGAATTTCTCTATTATTTGCCAAGACCTCATCTGTTCCTCCAAATTGTTCTTTCAAAGCAATCCAGAGGTCATGGGCAGTTTCATGATGCATTAGCCCAGAATAGATTTCATTGGGCAAAGCCATGGCCAGAATTCCATGGGCTTTTGCATCAATCTCAAGCAACTTCTTATCCTCATCTGAGTATTGCTCCCTCCTCTTCGGAACCATTTGATTGGTTTCCGGGTTATTCACCATAGGCTTGTGTGGACCATGTACCACTGATGTCCAACACCCTGCGCTGTTAACAGACAGGTGATGGAGCATACGTCTTTGCCATATGTTATACTCATTCCTAACCAGCATAGGAGGCTTGGGTGAGGAACCAGTATTGTGAGGATCATTGAGGGAGTGGTCATTTTCAGTTCAAAAACAGTTTAGTTCAAGTTTAAAAAAGTTTTAGACAAACCACAACAAACTCAATGAGAACCAAGAAAAGATCTCAGGATGAATGAGCAGAAATACAGAAAATTCAATCTCTATAACCGTTTCTTGCAAAAACAAAAGCTAATTCAATCAAACTTGGATCTTGAATAGCAGTTTCAATGATCAATTATTAGATCGATCAATGATTAACCTGCTCTGATACCATTTGACAGGATCAGTGATCACAAGTTTGATGTATCAGAATATAAAGCAGCGGAATACAACACGAATTAGACAAATTGTAGCAAGCAACGATATATGTGAGCATTAAGATCGCATACGTTATAGGGAGAGAATATGTATTTCTGATTTCTAGGAATGTTTATAGATGAGAATATTTCTAATCGAATCAATCATTCATTCCATTCAATTACTCATTTCATTCAATGATTACAATAGGTTGTCACTCCTTATATAGAGTGCAACAGTCACTGCTGTTATCACGGAAAGTGACAACTGGCAGATCAATACAGAAATAACTAATTCTTAACAAACTACTGAAATGTTCACAACTACTGAGAACATATCAGCAAGTTAAGTACAAAATATAAAACTACTGAAACTACAACGACTGAAGAACAAGCTCTTCAGTCGTTTTACAAAACTACTGAAAAATAGAAAATAAAACTACTGATATCACAACTACTGAAGAAGTACTCTTCAGCAGTTGTGACAAACTACTGAGGCTTCAGTACTTGATCTTCAGACTTTGACCTTCAGGTGTTTCATCAGCTGATGACTTCAGTAGATATCATCAGCTGATGTCTTCAGTCTTTGTCTTCAGACTTTGTACATCAGTTGTTGATCTTCAGCACTTGTGAACTCTTCAGCTGTTGTACTTCAGTACTTTGGTCTTTCAGCTTCAGCACTTGTGTTCTTCAGCTGTTGTACTTCAGCACTTTGTTCTTCAGCTGTTAAGGTCTTCAGCACTTGATCTTCAGCTGTTGAAGTCTTCAGCACTTGTCAAACTACTGATGAGGCTTTCAGCAGTTGTTGTGATACCGTGTGGGACTTAGAGGTTTTCTGATCTTGGCTCATTGGTTCTTTTGGTCCAACAATTTTGTTTTACATAGAATATATTTTTGGTTCTTGTGAATTGGCTAATCATTTTAGGAATTTCTGCTGTTATACTCTCTAATCAATCAACGTAGATCACTGATCCTAACAACCTATGAATGATAGAGAACTATGATGTGGAGTAGAAGGTCATAAGTTTCCTTTTAGACAATTGTGATGACTTAGGTGGGTTCGATTGGTCTTCGGATGGATTGTAGCGAAACTTCGAGGCGACCATGGGCGGAAAAAGATGATTCGTTTGAAAGCGTTTAAGGGAGTTGGTAATATGTTATGGGGATGGGTATTACAATCATGAAGGTAATCTCAATGGGGTGGCAGAAAGTGTATGAGGTGTGGAGTAGTTCCTAATTGGCTTATGTAAAGGATGTGAGACGCCAGCCCACAAAATGTCTGATGGACTGGTTGTGTGAGACTTTCCAGAACATGTTCCAAAAGACTTCTAGGAGTGCACCTGAATAGAGAGATCAAGTTCAATGATCTGATACCGGGTGCGTAGCCTGCTGCCAAGGCACCGTAGTGGTTGCGCGATGGAAATGAAGGAGTTGATGGAGAAGTTGCAAGAGCTGCTTGATTACGGGTTCATCAGACCGAGTATTCTCCTTGGGGTGCTCGGTCTTGTTGTGAAGAAGAAATACGGTAGTATGAGGATGTGTATTTACTATCGTGCGTTGAACAAGCTGGCGATGAAGAACCGATACCCATTAACAAAAATAGATGATTTGTTCGATCAGCTTCAAGGTGCCAGTTGGTTTTGAACGATAGATCTTCGATCTGGTTACCATAAGTTAAAGGTGAGGAGCAGGATGTTCCAAAATAGCTTTCGCACGCTCTATGGTCACTACGAGTTTCTTGTCATGTCTTTTGGTTTGACAAATGCACCCGCTACTTTTATGGATCTGATGAAGCGTGTGTGTGAGCCGATGTTCGATAAATCAGTGATGGTGTTTATTGATGATATCCAATCTTTGAAGAGAGTGAGATTGAGCATGCCGGTCACATTCAAGAGGTTCTGGAGACATTGAGGAGGGAGAAGTTGTATGCTAAATTCTCCAAGTGCGCGTTGTGGCTGCACGAAGTTTAGTTCTTGGGTCATGTGGTGATTCCTAATGGGATTATGGTGGACCCAGCTAAGGTGGAGGTAGTTATCAAATGCAAGTCTCCTAAGACGCCATCCAAGATTCGTAGCTTCTTGGGTTTGGCGGGCTACTATAGAAGGTTTATCCAAGACTTCTCTAAGATTGCTTCTCCACTGACTAAGTTGACTCAGAAGGATGTGAAGTTTGTATGGGGTCAAGCTCAAGAGAAGGCATTCGAAGAATTGAAGGCGAGGTTGACTCAAGTTCTGTTCTGTCACTACCCGATGGAAGCGAAGACCTGGTGGTTTATTCTGATGCTTCCTATTTGGGGTTAGGGTATGTGTTAATGCAGACAGGAAAGGTTATAGCTTATGCATCCCGATAGTTGCACGTTGATGAGGTCAACTAGCCTACTCACGACTTGGAGCTAGCAGCTGTGGTCTTTGCACTAAAGATTTGGAGGCACTATCTTTATGGTACGAAGTGCACCATTTTCACTGACCACAAGAGCTTGAAGTACATGTTTGAGGAGAAAGATCTGAACATGAGATAGAGACGATGGCTGGAGCTTATAAAGGACTATGATTGTGAGATCCATTACCATCCAGGCAAGGCCAACATGGTGGCTCATGCTCTTATTCGGAAAGAGTGACCCGAGCCGATTCGGGTGAAAGCAAATCAACTGATCATGACCTCTGATGTGATGAAGCAAGTCAAAGAGTTTCAAGATGAGGCACTGAAAGAGGATCATCTTAACTCTGAGAGAATGAGAGGTCTGGTCACAGAATTAGGTGAAAACACGCTTGGTGTTAGAGCTCAATTCGGGAGAATGTGGATTCCTCATTTTAGGGATCTACGGGTGAAGATTTTAGATGAAGCTCACAAGACTCGATACTCCATTCATCGAGGTGCCACAAAGATGTATCAAGACATGAAGAAAGATTATTGGAGGTCGGGTATGAAACACAACCTAGTGGAGTACATGAGTAAGTTCCTTACTTGTCTACAGGTGAAGGCCGAGCATCAGAAGCCGGTTAGGAAGATCCAACCTTTGGATATACCGGAATGGAAGTGGGAGCACCTCACCATGGATTTCATTACGAAGCTGCCACGTACTCCGAAACGGTACCATGCCATATAGGTGATTGTTGACCGTTTGACGAAGAGTGCTCACTTCCTACCGATCCGCGAGACATATTCGTCTGAGAGGTTGGGGGATCTATTCATGAAGGAAATTGTAAGTCGTCATGGTGTGCCGGTGTCTATTGCTTCTCATTGTGACACTAGGTTTACATCCAAATTCTGCAAGAAATTACACGATGCCATGGGGATAAGGTTACATATTAGCACGATTAATCATCCCCAAACTGATGGTAAATTAAAAAGGACCATTGAGACATTAAATTCAGGCATGTGTGATTGATTTTGGGGAAGTTGGGATCACCACTTACCGTTAGCTGAATTCTCATACAACAACAGCTATCATGCCAGCATTGGTATGCCACCATATGAGATGCTATACGGTAGGAGATGTAGAACACCCGTTTGTAGGGGTGATATTAGTTAGAAGGAGTTGGGGAGCGTCAAGGAGATCGAGGCTATGACTAAGAAGCTTGAGAGGATTAAAGCCTTTATGAAGGCCACCAAAGGTAGATAGAAGTCGTACGCCAATAAACGATGCAGACCGATTGAGTTCCAGGTGGGTGACTGGGTTATCTTGAAGGTCTCACCTTGGAAGGGTATTATTCGATTCAGAAAGTGGGACAAGTTTAGCCCGACGTATATAGGCCCTTTCTGAATCATTGCTCGAGTAGGAGAGGTGGCCTATAGATTGGAGTTACAAGATGAGTTAAGTGCATGCAGATGAAGACATGATTGTTCCACCAGAAGATATCAATGTAGATGAACGACTCAATTATGTGGAGCACCGGTGGCAATCATCGATCGAAAAGAGAAGAGGCTGTGGAATAAAATGTTTCCACTTGTGTGTGTACATTGGAAGCACAGGAAGGGATTCAAGTCAATGTGGGAGACTGAGGAAGAAATGAGACAGCATTACCCATGCTTGTTCCAAGAATAAAGGTTTCAAGGACGAAGCCTATTTAAGGGGGGTGGACTTGTAACACCCGGTTATTATTTATTTTGAAACCAACGAATAAAGTAGAAAATAAATAAAGTCCAAAGCCGACAGACCGAACTCGCCAATGAGAGGAAGTTGGGGATGTGGTGATATTTGTTGGAAGAGGGTAGCCAAAACCCTCTCCCCACACTTACATTTTCAGCAAGCAATACAGGAAAAGAGAGAAAGAAGAGAAAAAGGGAGAAAAGTTGGTTCGGGTGAGCAAAATCGTTGAGAAGCGGGTCAAATCGAAGCTCTTCTCGTTGTGGTCATTTGTGTGAGTTCTAGGACCCTTCCTTTAAACGTTTTTGAATCATTTCGGGCTGGAACACATCTGAAAATCGGGTTTTTATATGTGTGTGTATGATTCGTTTGGGCCTTGCTTTTGAGCTTGTGTGTGCTTGAATGGTGTTGTGGTATGCATTCCTAAGGTTTAGGATGGTTGATTTGGGCTTAGAATGGGTTTAGATGATCTTAGAGGTTGAAAATGGCAGATTAGGTTCGGGATGAACTGCATTCCGCACCAGCTAGGGCTAGGCGACCGAATAGAGGCCATACGGCCGATTGAGGTGCGATTGGGGTTCATTCGCACGATTGGGGTCCATTCGCACGACTGAGAGTTCATTTGCACGATTGGGAGCCTAGACGCATAAATGCTCATCCATATTAGTTCCATCTGCATTAGGTCCATTTGCATGGGACTCATCCGCATGGAGCCCATCCGCACTAGTGTCATTCGCACGAATGGGTGTTCATCCGCATTGGCCCATTTGCATGATGCTCAGTCGCATGGAGGCCATGCGACTCAAGGGTGTCCATACGCCCTAATAGGGTTGTTGCACCTGAGGAAAAGTGTAGTTTGACTTCTGACTTTTGGGGGAAACTGCAGATGTAAATTTTGACGTATGATTTCTGTAAGTTCATGTAAGATGACTGTTGAGGCTTTAGAGAGCATGTTGGGCATGATGATGATGATGTTGCATGATTATGCATGTTATGTATGTATGATGTTGCCCTGTATGATGTTGATGCCTATGTATGTTATGTTCCTTGTTATGATGTATGTTTATCTTTCCGTGGTTTTACGATGAATGCTAATGAATGAAGTGAAAGTATTATGTAACGTAAAGTGAAAGATAAAGAAAAATGGAACATGAAGTAAGATTGCATGCATTAATGAATGATGAAGGTAAAGAAAGTCTTGCAAGCACTGTATGTCGGGATACGATATTAAATGGTGTTAGCCCAACGGTGTGCGGGTTCGCTACCCTGGGAGGATGCACATTGGGGTTTTTCTTTTTGATTGACCATATGTATAGAACCATTGTTGCTTGCCATAGGTATTGTGACTAGAGGTGCTGGGCACCATGAATGAAGGTCTATTATAGGCTTAGGTCCAGTACCATGAGCATGAAGGGCATAGCACATGGCGATAGTATACCTGAACTTTATGTTAGGTGCTATGGCCAGAGGTGCGGGGCACCATAAATGAAGGTCTATGATAGGCTTAGGCCCAGTATCATGAGGATGAAGGGTAAAGTTCATGGTGATAACGAAAGGAAAATATGTAATGATGAACGAACCAATGAATGAAAGAATGAATGAATGAGCGGAAGTTAACGAATGATGAAGATAATAATGATATTATCCATGTGTACGTATGTTGTATGATCACGTGAAAGTAAAGAATGGTTTTAACGAAAGAAAAGTATGTTTATTTTATAATACTAGAACTCACTCAACAACGCTAACTTTGATGTGTTTCTAGTTGACAGGTAATGAGTGTTGACTTAATGCATCCATTTATATAATGCTTTTGTGACTTAATGCAACAATGTATTTTGTAACTCGTTAACGATGTATTATTTTGCAAAAGCAACTATATTGAAATGAAATGTCATTTTTAAATGTGTCTGCTACGATGCTTTATGAAATACAAATGTAATTATATGTTTTATGTGCGATGAGGATCCAACTGTAAGCGTCCCTGGAATAGGGCCTTACAGTGGGAGACCGAGGAGGAGATGAGGAATTTTTATCCTTAATTGTTTGATAACTGAAAGGTTTCAACGACAAAATCAAAATAAGTGGGGGTGACTTGTAACACCCTGAAAATTTAAAACAAGTCATCAAGGATAATGGGCTTAATTAGTGGGTATTTAATAAAGAAAGGAAATGGGTTATGAGCTAATTAGGCTTATGGGTAAGAGCCTAAGTGATTTTGGGCCCATAATCAGCCCTTTAACCCATCTAATTAGCCACCATCTTCCTCATTCCAACCCTAGCCACCAAAATTCATAGAGTGAGAAAGTAGAGAGAGAAAGTGAAAAAACCTCAAGATTTGGAGCTTCAAACGTTAAGGGATTGAAGATCCGAATGGTTGAGCATCAAACCATAAGAAAGGAGCAACATATCCAGGTAAGAATCGGCCTCTAAACCTTTCTGTAGATCAAACCTGGATTCTAGTGTTTTAGGTATTGAAATGTTGCAAAGATTCACATAAAGGTCATATTTTTACGTATGAAAACATGTAAAAACCTTACATATAACCTCATGGATGATTAACTTAGATATTGGACATAAAAAGTGGGAATTTTGTTTTAAAAATGGGGTGGTTAGTAATTTTTATTCTATGTGCGAAACTATGTAAGCATCCAGCGAAATTGCATATTCAAGTTGGAAAACTGTGGGTTTTATGTGAAACTATAGTTTCGCAGATAATTTCGTAGCCATGGAATTCCAACCAAAGTTGGGGCAAAATTACCATGCAAAACTGGCAGTGAAACTATCAGCGAAACTAGCAGTGATACTGTGAGGGAAACTAGCAGAGAAACTGTCAGGGAAACTACTTTTCGGGCAGCGAAATTAATAGTGAATTTTGGCAGAAACTAACCCCTTTAAGTGTCAACTTATCTTCAGTCTATGTAGTGTGATCCTAGCCTTGTAAGCTTTGTTAGAAGTTTGTCTCGGTATCCAGGTGAGTTCTAGATCCCCTTATTTGTATGTTTTTCCACGTTTTGGGTTTATTATGTATACTAAATATACGTTTTTAAATGACCCAGTCAGGGGCAGTGCCCCTTGGACCCCACTAGGAGCTGCTGCCCCTAGGACCCCGTTGTCATGGGCTGCCGCCCCCGAACCCCCAATGTCCCATAGAGGGTCGGTTATGTTTTATAAGGACTAGTACTTGGCATGTTATACATAATAAGTTAAGTATTATATATATTAAAGTGGAAGATGATATTAATGAAAAGTGAAACTTAATGAATGTTACCCCGGGCCCGTTTGATGGTGAAAAGTCTTGCAAGCACTATGATAGACTTCACTTATGTGAGCCTGATGTATGATGATTTATCCGTATTCATGAGCGGGCTTTGTGCTATTAGACACTGAAAGGATTATGCATGCCAATACAATGGGTGAGTTGATGATTGCTTTGCAGGAATGCCACAATTCAAGAAGAAATGCAGATGAAGATCCTGCACAAGAAAAACCAAGTATGGTCTTCTGCATTTTGTCAATGCGGAAGACATAAAACAAATACGGACAAGTATTTGTTCATCCGCATTAACAAATGCAGAAGACCATAAGTAATGTGGACAAGACTTTGCTTATCCGCATTTGCCAATGCGGATGACCAGACAAATGCGCAGAAGTATTTGTTCATCCGCATTAACCAATGCGGATGACCAACATACTAATGCGGATGATCAAGTGGAAATGCTGATCAAGTCAACTCATCCGCATTTGCTAATGCGGATGAACAAGCACATATGCGGACCAAGACATAAACTAGTTCTAATGTAATAGGTCAGGGGTAGTTTAGTCATTTTGTAAAACGCATCTTGTCTACCTATAAATAGAATAGATAACCTCGTACATGAGGTGATAGAATTTTAGACAATGAGTATATTTGTATTCTCTAGGTGCATTATTGATAGGATCAAATGTATGAATACAATTCAAAGAAATACAAACAAAGTAATCAAATAAAGCAAGATATCAACAAATTCATAGTTTCATTAATATCAAGCAAAGACAATTACAAAGTAAGTAAGCAGTTCTAAATCTCTTCTAAAACTGTTCTTCTTCTCTTTTTTTCTAACTGCTACAAGTCTAAGCTATTTATAATGAAACACAAGGAACTAACAAATTATAAAACTAGTCCCTATACTATTACAAATGGTAAAAAGGCACATAAAGACAACATGCTAATCTTTCTGGAGTTCTAACAATACTCCCCCTAAGATTTACATGGTCTTCGGTCTTCAAAATCTTCAATCTTGTCTTCTTTTTATCGTTCCTTCAGCTTTATCTTTCATCCTCAACTTTCATCTTCAGCTTTCATCTTGAGCTTTCATCTTCAACTTTTATCTTCTATCATCTATCTTCAGCATTCAAAGAAATCTTCACGTTCTTTTTGTTTTCGGAAAATTTTGAGTGTGAATGTGAAACAAGTGTTAGTGTTCAATATATATTAAGTGAAATTTTAGACGCATGAGCACTATTTGTGCGTATGAAATCCTAAAATTCACAAAATAATGAGACATATGAGCACTGTTTGTGTGTATGGACTCAGACGCATGAGAACTGTTCAGTCGCATGAGCACTGTACAGATGCACAAGCACTGTTTAAGTGCTTTTGCACTGTTCAGGAGCATTTGCACTGTTCAGCCGCATGAAGTTCCTGAAACGTCTAACACTAGTAACTTGAAATATTTCAACACTTTGTAGATGCATGATACATTTAAAACGTCCAACACTTGGTTAAAATCAGACTCATTATCACTATTTAGGCGCATGGGTTTGTGTACAACGCCCAAACACTTGTATAATTTCCTGAAAGTTCACCATGCTCCTATTTAGACATATGAACACTATTTAGGCGCATGAGTTGACTTTCATGAGTCTAACACTTTTGTTTTAAAAATTCTTCACCTGCACATTGTTTAAACATATTAGTAATATTTCATACT
The DNA here is from genome assembly GCA_025506515.1 of Flaveria trinervia. NCBI lineage: Eukaryota > Viridiplantae > Streptophyta > Magnoliopsida > Asterales > Asteraceae > Flaveria > Flaveria trinervia. Next base: position 73,588,658 of record CM046444.1, read on the forward strand.
AATATTTAAACATTTTAAGCATATTTTTTATTTCCCAAAATTTACCTTTTAGTCCCTCAAATTTGAACTTTGTACATTTTGCACACTCAAATTTAATTTTTAACAATTTTAATTCTTCATTTGTTGCTTAACTTTTTTTTAAATTTATCTTCCCTTCATTTAGTCTCAAAACATAATCAAGTATCTATTTTTCAAATTTGAAAGAAGCATTTCCAGTTGCAAATTTATATAGGTTCATATTATCATTTTCAAAAGTTACATTATCAAACTCACATACACTTTGAACATATAGCATCATCCTTTCAATTCAACATTTTAACTTTTATTTTGATTTTCTAAGAAAAACTCTTCCCTTTATTACTCCCCGTAAACTTTTAAGTTTGAACAACTTATAAGTTTCCTAAGGTAACATAATAAGATCACACATCTCATTGTTACATTGCCTTCACATACAAAAAACATACATAAAATCAAAATTTAAGAAGAATCAAAATCTAGTATAAACAAAAGAATTAATGTCTGCAGTAAGATCATATCAATGAAGACGAGCACATTAAAATAAAAAAATGTGAATAGTCATAGACAATGAATACATCCTAATCAAGTGTGTAATAGGTCAGTGATATCACAACAAAGGAGACACAAGATCTAAGGACAGAAAAAGAGTGTTTTTGACAAAATATCAACTCACTTACTTTTTCAATTCTTGGATTGATTAGGGTATATTTAGATATGACATGATGTAATTCATACAAAGACTTAGAGAGCTCAACTATCATCAAGACACGAAAGAAAGAACACATACTCAACATATTACCTCAAACATATGTATACCCAGAGCTCATGTTACTTAAATGAAAAGAGAATGATCATGGATAACCATTTGATCAGCTCTAACTATCCATTTGAATAAATTGTGTACATTGGCATCTTTTGCATCAAAGAGAAAATCCAGGTCTGTAATGACTTAGAACAAAGGATATCTCAGCACTTCAGGTCTATGATGACTCATAACAAAGAAGTGATATGATGCTTGTAACAGATTTCCTGATTAATCACATTACCAGGTTGTGAGTGAGTGGTGTAACGTAACAAGCAATCAATCTCATAAGCCAATACATCTCAAAAGTACTCACATGAATACACACAAGCATAAAGATTTAGTGTAACCACAAGAATTCACTTTTTCAGTAAAGTAGCATGATATTGTGTACACATCATATCTCATCATGTCAGACTTTATTAATGAGTGAAATATGCAACTGATCTCACTAATCTACTATCATTTCTCACATATTGCATAAACAGATTCTTTTCTAAAGATAAGCTGACAATTAGAAAAAGACTCTATTCTTGGAGTTTTGATTTATACTTTTGTATTTGGTTTTTCTATGAAAAAAAAACACCACACAACAAAATACAAACAGGCAATTAACATTGAGAGGATCACTTATGATGATCTTTTTATTTGGAAAGTTCACATATGATTAATAAGACCAATTGACTCCACTAAATACTCAAACCATCCTTGTAGGAAGGCTTTAGTAAATAGATCCGCCAACTGTTTTTCCAGCTGCAATTTGAATCATATGATTAACACTTTTTCAGAGTTATCTCTGAGAAAATGATATCAAATTCTGATGTTGAACATGATTAGCTGTAATGAACATAGCAGCAGAGTTATCATTGTAAATAGGTGTTTTAAGAAAATTGAACCCATAATCCAGTAGTTGATTTTGCAACCAGAGGATTTGAGAACGCCCTGCTCATGCAGCAATGTACTCAGCTTCTGTAGTTGGAGCAGAGACATTTGTTTGTTTCTTACATTGCCACGAGATTAATCGAGGACCAAAAAACTGACACCCACCCCAAGTAGATTTTCTATCTTGACAACATCCACCATAATCACTATCAATATGTCCATACGGTTCAAAGTTACCCTCGTAAGGATACCAAAGCCCTAAAGCTAGGTTACCTTTGAGATTCCTCAATATCCTTGTAAGGATTCCTGAAGTCTGATGCAACCCAAAACTGCCTAAGTGTTTCAGCAACATGCACTAAGTACTGAAGTGAAGAATGCTTCGGAAGAATTACACAAAGCATTAGAAAATACTCTAAGTGTAATATCTTCCGAAGCCAAGACCAATATCTTCCGAAGCCTAACATGAAGTCTTCGAAGCTTGAAGAGACAAAGTCTTCCGAAGCTTCACCTATGAAGACAGATTTCTTCCGAAGACTTTTAGTACACATGCTTTATCTGATGTACTGTTCCATAAAGCACCTTTTCCGCTGCGTCTCTGATAAGTCACCAACTTACAAGAGTTGGTGAAAAGGTCCATGCTTTGGTAACTGTACATTGAGGTCTTGAGTCTGAAAAAAACTTTCCACTTTATGTACTTTATCCTTTTTGTAATGATAAGGATGTGAGCTATGGCATGTCATAGTCACAAGGTCAAAAGGCAGATATGCCTTTTGATCCTACAATTGATTTTGTTAGTGTCTAGTCAATTGTATCCAGCTGGCTTTCATAGTATAGCCGGCTGTAGGTTGTAGTATAAGTATTCCAAGTTCTTGTATCTTTCCACATGCTTTTGTAACACTTGTAAAAGAACTTGAGAAAGCAATATACTGCTCCCTTGAAAAACTATACTCTCTTGTTCTGTCTCTTGCTTTACTTGTGTTCTCTGCATCACCTCCGGTTGCCTAGTTCACTGTTTGATTAAGTTTAGTTAATCTCCTCATTGTGTTGTTGTGTTGTAATTGTGTTCAAGCCCTTGAACGATCCTGCATTGGTATCAGAGCTTTCAGGCTCGTGATATAAGATCTAACCATCTTAAGATCCTCACACACACAAAAAAAACTAAACCTTTTCAAATGGCTTCCATCAAACTAAAGACTGATATGGAGACTGGAACCATGAACAATCCCCATTGATCACTCTTGATGACTTCGACACCTGGTGCATGAGGATGGAAGGCTTCATCAGGTCTCTTGACTCAAGAATGTGGGAATCTGTTGAATATGGACCTTTCATACCCAGCACCCCTCTGCTACTGGTGCTGGTATGATTCCTAAAGATGTGGCCAACTACTCAGATGAAGATAGGAAAAGAGTAGAGATTGACAGGAAGGCCATGACTGCTCTTCAGACTGCTATCCCAAACTCTGTGTACAGAGGTTTTAAGAAGTGCAAGACAGCTAAACAGCTGTGGGATGCACTGAAGCTGATGTATGAAGGCTCCTCTGAAGCCAAGGAGAACAAGAAAGATCTTCTGAAGCAGCAGTTTGAAAATTTCACCTTTAAAACAGGTGAAACCATGACCCAACAATACTTCAGGTATGTTGAGATTGTGGATACCCTTGTGGATGGAGGAGTTCCTCTGAGAACAGACATTGTAAGGAAGTTCATGTCCTCACTTCCTAGGCAATGGACACACTATTTGTGTGGTAATCAAGAGGACTGAGAACCTTTAAAACTCTTACTCTGACAGAGTTATATGGATTCTCAGTGGATACCAGATGGAGATGAACTTACAAGGTTCATCTGGCAACTACTCTAACTCAAATGGGTTCAGCCCTTCATGTGGCTGAAAGGGACAGCATAGAACCCCAACATCATCTCCTATGCTACCCTGACAACTCACTCACAAGGGTCCTTTCATCACCTTCCCGGAGACACCAAGGGAGAACTTTACTCAAGGAAGCCCATTCCAAGAGACAAGTTCTTCTCAAGCCTTTGTGTCTGCAGATGAAAGCTGTGCAAATTATCTCTTCACTCTTGAAGATCTAGACTGTATCCATCCAGATGACCTGGAATACATGGAGATAGTTCACAGATGGCTCTTCTCACTCACAGAGCCAAGAAGTTCTACAAGAGGAAGGAAGAAAATTCCAAGCAATGCTACCAGTGGTAAGTTTGGCCTGGATAAAAGCAAAGTTAAGTGTTACAATTGTAACCTTATGGGTCACTTCGCCAGGAGTGTAAGGCACCCAGAGCCAATGGGGTCAAACACAACTCAGACCAAACTTCACCATCAATACCCCTCAGGCTGAGAAGACTAAGCAACATGCTGCGGTTGCTGTTGAAGAGGGAGGATTGACTGGAGTTTTCAGGTGGAGGATGCTTCTCCAAACCAAGCATTGATGGCTGATCATGATGAAGCCAAGGTATTAGAACATCTTTGCTCCCCTGAATGCATTGCTAAAGTAAATAGATACAGGTCCTACAACCTAGAGATGAGATCTGATCTTGAGTCATTAAACATATTGAAATCTGACTTAGAAAATCTGAAAATGATTACAAGTTAAAGATAGAAGACTTGGAGAACTATTTCAGTACTAAAACATGAACATACAGATTTTAGAACTCAGATCCAAGATCTCATCACTAAGTTGACTAAGTGCCAGGCTGAGCTTGTGATCAGCAAAGCCCTGGCAGAGAAAAGTGTTCTTGAAGAAGAGACCTTCAAGAACATGATATCCTCATCCCTACACATAAGGTTTGTTATCAAAATAGACAGGGACTGGGATCAAATGAGATAGCTCCTCCACACACAATCTTGTCTGTAAGATCTCCTAGGTGTGGAACTTGTGAAGATGAGCTTCTCTCATAGATCCAGTAAGTGAGGATGATGAAGAAGTGATAGTGAGGAATCCCTCTGAGAAGAGTGAAGAAGAGGATTCCTCCAAGGGCCACTATCCTCTGAGGAGAAGAAATTAACTGTGATGACCAAGTCCAAGAGAAAGAACTTGATCAGGAAGAGCAAAAGGAAAGCAAAGAAGGCTCAAGAAATCAAGGCTACCTTTGATGCTAAGCAGAAACAAGTGTTTATCTCTGCAGGCTTCAAAGCATAAGGACTGAAGACATCCACCAAAGCCTCTTATCTAAGAGTTCTGGTTCATGTTCAAATCATCTCAGTACAAAGAAGAAGACTGAGCTGCTGTGTATCACTGCTGCACAGCCTGGACCATCAAAATCCAAAACAGTTCACAGCCCAAGGGAACTGTATCTGAATCTACCAAGATGAAGGTGAAAAAGGGATGTGACCAGGTCAGTCTTGCTCTCAAAAGGAGATTTCTTTGAAGAAGAAAATGCTGTGTGTTATGTGTGAAAGTACTTCTCATATTGCCAAGGATTGTCCATACAATCCTAAAAGTACTATCCACATGACCAATACAAAGACTTCAAAGAATCTCAAGAAGTCTCAAGCTTCGGAAGGAAAGTCTGTTTCCTTCGGAAGCTCCAAACCAAAGAAGAAGGTAAATGGAAAATCACCTTCGGAAGCAAAGTTGGTCTCGGAAGAAAGGATTCTTCTGAAGTACTAAAGTCTACTGCAGTGACTGTAGATTCTTCCGAAGTATCAGTCATTAAAACTTGTGAAGCTCCAAAAGCTTCTAAGGTTTTGAAGGTCAAGTCCAAGACTCCAAAGGTGGGTGGGAGTCTAAGAAAGACCAAATGACTGAGTTTTTCTCCATCAACAACAGCCGAAGATCCCCTCTGTACAACCATAGGATCTATTACTGTTGCATTACCTTCTATTACACTTACTGAACCCAAGACAAGTAAGGCTTGGGTTTCCAAATGTAACAATCATTTTCTTTGTGCAGGAACAGCTCAAGACAAACAAGAATGTCTGGATAATTGACAGTGGCTGTTCCAGGCACATGACAGGCGATAGGTCTTTACTTCATAATTTTGAGAGAATTGATGGAGGACCAGTTGCTTTTGGAGGAATGAAGGTGGTTACATTTATGGAAGGGCAAGGTCACAAATGGTAAGCTCAGCATTGAGAAGGTAAATTTTGTTAAGGAGCTTGGGTACAATCTTCTGAGTGTATCTCAATTTTGTGATCAGAGTCATAACATGCTCTTCACTGAGCATGAGTGCATTGTTCTCAAACCTGGAGTGGTCATTCCTCATGAGCATATTCTGCTCAGAGCCCCCAGGAAAGGGAACATGTACAAGATGGATTTGCAAGAAACATCTCCCTCTGGAGAAGTTTCATGCTTTCTATCTAAAGCAAATAGTGATGAGTCTTCCTATGGCATAAAAGAATGTGCCATGTAAACTTTAAGAATATGAATAAATTAATCAAACATGATCTGGTAACTGGAATGCCAAGAAAGAGTTACAAGTGATGATCATTGTGTTGCATGCCTGAAAGGGAAGCAACACAAGGTATCTCACAAGCCTAAGGAAAAGAACTCCATCACTACTCCCCTACACTTATTACAATGGATCTCTTTGGCCCCACCAGTGTAATGAGTTTAGGAAGGACCTTATACTGTCTAGTGATCACAGATGATTTTACAAGATTCACTTGGGTTTTCTTTCTTAGAACTAAAGATGAGACTCCTGAGATTCTAAAGAATTTCATCTTAAAGATTGAGAATCATGTGATCACAAGGTCAAAACCATAAGATGTGATCAAGGAACTGAATTCAAGAACCAAATCCTTGATACATTTTGTGATGACAAGGGTATTACAAGACAATACAGTGCTCCCAGGACTCCTCAGCAAAACGGAGTTGCTGAGAGGAGAAACAGGACACTTATTGAAGCTGCAAGAACTATGTTGTCTGACTCTAAACTGCCTATCACCTTCTGGGCAGAGGCAGTTAATACTGCCTGCTATGTGCAAAACGAGTCTTAGTAGTTAGACACATGGTAAGACTCCTTATGAACTTTGGCACAAGAAAAACCTTTCATTGGTTTTCTCAGGTCATTTGGATGTCCCTGCACCATCTTGAATACCAAAGATCAAGTTGCCAAGTTTGCTGAGAAATCAGACGATGGACACTTCATTGGATACTCTTCTCAAGCTAAAGCTTATAGAGTATACAATCTCAGAATAGAATCATTGAGGAGTCAGCCAATGTGACTTTCAATGAGCACACTCCCAGTGTGTGGCTGTTCTGGTCCGGATTGGCTATTTGATCTTGATTTAGTTACTACTGTTTTAATAAATCTTGTGAGCATGTTTCAGGATCTGCAGAAAATTAAATACAGGTGATCCTGATCCAAGATTTGAGCTTGGAAGACCTTCAGCTCCAGTTGGAAATACTTCAGCAAATGAGGTTTCTATCAGCACAACCATGACAAATCCAGCTGATACATCTGGCATGCCTTCAAATTCCAGTTCAGAGGCCTCTCAACCAGATAAAGACATCTCAATTGCAGAAGATAACAATGGTGATGGTGAAAGTAATCAAGAATCTCTTGATGCTAATAACATACCATAGATGATAACATCAATGATGTCACACACTCATTGGATCAAGTTAATCTTGATAAGTGTGATAATGTGGAGGATCAATCTTCAAGACCAGATCTAAATTTCTCAAATTTGGATCTATCTCAGCAACTTGCTGTGATCCCTCAGCTAGGGATCCACAAGTCTCATCCTACTACAAACATCATTGGAGATGTTATCTCCGGGGTAAAAACAAGAGGGCAAACCCATGAAGCAAATGTTTTTCTTCACTCTTGTTTCTATCCCAGTTAGAGCCAAAGAAAGTTGAGGAAGCTCTAAAGGATGGAAGTTGGGTTGAAGCTATGCAACAAGAGTGCTTCAATTCAAAAGACAGAAAGTTTGGAACTTTGTCCTCTTCCTCATGGGAAGACTACCATTGGAACCAATGGGTTTTTAGGAATAAAAAGGATGATAGAGGAATCATTATCAAGAACAAGGCTAGACTAGTTGTTCAAGGATACACACAAGAAGAAGGGATTGATACACTGATGTCTTTGCTCCTGTAGCTAGACTAGAAGCTGTTAGGATATTCCTGGCATTTGCTGCATCCAAGAACTTCAAGGTCTACCAACTTGATGTAAAGTGTGCCTTCTTATATGGAGTGATTGATGAGGAGGTTTATGTCAAACAACCACCTGGTTTTGTAGATCCTGATCATCCTGATTATGTCTGCAAGCTTGACAAAGCTCTGTATGGGCTGCATCAGGCACCCAGGAAGTGGTATGAGACACTGTCTGAGTATCTCTGTAAGCATGGTTACAGGAGAGGTACTATAGATGGTACTCTCGTCATCAAAAGACAAGGAAAAGACATTCTGCTAGTTCAAGTATATGTGGATGACATCATCTTTGGCTCAACCAATTCAAGGCTCTGCAAGGACTTTGAAAAGCTGATGAAAGATAGATTTGAAATGAGTTCAATGGGAGAACTTAATTTCTTTCTGGAATTCAAGTGAAGCAGGTGTGAAGATGGCATTTTCATAAGTCAGTCAAAGTATGTTCAAGATATACTCAAGAGGTTCAACATGACTGATTGTAAAACTGCTAAGACACCCATAGCCAAAACCACTCCCTTGGTCCAGATCTTGAGGGGGTGTGTAGATGAGCACTTATACATGGCTATGATTGGGTCTCTTATGTATCTTACAGCTAGCAGGCCTGATATCATGTTTGCTACATGTATTTGTGCAAGATATCAAGCTAATCCTAAGATGTCTCACTTAATCACTGTGAAAAGGATTTTAAGATACCTCAAAGGTGCCTCAACACTTGGTTTATGGTATCCAAAGAATTCTAATTTCAATCTGTATGCCTATACAGACAGTGATTATGGTGGTGCAACATGACTGCAAAGTCTACACATCTGGGGGATGTCAATTTCTTGGTGGAAGGGTTGTCTCATGGCAATGCAAGAAACAAACTGTGTGTCTGCATCAACTGCTGAGGCTGAATACATTGCTGCTGCAAGCTGCTGTGCTCAAGTGCTTTGGATTCAAAATCAGATGCTAGACTACGGATTTAACTTCAAAGAGACTCCTATCCACATAGACAACAACAGTGCTATCTCTATCACTAAGAACCCTGTGCAGCACTCAAGGACCAAACACATCAACATCAGGTATCATTTAATAAGAGATAACTATGAAAAGGGGTAAATTAACTAGTCAAAGTTCACACAGACGAACAATATGCTGATCTGTTCACAAAAGCTTTGATGAACAGAGATTTAAGTATCTGATATCAGCTATTGGGATGATCAACTTTGAGTAGATTTTTCTTAAAACTAATTCTAATTATTTCTTCTTAAAATATGTGTCCTAAGTTGTCTAGTTCATCACTTTCATAAGCTCATGTTTTCTTTGAAAAAAAAAAAAAAAACTCTTTTCGAAGACTTTTCTTGATTCTTGAAATTTTCTGATACTTCGGAAGATAACATTTACCTTCGGAAGAAAAAAAATATGTCTTCAAAATAAATGACTGTCTAAGAAATTTTACCTTCGGAAGAAGTCAAAATTTATCTTCCGAAGCTTAAAATTCTTAACTTAGACACTATTCATTTTTAAGGACTTTTTCCTTCCGAAGCAAAAAATTACTTTCGGAAGCTTTGTTCATTCTTATACAAAGCTTTCCAAAGTTTATTTCTCTTCCGAAGCATAAATCTTTAAGATTCTCAGGAAAATTCTTCCGAAGTCACTTTAGCTTCGGAAGCTTTTTCAATCAAACTTCCGAAGACAAATTACTTTCGGAAGCTTTTCGAATTCAAGAAAACTACTTTTGAGCAAAAGGTAAACTACTTTTTCAGAGGTGGGACCGACATACGGATTTCAAAGTTTATCCTCTTTCATTAAACTTTATCTGAAATCCTTCTCTCTCATATAAACCCAACGGTTTCCCCCCTTCTTCTATCCTCTGCTTTTCTTCCATACCTAAAACCCAAAGCTTTCTCTCTGAAATTTCCATCCCATTCTTTTCTCTTCATCTCTGAGCTACCTCACAATGGCTGACCTTACACACAGAAATGATCCTCACTTTGCCATGCAGCTACACAGACAAACAATCAGGTTGCTCTGTTATGCTTTGACAAAGATCCTCATTTCTCAGAGGTTTGCCGTTTCTTGTCTTTGTCTCACTACTTCACCTCCCTAACCATTGATCCTCCTCTATGTGAGGATCATTTGCTTGAATTCTGGAAGACCTGCCAAGAGGTCATTATGGATGGGGAGAAGGCACTGTCTGCCACAGTGCAGGGAGAACAATTTTCATCACTCCGGCCATCATCATCGACATCTTCAGCTTGATGAAGCAGGTGAAGTGTTCTTTCCAAAAGAAGCAGTAATCATTCCTTCGAGCAGATGGGCTATGAAGGAGATTTCTCTGTAAAGACCTTCAGGAAAGGGAAGGTCTCATCCCAGTGGAAATACCTGCCCATGTGGTTATCCACAGCTTATCAAACAAGCATGGTGGATGGGACCAGATTCCTGAGGATCTCTCCTTTATAGTTCATGGGATGGTTCAGGGGGTCAAGTTCAGGTATTCACAATTTGTTTATACTAATTTACTTGCAAACTTAGACTCCTTAGAATATTACATGTTTCCTAGATATGTTCAACACATTCTTAACTGTGAACTGGGCTCACAGTGAGGGAAACAGGCAATATTCTTAAACTGGGACAGATGAAGCCGGCATCTTTAAAATTATGAAGAACCAACTGTAGGCTTCTCAGGGGTAGAAACAGCCTTAGTCCCAAAATGTAGAGCTCATTGCTCAAGGTGACAACATAGCAGTCCAAGCTAGTGTTGAACCCACACCTACTGCTCTCCCTACCCTCTTCACAACCTCCAATATTCATCACCTACAAAGAGAAAATCCCAACGAACCCCTGCTCAGGCTATTGAGTCTGTGCAGGCCCCCAAATACTCAACCTTACAGGAAAAGTGGACTCCAGAGCTCCCACTTCTCCTGAGGAGCAAACCACTCCCATTACTTTACCTATCAGGGCTGAGGTTCCTCAAGCTCAACCTGATGAGCTCATTAGCCCAACAACTGTAAGCCTTCACTCTGAGTCTCAACACTCAAGTGAACAACCTTCAGGGGATAGCTACCATCCCCAGCCTTTGGATCTAAACCAACCAATTCCCACCCTATCCTTTTACACTGATGAAGACTTAGGATTCAGTAAGTACCATGAGTCTCTCTTCTCCTCCCCTACTCAAAGAGAGATGAGTACCTCTGACTCTCCTCAGTCTATCCCTCATCAGTCACCTATTACTGAGGTGGACACATCTGAACCTGTTCAGGATGTCCATATGGAAGAGGCTCTCACTTTTGAAAGTGATTACATCATTAAGACCTCAACCATGGCAACTCAGCCCATTGGCATCTTAACTGAGGTTGCCAGTGAGCAGAGGAAAACCAGCAGCCAAGAAACTCAAGCTGGTGGTGAGAGAGACTTTGACTTCCAATCCCTCATCCCCCAGTGATTCTTCTGATGAAGATGAGGGGAATTTGAGACTAAAGGTACAAAAATTGTCACAAACATGCACCTATCTAGTCTCTAAGGTTAGTCACTTGGAATCTCAGGTGACTACCCTGCAAAACAGGGTCAATGATCAGCAACTCCAGATTTCATATCTGCAGGAAAAACTAGCTGGGAGACCTTCAGGAGAGCTCAACCAGGAACACAAGAACCTGTGGAAGTGATTGATTTATCCTCCAGCTCACCTATGCAAGTGGGTGATGCTACCAAAAAGGGGGAGAATGTTATCACAACCACAGAACCTGGGAGTTCTTCAAAGAGAATGGACATAGAGGACTCACCATCCTCACTTGCTGTTGTGCATTTCAGCAACTTCCTCAAGTTCACATTAATGTGGACTCTATAGACTCTCTCATCAGGAGTCTCTTTGAGGAAGGTATACCAAGGGCTGTCTCATCTCCACCACATGGAACTGGCAACTACATCATCAGATGGAGGTATGATGATGACAGAAGAGCCCTCATACTTCCAGAGTTCAAGGTCAACAAGAAGTCTTTCAGTTCCAAAGCCTGAGCTTCTATGAAGGACTGGATTTAGTCAACATGCCACTTGTCAATCCAAGCAAATCTAGACAAGCTGACAGGCTGGCTCAAAGAATCCAAGACAGGATCCTTGCAGAGTTCTCTCTAAGAAGGAGACTTAGGCAATCAGGCAATGTCATCGGTCAACTGGATGTTGAGGTGGACCCTAAGATTAGCTTCATAGGGGAAACCTTGGCTGAAGGCCCAGTGGCAGAACCTGAGACCCTTGTCTCACCATCAACAACTGCTGCAGAGGTCCAAACTCCATCTGAGACACCTGCTGGTGAAGGTGTTTCTCAGCCTCTCTCTGGCCAGAGCATGGAAGCTACACCAAGCAATGAAGGCCAAGCCTCAATCCACCCTGAGTCACAAAGGTCTGTTGGTGACAAAGGGAAAAGGATAATGACTCCTGAGGAAATTGAGGAGGAAGAGAGAGAGAGGAAAAGGAGGCTAAGGGGAGAAAGTTCTTCTGGGTCATCAAAATTCATGCAAGCTGCAATCAGGGCTGCCCCCAGACCAAATACTCAAAATGATGAATAAAGGGCAGTCAGGATTAATTATTTACAGACCAGGAACTATGATGTTGATGAAATCATCTCCCTCCCTTAGAAGAGTTGAATGAACTGGCTGACATGGAAGTGTCAAGAGAGATAAGGAGAAAGAGGATGCAAGGTTACTTCTCCAATTCAAAGAGGAGAGGAGACAGAAAAGACTTCACAAGCATACTCCCACTCTCTCTCCAGTTCAAGAAAGTCCTGCACAGGAAGATGTGGCTCCACAAGAACCTCAGGTAGATAAAGAAGAGGGAATCAAAAAATGATAAACTACCTGAGTGCCACAGGCTTCTATCAGGCAAATACACTTCTTCCCCTGTCCTATGACTTCATTGAGTTCGAGTACTTAAAGCAACTTGAGCTTGAGTTAGTCAAAGAAAGAAAAACAACCAAAAGGAAGCTAAGGGAAGAAGCTGCAAAGTCAAGAACCATCATTCAAAAGAATGCAAAGAAGTCTGCTGACAGACAAAGAATGATGAGCTTCTTGAAGTCATATGGATTCTCCGGAAGGAGACTTGGTCCCATGTCTCTATATACAATGGATGAGCATATTCAGGGTAATCAACCTGAAGTGGAGGTCAAGTTTGAACAACCAGAGACACCTGAACCAGAACCTCCAGCTGAGCCTCAGCAAACTTCTCTTCTGATCCAAGACAGGGTCAAACTCCCTCTCCTTCTGAACCTATGAGGGAGGAACACCCAACTGAGAAAGACACTGATGATCAACATGGTGCTGCAGACCAGTCTTCTCAGTTAAAGACATTAAAGAGGAAGAAGAAATGGCCTCTAAACCAAAACTAAAAAGGAGAAGCCAAAGTCATCTACCTCTACACCCCAGGCTGAATCAGATCAACCTGAGGAAGTGCATGATGAGGCAGCCCAATCAACTCCTATGCAAGTGGCTCCTCTAGCAACCGAGACACCCATCTTATCCTGGACTTACTCTACCTACCAATCCAAAAGATGGAATGTTATCAGAGATCAAGGTGTTGAAAATGTCTACTCATGGCAAGACATAATCAACTTACCTCTGCATGATCTCTTTGAAATGAGAAGATACTATGAGAGTCTTGATGATCCTGACCATCAAATGAAGAAAGGGATGGTCTTGATATTCTGAAGACTACAAACATTTAAAGATCTTCTAAGTGTTTTGGTAGCATCAGCCTAGGGGGAGTTTGTAAGGATTCCTGAAGTCTGATGCAACCCAAAACTGCCTAAGTGTTTCAGCAACATGCACTAAGTACTGAAGTGAAGATGCTTCAGAAGAATTACACAAAGCATTAGAAAATACTCTAAGTGTAATATCTTCCGAAGCCAAGACCAATATCTTCCGAAGCCTAACATGAAGTCTTCCGAAGCTTGAAGAGACAAAGTCTTCCGAAGCTTCAACCTATGAAGACAGATTTCTTCCGAAGACTTTTAGTACACATGCTTTATCTGATGTACTGTTCCATAAAGCACCTTTTCCGCTGCGTCTCTGATAAGTCACCAACTTACAAGAGTTGGTGAAAAGGTCCATGCTTTTGGTAACTGTACATTGAGGTCTTGAGTCTGAAAAAAACTTTCCACTTTATGTACTTTATCCTTTTTGTAATGTATAAGGATGTGAGCTATGGCATGTCATAGTCACAAGGTCAAAGGCAGATATGCCTTTTGATCCTACAATTGATTTTGTTAGTGTCTAGTCAATTGTATCCAGCTGGCTTTCATAGTATAGCCGGCTGTAGGTTGTAGTATAAGTATTCCAAGTTCTTGTATCTTTCCACATGCTTTTGTAACACTTGTAAAAGAACTTGAGAAAGCAATATACTGCTCCCTTGAAAACTATACTCTCTTGTTCTGTCTCTTGCTTTACTTGTGTTCTCTGCATCACCTCCGGTTGCCTAGTCACTGTTTGATTAAGTTTTAGTTAATCTCCTCATTGTGTTGTTGTGTTGTAATTGTGTTCAAGCCCTTGAACGATCCTGCAATCCTTTTGATAGCAATTAAGTGTGATTCTTTCGGGTCTGATTGATACCTGGTACAAACACAAACAACATACATAATATCTGGTCTAGATGCAGTAAGATACATCAAAGAACAAATCATTGATCTACATAGATTTTGGTCAATAGATTTTCCTTTTGGATGAGGTTCAATCTTGGTGTTAACATCTGCAGAAGTTCGTATGGAGTTAACATAAATCTCTATCCTGTTCAGCTGTAACATTACCCATCTTTGCTTATGTGAAAACCTGTCTTCAAACATAATAGAATGAATCATCAAATAGAAAAAGTATGATTTATCACATATTCGGGATACACTTAAAGATTAAAGTTCAACTGTGAACAAAAGTTAACTTTGTCAAAGCTTATTCCAACTTGTATTGTTCCTTCTCCTGTTATTTTCCTACTGCATCACCACCAAAGGTGACGTGTTTCATCCTTTAACTTAAATCTGTAACAAGGCGGATTGCTTGTCATATGCCGGCTACACTCACTATCCACATCCATGTATTAAGTTGTCTTCTTGGGTGTAGCTGCACAACAAGAAAATTAAGTTAAGATATCCACCCAAGCCGAGATGGTATTGGGTTTTCCAATTTATCAACAATGGTAATTGTTTGTAATGAAGAATATTCAAATTAGGTTTATTCTTGGTAATTGATTGAGTTATTTTTGAGAACATTCATACCATTTGATTGATCAATTTTTGACACGTATTGATGACTAACCTTTTTATTAGTCATTCTTACAGATTTTGGTATGAATTGTTCTTGCACATTTTTTTTAGATCTCACATATTGTTCTTTTGAAAAGATCTCAAACCGAAAGAAGGTTGATTAGTTAATTTTTGAAATCCATGAGTTTGATTTCTCATATATTGAGGATTAACATAACCTTTGCTCATGTTTGAATTTGCAAATCCTCTAGTATGTGATCTCTTTCTAAAATAACAATTTGCAGTATTGTGAGTCTTCTCATCACAATAAGTATAGTATTTATTAAAATAACAATCTGCTGTGAAATGATTTCTCATTTCAAATATGTGACAGTACTTGTTGAAATAGAACTCAGGAGTATTGTGATTTTTCATATCACATATTTCACAGTACTTTTGTGGAGTTATAAACAACTGTTTGTTAACTTGTGACATTGACTCTATATTTGATTCATTTTTATATTTTGGTTTCATATAGTTAAAATGTTGTTTTTCATTTTTCACATTTGATTTTGTGCCAAATTATTTTGCATGTGTTTAACATGAACTTCCTGTTGGATTCTTTATGCCCAAGACACATAGAATATTGATGTGGTTAGTACGTATTGATCCAAGTCGGGTCATACCCAATAACAAGCTTGCAAACACTAATAAATAAATATTTGATTGATGATATGATCATGCAATTTAATAAATACACCAATTTAGAAAATCATCCAAGAACCACAATGAACCCCTAATTCCAGCCCTAAAGTTTCACCCAACATAAACTAAAACTTTAAGGTTTGTCCAAACAACACATCAACCATTTGATCTAATCTTTCAAGGTCTATACTAAAGCATGCAAGAATAGACCTTGAAACATAAGGGATTCATATATCCACAACCAAACAGCCCCTAATGGGTGAAAAGGTCCATGAAAACTAATTTTTCAAGACCTTTTGAAGCATATATTCCACATATCCGGCTCTAGATGCCATTGATGGGTTTTGTAACAAGATACTTAAAGCTAGTTCAACCATTTTAAACTTATAAAATGCAGCAAAGAATGAGTTAAACATGTTATAACATTCTGAAAATTTTTGAACATTTGAAGCATAAACAAAACCCAAAACAAGGATCAACAATATATGTGAAACACCATGCTATCTAACAAAACAATCAACCAAAAGGGTAAACAAGAAACAACCTTTCTTGCACTAGATGTTGTAGATGAAAAGAATGAAGATGGTGATGACCTTGAATGTCTAGCATTCAAAGGAGAAGACCTGAAGCTTGTATACCCACCAGGTTAGCAAACACCTTACTTGTTAGGAATTAAAAACACCAAGAACAAACCCTCTTGTACAATCCGAAATCTACAAGCAGCTCTTGAAGGGCAGCCAACAAAAGGAAATTTTCTGCTTTCTTCTTTGCTTGTATAATCCAAAAATGCAGCTTGTTTTTTAGAGAGAATCTTATGTGTGTTTAGAGCAAGGTGTGTTATGAGAGAAAGTATATGTGTGTGAGTCTTCTAGTCTTCCATAAGACAAGACAAAACATTACACACCCACACACAAGGGTGGCCGAAAATCCCCTTCAAAAAGGGTTTCCCTCCAATTTAGTTTCTATAAAATTTGACACCTAGCCCTTGATTTTTATAAAATTAAACCTTCTTTTAATTTTATAACAATAACACACTTTTATTTGTTATTATTTAACTAACTTAAATAATAAACACATAATCTCTCATGAACAAAACAAACATACAATGTTGTTCTTTTACAAAAGTATTGTATTAGAAAACTAATTTTCTAATTGCTGTTAATATTTATTTGTTTGATCTTATCAACAAATAAATACTGATTGGTATTTGTATAGCTTGTTATTGGGTATGACCCGACTTGGATCATAACGTACTAACCACATCAATCTTGTATGTGTCTTGGGCATATACGGTCCAACACTTCCACCTTTGGATCATTATATTCTGACCAATCTTCTCCCTAGATTTTTGCAACAAGAGATAAACTTGATGTAAAATCATTAGTAAACTGTTCAGCATATACACTCCAATCATAACCATCTTTAATGCTGACTACTAAAGCTTTCTTGGTTTCATGAGATGATTTTGTTTCATCTTTAAGCTCAGGCATCAGAAGTCTTTGAGAAGGCTTTTGAAAAGTCTTCTGAGCTGGTTGAAACCTTTGATTGCTAGAACTTGATTGAGCATTTCCTCTATTATTCCTTGGAGATTTGCATTCTCTAGAGAAATGTCCATAACTGTTACAATTAAAACACCTTGATTTTGACTTATTAAACCTAACAGTCTTGTTAGCACTTGGCTTGTACTTCCTGTTGATATATGAGTGTTTTTGTGTCCTGTAAGCAATCATTACCATCTGCCAGTTTAAGTCCATCTCTTCAACATCTTCCGGATCCATTTCAAACAAATCCTACAAAACAAGTCCAATTGAGTTAAATGGCTACCTTGATATGCTTGAAAACTAACCATAAATGCAATGAATGCAGTTTTAGACTCTTCATCCTCTAATAGGATGTTTATCACATCTTTAACTTTGGTAGATTTAGCAGAGTTAGATGAAGAAGTCTTTGTTTGAATATTAGATTTTTGAGACTGAGATTTAGGAGGAGATTGAGAATGAGACTGTGTTGTATAAGTAGGAGTACTAGTAAGTGATGAATTAGTAAAAAATCCTGCTCCAGCAAATAAATCTCCCTCTTCTTGTGTATTTTTCTCACTTTTTGCCACAAATGCATTTTCAATAGTGTTTGCAGGAGAAGCAACAAAATGATACTGAGACATTGATGCTGCTCTATCATTATTCCTTGAGCTTTCATCAATCTCTATTAACTCTATCTTCGCAATGAGTAGATCTAGATCCATAGGGAACTTCTCATTATGTTTTAGTACGGTTACTGTTTGTTTCCATGACAAGGGTAAAGCATTGAGTAGTCTAAGATTTAGATCTTCAAGATCAAGCTTAATACTAGCTGTTGACATCTCAGTTGTAAGTTGAACAAATCTGTTCTTCATCTGATTTATGGTTTCTCTAGACAAATGTTGAAACAATTCTAATTTCCTTTTGAACTTTTGTTTCTTAAGATTTTGAATCTCCCTGCATCCTTCACAAATGGTCTTTAAGGCTTTATACATGGTGTATCCAGTTTGATATCCATCAAGCCTTGCAAGAACTTCCAGAGGCAGTCCTTTATACATCAAGCAATATGCTTTGATATCATTCTTTACTCTTCTCAAATCATCTCCTTGAAGACCATCTTCAGCATAGGGTTCTTGAGAATTTTTAGTATAAACAAACCCTCTGTCAGGCCCATCAGTGATTATAGGAATGTATGGTCCTTTCTCCATAGATTTCCAAAGATCACTGTCAATGGAATTTAAATGATGTTTTAACCTAAGAGGCCAATTTTTGAAATTAGTTGTATTTTTAACTTTTGGAACTTTATTTTCAGAATCTTCTGATTTCACCACTCTTATATTTTTGTTGTTTTTATTAGATTTTGAATTAAGAAAAGAAATGAAAAAGTTTTTCAAAAATGTTCTTAAAAAAATTCTAAGTATCAAGGGTGATGCGCCTGAGCAGTAATCAAACTCCTAAACAGTTATTGCGCCTATGTTGAGAGACGTCTAAGGGAATGCCTTGGAAAAATTATCCAAAATGCACAAGTTGATGCGTCTGGACTTTTACTCCTTAACAATAGTCAACGTCTCAACTAAAAACGCCTAGACAATGTTAATGTGACTAAACAGTAGTCAAACGCCAAAAACTTAGACAAATTTTCAGCAAACCTCAACTCTAATGCACCACATTCATCATGTTCATATGAATGTAACTAACTTAAATCTTTTGAAATTCTTCAAAAGTTGATGAATTGGATTGAAACTTTCCAATTAGACATGTTTTATACCGATAATCATTCTTCTAACATCAATTTCTTTTAATATCAACAACAAATCAATCAATTTTGTAATTTTCTGTTCAAAAATAGTGAACATTTCGAACATAAATTCAACAAATTATATCGAATTTGATGAATTTAACTGCTGATTGTGGTTTAAAACATGTTTTTGATGATCAAACACATCTGAAGTCAACAAATTTTCAATTGAATTGTCTATCAATCATAGATTCAGTTAACTTTTTGAGTTTGAAAGTTCGACAAACCTCAAAAATCACTCAACCAACAGCTCTCATACAATTTGATAGGATCAAATGTACCAATCTGTGATAATGTATGAACACAATTCAAAGAAATACAAAGTAATAAAATCAAGCAAGATTTCAACAAAATTCATAGTTTCATTAATATCAAGCAAAGACAATTACAAAGTAAGTAAGTAGTTCTAAATCTGTTCTAAAACTGTTGTTCTTCTCTTTTTTTTTCTAACTGCTACAAGTCTAAGCTATTTATAATGAAACACAAGGAGCTAACAAATTACAAAACTAGTCCCTATACCATTACAAATAGTAAAAAGACACATAGAGACAACATGTTAATCTTTCTAGAGTTATAACAATTATTACTTTTCTTGCTAAACCCTAGCAGTCTTTGTAATCAATCACCTTTATTAATATATCCAAAAGCATTTATGAGTATTTCTTCTGCGTTGAATGTTTCTTGATTGTATGATTCCGTCATTTAATCATTAACTCAGTCATTATATTCGATCCTTAGTGAGAATCTCAATCTCACTAACCCAGTCAATTGGTATCCGAGATTTGGCTCCCGGTTCTTTTTTAGATCTACCCAAGAGCTGAATAGAACTCGATTGATCTCGTGATTGAGTTGCTAATAGAGTATTCCATCATCTCTGATTAGTAAACAACAGAAAATACTCCTGTCAACACGTTCTTACCAAAACATTCACATAAACCAGTTACTGTTTAAGCGATTTCTGTCAAGAACTTAGCTGAAACAAACCACAAGAAACTCGCAAAAGTAACAGATCTGTTTCTGAAACTAGTTTGGATGATTTGGACAAGTTGGACTAAGTGAACCAAAAATTCATCTAATTGGTAATTAAAACAAGTCAAAAACTACTTGTTAAAATGGATTCTAACAGTTTTTCAGAACTTGGGCATAAGCCTAAACCTCCTATGCTTAAACACAAATCTGAGTTTAAATAATGGAAATTCAAGTTTAAGAACTACATTACACGTGTAGATCCTGATTTCTAGATCTCAATATGCAAGGGCCACACATCCATGTCACTATGTCTGTAGATCAAGCTGCAATATACAAAACTACAAGGATACCCATTGAAGATCTAACTCTTGATGTTGAAGATTATAAGAAAATCAAGATTGATCTGAAAGCTTACTCTATCCTAACTCAAGTACTCAAGATGGATGTGCTGAAAACATTGGAGAAGTATGGTACTGCAAAAGTTTTATGGGATGCACTGAAAATTATGTGTGAGGGAAGCAGTGAAGTAGCAAAAATTAACAAGGATAAGCTTGTTAATCATATTGAAACATTTCATCACACAAAGGGAGAGTCCATATCCAAACAACTACATAGATTTGTACAGTTGGTAAATGACTTGGAAATCATGGGAGTCACTTACAAGATCAAGGAATTAAATAAGAAAATGCTACACAGCCTCCTTGAAAGCTCGAAACAGAATGTAACAACTATGAAAAATACTAGGAATCAGAACTTGATCTCGAGAGTACTACTTTGGATATCATGATAGCCAAAATAGAAGCATTAGAACTTGATGAAAGAAGCAGAAATCTTTGTTGTCCAAGAGTGATTAAGGCTTACAAATTTCCATCAGAATCTCATACTATGGAAAATGCCTTCATAACTGTGGAGGATGATTTCATCTTATCAAGAGATCAACTAAACACCGTAGGGTTCATTGCAACTCCACTAACCAATCATCCATCAACATCATCCTGTCAGTCATGTGCCAATGCTCTCATCATAAGGCAAGATGGGGTATGTGACTAGAGCATGTATGTAGAGGAAGTCAAGCCTCAATTTCAAAATCATGCACTTATGGCTCACATCAACGATGGTCCCTCTCCACTGTCTACTTAGGTAAAATCTAACCTTTGTAGCGACAAATGTATTACTAAATTGCAAGGTTATAGAGAGCATAACCAGAAACTAGCACATAAAATTAAAGAAGAAAGGTGAAGTCAGAGAAGATGAATAGAGAGATAAAAGGCTCTGAACTCAAAATTAAATCTCTTATCTCTGACACTGAAAAACTGCATGGTGAAATGTACACTCTTGCAGCTAAGAATGAGCTACTATTGAAAAGTTAGCTCAATCTAAGGCTGAACATACACTTACTGAAGTGAAACTTGAAAAGTTTCAAATGTCTTCAGTCAAGCTGCAAGAGATGCTTGATTCTCAAAAGGATCCAAAGGACATTTGGGGGATTGGGTATAATTCAAGTCCTCCACCATACAATGACAACTACACTGTCATGCCTGAATCTGTCTCACACTCTGAAGCAACTGAACCTAAAACTATGGAACCTAAATCTATAGTGAAACAAGTGACAAATCCTCAAAACAAACCTCATGTTTATATTGAAACCAATGAGGATAAAATCAACTTAGGTCATCCAATCAAAATTAAAGAGTGTTCAGACAAGACAATGAGTGTCATGAAACCATCAAGCCCTGTAAAAGCAATTGTACCTTTTATAAATGTCATACCTTCTATTTTACAAGGCAAAAAGAAATATGTCAAGACATTGAAACCCACTACTAAGAGTAGTTTTGATAATGAGATTATATCTCAACAAAATTCAAGAAAATTAGAAATGGTTTCACTGCAAAAGAAACAAAGTGTAACACTAAGTTCAACACATAAAACATCATCAGACCCTCAGTCTTCAAGATTAAGGCAGGGAGTTGGGTTTGATATCTGTAACAAGGAACATGATGACCAGTTTGAGAAAGAAGTGAGAAATAGGTTGAAGAAACAGAAACAACCCAGATAATTGAACAAAAGTAGTGTTGTGAAGCAAACTACTAAAAGGGCTGATTCTGATTCATCACCTAAAGGAAAGAAAGTGATCATCAAAAGAAAATATTAGTTGAGTCGCACAAGGAAAATTCTAATTTAAGAAACAAACAAATGTATTATGATATTTGTGAAATGTTCAATCACAAGACATATGAAAGCTTCTTCAATCAATATTGTTCTATCTGTGATATGAATAATCACTCCACCAAAAATTGCTATTTGAACAAGTATTGTTCAATCTGTGGCATGAACAATCACAATACATCTGATTGTTACTTTAATCAAAAGGGGTTGAGAATTTCCCAAACCAAGCCCATCTCAAAAACATCTACTGTGATGCACTCTGTCAGACCTCATCTTCATAATACTCAATCTAGGCACCTAAATCAACAAATGATAGAAATAACTTGAAGGAATTAAGGAAAGGTCAAAGAAATCATCTCATAATGAAACACAAACTTGACCTTCCTAAGCAAAAACCAACATTTGATGATGAAACTCGGGCTAGATTTTTACAAAGAAATAGAGACCAATGATTTCATTATTCATCTGAATCCACAGTAGATGTTGATGAGATGACTCAATCAATACAACATCTAAAATGTCCCAGAACACCTCCATCCAAATCACAATTTTGAGGGAAAAAGCAGAAGGTCACTGTCATGAATAGGAACGGGAAACCCAAGACCATCATGGTTTGGGTTCCTCATTCTAATTAGTTCATTTTGCTTGTAGGTTCATCCACACAGGTCTAACAGCCTATGGTACGTAGACAATGGATGCTCCCGACACGTGACTAGAGAGCGTCCCTCCTTCATGACTTCAAGTACATACATGAAACTACTATAGTATTCGGTGGAGATTTAGAAGGTGTAGAATTATAGGAAAAGGATCTGTGACAAACAAGATGCTGAGATTTGACAAAGTGAATTACTGTGAACAACTGAATTTCATCTGCTAAGCGTGTGTCGGATCTACGACAAAAAATATTCCACTCACTTTACAGACACTCACTGCTACATTCTAAAACCTGGATTTCAGATCCCTGAAGAATGGGTTGTCTTAAAGACTCCGAGGAAGAATAATACATATGTCTTACACCTTTGTTCTACATCACTTAAGGAAGAAACATGTCTTTTGTCTAAAGCATCATTTGATGAGTCACAGCTGTGGCATAGACGTTGGGGCATACTAACTTTTAAAAATGAACAAGTTAGTCAAAGGAAACCATGTCATTGGTCTTCCTAAAAAAGAATTCAATTTTATTGATCAATGTTCAGCGTGCCTCAAAGGAAAACAACACAATCGTCTCACAAAACCAAGGTTAGGAACACTAACAATACTCCATTGAAGTTACTTCACATGGATCTATTTGGACCAACTCATATAATGAGTATGGGAAAGAAAAAATATTGTTTTGTGATCATTGATGACTTTTCTCGATTCACATGGGTGTTCTTCCTACATCATAAAAACGAAGCATCCCAAATCATTCAATAATTTTTCACAAAAATTGAAAATCAACTTGATCTTAAGTTCAAAATAATAAGAAGTGATAATGGAACTGGGTTCAAAAATTAAAATATGAGTTATGTTGGTGCAACCAAAGGCATTGCTCATCAATTCATTGCAGCAAGAACTCCTCGACAAAATGGGGTAGCTGAAAGGTGAAATTGAGCACTGATTGAAGCAGCAAGAACGATGCTAGCCGATGCTAAACTGCCAGTCACCATTTGGGCAGAAGCAATTAACACATCGTGCATTGTGCAAAATCGAACTCTAATTGTTAAAGAAAGAAACATGACACCTTATGAACTGATCTTCCATAGGAAACCATTTATTGGATTCCTCAAATCATTTGGTTGACCAGTTTCAACATTAAACACCCGTGATCATTTGGGTAAATTTTCATCCAAGTCTGATGAAGGATTCTTTGTAGGTTATTATTCTCTCTCAAAGACTTATAGAGAGTTCAATCCTAGATTGAACAATATTGATGAATCTACAAATGTTCAATTCAAGGAACATTCGTTTCCCAAATCAACAAATGGTATTGACTGGTTGTTTGATATTGACACATTTACAAAATCATTTGACGAATTTCATTTGTCTAATGCAGGAAATATACATTGAGGTGATACTTCATCAACTATAGAAAGAAGAGATAATTATCCATTGATTCCACCTACATTTGATGAACATATGCATGAAGATGTTCCTCTTCAAGTTGATCCATGAGACAACTGTCACAAAACCTTAGTGTTTCTTTTGAAGAAGGTCACCATCTCACTCAGATCACTTCTCAAATGAGTTCAGAAATCAAAAATAGGCTTCTCAACTAGTAGAAACATAAGGTACATCAAATGATGCAAGCAATCTCAGTGCTGCTCAAGATGTAGTAGTTACTGAAACAGAAGTTGACAATCTTCATAATTCAACAACAATACAAGATGAATATGCCTCTGACCATAATGAACTGAATGTCTCCAATCTTGATGTAACTATTGCTGGTGAAACCATTCTAACGACAAGAATACACAAGAATCATCCACGTCAAACCATTATTGGTGATCTTAATGAGAGGGTGACAAGAAGCAAGTCCAGTATTGCAAACATCTATTTGTTCTCATGCTTTATATGTCAAACAGTACCCAAAAACATCAAGAGGCACTTCAAGACAATAGTTGGATTGAATCAATTTAGGAAGAATTGCTCCAATTCAAGAAGCAAGAAGCATGGCAGCTGGTAGATCTTCCTGAAGGACAATACCCTATCAGTACCATGTACGGGAACAAGACTGATCATAGAGGGATCGTCATCAGAAATAAAACAAGACTAGTGGCACAAGGATACACTCAGGAAGAAGGAATCGACTATGACAAAGTGTTTGCTCCTGTTGCCAGACTAGAAGCAATCAGAATCTTTCTTGCATATTCTACATCCATGAAAGTTACTGTTTATCAAATGGATGTAAAGTCTTCCTTCCTGTATGGAAAGATTGCTCAAGAAGTCTATGTGAGTCAACCACCTGGCTTTGAAGATCCAGATTTCCCTCATAGATTTTACAAGCTTGACAAAGCTCTGTATGGTCTTCATCAAGCACCAAGAAAGTGGTATGAGACTCTATCATCCTTTCTTCTTGAACATGGGTATGTAAGAGGAAAGATTGATCAAACTCTCTTCAGAAGAAAAAGAAGAAAAGACATGTTGTTAGTCCAGATCTACGTGGATGACATAATATTTGGCTCAACAAACTAGCAACTCGGCAATGAATTTGAAGACCTTATGCATTCAACATTCCAAATGAGTGCTATGGGGGAACTCACCTTCTTTCTAGGGGTGCAAGTCCAACAAACAGCAGATGGAATCTTCATCAACCAATCAATATATGTAAAACCATGTTGAAGAAATTTCACTTTGCTGACTGTCAGTCTATCAGAACTCCTGTGGATACTAAAGTGAAGATTGGACCTGACCCTGAAGGCAAATCAGTGGATCAGACTCACTATCGATCAATGAGAGGTTCACTTATGTATCTAACCGCCAGTAGGCATGACATTATGTTTCGTGTTTGTGTGTGTGCCAAATATCAAGCTGATCCAAAATAATCACATGTGAACGCAGTCAAGAGGATATTCAGATATCTCAAGGGCAAGCCAACTCTTGGGTTATGGTATCCAAAAGAAGGGGAATTTAATCTCTATGCCTACATAGACAGTGATTATGGAGGATGCAACTTCAACAGAAAATCCACTTCTGGTAGTTAGTGTCCTCGCAATGCATGAAGCAGACAAATGTGTCTGTGTCCACAGCAGAAGCTGAGTATATTGTTGCATTAGCATGTTGCTCTCAACTTCTCTCGATTCAAAAGCAGATGCTTGATTATGGTTTTAACTTCTTGCACACACAAACTTCTATTGACAACACAACTGCTGTCTTTATAACTAATAATTCAGTTCTCCACTCAAAAACAAAACATATTGAGATTAGATATTATTTTTTGAGAGACTGTGCTGAAAAAGGTTTAATCAAATTGATTCAAGTACCAACTGAAAATCAATTAGTTGATTTTTTTAACAAGGCATTTGAACCTAGTAGGTTTGAATTTCTGGTTCAGTCAATTGGCATGATTAACCTTGAGTAAAAACCATGAAAAACATAAAAAAATATTAAAACATCAGAAAACCACAAAAAGAAATCAAGTTTGATGAAGAAAAGATTTCTATGGGAATGATATAATTACAGTCGTTATATCATTCACTGTGCTTAATTTGAAAATGTAAAAGACTGAAATGACTTACCAGATATGTTGGTAGGCTCAACATGGAAGAAAAGATACATGTAGTGATAATTAAAGACATATTCAATTGTGAAACACTCATCACAAAGTATAGGTATGTATTGGCTTATGTGAATGTATGCATGTGTAGTACTTAAACACACCAGGTAATGATACTTTATGCATCTCTTCCACCTACATCAAGTTTAATCTTTGTTTTGCTAAGCAAAGACATGATGAAACAAGCATATAATGCAGATGTAATGATCCAAAAGATTCGCAATGAGGAACACATCCAAATTCGATGAATCTACAAAAGCAATACATTCCAAGTGAATGAACAAAAGAATCCTCTCATGGATCACCTTCCTCAGTGAAGTGAAAAGAATCCGATATGGGTCATCATGAAAAGGATCAAAGTAAAAGAATCCTAATGAGGATCAGTGAAAATGAGTTCTTATAATTTAAGTAACATGGTAAGGAAAGTTGTGAAAACGTTCTACCATGGATTGTATAAAGATGGTTCATCATTCCATGCTTGTGTGTGTGAGGTACATATTAAATAATTAAATTAACCAAAAAATGATAAATACCATTTGCCTCAAAATATCAATCGGGTATGAGTATAAGAGGACAAACATATCTTCAATCATGAAGTTCATAAACATGTCTATTTATGATAAAGGATGCACTATGCAATGTAAGATTGATATGATCCCTACAAAAGATATACTTCTCTTCATTATCAATATTCAATGTTTACAGAAGTTATACCACAGTATCTCAGTGACAGATCAGAGATCACAATTTTGATGTATCAGAATACAAAGCAGCGGAAACAGACTAGAATTAGACAAATTGTAGCAAGCAATCGATACTGTAAGCATTAAGATCGCATACGTTTTAGGGAAGAGAATATGTATTTCTGATTTCTAGGAATGTTTATAGATGTAGAATATTTCTATCAAATCAATCATTCATTCCATTCAATTACTCATCCCCCACGATTACAATAGGTTGTCACTCCTTATATAGAGTGCAACATCACTCACTGCTGTTATCACGGAAAGTGACAACTGGCAGATCCAATACAAAATAACTAATTCTTAACAACCCTGAAAGTGTTCACAACTACTGAAACATATCAGTATGTTAAGTAAAAATATAAAACTACTGAAACTACAACGACTGAAGACACAAGCTCTTCAGTCGTTTTACAAAACTACTGAAACATAAAAATATAAAACTACTGATATCACAACTACTGAAGAGTACTCTTCAGCATTTGTGACAACTACTAATGCTTCAGTACTTGATTTTCAGACTTTGACCTTAGGTGTTTCTCAGCTGATGTCATCAGTAGATATCATCAGCTGATGTCTTCATTCTTTGTCTTCAGACTTTGTACATCAGTGTTGATCTTCAGTACTTGTGAACTCTTCAGCTTTTGTACTTCTACTTTGGTCTTTCAGCTTCAGTACTTGTGTTCTTCAGCTGTTGTACTTCAGCACTTTGGTTCTTCAGCTGTTAAGGTCTTCAGCACTTGATCTTCAGCTGTTGTAGTCTTCAGCACTTGTCAAACTACTGATGAGGCTTTCAGCAGTTGTTGTGATACCATGTGGACTTAGAGGTTTTCTGATCTTGGCTCATTGGTTCTTTTGGTCCAATAAACTCCCCTGAACCAATGCAGCCAAAACCTCTAACTTATTTATCTCCCACTTATTGATGGCAAAATGTTGGTCTTTTTCCTTCTTGATCAGTAGAGAAGATGACCATGTAAGCTCCGGCCTGGGAAGAAATCTCAAATATTTGTTTGGCAGAGTATGAATGGGAACTCTGTTTTGGGGAACAGGACACAGAGTTGTTATCCCATTCATGAGATTTACTTCCCCATAATGAGTCTGTATGACTCACGAACATAGGCCTCAAGGAGAACAACTTGTTCCCCTGAGAGAGTTTCTTCTGCTCCTCCTTCGAAGAAGAACTCTGGACCATAGTACTCTGATAAGTACTTCATGGTCCTGCCATTTTTCAGCTCCACCGTAGTTACCTCCCTATATACAAATTCATCAGGATGGTTGCCTTCAGGAGTAACTGGAGCTCATTCTTTTGGATGTCTTCAAGCTTTTTGTATAACAACCCCTTCTTAATCATCTTGTTTTTCTAGTAAGGCTTGAGGTGTCTTCTTTGCTTGGTGAGCTTTCTTGAATTCATCAATGATTTCCCAAGGTGAGACTACAACGGCCAACATGATGGTAGACTCTATTGTTTTTCGAACTTGCCGTTGTATCTGTGTGGGATAGTTCTTTTATGGATTCTAGAACTCCCCCTGGGGTCTGGCCATACTCCTCACTCTCTCCTCTGATACTGAAAGGTGTGCCTGAGAGTGTACAGCCTTTGAGCATGCCCTTTCATGGCTTGAATAGACGATGACTGAGGAAATTCCTTGTCAACCATCTTCAACAGTTGCCATCTGCGTTTCTCTTCTGCTGTTCTTCTCTTCTATCTTGACTCTGACCATTTCCCTTTGAGAGTCAGGTGTGATCATGGATTGACTTAGGGGTTTTGGTACTTCAGAACAGCAGAAGGGGCAACTTATCATCTTCATCTCTTCTTCTTTTCTTCTTCTTCCATCCTCAGCACCCTTCTCCTCCTCTCTGGGTACATCACTGGATGATGGTTGGGTTGGTGAAGGAATTGTTTTTGAAGAATGAGGATGTTTGGATTTTGGCTTAGAGGTTGGTTGGGAGATTTGAGGGATAGGATCTGTTTGAGTGGGTGGAATGGAAGGTTGATCTAGCATCCTTGTAGTTAGCTTCGCCTTTGGAGTTTAGCCATCTCTAACCTTTTACCAGCCCCAGCCTCATCAAGGGCTTCCACAATAATCCCTTTGTTGAATTGCTCAGACAGACAGATTCTGGTGGCTATAGCCAGAATGCTGTCCCTGGTCCACGCGCGGATCTCATTAATGATCTTCCCAAGTATTTTGCAATAAAGCGGATCATTATTTCCACCTCCTTTCTCAAAAGCATCATACCTGCCCATCGGTTTTGTATCTCTTGTACTTCTAACCTTCTGATCTCACTATCCAGTGTGGCTGTGTCAAACCCTGCCTGAAAGTTGTTCAATATTTTTATCCATGGAGCGGCTGTGTGTGGTGTCAGCTTCTTTGACCAGCTCCTCCAAGGATTTGTCTTCAGCATGTGATCATCAGCACTTCTCTTCGCTTGTAAGTGATCAGAGGTTGCTTTTCTTTTTCCTCCTCTTGGACTTGCTTGTCTTCCTTTCCTCGGATCTTTTCCTCTTCCTTTCTTTCACTGCAGTACTCTCCCCCTTTTTGGTTGCATTGGAGGAAGGGGTTTGGACCGCAGAAAGAGTCGTTTGGACAGCAGCATCAACCAAGGCTGTAATGTGGAGGAAAGCCTCTCATCAAGGGCTTTGATCACTATATCAGATGATGGGGGTGATGAGAGGGAGGGAATTTTGGAGTATAGCACCTATTTGCTCAGGAGGGTCTGTTCCTGAGAAGTAGGGCCTGAACAGAGGCAGGTGGTTGATTTTGGGGTGGCTCTGTGTTTGGGAACCTTCAAGGGAAGGTGCCATCTGTGGGTGTATTATGGTGGCAGATGGACTTGCATCCTGAGAAATCTTGCCAGCAGCTCTTTGAGTCTGCTACCTCATCCTCTAGAATGGTGTTTTGAGCAACTACATCATAGAAGAAGCTCAGGTCATCATCAGTTGATATTGAATCACCTGACCTCCTGCTTAGAGCAGGATTTACATGCACTGGGTGTAGACCAGTTGGTGCATGTGCCCCTTGTGCTTGGTACTAGGGGACTTCCAGCCTCAGGACAATGTCCATCATCACTGTTGCTCTAGGGAGGTCTTAGCAATGTTACCAGCCTCACTCTGGCATGTGCTGAGTCAGAGGGGTGGCAGCCTCACTAGATAGTCTAGCTCCTTGTCTACACCAGGGAGATAAATTGGAACACCCGGACTGTGCTGTGGGTTCTCAGGTGCACTGTGTTCCTCCCCCTCAATAGTAGAGGTATTCCCAGTAGTAAGTGGTTTCGGGAGGGGGTGAGGAGTGCAATTGAGTCAGCACTTGTGCAACTATTAAAGTTGGGCTGTGAGGGGCGGTTGTTTGGGGAAGGGGATAGAAGCAGTGTGCACCTGGGGTGGATGGTGCTCTTCAATGGCAATCTCCTCAAGTGAGTAAGATCCCAGATTAGTATGTGCCCCTTGGTTGCTGCAGGCTCCTGTGAGAGGAAGCCTGAGCGGCTGTGGCTGGAGGAGTCATTGTAGCCACTAGGGGGTTTGGACTAGTGGATATATCATCGTTTTGTGTTGCAGGGGCATCCTCAGGGACTCAATTCCTGAGTAGCCATTTTGGGTTTCTTGTTGGTGGGTTTGGGGGACATTGGATTTGGAGGTGGTGGCCGTGGGTTCCAGCTGCGTGGGTTTTCGCAGCTTGGCAGCCATTTTGAGTGTCCGGTCAGAGTTGTGCCGGGAGTATACCTCTGGCCGAACAGCCGTAGCAGGGACTCCCAAGCCAACAAGTCCCTCAGCATTAAGCTGGTCTGTAATAATGGCCATTATGAACCGTGGATAAAGTATCCAACGGTTGGCAGTTAGTTTTTGAGCCATATCCTTGAGCTCAAAATATTAATTCTGAAAATTTAGTGGTTGTTGCTCAAGGATAGAATACATTACCTGCTGCCATTTGGTGGACATTTGATCCCAAGACGACGTCTTAGGGGCCAAACATACATTGACCATGTGAAAAAATCAGCGCTCAGCATCATTAAAGTGTTTCTTCATGATGGTGGTGGCACTGAGATCGCCTGATATCCATGCTGAGCAAATGATAGATCTATGTGCCCTTCGGATTTCCAGGGAGAATAGCATCACTCAGTTGAAGAATTTTACGGATTGTTGCAGGAGTAATGACTACTTCTTTGTTGTTGACGACTGACCGGAGGGATGGTGTGTTGCTCTCCTCAGTTGTAACAGTAACGTTCATCCAAAATTGGTTCAAGGATTCGGCATGTAAGACGGGGTTCAGAAGGAATGCCTTGTTGTATTGGGACTGAACCATAAGATCGATAGCAGTATCGAACTTAGTCAGATCGGCGATTTTGTGAGGTAGGCAACATAGTTGTGTCGCGGTTTAATTTGCATAGACGCCATGGAGAAGAAGGAAGTTTTGGAGAGGAACGTTAGGTTTGAAGAAGATGAAGCAATGAGAGCTAAGGTTAGGGATATATATAGGGTACGGGTAGGGAAACGACTGAAGGATGTGGTGTAGTCATCAGTAGTTTTAAACGACCGTTGACATGGTATTATCCTTTCAGACGTTGAAACAGCTGAGTCGTGGTGTTAGGCATCAGTAGTTTAGAAAATACTGAAGACCGTGGTTTTGACTTCAGATGAATTAACAACTGAGGACGTGGTTGTTGTCATCAGTAGTTTCACTACTGAAGACAGGTTTTTGTCATCAGCTGTTGTAAACAACTGAAGACTTGGTATTAGTCATCAGTAGTTATAAAACTACTGAAGACGTGGTTTTCTTCAGTGTTTAAAATGAAACAGCAGTTGTACAAACGACTGAAGAGAAAGTTCTCTTCAGCTGTTTTCGTCAATTCTAGCTTTTCAGCTGTTTCAAACTGTCCTCAACACATCATCAGTTTTATGGCTGATTTCAGTTGTTCATAGGACATCAGTTTATATTGTTTTTACTGATTAAGTAGTTGTAACTGCATCAGTAGTTGTAACTACATCAGTAGTTTAGAACAGATGAAGTACTTCAGTACTTGTGAGACATTTAGCCTTCAGTAGTTATAAAAACTACTGAGGTTAAAAGAGCTCATCAGTACTTATAGGTGACATAGGTACTCATGATCATCAGTATGAATTACTAAGATCATCAGTAGTTGTCACCTATTCTAGCTGCAGCATACCAAGCCTTAACACCAGGTTTTGGAAAGTTGAACTATCCAAAGGCTTAGTAAAATGTCTGCAAGCTCATCAGCACTAGGCACAAACTTAGGATCAATCAGACCTTTTTCAAAACAATCCTTATAAAATGATGTCTGATCTCTATATGTTGGTCCTAGAGTGCTGGACTGGATTTTTGACAATGCAAAGAGCTGAAGCACTATCCATTAACAATGGAGTCTTAGTCTCTGTAATGCCATAATCCAAAAGTTGGTTTTGAAGCCAGAGTACCTGAGATGTACAGCTTGCAGCAGCAATGTACTCTGCTTCAGCAGTGGATGTAGCAACTGAGGTCTGTTTCTTGCTCTGCCAAGAAATCAAGCAGTTGCCTAGGAATTGACATCACCAGAAGTTGATTTCCTGGTCAACTTACACCCTGCATAGTCACTGTCAGAAAAAGCAACTAATTTACCAGAATGTCCGTAGAATACCATAAACCTAGAGATGGAGTGCCTTGCAGATATCTAAAGATCCTCTGACTGCAATCAGATGAGACTCTTAGGTGCAGCCTGAATCTAGCACAAACAAATGTAGCAAACATAATAATCTGGTCTAGAAGCTGTTAAATACATCAAGGACCCAATCATACATCTGTAAAGTGTTTCATCAACCACTTTACCTTTCTGATCTGAGTCCAGTTGTGTGGTGCTGCTCATGGGAGTAGAACAGGGCTTACAGTTTTGTAAATCAAACTTTTGCAAAAGATCTTTGTATATTTGGACTGATGAATAAAAATTCCATGAGCCTTTTGTTTGATTTGCAACCCCAGAAAGAACTGTAGTTCTCCCATGGCACTCATTTCAAACTTCTGTTGCATCAACTTTGTAAAGGCATCAACAACTTTGGATCAGAAGATGCAAAAATGATATCATCTACATAAATTTGAACAAGTAGATTATGCTGCCCAGTTTCTTAATGAATAAAGTCTTGTCTATGGAGCCTCTAGTGAAATTGTTTTCCAGAAGAAAGTTTGATAATGTCTCATACCAGGCTCTGGGAGCTTGTTTTAACCCATAAAGAGCTTTATCAAGCTTATACACCCAATTAGGATGTTTATTGTCCTCAAAGCCTGGAGGTTGACATACATAAACCTCTTCTTTAACTTTTCCATACAAAAATGCACTTTTGACATCCATTTGAAAGGTTAAGGTTTTGATAAGCAGCATAAGCTAAAAACAATCGAATTGCTTCCAGTCTGGCTACCGGGGCAAAGGTTTCATCATAATCAATACCTTCTTCTTGTGCAAACCCCTGAACAACCAGTCTGGCCTTGTTCTTAACAATAAGCCCATTTTCATCAGTTTTGTTCCTAAACACCCATTTAGTGCCTATTGCACACTTACCTGGAGGTAGATGGAACCAGTTCCCACACTTGCTGTTTCTTGAACTGAAGAAGCTCAAGCTGCATGGCATCAACCCATCCATTGTCCTTTAAAGCAATGTGATAATTCTTTGGCTCTTGCTGACTGATGAAGAGAGCATAGAAGCAGAAATTTGACAATTGACTTTTGTTGATACTCCAGCAGTGATATCACCGATGATTTGAGACATAGGGTGATTCTTCAGATCTTGATACACAATGAGATCTGTGCAAGTGTTTGTAGCCGGCTCAGCAGCAACAGATGGTGATGGTAAATCATTTCCTTGAAACCAATCAGTGGATGGTAATTCAAAGGAGGTTGAATTCGAAGTAATCTCATCAGCATTTGTTGTGGATGGTGCTACTGGCGCTACAGGAACATCAGGTCTAGCTGAGTCAGGCAGCTGATCACTAAACCTGAAGAGGTGAGTACTGCAATCATCATCATTCAGTACCACCAGGTGGTGAACTGTTGACAGGAGCAACAGCAGGAGTTTGATAAGGAACATATTGCAGTATGTCCAAATCAAATAACTCCACAGGACTTTATGGAATCTTGTCCTTTGGAGATTCATTAAACTAACATGTAGAGTTTCTTCAACCATCTTGTTCTGCAGTTGAAGACTCTGTATGCCTTGCAAGTAGATGAATAACCAACAAAGTATCCTGCATCCACCTTAGGAGCGAATTTGTGGAGTGTGATCCTTTGTGTTGAGAATAAAACAGGGACACCCAAATGCTTTGAAAATGAAATCAGAGGAGCCAAATGATGGAGAACTTCATATGGAGTCTTCATCAACCTCTGATTTACTAAAACTCTATTTTGCACATAACAAGCTGTTGTGACAGCTTCGGCCCAAAAGGTCAATAGCAAACCTGAGTCAGCCAGCATGGACCGTGCAGCTTCAATGAGGGTCTTGTTCTTTCTCTCCACTACTCCATTTTGTTCTGGAGTCCTTGGAATGCTGAACTGCCTTTTGATTCCCTTTGAAAGATAGAAGTCATCAAGTGTATGATTTCTGAACTCAGTTCCATTATCACTCCTAATACACTTGACTGGAAGGGAATACTGCTTCTTAATGTACAGCACAAAGTGGATAATCTTTTGAGCAGCCTCATCCTTGAATGTAGAAAGAAAGTCCATACAAATCTGGAGTAATCATCCACAATTACCAGACAGTATTTCTTCTTTGCCATGCTCATTACTCTCACAGGACCAAATAGATCCATATGCAGTAATTGCAAGCAGGCAGTGGACTTGGACACTTCAATAGGAGGAAATGAGACTTGTGCTGTTTTCTTTTAAACAAGCAGTGCAGGTTTCATCACAGTGGAACTCCTTTATTGGTAAGCCTCTGACTAAACTATTGTGGCTAAGCTGATTCATGTTTTTGAGATTAACATGACCAAGCCTCCTGTGCCACAGTTTAGATTCTTGAGAAGAGGCTTTGGAAAATAGGCAAGGATTGCCTTTGAGATCTATCTTCTTAGAGAGATCTAAGGCATACACTCTCCTGTCCTGTTGGCTTTCAGGAGAGTGTGATCATCCAACACCTTGTCAATCAAGTGCAAAACTTTGGATGACAGAATCCTACAGTTTTGACTTGAGAAAAGAGCAACATGGCCTTTATCACACATTTGACTGACACTCAAGAGGTTGTACTTGAGATTTTCCACATGATTAACATCATCAAATTTGATTTCTCCATTGGAGACAAAACCCTTACCGATGATGAAACCCTAGCATCATTGCCAAACGAGACAAATCCTTCTTTCCTTGAGAGTAGTCATGAAGAAGAGAGATGTTCCCAGTCATGTGCATAGATCCCCCACTGTCTAACATACCAGATGCTACTTTGGCATGTTGAAGAACCCTGCAATAATAAACAATCAGTTAGTTTTAGAGACCCAAACCTTTTTGGTTTTGGGCCTGGTCTCATCAATAGATGGTAAACTAACATGTTTATTTGTAACAACAGCCTGAGAAGAAGAAGATGGTGTAGAAGAGGAGTCCTTGGCTTAGACCTCCTTTTCTGTGGTTTCAACATAGGAGAATCTAGTTGGTTAACTCTACCCAACAGATGTTGTACCATCATCACCAGCTGTGTCTGATTTTGTGATAAGTTTTCAGCTCATCAGACACATTACTAGTGGAGTTAGATAAGGTCCTATGTTGCACCTTCTTCTTTTGAGCACCCTCAGCTGTCACCTGTTTAACTCCTTCCTTTTTGGATTTTTTAAGGACTTAAGGGTTACAGGATTTGATGTTGCTGATACAAATGTGGTCTCAAACTCAGTTTTCATTTTTACCATTTTCTCATTAATTTCTTCTTTTTGTTGAGTTTGGAACCACTTTTGTACCAACAATCATCTGTAAGATGATTGAACAAACCACATACTTCACATGGTTTCTTCTTCATCTTAGGTTGATCATCAACTAAAGATGGTGAAGCAACAGAAGACTTGTTCTTCAATGCTTGGAAGCATTGGTTGCTTTCTTGACAACCTCTTTAGTAGTCTTCAAACTCTTTCTACTGCCAGTTTTCTTCTCTTCAGTACTGACAGCAGTTGAAGTTTGAACTTCAGATGTTAAATCCTGCTCTCAGTCCTTTCAGGACCTTCAGGATTAACTCCTGAGTTGATCAACTTATTGATCATGTGAATGTCAGCATTTTGACCATCAACATCAGCTGATAGGTTCAAAGAGGGCTTGATGCTGACTGCTACTTCTGATTGTGCTGTATCAGAAGGTAGATCACATGAGTGATGGATTGGTTATCACTCTCACCATCAGATTCTACCTCTGCTCTTGGGGTAAAATCTGTAGGTGGAGCAGTGTGATTGTAGCCAATTCCAAACTTCACTTTGAAGCAGATTGCTTACTAAGAAGCATTTCAAACCCTTTGCATGATTGTACCCATCTATCACACTCGACCTGGGTAACTGCAAGGGTTTCTTTGAGATCTTTGTACTTCTCTAGAAGTACATCTCTCTAGCCTTATCATCAATTATTGGCAATTCAGTTTTAAAAACCTCATCATTTTTATCTTTGAGCACAAACTCAAACTCAGCTTTGTTTTTGGAAATTATTTGTTCTAGCTCAATGTTTATATTAATAAAGCTACATTTGCTTCTCTAATGGAAGCAAATGCTGCTATGCATTGTTCAGAACATAATTTGGCTTTTGCCTCAAGAGGATACCTGTGATACCTGAGGGTAGAGGCATTGGAAGATGAAGTATCAGCAGACTCCAAAGCCATAAGAGCTAGATTTCCAAAGGGACTGTCACCACCATGTTGACCAGCACCTGAGAACAGTTGATCATGACCGACAAGTCATCTGGTAAACTGCTCCAGTCAACAACTCCTGGGGTGAAGAAGCTGTGTTGTTGAGATTGAGGTTGTGATGAGATAGGGAAGGCTGAGGTTCTGGTAATGCATGAGGTTGTGGTGTCATAGGAACTTGAACTTGATTTGACTGTGGCATGTAATAACAAGGGTACTGATATGGCATTTGACCCTGAGGAACAAAATATGCCGGAGATGTTGTTGAGATGATGACTAGATGTGACAGGATGTTGCCCTCTGTGTTGTGACTATTGCTAGGAAAAGTCACAAAGGGTGCAGTAGAGTTAGATCCGTTGATCTACACTCTCTTGCAAAGTGTCCAAGCCGTTGACATTTGTGACACCTCAACTTGCTCTTGTCAAAACCAACTTTGGTTTTGCCAGAAAGTCCTGGGAATTTTCTTCTAGTTCTTTTGTAGAACTTCTGAGATCTGATATTTATCAAGGCCATTTGGCTCAAAATATCCATCTCTTCTAAGTCATCATCAGCAATCCCCTTGAGATCATCCATGATGAAACATAGATTGTCATTATTACACCCAGTAAACTGACCATCAACACTTACAAATGCAGAATCAGAAGTGCTTGAAGAGAAATTAATATGCTCATCATACTGGCATTCAGATAAAGCATATTCTGACTCATGACCCACCAAGGCAGTGTTGCCTTGTATAAAGTCTTCAGTGAGCTTTCCAGATGAAGACAGCTTTCTCTTCTGTTCTATCTCTCTCTCAAAAGTGAGCAATTTCCCATGGAGTTGGGTGAGAGATAGTTTGTCCAAACTTCCACTGGAGCGTAGGACAATAGTATATGTGTCCCATCTCTCAGGCAGTGATCTGAGAAATCTGTTATTCATCTGAATATTGGTGTATTCAAGTTTGACCATTTTTAGTTCAGATATCAAACAAGAAAACCGCTCATATTGTTGAGTCAGTGTCTCACCCTTTCTATGAGAAATGTCTCATATTGTTGGGCAAGAATTTCTCTATTATTTGTCAAGACCTCATCTGTTCCTCCAAATTGTTCTTTCAAAGCAATCCAGAGGTCATGGGCAGTTTCATGATGCATTAGCCCATAATAGATTTCATTGGGCAATGCCATGGCCAGAATTCCATGGGCTTTTGCATCAATCTCAAGCAACTTCTTATCCTCATCTGAGTATTGCTCCCTCCTCTTCGGAACCATTTGATTGGTTTCCGGGTTATTCACCATAGGCTTGTGTGGACCATGTACCACTGATGTCAACACCCTGCGCTGTTAACAGACAGGTGATGGAGCATACGTCTTTGCCATATGTTATACTCATTCCTAACCAGCATAGGTGGCTTGGTTGAGGAACCAGTATTGTGAGGATCATTGGAAGGAGTGGTCATTTTCAATTCAAAAACAGTTTAGTTCAAGTTTTAAAAAGTTTTAGACAAACCACAACAAACTCACTGAGAACCAAGAAAAAGATCTCAGGATGAATGAGCAGAAATGCAGAAAATTCAATCTCTATAACCGTTTCTTGCAAAAACAAAAGCTAATTCAATCAAACTTAGATCTTGAATAGCAGTTTCAATGATCAATTATTAGATCGATCAATGATTAACCTGCTCTGATACCATTTGACAGGATCAGAGATCACAAGTTTGATGTATCAGAATACAAAGCAGCGGAATACAGACTAGAATTAGACAAATTGTAGCAAGCAATCGATACTTGTAAGCATTAAGATCGCATACGGTTATAGGGAGAGAATATGTATTTCTGATTTCTAGGAATGTTTATAGATGTAGAATATTTCTAATCAAATCAATCATTCATTCCATTCAATTACTCATCCCCCACGATTACAATAGGTTGTCACTCCTTATATAGAGTGCAACAGTCACTGCTGTATCACGGAAAGTGACAACTGGCAGATCCAATACAAAAGTAACTAATTCTTAACAAACTACTGAAATGTTCACAACTACTGAGAACATATCAGTAGTTAAGTACAATATATAAAACTACTGAAACTACAACGACTGAAGAACAAGCTCTTCAGTCGTTTTACAAAAAACTACTGAAACATAAAATATAAAACTACTGATATCACAACTACTGAAGAAGTACTCTTCAGCAGTTGTGACAAACTACTGAGGCTTCAGTACTTGATCTTCAGACTTTGTCCTTCAGGTGTTTCATCAGCTGATGTCATCAGTAGATATCATCAGCTGATGTCTTCAGTCTTTGTCTTCAGACTTTGTACTCAGTTGTTGATCTTCAGTACTTGTGAACTCTTCAGCTGTTGTACTTCAGTACTTTGGTCTTCAGCTTCAGTACTTGTGTTCTTCAGCTGTTGTACTTCAGCACTTTGGTTCTTCAGCTGTTAACGTCTTCAGCACTTGATCTTCAGCTGTTGTAGTCTTCAGCACTGTCAAACTACTGATGAGGCTTTCAGCAGTGTTGTGATACCATGTGGGACTTAGAGGTTTTCTGATCTTGGCTCATTGGTTCTTTTGGCAACACTCAGCCTATGTAGATTCTTGAAACCATGAAAAGTCCAAGATCAGTCAAACAAGGGGAAGCTTGTATCACTACTGACATAAAAGACAATCCAAGCAAGAATTGACAACATCAACAGTCAACAACTTTATAAGAAATCAATCAATGACATCTCTTCATAACATGAAAAATAAAAATAGTCACATTAACTTATGATTAAGGTCAAAAGTTAATGCAGGTAAGTGCATTGGTTGATGCGGGTGAGGGTAACCCATGCTTATAACCAATGCGGGTAGCTTTTTATTCCAAGTGAAACTAATGTGGACAATGATTGTACTCTACCGCATTAGTGGGTCACACAAGTATACACAAAATTTGAAGTGTTAAAACCTATGCGGAACAAAAATTGTTCTACGCTTATATCAGTGGGATAAAATAATTTTCAAGTGTTTAACCGCATTTGTCAATGCAGATAAACTTAAATTTGTTCCACCGCATTTGTCAATGTGGATAAAATAATTTGCAAGTATTTAACCACATTTGTCATGCAGATAAACTTTTAAGTGCCAACCGCATTTGTCATACATATGAAATTTACACTTTTGCATTTGTTTCACTCATCCGCATTTGTGGATCTGTATCTTCAATGTTCATGTTTTTTGAAGTAGAAATAATTAAGTGATTAATCTCTTGTCAATGAATGATGATCATGTAAATGTGGATTTTATTCTGTCACATTTGCTATAGTGACTAAATGCTAACAAAGTCAGATCTTCCGCATTTGCTACAGTGAGCAATGCTGACAAATTTTGTTCAACCGCATTTGCTACAATGAGCAATGTTGAACAAGTTTTGTCAATCGCATTTGGTTCAGTGAACAAATGTTGATGAACTTAGTTCTTCCCCATTTGCAACAGTGCACAAATGCAGATAGAAGAAAACAGAAGTAACAAAACTTCCACATTTGCTATAGTATGTAATGCGGATGCCCAAAATCACAAGTAACTCTTCCGCATTGACATCAGCAAACAAATGCAGATGGCCGAATGACTTAAAATTTACCCTTCCACATTTGCTATAGAGATTTAAAAATGTGATCGCATTTGCTCTGAAACTTGTAAAATTTTGTAAAAGCCATTATTTGACTGTTTAAAGGAATTTCAAAGGGTCATTTAATACTTTTCAAATCTGAGAGACTACATAGTGAGATGAGCGCAAAAACACAATAAACCTTCTTTGATCATCATCATGATCAACAACCAAAGATTGTAGTGTGTTCAAATCAACCTGTTATTGTAATCGATTCTAAACAACAGTAGCATTGATAGAAAGGTGAAATTTGCATAAATTTTACATGACCTAACTTCGGACTGTTGAACCAAAAGTGAATGAATAACCAAATGATAATGAAGAACACACAAAATCCAATTTATTCAAAGATATGTTATACATTTTTGACATCAATGAACATGCAAACTAAGAGGAATTTTAACCAGCATGAAAAATATCCATAGTTGTGTTCATCACAATAACAGAGTTTCCTGAAAAAGAAAATGTGTAACAAATTAATGAAGTAACATCTAATAAATAGTTTATTTAAACTTGAAAAATAGAGAAAATGTGATTGTTCTACAATAAATTCACTGTTAGATGTGACAATAATGAAACAATGACTTCAAACGTTCACCTTTGACCACTAAGCGTCAAACTGATGAATTGTGTTGGAGCATATATAGTCATATATAGTGTGTCTGTCGCTTGTCGAATAGTCTAGGCTTAATGTAATACACCTGATATATTGTAAACACATGAAACTGGGTCATTCGTAGGAGCATATGCGAATAAGACTCAGTAGTATGACTGAGCCATGCTAATGGACCAGTCGTGCGACTGAGAGATGCGATTGGGACATTCGTAAGACTGAACCATAAGTATGGTCCAGTCGTACGATTGAACCATCCGCATGGTCCAGTCGTACGATTGAACCATACGCATGGTCCAATCGCACGAATGGGCCCAGTCGCATCTAATATGGGGCGAGGCCTATATATACCAGTTTCAATATGTAGAGAAAAAAAGGATTGGATAAGGGTTTTAAGAGAGTGTGCCCGGGAGCCTAGGGCTGCCGGATGAGAGGGGAGATCATGCTCGATCTTCCCCTTTCCAAGAGT
Source organism: Flaveria trinervia (assembly GCA_025506515.1). Classification (NCBI taxonomy): domain Eukaryota; kingdom Viridiplantae; phylum Streptophyta; class Magnoliopsida; order Asterales; family Asteraceae; genus Flaveria; species Flaveria trinervia. Next base: position 73,630,360 of record CM046444.1, read on the forward strand.
CTTGATTCTTATGTTGTAACGAGCTTGCAATCGTTAGGTTTTATCAATGTAACCATTCAATTATAGTTTGTATTATTGATTGTCTCTTGGTTTTTGCTCTTTGTTTATCCTTCCGACAAGAACATGCTCGGATGTTTATCGATCCAAACACCGACTTCATAATTGGTATCAGAGCTGGTTAATACTGGAATCATCTAACAATCATTCTAGCAACCCGAGCTCTTGACTTCGGATCAAATTTCAGATCCTGATGTTAAACCCACTTCGTGTTCTTCGTGTTTTGCTCAGATCTTGTTACGTGTGATAGATTGGTCTATCAACCCTAAGCACAATATATGTGCTCATTTAGACCATACTACTTGGAATGGTGCCGAGTTTACTGAGATCATTGCTTTTCTCAAGCGATATAGGATCCACAAGGCCATCTTTACTCCATGCACACCCTACAGGTCTATACATCAGGCATTCTGGGAGAATGCATCTGTTGATCGTTCACATGAGCCGTACAACATACTAAGTTCTATCTGTGGCATGGATATAGAGGTTATTACTGCAGACATTCAGAGGGTACTTGAGCTGGGTGACGTCACTAATCACCCCACCAGACTTCACCCACTGACAGTGAGAGGATGTTTTCTGAGGATTAAGTATGCTGGGGTCATCAACTCAGGTGTGCTCAATGAGAGCAACCTGTACCCCCAGTACAAGTACTTGGCACATGTCATTCTGAAGTGCATAGCTTCCAGAATGGTGGGTTTGATGATCTATCAGACCAGATACAGAATGCCTACATGGCACTAGTGCTGCTACCCCTTCAGCTTCTCCAGCATGATCTTCTCTTACCTCATGGAGAATCTAGAGGCAAAGGGAAAAGAGGGTTTCTGTATGTACCCTAGGTTGCTCCGGATGATCTTTGACGAGAAGCTGCGTTCTCTTCCAAAGGAGCACCACGATGTTGTGGCTTTAGAGATCATGGATTATACGACTCTAGGTCGTATGAGAGTTTACCGGGGTAAGCAGGTAAAGCCCCAGGTAAAGAGACTGATAGGCCATCTGGCCAATGAGAGTTACGTGGCGCCAGGCAGACTTAAGTGGCGTCACGTAGACAGCGACTCAGATGATGAGCAGCTACAGCTCCCAAAGCACAACTCTGATGATGATGATAGCGGGAATGCTAGATATACATTGCCCACTCAACCAAGGGGCCCCACTACTGATATTACATCTCTAGCTTCTGCCCCCACTGAAGATAGAGCTGAGACTGCTGGTTTCCACTAGAGTTTCATACATGGTCGGGAGGAAGAGGAGTCAGATGAGGAGCCACTAACCTGGACTATGGGAAGTAAATTCGTTCCCATAGAACAGGGGCTTCGGGTCGTTGGTGGACACCCCGACGGATCGGGAGAGACTGCTGCTGACCCTACATATGCTCCCAATCAGCCGAGCCGTGTTCTAGGGGGAGCATCCTCCTCGACAAGATCGAGGAAGAAGAGGATGGCTCAGCCCCACCACATGAAGAAGAAGAAGCGCAGATTCACCTTCATCACCACCATAGCTACCACCTCTACAGCCACACCATCTGTCACCACATCTTGCACACCCACACCACCACCACCTTCACCTATACTACCCTAATCTTCACCACATCTTCCACACCCACACCACCACCACCTTCACCTATGTTACCCCCAATCTTCACCACTGTTACCACCACCACTACAAGCTATCTAGCTGCACCATCATCCTTCCCTACATATCCATCTGGATCACCTCTATCTCCCATTGGGGTAGAAGAACAACTATCAGTGCTGAACCGTATGGTGATGCGTCTGTTAGCAGCCGATGAGGAGACGACGGCACAAATTCATCAGTTAGTAGATCTTACTACTACGCAATCTCAGCAGCTTTCTCAGCAGGCTAGATTGATCGATGAGCAGGCTCAGCACATGTCTCAGCTCCAGGAGCAGCATGACAAGAAGATTGAGGAGCTGGTGGCTGCAAACAAGTCCATCCTACAAAAGCTCAAAGGATCTAAAGAAGTGCCCCTGAAGATCGAAGAAGGTGATGGAGACGATGATGATGATGATGAGAGTGATGATGATGATGATCGTGATGATCACCAAGGTGATACGGATGTTAGTGATGATGATGATGATGACTCTTCAGCTGCGGGTGCCACATCAGCGAGCGAAAAGAGGACCAAACGAACTCAAGATCCGAGTGCCTCAACATCCAACCCGGTAGCAGAAGAGCCGATGATCCAGGACAAGATTAATGCTTAGATGTTTTATTGTTATTTAATTCTTTTGTATTTGGATCATGTATAAATTAATGAAATGCATGTTTATATGTAATGTAAATAGTTATGTCTTTATTATATTGGTTATGTCTTGATTATTAACTATTGATTCATGTATTAAATGTTTAAATCAAGCAGATCCAAATTATCAAAGGGATGAACATGATATTGCTCCCCTCCAACAGATCAAGACTCAAGTAACCATGATTCTTGATCTGCAAGGGATTTTCAGAAGATCAATGAGTTACACCCCTGAAAAAGGGGAAATAATTCATGATCTTACTGATGAGCAGCTAGCAGAAATATTGAAGCTCAATCCCAATGAGATTGTAAAAGACACTCCAACTGTTGAAGGAGACAGTGACGATGAGCTGAACGACATTGATAAGATAGAGATGGAGGACGTCACAGCAGACCACTATCCAGAGTATGCTAACAAAGAGGGAAATGTGGTTTCCAATCTGGGTGATTCCCTGGTCAGTAATACATTTGAGATATTAGATAAGATGGAGCAAGACACTGAGAAGGTTGAAGAACAAGCACAAGCCTCAAACATTGATGTTGGTATCAGAAAGGCTGAATGGGCTGCATGTTTTGAGGAGATCCAAGCACAACACTCTGCTCCTAAACCGAATGTCTACACCAAGCTCTACAAAGTGAAGAAACATCACAAGGTGTTAGGCTAGATTATCACGTGGCTCATTTTGATGATCTTAATATATACGTGGTAAAGAGAGAGATGGGTATTGAGTACTTTAGATTCCCGCATGATCTGAAGTCTTTACCTGGTTTTGAGCTCATCCAGCTGGCTAAACTGAAGCTCTTATATGCTGACCTGAGGAAGATGTCAGGCTGGTTTGAGGCTGCCTTAAAGAAACAGTACCACACTAGGTGGGTCAACTTCAAACCTCAACAACCTACAAGGTATATCAGACGTTCTAAAATTGATCTTATTACTGGAAAGCCCAGGATAGTGCTGAAGTGGAGTCTCCCAAGAACAATGTCAAGAATCCCTCTCAGGGAAATGCCACATGACTTCACTCCACACTCTAAGTGGTGGTACTATGATTGGAGAATAGGGGAGGCGGTCATAGTTCTGAACAAAGCGGGCAAAATGGATACTATTAGGGTATTTGACCCGATGTGGCTTACTAACTTGTCAGCTGAAGATGTCTACACACTATACAAGTGGCCACTATTTTATGACACACAAGATATTATACAAGCCCTCCAATTCCAAAATATGATACGACTCTACTTTGCATTTGAAATACATGCAGGAGTCACAAGAGAGGAGAAGTACAAGAAGTACCAGGAGGTTATGAAGAAGGTAAGACAATAGATGAATCTAGGTCAAAGGGGGAGTTTATTCATACATGTGTACCTTGATTCTGATCTTAATGTAATATGTCTATGTTGTCTTACACTTATGTAATAGTTGGGTAGGTAATGAAATGTTTGGTTGTGTTTATAATGTTTAATATTTCATTAATGAGTTGTTTAACGCACATTGACTTGGTTATATAGGTTTGTGGTTGATTGAACTAATATAAATAACATTACTATGTTTAATACATTCAAACTAAACAACATGAAGTTCTCACGCTAATGGACCATACGCATGAACAACTTCATGCGATTGACTCATTCGCACGACTGTACCAGGAGACTGGATCAGTCGTATGACTATAACATGAGATTGACTCAGTCGAACGACTAAACACTCAGTCGTGCGAATGGATCAACCGCATGGTTCAATCGCACGAATGAACCATGCTCATGGTTCAGTCGCCCGAATGAGCAACATTAACCTATAAATACCAACTAATTCATGGAAAAACGTAAGCATTCAATCCATTTCAACTCCAGACATACCCTAGCCGTCCAGAAGCCTCTATGTTCGTACTCCAAGTTCATAGAACGTTGTAGATCGATTCATAATAGATTCTTGACGTTAGTTTTAATACATTATTGTTTCTACGTGCATTCTCACTGATTGGATCGCCAATCAAATAGGATTCTGCACTATTTGGTTTGGTTTAACACGTTAATGAGTTGGTGTTTTGTTCAAATACCAGATCCTAACAAATTGTGCACATGCTTTCTCATCAAAACTAACACATATGTCTTTTATGCAGATTAAATGGCTAATCTTTCATGGAGTAAGCTCTATAATGTCAGCGGTTTTTTAGACCCTGACGTACCACAAGCTAAGGGACTCAAAGACATTATCAGATTCATCCCTACAAGAAGGGTAGCTCATGCTAGCACTGTTAGACCCGTCATTTATGAGAACCTTATAAGGTCTTTATGGAATTCAGATGAAGTGATTGAAAGAGATGGTGTTAGTTCTTTATCTGGAAGAATGATATAGAGCATACTCTGATTAATACTGAAGATTCTATGAGAAGATGTCTACAATTTGGTGATGATGCTGGTCCACCAATAGAGTTAGATGAGGATGACATCACTACCTTCTTTGCGAAAATTGGGTATCAAGGGGGATTTGAAGCTAAGTAGATTATAAAGGGAGAAGTTGATTTGCCATGGAGATTTCTAATCCACATATTTCAGCACTGCTTATTTAAAAGAAAAACAAGGTGGAAAGATATTCCAATCATCACTTCATAAGGAATTTGTGCTCTATGCACAAACAGACCATTTAACATGTCAACTTATGTATTTAATGGTCTGGTATCAAACATTCAAGAGGGAAGGAGATACAAGTTCTTGATTTATCCAAGATTCATTCATTGCCTGATAAATAAAGCATTCCCAAATCTAGCTACTGAGGGACCAGTTGTAGATATTCCTCATTATGATGCTAAATCATACAAGTACATTAAGAAGAGGGATCACAGAAACTTCTACAGTCGAGCTCACTCACCTCTTCTGCCTTGGATGCTTCACAGATCAATCCAGAAGAACAAGGAGAAGAACAAGATGCTCATTAGCACATTGAATAACAAGCTGCTGATGAGCAAGCTGATGATATTGATAGGCAAAGGTTAGTATCACCCTAGGATGGTGCACGGGTGATTCTCATACTAAACCTGAAATTCATGACTATCTATCTCCATTTGTGCCTCTACCACAACCGTCTCCACAATAATCACCACAACCATCGTCACAACCATCACCACAACCATCACCACAACCATCTCCACAACCATCACCACAACCATCACCATTACAATCTCCCCATAAAACTCCTACTCCATCACCAATAGCCCAACCAATAACATCTCCACCTCATCACTCACCAATATCACCACCTCATCACTCACTAAAATCACCACCTCAACCATTGCCTACCCATGATAATCCATCTATGTTTGGAGACTCAACCAGCACATCTAAAGCACCCAAATCATCTTCGGATGTGGAGGATCACATGCTCAAATTCTTGTAAAGAGAGTCACTTCTGAGACTAGAATCATTGGTGATAGGATTCTAGAACTTGATGAAAAGGAGCTTGAGTTAAAAGAGCTAAAAGAAAGATATGAAGTTGAAAAGATAGAGAAAGAGAAGGAGAATGAATACTTAAAAGTTGCTCTTAACCATTCTAGAGAAGAAGTAAGTGACCATGTTGCTACTGTTTCCATTTAAAGTATAGCTATGGAAGAGCAAGAAGATATGATTGAAGAACAAGCAAAGATCATCTCCAATCTCCAAAGTCAAATTGAAAGCCAAAATAAAATAATCTCTGAACTTGAGATGTTAATTGAAATTCAAAGACGTGCTGAGGCTGAAGAAAGTAAAAAGGATGACGAAAGATTAATGACTGATGAGAAACAATCCTATACTGAGAATGTTGAAAAAGAAGAAGATGCAGGCAAAACAAAGAATGAAGAATCAAGTCTAGAAATTGTGGTTTATTATGGACAATCAGATGCTACTCAAACAAAGAAAGTTGAATTTGAAGAACTAATCAGTGCTCTAGATAGCTTTACTTCTGAAGAATTCATAATAGATGAGGAATTTTGGGATTTTGTTGCTCACCAGAGGACCAACACTGAATCCATTGTAGTCATTCCTCAATCTTCAGTTCCCTTGGAGAAAGAGTTGAGTATGCAAATGGCACCTGCTATGTCATTATCAGAGGAACAAAAAGAAATGATGAGAGAGTTTTGGGAAAAAGAAAAGGAAAAGAAGGAAAAGAAAGGGAAAGAAGCTGATGATTAGGAAGAAGTACAAAATGAGGCTGAAAAAGTGCCTGAGGAGATGAAAAAGGCTGAATCCTCTGCTGGTCCTCCACTTCAAACTTATACTAGAAATAGGAAATACTTATCTCAAAAGGCAAAAGGAAGAGACCAATAGTTGAAGAAGAACATGTGAAGAAGAGTGAAAAAGATGATCCAAGAAGTTTGGCAGCCATAGCTGAACTCCTAGATGAACATGTGAAGGCCGAGGCTTATTTAAAGAAACAAGCTGCATTTATTGATGTGGAAGAAGGGGAAATAGAAGGAGGATATGATGCTGAGAAAACTGTAAATGTGGACAACCCTGTGCAAAAAAAAAATATGTCGACGAAATGGTGTTAAAGGCTCAAACTGATGACCTTATGATAAAAGCCATGTTTTTTATCAATCACAGGAATGAGGCAGATGAAGTATTCAGTATGACCTATGAAGGCATGAAAGCAGAAGAAAAAAAGGTCAATAAACTATCAGTCATGAAGAAGCAGTCTCATGGTTGAAATAGAGTATAAGAAGTCAATTGCACCCAAAGCTCAAAAGCCAAAGCTATCAGTCATGAAGAAGCAATCTCAAACTCATGAACCTCTACATCCTGATCCCTAAGCATTGACTGATAGGGAAATGAAGGATTACCTCACCAGTCAAGGATTCACTAAAAGGAAATTAGGAAACATGAAAACCAACTCACTGAGAGCTGCCACACTCAAACTAATCAATGAAATGAAAGAATTGTTCAAGAGGTTAGAAGAAGATGTACCCAATCAAAAGCCAAGATCAAGAGCCTCTGCACAAGACATGCAACTTACACATAAATATCAAGACAATCTGGCACCTGTTCTTCACAAATATTCAAAGTGGTTTGAACCCTCCCAACTAAAACTTCAGGAAGGTTGACCACTACTGAGATGATTAGAGGTGTATCTACTCCAAAAGGCAAAATAGACCAAAAAATTTGTTAATACATATGTACCTAGTTTAGGAGCTTAATGTAAATTGTCTTTCATGTCTTACATATATGTAATTGAATGGGTATGAATAAAATTCAATATGTGGTTCATGCATATAATGTTTAATATTCATTGTTTATTGTGTGATAATGAATATTGAACTAATTATATAGGTTTGTGTTTGTTTACATAATTTTTAGTCAATAATGATTGAGAAACATATTCAAACTTAATCGCGTGAAGTTCTCATGCGAATGGACCATGCTAATGGACCATACGCATGAATACTTCATGCTAATAGACTAGTCGCACGACTGAACCAGGAGACTAGATCAGTCACACGATTGAGACATAAGATTGACTTAGTCGCATGATTGGACCTTCAGTCATGCGGATGGATTAATCGTATGGTTCAGTCGCACGACTGAACCATGCTAATGGTTCAGTCATACAAATGGAAGACCCTAACCTATAAATACCACGTAATTTGTGGAAAAACATAACAATTCGAATACCTACGCACATAATCATACCCTAGCCGTCCAGAGACTCAAGAAGACCTGTTCCAACTTCATAGATCACAAAATTATTCATAACGTTTCATTTATCATTAGATTGATCTTATCTGTGTTCTCCCTAATTGGATCGCCAATCAAATTGGAATCCGCACTATTTGAGTTGGTATACGCGCTGAATCAGTTAGTACTCCATATGAAAACAATCCTAACAAAATTATTGATTGGAAGTATGATAGTTCATGGAACATGTTCATGGTTAAAAGAATCTCAGGTCTAGTGCAATATTTTACAGAGTACTCTGCTCTGGTAAATGCACTTGAGATTCATGACCTGAAAGAACTGGCTAATCTGGAGCTGATCAACCATAATGCCATGTTTAGAGGATATGAATTTGAATGTATATATAAAATGTTCAAGAGAACCAACAACTTCAATCCATTAAAAGAAATATGTATGAGAAAAGACAAAACTTTCAAGAACCCTCTGGAGATGAAACAAACAAAACCAGCTGAAGAAGTAGTGTTTCCAGAACTCTAACTGAAACTACTAAATCATTAAAAAGAAAAATGATGGCCGGTACACATTCTTCAACACCAATCTCAAATGTTTATTATATGAGAAGAACTATGAATTGGTGATTGAGAGGAAGTGGGGAGGTAAAGAAAGTGCTGAAATCAGACTGTTCAGTGGCTATGAAGTGAGACTACTGGATCAACCATATATTCACTACATATACACAGGCACTTTAGAGAGATATCAAACAAATTGGGTCAAGAAGATCTACATTTATTTCTAAAGTGTATCAAAATATTAAAGATGGCTTATGATTAGATCAGTGCAAAGAAGGAGAAAAGGAAGAAGAAGAAGACACCTCTATAGTTGGGCAACATTGTCAAACTAGAAGTTGATGTAGATGGCTCTCTTTTGATTCATAGGGTTGGGTTATCTACGGTATCTATTTGGGAACCAATCTCACTTAAGAAACTACCACTTGAAGCCATTCATAATATGAGCAGAATGAAGATTCATGTACTAAGCAGGGATAAAATGTAATATGGTCAAGATTTTGGATCCAGCTCATGCACACCTTTTACACCACCTCAAGACCCTGCAGAATCATCACAACCTCAATCACTGCCTAAACATTGAAGACATTGTTGGACCAAAAGAACCAATGAGCCTGATTAGAAAACTTCCAAGTCCCACAGACATTACAACTGCTGAAGAACATCACAACAGCTGAAGACATCAGCTGATTACAAGGTCTGAAGACAAAGTCTAAAGACAAGATCTGAAGATTTCTACTGAAGACAAATTCTTAAAGTAAAGTACTAAAGACAAAGTCTGAAAGTGAAGTACTGAAGACAAAGTCTGAAACTATGAGCTGAAGACAACGTCTGAAATAAAAGTCTGAAGAACAAAGACTGAAGACAAAGAATGAAGACCAGAGTGATCAGTAGTTGTCACAACAGCTGAAGTTATTAACTTCAGTAGTTGTCACAACAGCTGAAGTTATTAACTTCAGTAGTTGTCACAACAGCTGAAGTTATTAACTTCAGTAGTTATGATGGTTTTCCTTTTTAGTATTTGTAATTTACTTTTCAGTAGTTTTAGTTCAGTAGTTTTATGTTCTTGTACTTAGCATTCTCTGAGATGTGATCAGTTGTTGAGAACATTCTCAGTAGTTTGCATAGTTTCAGTTGTTTGTATAATTCTGTTAGATGTCACTATCAAATGACATCAGCAGACGTCAGATTCCTTGTGTAAGGAATGTTGACCTGTTGTAACGTGTGACTTTCAGCCACCACGAAAGCATTTGAATGAAATATTCCTTTTGCGGAATTCTCTCTCTCTCTATAGCCGTGTACTATTCAATTGAATATCAATTGATTTCTTGCTAAATTGTCTAATTCATTGTTCGAATTCCGCTGCAATCTACTATAATTGATCAAACTTAGTTCATTCATCCTAACAAATGGTATCAGCGCAGGTTAATCATTTATCGATCTAACAATTGGTCATTGAAACTGCTATTTCGATATCTAAGTTTGATCGAATTAGCATATTTGCAAGAATTGGTTATAGGGATTGAATTCTGCTGCTTCGGTTATTTTCTTTGAGATTTCTCTTGGTTCGTATTGAGTTTGTTGTGTTTTGCGCTAAATTGGTTAAAACTTAATTGAATTTGATTGAATCTAAAAATGACTACTCTTTCTAATGATCCTCACAATACTGGCTCCTCAACCAAGCCTCTGATGCTGGTTAGGACTGAGTATAACATATGGCAACGAAGAATGCTCCATCACTTGTCTGTTAACAATTCAGGAAACCAACCAAATGGTTCCGAAGAAGAAGGAAGAATACTCAGATGAGGATCGAAAACTGTTTGAGATTGATGCTAAAGCCCATGAAATTCTGGCCATGGCACTGTCGAATGAAATCTATTATGGGCTTATGCATCATGAAACTGCTCATGACCTCTGGAATGCATTGAAAGAACAATTTGGTGGAACAGATGAGGTCTTAGCAAACAACAGAGAAATCTTTGCCTAACAATATGAGACATTCTCTCATAGGAAGGGTGAGACACTGACTCAACAGTTTAAGCGTTTTTCCAGTTTGATCTCTGAGCTGAAAATTGTCAAACATGAATACACTAATAACCAGATGAACAACAAATTCCTCAGATCACAGCCTGAGAGATGGGACACATATACCATTGTCCTACGCTCCAGTGCAAATCTGGACAGCCTATCTCTCACCCAACTCCATGGGAAACTGCTTACATTTGAAAGAGAGATAGAACAGAAAAGGAAACTGGCATCATCAGGAAAGCTCACTAATGACTTTGTACTAGGGAACACTGCCTTAGTTGGTCATGAGTCAGAATATGCTGCATCAGAAAACCATTATGATGAGCATATAGATTTCTCTTCAAACAGTTCTGATCATGCATTTATTAGTGTTGATAGTCAGTCAGGGTGTAATAGTGACAATTTGTGCTTCATTATGGATGATTTGAAAGGTAATGCTGCTGATGACTTAGAAGAGATGGATATTATGAGCCAAATGGCCTTGATTAATATCAGATCTCAAATGTTCTACAAGAGAACTGGTAGGAAATTTCTAGGACTCTCTGGCAAAACCAAAGTTGGTTTTGACAAGAGTAAGTTGAGGTGTCACAAATGCCACAGGCTTGGGCACTTTGCAAGAGAGTGTAGATCAACTGGATCCAACTCCTCTGCACCCTTTGTGACTTTTCCAAGCAATAGTTCACAAAACAGAGGGCAACATCCTGCTAGTTCTGGTCATCACTCACAACCTCTATCTCCTGCATATTTTGTCCCTCAGGGTCCAATGCATATCCATATCCCTGCTATTACATGCCACAGCAAAATCAAGTTCAACTTCCTATTACGCAACAACCTCAAGCCTTACCAGAGCCTCAACCATCTCAACCATGTCAATCACAACCTCATCACAGCTTCTTCACCCCTGGTGCTGTTGACTGGAGTAGTTTACCAGATGATCTTTCTGGTAATGAGCAATTATTTGCTACTGATGGTCAACATGGTGGTGAACATCCTTTTGGGAATCTTGCTCTCATGGCCCTGGAGTCTACTGAGGGTTCATGCTCCAATGCATCTTCATCACAGGTAACCCAGGTATCCTCTGAAGCTAAGATCAAGCTAAGTTCTGAATCTTGCATAGCTGCATTTATCTCTATTAGAGAGGCAAATGTAGCTTTAATAAATCAAAATCTTGAGCTTGAGCAAACCCTTTCCAAAAGGAAAGCTGAGTATGAGTCTGTCCTTAAAGATAATGATGATGAGATTTATAAGCTTAAATGCCAATTAAATGATGAAAAGGCTAAGGTTAAGGTCATTCTTGAGAACCACAGAGATCTCAAAGAAACACTTGCAGCTACCCAAGTTGAGTGTGATCGCTGGGTATCATCCTGCAAGCGATTTGAAATGCTTCTCAGAAAGCAAACGGCTTCGAATGTGAAGTTTGGAATAGGTTACAATCACATTGCACCACCTACAGATTTTACTCCAAAATCAATAGTAAAACCTGAAGGTGAAAGTAATTTCCAAACCACATCATCATGTGTATCATCCTCAAGAGATCACCCAAAATCAAAAGATGAAATCAGTGTTGATACCTCAGCAAATCAATTGCCTGATGGGTTAACTACTGATAAGCACATGAAGCTGAGTACTTCAGATGTTGTCCCTCAAAGTACCTCAAGTACTAAAGGGCAAGTCATAACATCAGAATAGCATTTGAAATCAACTGAAATAAAAGGATTAACAACTGTTGAGGAATCTATCATACGGTCTTTCAGGACGAATAGAGAACAACTGAAGAACAATCTTCAGTTGTTACAGATCCTTCTGTACTTAACACAAGTACTGAAAGGAGGAAAGTACTGAAGATCACACCTTCAGTAGTTTCCACTTCAACAGTTGATCAATCCAAGATGAAGAATAAGCCATGTGACATATGTGGTAAATTCAATCATCTTTCTGATGAATGTTGGTACGAAAAGGGTTCCAAACTCAAGAGAGATAAGCTCATTAAAATGCAAATGGATGAAATGAAAAATGAGTTTGAGATCAAGTTTGTACCACAGTCATCCTAAATTGAAAAACCCAAGGCTTCACCCAAATCCAAAAAGAAGGATAGGGTTTATCATAAAACAGTTGATAGTGTTCCTCATGATAAAAATCAGACTAAGTCTGTGAATTTCAAGGAGGAAATGGTGGGCCACAAGAACTCATCAAAAACAAGTATTGATGTGTCACAAGAGCTGAAAGCTTTAGCTACAAATCAGACACAACTTGTTATGATGGTTCAGCATTTGTTGGGGAGAGTTAACTAACTAGATGCACTGTGATCAAACCACTGAAAAGGTATTCCAAGCCTAAATCGAAGGAATCCATTTCAGTACCATGTCCACCTTCATGAGCTGTTAATCACGAGAAACAAGTTATGGTTAAATCTGTTGATGAAAACAGACCAAAAACCACAAAGGTTTGGGTCTCAAAACCTAACTAGTTCTTGTGATGAATGCAGGGTTCTTCAGCATGCCAAAGAAGCATCTGGTATGTAGACAGTGGAGGATCTATGCATATGACAGGGAGCAGTTCTCTTCTTAATGACTACTCTCAAGGAAAGAAGGGATTTGTTTCTTTTGGAAATGATGCTAAGGGTTACATTATCGGGAAATGATATGTGACTAATGGAGAAATCAGATTTGATGATGTTAACCATGTGGAGAATCTCAAGTATAATCTACGGAGTGTCAGTAAGATGTGTGATAAAGGTCATGTTGCACTTTTCACAGGCCTGAACTGCAGGATTCTGTCTTCCACAGTTCTGAGGCTGATTGACAAGGTATTGGAAGAACATACTCTCCTGAAGGCCATACACTTGATGACTTTTATCTATCAAAAGGAATCAAGAGGCAGTTTAGCATCCCAAGGACTCCAGAACGAAATGGAGTAGTGGAGAGAAAGAACAGGACCCTAGTTGAAGCTGCAAGGTCTATGTTGGTTGACTCTAGTTTGCCATTGACCTTTTGGGCTGAAGCTGTTAACACAGCTTGCTATGTGCAGAATAGAGTATAGTAAATCAAAGGTTGATGAAGACTCCGTATGAAGTTCTACATCATTTGGCTCCTCTAATTTCATTCTTCAAAACCTTTGGGTGTCCTTGTTTCCTTCTCAACACAAAGGATCAACTACACAATTTGATCCTAAGGTGGATGCAGGGTATTTTATAGGTTATTCATCCACATGCAAGGCTTACAGAGTCTTCAACTGCAGAACAAAGATAGCTGAAGAAACCTTGCATGTGAAGTTCAATGAATCTCCTAAGGATAAAATTCCACAAAACCCTATGGAGTTGTTTGATCTCGATATACTGCAATATGTTCCTTATCAACCTCCAGCTGTTGCAGATCACGTGAATAAATCATCTTCTGCAGCAAGTCTTCCACCTGGTGGTACTAAAGATGATGATGATATCAGTACTCACCTTTTCAAGTTTAGTGATCAACTGCCTGAGTCCACTAAACTTGATGTTCCTGTAGCTTCAGCAGCTCCATCCACAACAAATGCTGATGAGATTTCTGACTCATCTACATTATTTGAATTGCCATCTCATACTTGGTTTCAAGAGTCTGGATCAACATATGTTGCTGCTGAACCTGCTACAAATATTTGCATAGATCTTATAGTGTACCAAGAGCTGAAGAATCACCCCATGTCTCAAATCATTGGTGATATCAATGCTGGTGTCTCAACCAGAAGTCAATTGTCCAACTTCTGCTTCTATGCTCTCTTCATCAGTCAGCTAGAGCCAAAGAACTATCATGTTGCTTTAAGAGACAATGGATGGGTTTTAGCCATGCAGCTTGAGCTACTTCAGTTCAAAAAGCAGCAAGTGTGGGAACTGGTTCGTCTACCCCCAGGTAAGTGTGCAATAGGCACTAAGTGGGTGTTTAGGAATAAAACTGATGTAAATGGGCTTATTGTCAAGAACAAGGCTAGACTGGTTGTACAGGGGTTTCCCAAGAAGAAGGTATTGATTATGATGAAACTTTTGCCCCTGTAGCCATACTGGAGGCAATTAGATGTTCTTAGCCTATGCTACATTTCATAATCTTAAAATTTTTCAAATGGATGTCAAAAGTGCTTTTCTATATGGAAAAATAAAAGAAGAGGTTTATGTGTGTCAACCACCAGGTTTTGAGGACGATAAACATCCTGATTGGGTGTATAAACTTGATAAGGCTGTTTATGGGTTGAAGCAAGCTCCTAGAGCCTGGTATGAAACACTTTCAAATTTTCTTCTTCAAAATAATTTCACTAGAGGCTCCATAGATAAAACTTTGTTTATTAAGAAAGTGGATCAGCTTAAGCTACTTGTTCAAATTTATGTTGATGATACAATTTTTGCATCCTATGATCCCCTGCTGTGTGATGATTTTACAAGTTTAATGAAACAAAAGTTTGAAATGAGTGCAATGGGAGAATTACAGTTCATTCTAGGCTTGCAAATCAAACAAAAGGCTGATGGAACCTTCATTCATCAGTCAAAATATACAAAAAATCTTTTGAATAAGTTTGATTTACAAAACTATAAGCCCTGTTCTACTCCCATGTGCAACACCACACAACTGGATGTAGATCAGAAAGGTAAAGCTGTTGATGAAACACTTTACAGATGTGTGATTGGGTCCTTGATGTACTTAACAGCTTCTAGACAGATATTATGTTTGCAGCTTGTGTTTGTGCTAGATTTCAGGCTGCTCCTAAAGAGTCTCATTTGATTGCAGTCAAGAGGATCTTTAGATATGTGCATGGTACACAATCTCTAGGTCTTTGGTGTTCCACTAGACACTCTTGCAAATTAGTTGCTTTTTCTGATAGTCACTATGCAGGGTGTAAGTTAACGAGAAAGTCAACTTCTCGTGGATGTCAATTCCTAGGCAACTGTTTGATTTCTTGGCAGAGTAAGAAACAAACATCTGTTGCCATACACTGCTGAAGCAGAGTACATTGCTGCTGCAAGTTGTACATCTCAGGTACTCTGGCTTCATAACCAATTATCGGATTACGGCATTACAGAGACTAAGAACTATTGTTAATGGATAGTGCTTCAGCTCTGTGTATTGTCAAGAATCTAGTCCAGCATTCTAGGACCAAACATATAGAGATCAGACACCATTTTATTAGGGATTGTTTTGAAAAAGGTCTGATTGATCCAAAGTTTGTGCGAAGTGCTGATGAGCTTTAGATATATTACTAAGCCTTTGGACAGTTCAACTTTCCAAAACCTTATGTTAAGGCTTGGTATGCTGCAGCTAGAATAAGTGACAACTACTGATGATCTCAGTAAACAAGTGATGATGACCATTAGTAAACATATCACAGATAAGTACTGATAAGTTTTATTCTCAGTTGGTTTCATAACTACTGAAGACTAAATTACTTAAAAAGTACTGTACTTTCTATTAAAAACTGATGCAGTTACAACTACTGATGTAGTTATAACACTGATGTCAGTAAAAACAGATAAGTACTGATGTCCTATGAAACAACTGAAAACAGCTAAAAAGTTTGATGAGTAAGTGTTGAGGACAGTATGAAACAGCTGAAAAGCTAAGACTTGACGAAAACTACTGATGAGAATTTTCTCTTCAATCGTTTCCACAAACTGCTGTTTCACCTTAAACAACTTATGCCAAACCATATCTTTGAGTAGTTCACAACTACTGATGGCTAACACCAAGTCCTTAGTTGTTTCCTACACCTGAAGCCAAAATCAAGGTTTTAGTAGTTTCATAACTACTGATGACCAAAACCAAGTCTTCAGTTGTTTCAAACGTTTGATAGTTAAAAACCAAGTCTTCCATTGTTTTCATACAACTGATGACAACACCAACACTTTCACTCGTTTTCTTTTCAGCCTTTTCTTAACCTATAAATACCTGCACTTATAGTCGAACGTTTGATTAGCCGTTTTCTATCTTTTTCTCTCTTAACAATGGCGACCATGAAACTCAAACCCAGACACAACTGTGTTGCCTACCTCTCGAAATCAGCCTTTTGGAACAAATTTGATAATGCCATAGATCTTATGGTGGATTCCTAATACAGAACCGCCTTTTTTTTGAATCCTACCATATACCCTGATTCCTTAAACAATTCTGGACCAACGTCTTTGTAACAACCGGTGAAAATGATAGCCAAATCACTCTGTCCATTCGTTCGTCAACCAGAAACAGGTGGTAATCACCCCTGACATCATTCGCAAAACCCTAAATTTGCATGATGCCACCTGTATTATAAAATACCCAAAAGGCACCATTGATATGTCTTTCATCAACAACAGGTATGAAGGAGACTTAAGTGCTACAACCATTCTCAAAAAGCACTTCCATGATGCTGAAAGACTTATCTTCCACATGGTGAATGTTTGCCTTGCTTCAAAGACATCTTCATGGGATCAGATGTCCTCACGATGGCAACAGGTATTGTACTCTATCTTTGAACGACAAAATCTAAAGTTTTCTGAGATAGTGTTTCTGGAACTTAAAGATCTGGCTCAGAAACATGTGACGAATAGATGGCTACTATATCCCAGGTTTGTGATGGCCATAATTTTAAATCAATTAAAATCTGAAGGCCTTGTTGGTCTTGGAGTCCCTGCTCCAGCTGTCTTAGCTGAGGTATACTCCAGGCATAACTCTGACCCTACTCTCAAAGGGGCTGCCCGCTGCTCAAACCCAAGCAGAGGAACCCACAGCCTCCACCTCCAGATCCAAAGTCCCCACCAAACCCAAACCCCAAAAGCCCAAAAAGGCTACTCAGGGAGATGAGTCCCCTGAGGATGCCCCTACCACCAATACAGGAAAACATAATAGTTCTAACCCCCAGTCATGTCAGAGACTCAACCAGCTGAAACCGCACAGGTATCCTCTCCACAGGATCCTGTTGCAACCAAATTTAGGGATACCACATTACTGGAACCTTTCTCAGTTGAAAAGGTTACCATTGAAGAGCATCTCTCACCCCGGGTGCAATCTGCTTCTGACCAATCTCCTAATGCAACCACCTCTCGAAGCCCAACCCTTATAGTTGCTAAAGTGCTGAGTCAGCTGCATTCCTCACCCCCCTCCCCATAAACCAATTAACATTGGGAATACCTCAACGATTGAGGGGGAGGACCAAAATGCTACTGATAACCCACAGCACAGGGGTTATAATGTTCAATCTCCAAGTGTAGAAGAAGGTTAGAACATCTGGTCAGGCTGCCACTTCTACTGATTCAGCAAATGAACAGGATGAATTGGTAACATATATATACCTCACAGAGGCAACTACCAATGAAGGACAAAGTCCAGAGGCAGGAAGTCCCCAGAACCAAGAACAAGGGGCACATGCATATATTGATCTACACTCAGGGCATGTACATCCGATTTAATCAGGAGGTCAGATGATTCAGCAAAGACTGATGATGACCTGGGCTTTTTCTTTGATGTCTTAGCCCATACACAATCCTAGAGACTGAGGTGAGCAGACTCAAAGAACTGCTAGCCAAAATCTCTTAGGATAAAAGTCCATCTGCCCAATAAACCCACAGATGGCACCTTCATTTGAAGGTTCACCAAACACACAACCAATACCTTAAGTAAGCCACCAGCAACTGCTTTTGGCACCACCTCTCAGGGACAGAACCCTTTGAGCAGATGGTTGCAACCTTTCAAAGCTCCTTACCTCTCATCACTCCCATCATCACTGAGATAGTATATAAAGCCATTGATGAGAGGATCTCCTCAAATCTCCAACACTCCTTGATGATGTTGTTCACAAGTCACTTTCTGCCTTTCAAGCCCTGATCCCAATGCACCCAAAAAGGGGGAGACTACTAAGTCTAAGGCTATGAAAGAAAGGAAAAGGAAGAGAGTAGAAGATGAGAAAGAATCAGAAAAAGAAAAGGAGTTGGAGAAAGAACAAGAACTGATCTTAGAGAAACAGCTGATCACAGTGCAAGAGCTGAGCACAGACAAAGAGCAGAAAGATCAGCTGATCACTTACAAAGGAAGAGAAGTTCTGAGTCAAAGTCTGATGTAGAAAAGTCCTTAGAAGATCTAGTCAAAGAAGCTGATGAAGCTCACAGTAGATCTATGGACAAAATAATAGATCAGCTCTTCAGACAGGGTCATGACACAGCCACCTTAGATGTTGAGATCAGAAGGCTGGAGATAAATGAAATTCAAGAAGATGGGCTAGTTACAGTGTGATGGATAGGAAAGGTTGGAGATTATGACCAGGTTTATTGCCAAATATCTAGGAAGATCATTGATAGAGATGAAGTCTTGGTCCAGAGACAGTATTGGATAACCAAGAAATCTATTCTGCCGGAAGCTATACAAAGGGTTGATCATCGAAGCACTGGATGAAGCAGGTGCTGGGAATAGAACTGAGATGGCAAAGCTCTCAAAAGCCAACTCACCACTAATTGCTAGATCAGCCTTCTCATACTCCCACTCAAAACAACCCTCAAAGCAATCATCTCTAAAATCTTCCAATTCTATCCCTAAACCCAACCACCCACAACTCACCCACAAAACCAATTCAATTACCCCAAAAACCATCTCAAACCACACCCAGTGATACACCCAGAAGGAGAAGGATGTTGAGGTAGAGAAGAAGAAGAAAGAGGATGAGATGAAGATAGTCTACCAATCTCTGTGTTCTCAAACTTAAAACACCTGAGCCCAGAAGTCAACATGATCACACCTGAGTTGCAAATGCAAATGGTGAAAGTGAAGATTGAAGAAGTAGAACATAGAAGCAGCATGATGAGCATTTCTCAAATGGTTGACAAGGACTTCCCTCAGTCCTCATCCATTAAGAAATGAAGAAAAAAGCTCTGAGGCTGTACACTCTTAGGCATACATTCCAACATCAAAGAGAAAGAGTGAGAATTTGGCCAGACCCCAGGGTAAGTTCTAGAATACACAAGAAGAACATACCAGTAGATATCATGGCCATGTGGAAAAGACTTTGAATGCACAATTGTGTTGGCTATGGTAGTCTCACCCTGGGAGATTATAGAAGAATTCAAGAGAGACACAACTCAAAGACAACCCCTCAATCTTACTTGAGAACAAAATGATCAAGAAGGGGCTGTTATACAAGAGACTTGAAGATCTTCAAAAGAGTGAACTCCAGTTGTTGCTAGAAGGCTCTCATCTGAAGAATTCGAATACAGAGATATCACAACTGTTGAGTTGAAGAAGAAGATTGAAGATAAGATAGTAGGTCTGTCTGAATATTATGGCTTGAGTTCTTCTTTGAGGGAGAAGCAGAAGAACTCACCAAGGAGGAACAGTTGTTCTCCTTCAGGCCTATGCAAGAGAGTCTTACAGACTCATCAATAGGAATTATGTTTCATGGTTGGGACAAGACTCTGTGTCCAGTTTCCCCAAGACAGAGTTCCTTCCACACTTAGCCAATCAAAAGATGAGAAACCTTTTCCCAGCCTGTGCTTACATGATTACCTCTGAAGCTGATCAAGAGGGTGTTTCTGCCAAAGAATAAGTGGGATCATCAATAACTTAGAGGTTTGGCTGCATTGGTTCAGGGGGAGTTTGTTAGACCAAAGAACCAATGAGCCTGATAAGAAAAACCTCCAAGTCCCATAGACATTACAACTGCTGAAGAAGATCACAACAACTGAAGACATCCCTGATTACAAGTGAAGACAAGTCTGAAGACAATCTGAAGATTCTACTATAGACAAAGTCTGAAAGTAACTATAAAGACAAGTCTGAAAGTGAAGTACTGAGACAATGTCTGAAGCTATCAACTGAAGACAACGTCTGAAATAAAGTCTGAAGAACAAAGACAAAGACCAAGGATCATTAGTGTCACAATAGCTGAAGTTATTAACTTAGTTGTGATGGTTTTTCCTTTTCAGTACTTGTAATTTACCTTTCATACTTTTATTCAGTAGTTTTTAGTTCTTGTACTTAGCATTCTTTGGGACTTGATCAGTTGTTGAAACATTCTCAGTAGTTGCATAGTTTCTGTTAGGACCTGGTATTCAACTGAAATACCTAGAGATCACGTGTATACCGGATCAAATAGTGCGGAATCCTATTTGATTGGTGATCCAATCAGTGAGAACACACGAAGAATCAATCAAGGATTGAAACTAACGTTAGAAATCGATAAGGAATCGATCTAATGTGTTCTATGAACTTGGAGAACGATTTGGAAAGTTTCTGGACGGCTAGGGTTCGTATGGAATTGAACTTGAACGAATCTCACTGTTTTTCACAAATTGAGTTGTATTTATAGGTTGGCACTCTTCAATCGTGCGACTGAACCATTAGTTTGGTTCAGTCGTGCGATTGAACCATGCGGTTGGTTCATTCGTGCGACTGAGTGTTCAGTCGTGCGATTGAGCCAATCTTATGTTCCAGTCGTACGACTGATCCAGTCTCCTGGTTCAGTCGTGCGACTGAGTCAATCGTATGAGGTTCTTTATGCTTATGGTTCATTCGCATGAGCCATTCGCATGGAACTTCATTAAGTTAAGTTTGAATGTTTTTGTTAATTAATATATTATATGTAATCATTCAAGTAATCATAAACTCAATCAATTCATTTACGACTCATTAATGAACTATTAAACGTTATAACCAACAGACTATCAACATCAGTTCATTAATCATACCAAACAAGATCTATTACATCACATATCATGATCTAGGAACATACATGTATCAACAAACTCCCCCTTGGACCTAGATCTCTCTAATGTCTTGTTTTCTTCATTACCTTCTCATATTTCTTGTACTTGTCCTCTTGTGTGACTCCCGCGTGAATATCAAACGCAAAGCAAAGTCGTATAACATTTTGGAATTGGAGGGCTTGTACAATGTCTTGTGTGTCATAGAACAGTGGCCACTTGTATAATGTATAGACATCATTAGCAGACAAGTTGGTTAGCCACATTGGGTCGAATACCCTGACAGTATCCATTTGATCCCCTTTGTTTAGAACTATGACAGCTTCAGCAGTTCTCCAATCATAGTACCACCATTTGAAGTGTGGAGTGAAGTCCTGTGGCATTTTCCTGAGAGGAATTCTCGACATAGTGCGAGGAGGACTCCACTTCAACACAATCTTAGGTTTTCCAGTAATGGCATCCATCTCAGACCTTCTAACATACCTTGTTGGTTGTTGAGGTCTGAAGTTAATCCATCTGGTGTGGTACTCTTTCTTGAGGCAGCCTCAAACCAGCCTGACATTTCCTCGTGTCAGCATACAACAGCTTCAACTTGACCAGCTGGTTGAGCTCAAATCCAGGTAGAGTCTTTAGATCATGTGGAAATCTAAAGTACTCTATGCCCTTTTCCCTCTTAACGGCATAAACGTTAAAATCATCAAAATAGGCCCATGCTATAATCCTGCCTGACACCGTAAGATGTTTCTTGACGCTGTAGAACTTGGTGTAGGCATCCCTCTTCGGTGCATCACATTGGGCTCTGACTTCCTTAAAACATTCAGCCCATTCAGCCTTTCGAATGTATACTCTTCGTTTGAGGCTTGGGCTGTTCCTTCGTTCTTTCCTGCTTCCTGCTCCATCTTGTCCAGTACCTCAAACATATCACTGACTAGGGACTCACCCAGATTGGGGACCACATTACCCGCGTTGTCAGCGTATTGAGGGTACTCTTCAGCAGCAATATCTTCAACCTCAACTTCATCAACGTCGTGTAGTTCGTCGTCACTGGTTGAATCAACTGTTGGAGCATCCTTGACAATATCATCAGGATTGAGTCTGAACATTTCTGCCAGTTGCTCGTTAGATAGGTCGTGAATTATTTCACCTTCTTCAGTGTATAACTCACTGACCTTCTGACAATCTCTTGCAGATCAAGAATCATTGTGAGTTGAGACTTGACCTGTTGAAGGGGAGCAATGTCAAACTCATCCCTTTGAAAGTTTGGATCTTTTGATTTAAACATTCAACACATAAACCATTAGTAAGTGATCAAACAGAATTATATCAATTAGTATATAACATTCAACACATAAACCATTTGTAAGTGATCAAACCATATTATATCACTTAATATTAACATTCACCACTTGTTTTTCATTCCATGATCAATCACAAAATAAATAAATACTAAGACATCTAATCTGTACTTTTGTCTTGAATCCTGGGCTCGTCGCTCGGAGGAGCAGAGTGGTAGATGGCTGATCCTGTCATTCTCGATCTTCGCTCTTGACCAAAGCAAACCGAGTCTTCAGCTTCTCCTTCTCAGTCTCTTCATCATATCACCATCATCATCATCATCATTTTCTCTTTCTCCATCTTTATTTTAGAGGTTCCTCCTTTGATCCTTTTAACTTTAACAAAATGGACCTCTTTGCCTTTTCCAACTCTTCTATCTGCTTACCTGATGTGACGCTTTGTGCTCGGAGTTGGTCCCTCTGTGTTCTGAGCAGCCAATTTCTGGGCCTGCTCTTAATAGCTCGATCCTGCTCTGCGAGTTTCTGCGATTGTGCAGCAGTCAGGTCGGTGAGCTGGCGGATCTGAGAGGTCTTTTCCTCATCAGCCGCCAGCAGTCGTAGCACTATTCTGTTTAAGGCTGCCAGCTGTTCCTCTACCCCTATTGGAGGTAGAGGAGATCGAGAGGTGTGTGAGGGGTAGGCTGAGGGCTCGGTTTGGTGGCTAGTGGTGGTGGTGGAGGTGGTGAATATCGGGTAGGGTCTGGATGATGGTGGTGGTGAGTGTGGGGTGAATGTAGTAGTGGTAGCAGGGGTGGTAGTGGTGGAAGGTATGGGGGATGTGTTGTGGTTGCTGTGGGGAGAGGTATGGTGGTGGAAGGTGTGTCTGCAGAGGTGGTAGTGGTGGAAGGTATGGGGGATGTGGGTGATGAAGGTTACCTTCCGCTTTTTCTTTTCTGACCATGGGGTTGAGCCATCCGTTTTCTCCTCGTTCCCCTCGAGGTGGATGCTCCCCCTTCAACCCCACCTGAGGACTCCGGAGCATATGATGGATCCGTCTCTGTATCTCCGGATCCTCTCGGTTGTTCACCGACAACCCTTAACCCGTGCTCTGTGGGAACTACTTTCCTTCCCACAGTCCGAGTCAACGGCTCCTCATCAGATTCATCTTCATCTTCCTCGGTAAGCACAAAATCTTGATGGAATCCTGCTGACTCAGTTACCTCAGCAGGTGAGCCAGACACCGAGGGAACAGAGTCAGACATGGTGCCTCGGGATGGAACAGCCTCATCCTCGATGTCATCCTCCTCAGAGTCATCAGTAGGGAGGACAATCGGCTCAACATCGGAGTCACTGTCCTCGTGACGCCATTGGCGTCTCCCTGGTGCCACATAGCTTTCATCTGCTAAGTGGCCAATCATTCTCTTCACCTGGGGTTTAATCTTCTTACCCTGTAAACTCTCATTCTGCCCAGAGTCGTATCATCCATTATTTCCAGAGCCACTCGTCATGACTCTCTTTGGGCAACTGCGGCAGCTTCTCGTTGAAGATAAGCTGTAAGAATCTGGGTACATACAGAACCCCTCTTTCCCTTTACCTCCAAATTCTCCACCAAGTAGGAGAATATCATGCTGGAAAAACTAAAGGGGTGGTTCAAACCAGTGCCACGTAGGCATTTGTATCTGGTCTGAGAGGTCGTCAAACCCACCCCTCCTTGAAGCTACACACTTTAGAATCACGTGAGCTAAGTACTTGTACTGGGGGCTCAGGTTGCTCTTGTTGAGCACCTGAGTTGATATCCCAGCGTACTTTAGCCTGAGGAAGCATCCTCTTACAGTCAATGGATGTAGTTTTGTAGGATGATCAGCATCCTCCCCGAACTCCAGGACCCTCTGAATATCGGCGGCATAGATCTCAATACCATGTCCCAGTATGGAGCTCCTGATACAGTAAGGCTCACGAGAGCGGTCCACTGAGGCATTTTCCCAGAATGCCTGATGGAGTGATCTGTAAGGTGTGCAAGGAGTGGAGATCGCCTTATAGATCCGGGACCGTCTCAGAAATGCAATTATTTCGGTAACTCAGCCCCGTTCCTGGTGTGTGATCTAAGTGGGCACAGATGTTGTGCTTGGGATTTATGGTCCACTTTTGCCATTTATCTGTACACACAAGACATAGAACTATTAATACATATGACATGAAAACTTCTGTTCTAAGTGTAAAGTTGAAAGTCATTTTGATTCATTCGTGCGAATGAATCATGCGACTGAAGTCATTCGCCTGTTTGAGACATGCGATGAGTTCAGTCGGGTGTTTGAGACATGCGATTGAGTTCAATCGCTGATTGAGCCATGCGATTGAGTTCAATCGGCTGATTGCTGCGTTGAGTTCAATCGCTGATTGAGCTGCGATTGATCATCGCTGATTGATGCATGCGATTGAGTTCAATCTGCCGACTGGACTCATTCGGGTGGTTCAGTCGGTCGAATGATCCAATCGCAAGGTTCAATCGTGCGATTGAAGTTCATTCGAACGTCCAGTCGCTCGCCCCACTGTTCGATCACCTGTGGGTCGAATCTTGACCAATCTAAGTCTTTTAACCGTATGTAATGGTCCATTAGCCTCGTCTACTTGTCACTAATAACCTAGTCAACTCAATTTTAACATATTGCTTCATTTACATAGGCAATTAGGTCGATTCGCAGGTCGGTTCTTGATTTAATCCAATGTAGATATTGTAATTCGGTGGGGTACTGATTTTGATAGGTTCAAGGAGTAGTGTACCTGTAAAACGTCACTGGAACGAAGAATCTTAAGCGCACAGTATATCAGAATCGGAGGCAATTTCGACAGGGTAACGGTAATGAGCGCGATTCGGGGTTTTTTCGGGAGTGATGAGTGATATGCGATCGATTAAGACCTTTAAATACTAAACCTAGGTTCATTCGGCCGACTGGCCTCAGTCGCTCAGTTCAATCGGGCGACTGAGGTTCAGTCGTACGATTGGCCTAGTCAATCGCATTCAGTCGGCCGACTGAGTCTCAGTCGGTCGACTGACTCATTCGGTCTCCTTCATTCGCCCCTTTAGTTGACCGACTGAGCCTCAGTCGGTCTCCTGGTTCATTCTCCCCTTTCCATTCGGTCGAATGAAACAATTTCATGTCCATTCGGCCGATTGGAAGCCATTCGCATAACCATGATCCACTAGTGCGAATGGGTCACACTTTGTGAGTTATAGTCATTTTCACATTTACTATTCAGACCTTTTTCACTTTTGATAATAACCTTGTAAGCTCTTAACCAATTCAGTCACTTCAGACGTGACCATTTAAATTTTAAACCATGTGGCCATCTCAGACATGACCCTTTTAGGTAAGTAATTCCCTTCTGATTTCCCTGATGTAGTCCGACAGACACACAACTAAAAAATAAACATAGTAACTTAACCTAACTACACACAAAGTTTATGTTTGGCTTTTTGTGAGAGATAAAACCCTAAGATGAAAATCTAAGGGATTTGATTAGGAGTAGACAGCTTTAATTTAGATTGATCATATCTGGACCAAATCAATTTTGGAATCATACAGGAATATCAAATCATTTTGGGACTTGTTATAAAGCTCTTTGACGCTTAAATTCTCGGTATTCATCCAGAGTCGTTAGCAACATAAGGAAATCATACTGAAACTCTTAGATCTTCACATTGAGTTGAACTTTTGAGAAGGTAGCCACTAAGATTGTCAGTATATTTGTCCACTTAAATCCATACACAGACTTTTGACGCAGACTGGTGACTGATTTAGGTTTAATTATTTCAGCTAACATTTGTGGATCCCACACTTATATGGTAATCAACATTCCTCAGAGGTTTTGAGCGGTCTACGGGTATTATTACAAGAAGAGACTATTCTTAGAGCTTTCAAAGAGAAGCCTGTCCTCAGGTCAGTGCCATCGCACAGCAGAGAGGCGGCAAACAACAATGAATTCTAGAATATCTAGGTTATGCTTATCCTCAGGTCAGTGCCATCGCACAGCAGAGAGGCACACAACCTATCTCCTTGTTAGAGCAGCTTACTTTTATTTACACAAAATGCACCAACAACATGAGCCATTAGCTTTATTGCATTTGTCTTTCATTTTTCTTGCTTTGCTCTAATTTTGGTCATCCGCACACTTTTGTGGCGTTTAAGTGCTCATTACCCCTTATTGGAATATATTTGATTGTGTTAACCAGTGATAAGATGGAAATCCACAGTCAGCTGAACAGCTTAGTTTGATCTTGAGATCACCAATCAGGTCTAATTGTCTATTGTGTTAAATCTACCAACATATCATTTGTGGTCTAGCAGCCTCTAAGTCTACTTTCTTTGTGTCACCTTAGGAGTTGCCAGTTTTCTATCATTTTCCCGTTTTATATTGCTTAGACTACGCAGACTTATACTTTGAACTTTTGCATCTTTTCAAACCTTGAGTTTTAAAATCCCTCTTGATTTGTTCCTGTGTACTATCATATTCCAAGGTATTGAATTAGTATCACAGACACAATCTACCTTATTTCAGCTAGTTACCCCTTCTCCCTCATTTTTTTTTTTTTTTAATATTAACTTGCTGACATATTCTCCCCCTAAAATACTAAAATCATTTCGGATTTAATTATTTTGGATTTTAATAAACAGCAAGGTAACATGACATTAAATGTAACACAAAAAACAGATAACATAAGATAAAGTAAACTTTAACGAAACTACATCGGACTATACATTTTGTCATCAGGAATTACCTCACTTTTCTTTTTAACGCCGTTGACCTCTAGCAAGTATGAAAACGTGGTTTATCAAAGGCTTTTGTATAGAGGTCAGCACGTTGAAAATCAGTATTAATTTTAACCACATCTATTAAGTTCTTTTCAAAACAGTCTCTTATGAAGTGGTATTTAATACCGATGTGTTTGGTCTTAGGATGTTGAACCGGGTTTTTGGTTACTGCAATTGCAGCAGAGTTATCAACAAAAATAGGAGTAGACGAAATTTCAAACCGTAATCCCGCATTTGCTGTTGAATCCAAATGATTTGGGAACAGCAACTTGCAGCAGCAACATATTCGGCTTCACAGGTTGACAATGCAACCGATGTCTGCTTCTTACACTGCCATGTAACTAATCTTCTCCCAAAGAATTGACACCCTGCTGATGTAGACTTGTAGTTCATTTTGCAGCCTCCATAGTCCGAGTCACTATACGCTGTGAGCTCAAATCGTCATCATGAGGATACCACAACCCCAGGGTGGGGTGTACCCTTTAGATAGCGAAAGATCCTTTTGACCCCGATTAGATGATTGACCTTAGGTTTAGCCTGATATCTGGAACATAAACATGTAGCATACATGATATCAGGTCTTGAGGCAGTGAGATACATGAGGGATCCAATCATTCCTCGGTACATAGTGGCATCTACAAGATCTCCACTCTCATCAGGTGCTATATCATGATTCGTAGCAAGTGGAGTCCCAGCAGCAGAAGCATTCTCCATGTCAAAGCGACTGAGAATGTCTCCTACATACTTGGTCTGATGTAGAAAGATCCCATTAGGTGTTTGATCCACCTGTAACCCGAGAAAGAACTTCATCTCCCCCATTGCACTCATCTCAAACTCTTTCTTCATCACTGCTTCAAACTCTTTGCATAACTCTTCGTTCTTTGACCCGAAGATTATGTCATCAACATAGATCTGTACAAGCAGTAGGTCACCATCCTTTTCTTTAATAAACAGTGTACAGTCAATGACTCCCCTGCGAAAGCCGTGTTTCACAAGATGAGTCGAGAGTTTCTCGTACCAAGCTCGAGGAGCTTGATGAAGCCCATATAAGCTTTGTCGAGCTTGTAAACTCTATCCCGATGATAAGGGTCTTCAAATCCCTCGGGTTGACTGACATAGACTGTTTCCCTTATTTCACCATGAAGGAATGCACTCTTCACATCTAATTGGTAGACTTTAATCTTCATGTACGAGGCATAGGCGAGAAGATACGAATAGCTTCCATCCTTGCCACGGGTGCAAACACTTCGTTATAGTCAATACCCTCGACTTGGCGAAAACCTTGAACCACCAGTCGAGCTTTGTTCCTTATGATGACTCCTTGGTCATCCTTCTTACATTTTAGTACCCATTTGGTGCCAATGACTTTAGCACCTTTAGGTCTATCTACCAGTGTCCATACACCTAACTTCTTAAACTGCAGAAGTTCTTCTTGCATGGCACTCACCCACGCCTCATCATTTAGTGCTTCACTGACATATTTGGCTCAATGCGAGACAAAACAGCGATAAGCACCATCATGTATGTAACCCTTCTCCATAACTGAGGCGTAATCAGCTGAGTATAGCTGATTTCGGGTTTGTACTCCTGATCGGACATCTCCAATAACATTGTCAAGGGGATGATAGACGTTTAGTCGTGATCCTGGAGTGTCGGCACAGTCACCTCCGAACCAAGATTGTGCACATTTTGTCTGCATCTGAGGAGGTTGGAGTTTGAGGTTCCGAAGTCGAGGGTGCATCACTTGTGGATGCTTGTGGACTTTCAGGAACTGGAACCTGTTCCTCCTGACCGTTCTGGTCATCTGCTTCAGTTTCATCTTCAGAGGAGGAGTCACTTTCATCGACTACTCCTTCTGGCTGAGTAGATGACTCGCCCTGTGTGCTGGATGGAGTGTTTAGTATATCATACATCATCCTAGTAGCTAACTCATCATCCGAGGGAGAGAGAGAGATGTTGAAGGATTTGAAGAATCCATCATAATCGAAGAAGTATGCAGGTCCTTTGCCTGTAGGGGTGTGGTATATCTCTGAACGTCGACATTACACCACACTTCTACAAGACCCGTTGAGTTATTGTAAACTCGCTTGTTCGGTATGTTGTATCCTAGAAAAATTCCTTCAACTGCCTTCTCGCTGAATTTTCTTCTTGTGTCTTCTTCAGAAGTGTACACGGTGCGCCAAAAGGTTCAAGATACTCCAAATTCGGTTTGCGTCTTGAAGTAGCTCATAACATGTCTTTCCGTGGCGCTTGACTATTAGGACTCTGTTCAGTGTATAGCAAGCATTTGCCACTGCCTCGTTCCAGAATTGGATAGGCAGTTTCGAGTCTGCCAGCATAGTCCG
Source organism: Flaveria trinervia (assembly GCA_025506515.1). Lineage (NCBI taxonomy): Eukaryota > Viridiplantae > Streptophyta > Magnoliopsida > Asterales > Asteraceae > Flaveria > Flaveria trinervia. Next base: position 73,660,028 of record CM046444.1, read on the forward strand.
GGCTGTTTCTATCAAGCTCCTGTTTTCTTTCCTCAGCAACTCCATTCATCTGAGGTGTGTAGGCAGAGGTGAATTGATGCACAATTCCTTTTCCTTGCAGTATGCCTCCATCCCTTGATTCTTGAATTCTGTCCCGTTGTCTGAGCGTATTTGTCGAACTTTGAGCTTGTAGAGTGATTCCAGTGTGGTTACTAATTCTTTGAATGTCTCCAAAGTTTCTGATTTTGATTTCAGAAACATTACCCAAGTGAACCTTGAGTAGTCATCAGTGACCACATAACAGTACGCGTCGCCTGCGATGCTCCTTGTACTAACTGGACCGAACAGATCCATGTGAAGAAGCTCAAGAGGAAGTTCTATTGAATGAACTTTCTTTTCCTTATGAGACTTCTTTGTCGTTTGCCCTTCTTGCAAGCTACACAAAAGTCAGGAAGTTGGAAGTTCTTGACATTCACTCCTCTAACTAAATCCTTCTGAATCAAATGATTCATCTTCCTTTGACTAATGTGTCCCATTCTCCGATGCCAGGAGATGGAATCCTTCTCAGTAGCTTTAGATAAGAACACTGAACCTCATGATCCGTTGTGGCAGCTGTTGACAGATCCAAGACATAAAGGTCTTTATATCTTGAAGCAGTCATCAGAACTTGGTCTTCTGGGATCATATATTCTTTCTTCAGCACGTAACACTTCTGATTATCGAAGACGACTTTAAATCCTTTATCACAGATTTGGGACACAGAAAGTAAGTTGTTCTGAAGTTGTTGAACGTAGTTCACTTTATCAAACTTAACTTTCTGATTTCCCACTTCTCCCTGAGCTGTGATATATCCTCCTTTGTTTCCTGCAAAGGAAACATGCCCTCCTTTTATTTGTTTGACGTTAGATAAAAGGGCGCTATTTCCTGTCATGTGCCTGGATGCTCCGCTGTCTATTATCCACGTGTTTGTGTCAGCACTATATCGAGCACCCTGCGCATACAACGTGAAAGGATCAGTTTAGGTTAGGAACCCAAGCTTTGACTGTCTTGGGTTTCCCTGAGGCATCACTCATCAAAAACTCCACCCATTGACCCTTAGAAGGTGAGGGTAGCTCAGGTTCTTTCTTGTTATTAGTATCAGACACGAGGGTGGATTTTTCTTTCCATAAGCCAGATTTGTGCAGTGCCTGTTTATGATAAACAGTCGTCTGGCTTACAGGTTGAACTTTAGGGTCACTAGCTCTTCTAGGTGGAGTTAGAGAACTCCGCTTAGAAGACCTAGGTCTAGAGTCCAGATATCAATCTTCTTCCTAGGTGTCTGATAGAAATGACAGTCAGAAGCAATGTGTCCACATTCTCCACAGTTGTAGCATGACCTGCTATCAACTTTATGAGTAGACTTTCTTTGTGGAGAAGTGCGTGACACTCTAGTAACATCAATCACTTTAGTTTTTGACTCTTGGATGTTTGATGTTTTCTCTGGTATAACAAATTTTACTGATTTAACCTGTTTTCCTTTTTGGTTAGCTGGTTTTTGACTTGAAGCTTGTGAAAAAGTAAAGTTTGAAGTCCTTTTAGGTTCTGATTTGACTCTATTTGACCCTGACTGTAAATTAACTTTTTCAAATTCATTTTCCAGGTTAACACATGGCAATTTACCTTTTGCCTTTGAAGTGGCCTCCTTTTGTTTCTTACCAGATTCAGTAGATGAACATGAGGTGTCTGGATCAGTAACAAGAGGAGTGGTCACCACATGATCCTTGATGGGGTTATTATTTACTGGTCTAGACTTGGTGTTCATCAAGGTCTCAGGTGGTGGTGGAACCACTTTGTAGCCTAATCCCTCCCCGTTATTCCTTTCTCTTACTAAGTGTTGAACTATGTGTGAAGAACTAGTCCAACTATGCAGTTTCTGTTTTAATGAATTTACTTCGACTTCTAAAACTGCTTTTTGTTTCTTAGTGTCTTCTAGGGAGTTAAGATAGTACCTAATGTCGTTTGCTTGGTTAAAAGCCACTACTTCGGTTTCCCGAAGTTGTTTGGTCAATAGGTCTATCTTTTCTTTATAACACTGCTCATTTTGTTTTAGCACTCTATTTGCCTCAGTACACAGACGTAAATCTTTTACTAAGTTATCATTATGGTCTAATAACCTAGCAAATTTGTCATCTATGCTCTTCCTAAACGTGTCACAATCTGAACAAGCATGGTTATTAAAAAGTCGGTCAGTGGTACTTACCTGAGTTGGTCCAGAAGTATTAGCCATCAGTGCTGCATCAGATGATTCTGGTTCTGTCGACTCTGGCTTTTCAGTCTCTGAGGTGGAGACTTCCTCATTTGGCTTGTAGCTGACCTCGGCTGCAGTTGTTTCTTCACTATGTGACATTGCAATTTCAACTGCTATATCTCACCTTCACTCGCAGTATCATCGTCAATGTCCTCGACACTGGCAATGTTAGATTCTCCTGGTGAGACAAACCTGAAACTCCAATCCTGTCCTTCATCATCATGAGCAGTTAGTGCTTTAGGGTCCTTGTTTGATGAAGTAGAATTAGAGGGTTGCTTGTCCTGGCGACTAAATGATGAGAACGGGTTCCCATTCCCCGTCTTCTTTGGCTTGACACATTCTCGTTTGAAGTGCCCCTTCTCACCACAGTTAAAGCAGGTCACTTTACTCTTGTCGAAGCCAAAGGTGGTGTCCTTAGTAGCAACCAAGTTTTGTCCAGTCTTTTTCACAAACTTTTTCGCCCTTCGAACAGCACTTGCTAAGGCCCACATTATATCCATTCTTTCGAGCTCCATCTCATCCACCTGCTCGTAGTCCTCATCTGCCAGATGGCAGTTTCCAATCTCCCAGCAACGAGTCCATCATATGAATGAACCACTGCTGCTAGGAGATCCATATGCTCTCGTGCTACTTCCACGGTCACATTACTGAAGTTCTCGGTCTTCAGTTTAGTAGCGTTAGCTTCTGATCCAATATGATGGGTACATGATGACCCAGACGTGTCTGATCCAGAAGTAGAGGCATGTGAAGGACCTGACGAGCTAGACACAAAAGCAGTCTGGAGAGGTGCTCCAGATGCCTTTGCTTGAGGTGTGGCGTTGTATAAAGCTGGATTTTGTGTGTACGAAGACTTCTGAGCTCTATACTTCATCCTTAGTGCTTCTTCGCGCAACTTAAGAATGAAGTCATTTATATCCAGCTTTACAAGGATACCATTCTGTCTCAGGTTAGACACGAATGTAGCCCACTTATCCGGCAACCCGTCTGCGAAGTTGCTTACTTTTTCTTCCATGGTAGTAACCACTCCATGGTATGCAATTCGCTCATCAAGTGGTAGAATCTATCTATGACGTCGTCCAAGCTTTCATTACCAATTGAAGAGAAGTTATCGAATTCCTTCTTTAACTCCTTTGCTTTGATTGCCTTCAATGATGCATTACCATCATATCTCTTCTCTAGCGCATCCCACAGTTTCTTGGATTGCTTGTTCTCGGAATACTGGTGGATATGTCTTTGGGGATCGACTGAGTGATCAATGCATATACTCTTTTCTCTGCATTGTACTTTACTTTCTGCGCGTCGGTCATCCCGCTTAATGTTAGTTTAACCCCATCAGCTCCCACCGGTGTACTATAACCTGTCTCAATGGCTTCCCACAGATTAGGATCTACTCCATTAAGGTAGATCTCAAAACGTTGTTTCCAGTGGGGAAACTCATCTAAAGTCAAGAGCTTTGGTGGTTTATTGTGATTCCCCACCTCACTCTCAAGCAGCAACAGATTCTGTATCCTTGAGTCTTTCCCAGCAGTAAAGGCTGACATCTGATCTTCCATGATGAATAACTTATAATCTAATCAAACAAACTTTTACTGATGTGACTGAAGGAGGCGACTGAGCTAATCGTGCGTATAAGCTCTGCGATTGGTTCAATCGTGCGAATGAACTGGGCGATTGGTTCAGTCGTGCGAATGAATCTGGTACGTATGAGCTATGCGAACGAATGATTCAATCGGCCGAATGAAGGTGCGACTAGGTCCAATCGTGCGTATGAGTAGTACGAATGGATCCAGTCGTACGAATGAGTCAGTCGTGCGATTGAAGCCGCTGGTTTGCGAAAATTTCTAGGTTTGACGTTTTCAGCCGTAAAAACTCGAAATTTTACAAGTTCTGATTGCCTGAGTCCGTAGAAACCACACGTCGATGAGCAGGGAACTTCCAAGATCACTTTTGATGCCAAAAATTGCGTTTTTAGTGTAAAACACAAACTTTATGCAATCTTGATTGAATCAACACGTAATCACGAGCCAAAAGCTCTGATACCACTTGTTAGGACCTGGTATTCAACTGAAATACCTAGAGATCACGTGTATACCGGATCAAATAGTGCGGAATCCTATTTGATTGGCGATCCAATCAGTGAGAACACACGAAGAATCAATCAAGGATTGAAACTAACGTTAGAAATCGATAAGGAATCGATCTAATGTGTTCTATGAACTTGGAGAACGATTTGGAAGGTTTCTGGACGGCTAGGGTTCGTATGGAATTGAACTTGAACGAATCTCCCTGTTTTTCACGAATTGAGTTGTATTTATAGGTTGGCACTCTTCAATCGTGCGACTGAACCATTAGTTTGGTTCAGTCGTGCGATTGAACCATGCGGTTGGTTCATTCGTGCGACTGAGTGTTCAGTCGTGCGATTGAGCCAATCTTATGTTCCAGTCGTACGACTGATCCAGTCTCCTGGTTCAGTCGTGCGACTGAGTCAATCGTATGAGGTTCTTATGCTTATGGTTCATTCGCATGAGCCATTCGCATGGGAACTTCATTAAGTTAAGTTTGAATGTTTTGTTAATTAATATAATATTATATGTAATCATTCAAGTAATCATAAACTCAATCAATTCATTTACGACTCATTAATGAACTATTAAACGTTATAACCAACAGACTATCAAATCAGTTCATTAATCATACCAAACAAGATCTATTACATCACATATCATGATCTAGGACATACATGTATCAACAGTTTCAGTTGTTTGTATATTCTGTTATATGTCACTATCAATAACATTAGCAGACGTCACATTCCTTTATAAGGAATGTTGACCTATTGTAACCTTGTGACTTTCGCCACCACGAGCATTTGACTGAAATTTCCTTTTGCAGAATTCTCTCTCTCTCTATACCGTGTACTATTCCATGAATCTCATTGAGTTCTTGCTAAATTGTCTATTCAATTGTTCGATTCTGCTGCAATCTACTCTATTTATCAACTTAAATACTGATCCTAACAACATAGGCTGCATAATCCTTAAGGGGAGTATTGTTGACCCTGAAAGGACTATGCATCCAATTAATGGGTGATTTGATGGTCGTTTGCTGGAATCCCATAAGTCCAAGAAGAAATGCGGATGAAGATCTCACAAGAAAACCAAGTATTCTTCCGCATTTGTCAATGCGGAGTCCATAAAAAATATCGACAAGTACTTGTCTTCCGCATTCACAAATGCGGAAGACCATTAGTAATGCGGACAAGACTTTGTCATCTGCACTTGCCAATGCGGATGACCAGGCAATGCGCAGAAGTATTTGTTCATCCACATTACCAATGCGGAGACAACATACTAATGCGGATGATCAAGTGGAAATGCTAATCAAGTCAAATCATCTGCATTTGCCAAGGCGGGTGAACAAGCAGAGATGCAGATCATGACTTAGACTAGTTATGATGTAAAGGGCAGGGTAGTTTAGTCAATTTGTAAAAGGCATCTTGTCTGCCTATAAATAGAATAGATAACCTCATACATGAGGTGATATAATTTTAGACAATCAGAATATTTGTATTCTCTAGGTGCATTATTACTTTTCTTGCTAAACCCTAGCAGTCTTTGTAATCAATCACCTTTATTAATATATACAAAAGCATTTACGAGTATTTCATCTGCATTGAATGTTTCTTGACTTTATGATTCCGCCATTCAATCATTAACTCAGTCATTATATTCGCCTTAGTGAGAATCACAATCTCACTAAACCAGTCATGTGCTTTGTAGTGTGGATAAACTGTTAGGGGTTAGCTACTATGATTATGTGTACCAACAGGGATCGCAATTGTTGTCGATCACATGGAGCTCTTGCTTTGTGCAATCTCATTTATGATGAAGCGAAAGATATGACAAAATGAATGATAATGAACATGCTTATTAGATGAAAATGTTATGTATTATTTATGCGTGGTCATTCTATGATGAATAAATTTAATTTTCTTTTTACCTAGAACTAGAACTCACTCAGCAAAGCTGACTTTTGCATAATAGTTGGCATGTAAATGTTGATGCTGATGATGGCACCACGAAGCTACTTGGGAGCTATGGATGGCATTGCTGTTTATGAAATATTTTATTGTAATTTAAGAACAAGTACTATGCTTTGTTTACAATTAATGGACAATGTATGAGTACAATATGGTTTCTAAGTTTTAAATGAATGTCTAATAATTTCTGCTACAATGTTTTTGTTATTAAACTGGTTTTATGCTATGATTAATCAACTGTGAGGCTTCCCGGGAACGGGGCCTTACAAGTTGGTATCAGAGCCAAGGTTTAAGAGAATTAGGTAAACTGTTTTCAAAATCTAAACTTAAACTGAAAGTGGGACCGAATGAAGGATGCCAATCCAAGTAGCTACGTGCCATCGGGTAAAAGTTTGAGGTAAATTGTGATTATGTGCGCATGCTATATGTTCTATGTGCTTCTAGATTTGAATACTGACATGTGTGAGGATAGTGATTGCTTGGGACAAGATAGTAAGGTGAGTAGTTAATCACACATGGCCACTGTAATTAAGGACTTATCGTACATATAATGATGTGAGCAATTATCTTGAATAAGGATTTTGGTGTTTGAATCTTATAGGAATTAGTCATGGCCGGTAGAAAATTAGGGAAGGAAACCTGAGGAGGTGCTCGTGACGGGCGTACTACTGAGCCACGTGTCACCAGGAGCAAAGCAAATGCTCCCGAGATTGTTCACGAGGAGTCGAACCTCCATAGTCACTGGAGTGGGGGGATCAGCCACCCTCAAATCTACCATGAAGGAGGATATCGCTAATGAGGTCTATAATGTTATGCAGAATGTGTTACCATCAGTGGTGACTGAGGTGATTAAAGCAGTTAGGGATGGAGAGAAAGCTTAGAAGCAGGGGAAGGAAAATGAGAAGAATTCAAGGAAGTCCACTGGGAGGACTAAAGAACTTGAAAAAGGAGCCATCAAACCATAAGGTGGTACTTAATGATGATTACAGTGATGAAGTGTTCGAAAAAGAGACTACAAAGAGGTGTAACTATGGGGCATTTCAAAGGTGCAAGCCCCCGACCTTTGACGGTAACGGCGATGCTACTGCCGCTTATCGTTGGGTTAGAGAGACGGAAGCGGTACTAGAAATTAGTGAGTGCAGGGAAGATCTAAAAGGTAAGTTTGCCACTCATTCTTTCGTCAACTCAACGTTGTGCTGGTGGGACAATATTGTCCAGGCTGAAGGAATGCAACTGATAGCCAAAATGAGGTGGTTTGAGTTGAAGGAGTTAGTGCTAGAGGAGTAATGTCAACATTGAGAATTAGATTTGATTCAGAAAGAGTTCTTGTATTTGGAGGCTAGGAACATAACTCATCAATAGTGTATCTCCAAGTTTAATGAGCTTGCAAGACTTGTGCCAGATATGGTGACTCCTGCATCCAAGAAGATCAAATGATACATACAGGGTTTGCCCGTGGATATCAGGAGGCACATGATTGCAGCCAGACCAAGCATGTTTAGGTCTATGGTGGATTTAGCTGGGAGGTTATATGATGAGAGGGACCCAATGCCTGTGTAGAAGAAGGTGGAGAAATGGAATGGGAACAATAATGGAAATGGGAAGTGTTGGACCAAAAGAACAATGAGCCAAGATCGAGAAACCTCTAAGTCCCACATGATATCAGAACAACTGCTGAAGGCTTCATCAGCAGTTCGACAAGTGCTGAAGACTTCAACAGTTGAAGATCAAGTACTGAAGGCTTCAACAGCTGAAGACTAAAGTGCTGAAGCTTAACAGTTGAAGAACACAAGTGCTGAAGCTGAAGACTAAAGTGCTGAAGCTTAACAGCTAAAGAACACAAGTGCTGAAGCTGAAGACTAAAGTGCTTAAGCTCAACAACTGAAGAACTAAAGTGCTGAAGCTCAAAAGCTGAAGAATACAAGTACTGAAGCTGAAGACCAAAGTACTAAAGTTCAACAGTTGAAGAGTCCACAAGTGCTGAAGATCAACAACTGATGTATAAAGTCTGAAGACAAAGACTGAAGACATCAGCTGATGACATCTACTAAAGTCATCAGCTGATGAAACGTCTGAAGTTCAAGTCTGAAGACCAAGTGCTGAAGTTTCAGTAGTTTGTCACAACAGCTGAAGAGTACTTCTTCAGTAGTTGTGTTTATTAGTAGTTTTATGTTTTTACTTTCAGTAGTTTTGTAAAACGACTAAAGAGCTTGTTCTTCAGTCGTTGTAGTTTCAGTATTTTCTTATGAGTAGTTTTGTAATAAGTAAACACTTAGCTTCTTGTAAGAAGATGTCAGCTGCTTGACATCTTCAGTAGTTTTAGTGTTTCAGTAGTTTGTTAAATAACGGTTAGATGTCACTATCAAGTGACATCAGCCTACGTCATCTTTCCTTATATAAGGAAGAATGACCTAAATTGTAATTTAGCGAAAGCCATGCCAAAGCGTGTGATTGAATGAAATATTCCTTTTGCAGAAACTTTCTCTCTCTATAACTAATTCTGTTCATTGCTATATCTTTGGTATTCTTGCTCGAATTGTGCTAGTTGGTACTCTATTCCGCTGCTGAAATCATTCGAATCGATCAATCTAGATGCTGAGATCATATCAAATAGTATTAGAGCTGGTTAATCATTGATCGATCTAACAATTGATCATTGAAACTGCTCATTTGCTCTAAGTTTGATCGAACTAGCAAATTCGCACGAATCTGTTATTGAGATTGAAGTTATGTCGCTTTTCGCTATTTTAATTGAGGTTCTTAGTGGTTTTGAGCTAAATTTGTTTTGCTTATCTTGAATTTGTCTCAATTTTCGAAAATGACTACACCTTCTAATGATCCACACAATACTGGTTCCTCAACCAAGCCTCTGATGCTGGTTAGGAATGAGTATAACATTTGGCAACGAAGAATGCTCCATCACCTGTCTATCAATAGTTCAGGTTGTTGGACATCCGTGGTACATGGACCACATAAGACAATGGTGAATCATCCGGAACCAAATCAGTTGATTCCAAAGAAGAAGGAACAATACTCTGATGAGGACAAGAAGTTGTTTGAGATTGATGCTAAAGCCCATGGAATTCTGGCCATGGCACTGCCTAATGAAATCTCTTCCGGGCTTATGCATCATGAAACTGCTCATGACCTTTGTAATGCACTGAAAGAACAATTTGGTGGCACTGATGAGGTCTTACCAAACAACAGGGAAATCCTCGCCCAACAGTATGAGACTTTTGCTCATAGAAAGGGTGAGACTCTGACTCAGCAGTTTTCATGTTTAGTCTCTGAGTTGAAAATGGTTAAACATGAATACACCAAAAGCCAAATGAACCACAGATTCCTCATATCACTGCCTGAGAGATGGGACACATATACAATTGTCCTACGCTCCAGTGCAAATCTGGATAGTCTATCTCTCACCCAACTTCACGGGAAACTGCTTACATTCGAAAGAGAGATAGAGCAGAAAAGGAAACTGGCTTCATCTGGTAAGCTCACTGAAGACTTTGTACCAGGCAACACTGCCTTGGTTGGTCATGAGTCAGAATATGCTTCATCTGAATGCCAGTATGATGAGCATATTGATTTCTCTTCAAACACTTCTGATTCTGCATTTGTGAGTGTTGATAGTCAGTTTACTGGGTGTAATAATGACAATCTATGCTTCATCATGGATGAACTCAAGGGGATTGCTGATGATGACTTAGAAGAGATGGATATTTTGAGCCAAATGGCCTTGATAAATATCAGATCTCAGAAGTTCAACAAAAAAACTGGAAGAAAGTTCCCAGGACTCTCTGGCAAAACCAAAGTTGGTTTTGACAAGAGTAAGTTAAGGTGTCACAAATGCCACAGGCTTGGACACTTTGCTAGAGAATGTAGATCATCTGGATCTAATTCTTCTGCACCCTTTGTGACTTTCCCTGGCAATAGTCAACAACACAGAGGGCAACATCCTGTCAATTCTGGTCATCATTCTCAACCACAATCTCCTGCATATTTTGTTCCTCAGGGTCCAATGCCATATCCTTACCCTTGTTATTAAATGCCACAAACCAGTCAGTTCAAGCACCCATTGCTCAACAACCACATGCTCTTCCTGAGCCTCAACCATCTCAATCTCATCAACCTCCTCAACCTCAACAACACAGTTTCTTCACCCCTAGAGTTGTTGACTGGAGCAGTTTACCAGATGACATCTCTGGTCATGAACAACTGCTCACAGGTGCTGGTCAACATGGTAGTGATAGTCCTTTTAGGAATTTGGCACTTATGTCTCTGGAGTCTGCAGATGGATCATCCTCAAATGCCTCTTCATCACAGGTATCACAGGTATCCTCTGATGCTAAGGCCAAATTATGTTCTAAAACATGCATAGCAGCATTTGCCTCTATTAGAGAAGCAAATGTAGCTTTAATTAATAAGAACATAGAGCTAGAAAAGATCATTTCCAAAAGAAAAGCTGAGTTTGAGTCTATGCTTAAAGAGAAAAATGATGAGATTTATAAATTTAAATGCCAAATCACTGATGATAAGGCTAGGGAAGAGGTACTTTTAGAAAAGTACAAAGACCTCAAAGAAACCCTTGCAGTCACCCAAGTAGAGTGTGATCGATGGGTACAATCATGCAAAGGTTTTGAAATGCTTCTAAGTAAGCAATCAGCTTCCAATGTGAAGTTTGGCATTGGTTATAATCACACTGCTCCTCCTACAGATTTTGCTTCAAGAGCAGAAGTGAAATCTGATGGAGAAAGCAATAACCAATCCTCCTCATCATGTTATTCACTTTTTGATAGAGCACCATCAGAAGTTGAAGTTAGTATTATTCCCTCGTTGAACCTATCAGCTGATCTTGATGGTTCAAATACTGACACTCAGATGATCAAAGAGTTGATCAACTCAGGAGTTATTTCTGGAAGTCCTGAAAGGACTAGAGAGCACGATTTAACACCTGAAGTTCAAACTCCAACTACTGTCAGCACTGAAGAGAAGAAAACTGTCAGTAGAAAGGGTTTGAAGACTAGTAAAGAGGAAGTCAATAAAGCAAATAGTGCTTCCAAAGTGCTGAAGAACAAGTCTTCAGTAGTTTCATTCTCTTTAGTTGATGATCACATAAGATGAAGAAGAAACCATGTCAAATATGTGGTTTGTTCAATCATCTTACAGATGATTGTTGGTACAAAAGAGGATCCAAACTCAAACATAAAGAGGAAATTAAAGAGAAAATGGTTAAAATGAAAACTGAGTTTGAAGTCACATTTGTACCAGCAACATCAAATCCTGTAACTCTTAAGTCCAAAAAGAAATCCAAAAAGGAAGGGATTAAACAGGTAACAACTGAGATTGCTCAAAAGAAGAAGGTGCAACATAGGAACTTATCAAACTCCAATGCCAATGTGTCTGAAGAGCTGAAAGCTTTATCACAAAATAAGACTCAGTTGGTTATGATGGTTCAACATCTATTGGGAAGAGTTAACCAATTAGATGCTCCTATGTTGAAACCATAAAAAAGGAGGTCCAAGCCAAAGGATTCCTCTTCTTCACCATCTTCTTCATCTCAGGCTGTTGTTTCCAACAAACCTGTTAGTTTACCATCTGTTGATGAGAACAGGCCCAAAACCAAAAAGGTTGGGTCTCAAAATCTAACTAATTTGTTGTGTTTTGCAGGGTTCTTCAACATGCCACAGAGGCATCTGGTATGTAGACAGTGGAGGATCCATGCATATGACAGGAAACAGATCACTTCTTAATGACTACTCTCAAGGAAGGAAGGGGTTTGTGTCATTTGGCAATGATGCAAAGGGTTACATCATCAACAAAGGCTTTGTTTCCAATGGGGAAATAAAGTTTGATGATGTTAACCATGTGGAAAATCTCAAGTACAACAATCTTGAGTGTCAGTCAAATGTGTGATAATGGCCATGTTGCTCTTTTCACCAGTCAGAACTGTCGGATTCTGTCATCCAAAGTTCTAAGTTTGATTGATAAGGTGTTGGATGAATACACTCTCCTGAAGGCCAACAGGACCAGAAGAGTGTATGCCTTAGATCTTTCCAAGAAAATAGATCTCAAAGGCCATCCTTGCCTATTTTCCAATGCTTCCCCTCAAGAATCTACTCTATGGCATAGAAGGCTGGGTCATGTTAATCTCAAAAACATAAATCAGCTGATAAACCATGGTTTAGTAATGGGACTACCTATGAAGGAGTTCAAATGTGAAGATAACTGCACTGCTTGTTTAAAAGGAAAACAACACAAAGCTTCATTTCCCACCATAGAAGAACCTAAGTCCACTGCCTGCTTACAGCTTCTTCACATGGATCTCTTTGGTCCTGTGAGAGTGATGAGTATGGATAAGAAGAAATACTATCTGGTAATTGTGGATGATTACTCCAGATTTGTATGGACTTTCTTCTTGCATTCAAAGGATGAGGCAGCTCAGAAGATTATCAACTTTGTGTTGTATGTTGAGAAGCAGTATTCCCTCTCAGTCAAGTGTATTAGAAGTGATAATGGAAAAAAATTCAGAAACAATACACTTGATGAGTTCTACCTCTCAAAGGGAATCAAGAGGCAGTTTAGCATTCCAAGAACTCCTGAACAAAATGGAGTAGTGGAGAGAAAGAACAGGACCCTTATTGAAGCTGCAAGGTCCATGTTGGCTGATTCTGGACTGCCAATGACTTTTTGGGCTGAAGCTGTCAATACAGCTTGCTATGTATAGAATAGAGTTCTAGTAAATCAGAGGTTGATGAAGACTCCATATGAAGTTCTTCATCATTTGGCCCCTCTAATTTCATTCTTCAGAGCTTTTGGGTGTCCTTGTTTCATTCGCAACACACGGGATCAACTCCAAAAATTTGATCCTAAGGTGGATGCAGGGTACTTTGTTGGTTATTCATCAACTTGCAAAGCATACAGAGTCTTCAACTGCAGAACAAAGATGGTTGAAGAGACTCTACATATTAAGTTTAATGAATCTCCAAAGGACAAGATTCCACAAAGCCCTGTGGAGCTATTTGATTTGGACATACTACAATATGTTCCTTATCAAACTCCTGTTGTTGCTCCTGTCAACAGTTCACCACCTGTGGTACTGCTGGTGCTGCTGATGATGATGATAGCAGTACTCACCTCTTCAGGTTTAGTGACCAACTACCTATGTGCTCTAAACCTCATGCTCCTGTAGCTTCAGTAGCTTCATCCAAAACAAGTGCTAATGAGATTTCTGCATCTTCAACTTCATTTGAGTTGCCACCATCTACATGGTTTCAAGAGTCTACATCAACATCTGTTGCTGCTGAAGGTTCTACAAACACTTGCACTGATCTCATTGTTTATCCAGCGCTGAAGAATCACCCAATGTCTCAAATCATTGGTGATATCAATGTTGGAGTTTCAACCAGAAGTCAATTGTCCAATTTCTGCTTCTATGCTCTCTTCATCAGTCAGCTAGAGCCAAAGAGTTATCATGTTGCACTTAGAGACAATGGTTGGGTTGAAGCAATGCAGCTTGAGCTTCTTCAGTTCAAAAAGTAGCAAGTGTGGGAGCTTGTTCCTCTTCCCCCAGGTAAGTGTGCAATAGGCACTAAATGGGTGTTTAGGAATAAAACAGATGAAAATGGGCTTATTGTTAAGAACAAGTCCAGACTGGTTGTTCAGGGGTTTGCACAAGAAGAAGGTATTGATTATGATGAAACCTTTGCCCCTGTAGCCAGACTGGAGGCAATTAGATTGTTCTTAGCCTATGCTGCACTCCACAATCTTAAAGTTTTTCAAATGGATGTTAAAAGTGCATTTTTATATGGTAAAATAAAATAAGTTTATATGTGTCAACCACCAGGTTTTGAGGATAATAAACACCCAGAATGGGTATACAAGCTTGATAAGGCTCTTTATGGGTTGAAACAAGCCCCTAGAGCCTGGCATGAGACATTATCTAATTTTCTTCTGCAAAATAATTTCACTAGAGGCTCCATAGATAAAACCTTATTTATTAAGAAGGTGGATCAGCATAAGCTACTTGTTCAAATTTATGTTGATGATATTATATTTGCATCCTCTGATCCCCAGTTGTGTGATGATTTTACAAAATTAATGCAAAGGAAGTTTGAAATGAGTGCAATGGGAGAATTACAGTTCTTTCTAGGCTTGCAAATCAAACAAAAAGCTGATGGAATTTTCATTCATCAGTCTAAATATACAAAAGATATTTTAAATAAGTTTGATTTACAAAACTGTATGCCCTGTTCTACTCCCATGTGCAACAGCACACGATTGGATATTGATCAGAAAGGTAAAGTTGTTGATGAAACACTTTACAGATGTATGATTGGGTCCTTGATGTATTTAACAGCTTCTAGACCAGATATTATGTTGGTACATGTGTTTGTGCTAGATTTCAGGTTGCACCTAAAGAGTCTCATCTGATTGCAGTCAAGAGGATCTTTAGATATTTGCAAGGTACACAATCTCTAGGTTTATGGTATTCCACTAGGCACTCTTGCAAATTAGTTGCTTTCTGTGAGAGTGACTATGCAGGGTGTAAGTTAACCAGGAAATCAACTTCTGGTGGATGTCATTTCCTAGGCAACTGTTTGATTTCTTGGCAGAGTAAGAAACAAACATCTGTTGCTATGTCCACTGCTGAAGCCGAGTACATTGCTGCTGCAAGTTGTACATCTCATGTACTCTGGCTTCAAAATCAACTTTGGATTATGGCATCACAGAGACTAAGACTCCGTTATTAATGGATAGTTCTTCAGCTCTTTGCATTGTCAAAAATCCAGTCCAGCACTCTAGGACCAAACATATAGAAATTAGACATCATTTTATAAGAGATTGTTTTGAAAAGGGTCTAATTAATCCTATGTTTGTGCCTAGTGCTGATTAGCTTGCAGACATTTTTACTAAACCTTTGGATAGTTCAACTTTCCACAACCTGGTGTTAAGGCTTGGTATGCTGCAGCTAGAATAAGTGACAACTACTGATGATCTCAGTAATAAGTACTGATGATCATTGGTAGCCATGTCACATATAAGTACTGATGAGTTCTTTTACCCTCAGTAGTTTTTATAACTACTGAAGGCTAAATGCCTCACAAGTACTGAAGTACTTTATCTGTTCTAAACTATAATGTAGTTACAACTACTGATGTAGTTACAACTACTGAAATCAGTAAAAACAGATAAGTACTGACGTCCTATGAAACCCCTGAAAAGCAGATGAAAAGTCTGATGAGTAAGTGTTGAGGACAGTATGAAACAGCTGAAAAGCTAAGAATTGACGAAAACAGCTGATGAGTAATTTCTCTTCAGTTGTTTCTACAACTGCTGTTTCTAAACAACTGAAGCAAGACCACAGTCTTCAGTAGTTTCACAACTACTGATAATTAATACTAAGTCTTCAGTTGTTTACAACAACTGATGGCAAAACCACTGTCTTCAGTAGTTTCACAACTACTGATGACAAACACCAAGTCCTCGGTTGTTTACATTATATGAAGTCAAAACCACGACCTTCAGTAGTTTCATAAATACTGATGGTTAACACCAAGTCTTCAGTTGTTTTATAACACCTGATGACAACACCACCACTGTCAGTCGTTTTAAATCTCTGAAGGTTAATACCACGTCATCAGTAGTTTCAAACAGCTGATGACCACACCAAAACCTTCAGTAGTTTTCTTTCAGCCTTTTCCTATCCCACCCCTATAAATACCTGTCTTCTTCTCAAACGTTCCATTAGCCGTTCTTCTGACCTTCATACTCTCAAAAATGGCAACCATGAGTCTAAAACCCAGACATAATTGTGTCGCCTACCTCACGAAATCGGCCTTCTGCACAAAGTTTGATCACGCCATAGACCTAATGGCTGATTCTCAGTATAGTACTGCTCTGCTCTTAATCGACCATCTACCCAGAGTCACTAAGTCAGTTTTGGTCCAATGCCTACGTTCACACTGATGTGCCTTCCGGCCAAATTTCTGTTGGTCATTGGTCAACCAAAAACAAGTAGAGGTTACACCTGATAGCATTCATCGAGTGCTAAATTTACAAGATGCTACTGCTGTGACTGAGTACCCGAAGGGCACAACTGATATGTCCTTCATCAACAATGGGTACGACGGAAATCTTCGAGCTGCTACCGTACTGAAGAAGAACTTCCCTCATGCTGAAAGACTGATATTTCATATGGTGAATGTTTGCTTAGCCTCAAAGACATCCTCATGGGATCAAATGTCTTCTCGGTGGCAACAGGTATTATATTCAATTCTAGAACACCAACCTTTAAATTTTTCATAAATTGTGTTTCTAGAAATCAAAGATCTGGCACAAAAACCTGTGGGAAACAGATGGCTATTACATCGCAGGTTTCTCATGGCCATAATTTTAAATGAATTACAAACTGATGGCCTTGTTGGCCTTGGAGTTCCTACACCAGCTGTTCTAGGTGAGGTATACTCCAGGCATAACTCCAACCAATCTCTCAAAGAAGCTGCCCGTTAGCTCAAACACAAGCAAAGGGAACCCACATCTTCAACTGCCAGATCCAAAGTCCCCACCAAGCCAAAATCCAAACCCAAACAAGCTAATCAGGGTGATGAGTCCCCTGATGATGCTCCTATACCACCCAAACCGGATAAACCTACTTGTTCAAACCCTCCAGTAGTGTTACAGACTCAACCAGCAACAGCCGCATAGGTATCCTCTGAAAAGGATCCTGTTGCAACCACTTCAGGGGAAACCACATTACTGAGACCTCTCTCACTTGAGGAGGTTATCATTAAAGAGCATCCCTCTCCCCGGATGCAATCAACTTCTATCCCCTCTCCCCATGAAAATGCCCCCAAAAGTCCAACCATTATAATTGCTAATGTGCTGACTCAGCTACATGCCTCTCCTCCTCCCCTACAACCACCAACAAAGGGGAGAACAACAACAATTAAGGAAGAGGATACACATGCTTCTGACAACCCACAGCACCAGGGTTTAAATGTTCTATCTCCTGGTGTGGATATGGAGATCAGAACATCTGGTCAGGCTGCCACCTCTTTTGAATCAGCATATGATCAGACTGAGGTTGGTAACATAACTAAGTCCTCACCAGAGGCAACAGCTGATGAAGGACAAAGTCCTGAGGCTGGAAGTCCCCAGTTCCAAGACAAAAGGGCACATGCTACATCTGGTCTACACCCAGTGCATGTACATCCTGCTACAAGCAAGAGGTTAGGTGATTCAGCATCTGCTGATGATGACCTGGGCTTCTTTTATGATGTTCTTGCCCAGAACATAATCCTAGAGGAGGAAGTCAGTAGGCTGCAAAAACTACTTGACCAACTCTCTCAGGGAGAAAGACCATTTGCCACCACATCAACCCAACAGATGGCACCTTCCTCTGAAGGTCACTTAAACACACAGCCACTAAAAGAATCTCAGCCATCTGCCTCTGTTTCTGGCACCATTTCTCAGGACCAAAACCCCCCTGAGCAAATGGATGCTATCCCTCAAAATCCCCTATCTCTCATCACAGATAACTGAACTTGTCATTAAAACTGCTGACGAGAGACTTTCTTCTGTCTTACAGCATATGGTGGAGGATGTACTGAGACAAAAGCTTTCTGCTGATCAAACCCTTAAAACCAATGCACCCAAAAATGGGGAGATTCTAGCAGTGAAAGCTAAATGAAAAAGGATGGAGAAGGAGAAAGAGAAAGAGAAGGACAAAGAAGTTGAAATAGAGAAGGACTGTGTGTATGAGACCGAGAAAGAGAAGGAGAATGAGAATGAGAAGGGAGCTGAAAAGGAGAAAGTACATGAAAGTCAAGGACTTTCATGTCATATAAAAGAAAAAGAAAAGTGCTGAAAAAGAGAAAAACTTGAATTAAATGGTTAAAGATGCTGATGCTGAACACAACAGATCAATGGACAATATCATTGATGAGCTGTTTAGGCAAGGTTTCAATACTGAAAAGCTTCAGAGGTGATAACTTTAGGAGTGGAGAGGAGAGGATGAGGATTGAGGATCAGTTAGGAAGACGGGGAAATACTAGTGAAGGAGGTTCTTGTAGAAAATATGAAAAGGTCATTGAAGGGAGTGTAGAGTTGGGACTGGAAAATATTTTAAATTGGGGGTGAAGGCCACTATGCTAAGGATTGCAAGGTGGTGAAGTGTTACCAGTGTGGCGAGTTGGGACATGTGGGGAGGGACTTCAAGAAAGGAAAATCAGGAAGATCAGGAATGGTTAAAGTAAGAAATAAAGGAAAGGGTGACTGTTTGAAGGCAAAGGCGAGGGCATTCAACATAACTTACGAGGAGCCCAGGGAAGATCTAGAAGTAGTTTGAGGTACGTTTTTGGTAGACCATGAATATGCTTCAGTGCTCTTTAATTCTGGTGCTACTAGGAGTTTTGTGTCTGCTGCCTTTTTGGTAATGATCTTTAATTTCTGTAATGAGATATTGTAACCCTTTATTAATTTAATGAATTATTTGGCTATAATGATTCAACTAATATTTCTATTTTACATGTTTAAAATCTATGAGTAAAATATTTACTCAGAACGTTCGTAGTTTTTCATGCTTGTTGGAACAAGTATGAAGGTAATGCTACTATGAACGTGGATTGGTAGATATTCATATGGATGAATATAGAGCAAAAGGTTGATGCCAAAGCTCATAGATATTTATGGGATGCAAATAATGGACTGACCTGCATATCAAATATTACTACATGAAATCTTTCTCATTGATCATAAGTAATTTTGAGTGAAGGTGAACATCATTTGGTATCCTCTGACCTGAGACACATATTAGGTCTTGATATTTATCGAATATTTTACTTTGACTTAGCTCTTCGTTGTTCTGAAACATGGCAGTACATAAGTCTGTGTTCAGGTATGATATAAGGTAATTGTGAGAGACGTATGTAGTCAAGATGGGATTTGTCCCTCTTATTCGTTGAGAGTAAGATGTCTAAGGCCTGATAAAGTTAAATGAATGGAGAATGATCGCTCAGTGTCTCTAGAATTTAACATCACATCTGCGACAAAATGATAGATGATTGATTCACCGAAAACATTTCAAGGATGGTACTTGAAGGGGATGATGTCATTGATTGACACTTAGTCATATGTATTAATGGTAGTAAAACGTTGTTAGGCGGTATTTACTGCTTGCATCAATCTTCTATGAATCTTGTGCAAGTGGGAGATTGTTGGATCTTATATGCCCAAGACACATACAAGATTGATGTGGTTAGTATGTTATGATCCAAGTGGTTTATGCTATCACTATCATATATAAGAGACTCATAAGGTCATTCTGGAACTCTTCTGAAGTGATAGAGGATGATTGTGTTAGGTCTTTATCTAGAAGGGTTAATGATGAGCATGCACTGATCATAACTAAAAAATCTGTGAGAATGTGTCTGTAGTTTGGTGATGTTGCAGATGCACCAATTGAGTAAGAATATGATAATATTACTACCTTCTTTGTAGAGATTGGATATGAAGGAGGTTTTGAAGCTAAACAGATTGTGAAGGGGTTGGTAGACTAGGCATGGAGGTTTCTGATCCATATCTATCAGCACTGTTTGTCTAAAAGGAAAACAGGATGGAATGATATCCCAGTTATTACTTCATGAGTAATTTGTGCTTTATGCACAAATACACCATTCAATATGTCATCTTATGTCTTCAATGGCCTATTATCCAACATACAAGATGGAATGAGATACAAATTCTTAATGTACCCAAAGTTCATCCAATGTCTCATAAATGAAGCATTCCTTAATCTAGCTGCTGATGGGGCAGTTCTAGATATTCCACACTATGATGCTAAGTCATATAAATACATCAAGAAGAGGGATCCTAGAAATTTTTATAGTGGAGTTCACTCTCCTCTTCGACCTTGGATGCTTTAACAGATTAATCTTGATCAAGAAGGTGCACAACAACAGGCTCCTGCTAATGAGCATATTGAAGAACAAGCTACTCATATTCAACACACTACTGATGAGCAAGTTGAAAACATTGATAGGCCAAGGTCAATGTCACCCTAGGATGGTGTAGGGGGTGATTCTCACACTGAACCTGAAATTTATAATTTTGCATCACCCCTTGTACCTCTACCAATCCCATCTTCATAAATAACCCCATAGCAAACACCTTACTCTTCACAAATTTCATCTCCAAAAGGAACCCCAACACCTCACAGCTCACGAAAACAATAACCATAAACACAACCCATTACTTTTCCACATCTATCTCCTATTCACCATTCACCTATCCAATCACCCCAACCATCCCTAATTGGTGACTCTTGCCAGCTCTTCAGAAAGATCCAAATCATCTTCTCATGAGGATGATAACCCCAACAAAATGCTTGTCAAGAAACTTGTCTCTGAAGCTGCTCCTGATAGTTATGCTAAATCTGGTGTCAACAAACCAGATGAGAAAGATGAGATGATCTCTGAACTTATACAGAAAGTAGCAAAGATGGAAAGACTACTAAATAGGAGATGAGGCATCATTGAAGACAGATTGGTGGAACTGGATGAGAAGGAAGCTAAGCTAAAATCATTGAATGAAAAATATGATTCTTAGAAGAAAGAGAAGGATAAAGAGATTGAGAAGTTAACAGCTGCTCTTAATCATTCAATAGAAGAAATCAGTGGGCATGTTGACACTCTTGCTATCCACACCATTGCCATGGAAGGGCAAGAGGAAATAATTGAAGAATAAACAGAGATTATCACTAATTTGTAGAATCAAATTGAAAGTCAAAACAAAATAATTTCTGAGCTTGAGATGTTGATTGAAATTACGAGAAGAGCTGAGCCTGAAGCAAGTGAAAGTGATGAGGAAAGAGGTATAGCTGATGAGATACAATCTTCTTCTAAAAGTGATGAAAAAGAAGAAGATACAAGTAAGTCAAAGAATGAAGAGTCAAGCATAGAGATGGTGTTCTATTCTGGAAAATCAGCTGCTACACACACTGAAGAATACGAATTTAAAGAGATGATCAATGCATTACACAGTTTCAAATCAGAAGAGTTCATTATTTATCAGGAGTTCTGGGATTTTGTAGCTGATCAAAGTACTTACGCTGAACCCCTTGTGATTATCCCTTAATTCCTTGTCCCTCTGGAGAAGGAGTTGAGCTTGCAAATAATCCCAGCTGTGTCTCTATCTGTTGAGCAAAAAGAAATGATGAGAAATCTATGTGAAGAAAAAGAGAAAAGGAAGAAAAAGTTGCTGCTACCCATGAACAAGTACAATCAGAGGTTGAATAAGTGCCTCAAAGATCTGAAATGCCTGAAACCTCTTGTGGTCCTTCACTTCAAACCTATACCAGAAAGAGAAAGTATTTAGCAGAGAAGGCAAAGGGCAAAAGAACTATACTCGAAGAAGAGCCTGTGAAGAAAAGTAAACAAGATGATCCATGATGCTTGGCAGCTATAGCAGAATTCATAGAAGAACATAAGCAAGCATAAGCTCTATTAAAGAAGCAGGCTATTTTTGTTGATGTAGAAGAAGGTGAGTTTGAAGGAGACTATGTGGCTAACGAGCGAATAGCAGTTGATAGTCCTATGAAAGAAGAAAGCTCAGTAGGAGAAATGGGGAAAAAGGTTCAAAAAAAGAATTTAATGGTTGAAGCTATGTATGTGATTAATCATGGATATGATCCTTATGAAGTCATTGGCATGACTTATAAGGGGATGAACGCAGAAAGGGAAAGGTTAAACAAACAGCTAGACCCTACCATTGAAACTGACTATGAAAAGACCATCTCACCTAAAGCCGACAAACCAAACCTATTTGTCATGAAGAAGCAAGTATCAACTGCTCAATTGTTATATCCTGATCCCTATTCCATGACTGATAGGGAAATGAAGAATTATTTATTAAGCCAAGGATTTACAAACAGGAAATTGGGTAACATGAAGACTAATTCAATGCGCCCTAGCATTCTATGACTGATTACGGAAACGAAACAGAGGCTTGAAGCTTTGGAAGAAGAGATCCTTAGCAAGAAGCCAAGATCAAGAATGTTTGCTCAAGACATGCCACTCACTCTTAGAGATCAAAACTCTCTGGTGCCAGTTCTTCATAAATATCCCGAGTGGTTTGCTGAGCCTTCACACTGAAGTTTCAAGAAGCCTCACCACTACAGAGATGATAAAGGCTGTGTTTACTCCAAAGGGCAAAACATATCAGAGAACCATTGCCAGGAAGTAAGATAGTAATTGGAACATGTTCATGGTCAATAGGATCTTCGAGCTAGTCCAATTCTTAGCAGAGTACTCTGCTCTAGTAAATGCCCTAGAGATCCATGACCAAAAAGAACTAGCTCAATTAGAACTAATCAATCACACTGAAGAAATACTTAGAATGTTCAAGAGAACGGACAAATTCCAGTCTTTGAAAGCCATATGCATGTGGAAAGACAGATCATTCAAAAACCCTCTAGAGAAGAGACAAACAAAACCAGCACAAGAGGTAGTGTCTCTAGAACTGAAAGTGAAACCAACAAAGGCATTAAAAAGAAACATGGTGGTTGGAACTCATTCTTCAATACCAATCTCCAACGTTTACTATGATGAGAAGACTTATGAGTTGGTGATTGAGAGGAAGTGGAGTGGGAAAGAAGGTGAAATCAGACTGTTTAGTGGTTATGAAGTGAGACTATTAGATCAATCTTACATACAATATATCTTCACCAGGCACTTCAGAGAGATCTCCAACAAACTTGGTGAAGAAGTTATGCACTTCTTTCTAAAGTGCATCAAGATACTAAAGATAGCATGTGACCAAATCATTGCCAAGAGGGAGAAAAGAAAGAAGAAAAGGACACCTTTGTAGGTGGGCAACATTGTAACTGGAGGTTGATGTAGATGGTGCTTTGTTAGTTCACAGGGATGGGCTGTCTACACTATCAATTTGGGAACCAGTTTCACTTAAGAAACTACCATTAGAAGCCATCCATGCAATGAGTCAAATGAAGATACACATGCTTAAAAGAGAAAAGATGGTTGATGCTCAAGACTTTGTCAACATGATAAAGGCTATACTAGACCCATCACAAGTTGAACCTCTACTCCCACAACAAGACCAAGCAGAATCCTCACAACCTCAATCACCACCCAAAAGTTGAAGAACATAGGCTGTATAATACTTAAGGGAAGTATTGTTGCACCCTGAAAGGATCATACATGCCAATTCAATTGATAAGTTGATGGCTGCTCTGCTAGATTCCCACAAGTCCAAGTTTTAATACGGATGAAGATCCTGTAGTAGAAGAAGAAGTATTGAACTTCTGCATTTGTGAATGCGGAAGGCAAAGAACAAATGCTCACAAGTGTTTGTCCTTCCGCATTAACAAATGCGAAAGACCAATAGTAATGCGGACAAGATTCTGTTCATCCGCATATGCCAATGCGGATGACTTGACAAGAACGCACATAAGTATTTGTTCATCCGCATTACCTAACACAAATTATCAACATACTAATGCGGATAATCAAGTGAAGAAATGCAGATGAAGTCCATCTCATCTGCATTTGCCAATGCGGATGAACAAGAAAAAATGCGGATCAAGACTTAGACTAGTTCTGATGTATAGGTTAGGGGTAGTTTAGTCATTTTGTAAAGAGGCATCTTGTCTGCCTATAAATAGAATAGAAAACCTCATATATGGAGTGATAGAAAATAGACAATCAGAATATATTTTGTCATTTACTCCCTAGGTGCATTATTACTATTCTTGCTAAACCCTAGCAGTTATTGTAATCAATCACCTTTATTAATATATACAAAGCACTTATGAGTATTTCTTATGCATTAAACGCTTCTTAATTATATGATTCTGCCATTCGATCATTAACTCAATCATTATATTCGATCTTAAGTGAGAATATCAATCTCACTACCAGTCATGTTACAAGTTTAACCATTTAAACTATAAAACGCAGCGGATATAAGGTTTAAACATGTTGTTAAGAATCTGAAAATATGAACCATTTTAAACCAAAACAAAACCCAAGAACAAGTATCATAAGTATGTGAAATCAAATGCTATCAAAACCGAAAAAAACAACCAAAGAGGTGTTCTTGAAACTACATTTCAAGAACAAGATGATGTAGTATAGATAAGAAAAAGATAATGATGCTTCTTGAATGTCTAGCCTCAAAAGGAGATGTCCTCAAGCTTGTATACCCAAAAGCTCTAGCAAACACTTAACTTGTTCGGGAGTAGAACACCAAGACCCAACTCCTTGAACAACTTGAAAATTAGCCAAGAAGTTCTTTTTAGTTCAGCCAAAAATTTTGAAATTTTCAGCCAAGGAAGGAAGAGTGAAGAGTTCTTTGCCTGTGTGTGAGAGTGTGTGCTAAAGTGAAGAGTGAAACAATGGTGATAGTCTTGTATTTTACCAAGACTAAAGGATCCAAAGAACACCACATGGGGCGGCCAAAATTAAAGGTTTCAAAATGGGTTCCCTCCTAAACTTATTTTTATAAAACTTTACACTCTTAACCCATAAGTTTATAAAATTAAAACCTCTTTTAATTTTATAACATTAGCACACTTTTATTTGTTATTATTTAACCCACTTAATAATGAAACAAGTAATTTCTCATGAACAAATTATCCATATAATGTTGTTCTATTAAAAATGCAATGATTTAGAAAACCCATTTTCTAAATTGGTGTGAATATTTATATGTTTGATCTTATCAATCAATAAATATTTCTTGGTGTTTGTTTAGCTTGTTATTGGGTATGACCCAACTTCGATCAGTACGTACTAACCACATAAATCTTATATGTGTCTTGGGTATACAAGATCTGACAATCTCCCACTTGCTCAAGATTCATAGAAGATTGATGCAAGCAGTAAATACAGCCTAACAACGGTTTACTACCCTTAATACGTATGACTATGTGCCATTCAATAACATCATCCCCTTCAAGTAACTTACTCGAAATGTTTTACGTGAATCAATCATCTATCCTTTTATCACAGATGTCATGTTAAATCTCAGAGACACAGAGTGATCATTCTCCATTGATTTAAATTTATCAGGTCTTAGGCATCTTACTTTCAACGAATAAGAGGGACAAATCCCATCTTGACTACATACGTCTCTCACAATTTCCTTGTATTATACCTGAACTCAGACTTATGTGCTGCCATGTTTCAGAACAGCAAAGAACTAAGTCAATGTATAATATTCGGTAAATATCAAGACCCAATATGTATTTTAGTTAAGAGGATACCAAATGATATTCGCCTTTACTCAAAATTGCATATCAAAGAACTAAGTCAATGTATTATACCTGAACTCAGACTTATGTGCTGCCATATAGTAATATTTGAAATGCAGGTGACACCAATATTTGTATCCCACAAATATCCATGAACTTTAGCAGCAACCCATTTCTCTATATTCATCCATATGAATATCTACCAATCCAAGTTCATAATAGTCTAACCTTCATACTTGTTCCCACAAGTATGAACGACTAGAAGACGTTCTAAGTAAATGATTTACTCATGGATTTTAAACATGCAAGATAGAAATATTAGTTGAATCATTACAACCAAATATTTAATTCAAGTAATAAAGGGTTACAATAAC
Source organism: Flaveria trinervia (assembly GCA_025506515.1). Classification (NCBI taxonomy): domain Eukaryota; kingdom Viridiplantae; phylum Streptophyta; class Magnoliopsida; order Asterales; family Asteraceae; genus Flaveria; species Flaveria trinervia. The sequence continues at coordinate 73,685,977 of CM046444.1, forward strand.
TAAATACAAAATTACATATCAAATCCAGTCACTAGAATATTGAAGTCCCATGGCATAAGTATGATTTTCATAGTTTCCCTTTTCAAGAAGCTTCGTGTGTGGGTCCATAATGTTTTGATCCATTTGAACTTTGCGAATACATATCTTTCCCTTTTCAACTTCATCCCATATCAAGTTGAATCTCCATTCAATGTGCCTAGTCTTTTGATGTGCACGGGGTTCCTTGATTTGAGCAATGGCACCCTCACTATCACAAAGAATTTCTAGGGGGTCCTGAATGGAAAGGACCACCCCTAAATCGGCAATGAATTTTTTTAACCATGCAACTTCCTGAGCTGCAAATGAAGCGATGATGTATTCTGACTCTGTAGTTGATAATGCCACCACATCTTGCTTAGAGATCTTCCAAGAGACTGCTCCTCCATTCAAGATGTAAATGTACCCCGATTGTGATCATGAATCATCCCGATCAGCTTGGAAACTCGCATCTGTGTAACCCTTTACTACGAGTTCCTCCTCACCTGATCCATTTATTAGGAACATATCTTTGGTCCTCCTTACATACTTAACTATGTTCTTAACAACCATCCAATGACTATTTCTAGGATTTTGTTGGTATCAACTTGTCATGCTCAAAGAGCATGACACATCCGGCCTAGTGCATATCATTGCATAAATGAAGGATCCTATAGTAGATGCATATGGGATTCCATTTATTTTGTCTTGCTCATCCTTTTAGCTTGGAGATTGAGTCTTACTCAATAGTGTTCCTCTTTGGATAGGTACCCTACCTTTCTTAGAGTTTTTCATCTTGAACCTGTTGAAGATCTTGTCAATGTATGCACTTTGATTTAAACCTATCAACCGCCTTGATCTATCCCTATAGATTTTTATTCCCAAAATATAGGCGGCTTCACTAAGATCCTTAAGAGAAAAATAGCTTCCTAGCGAGGCTTTTACACCCTCCAAGGTTGGAATGTCACTTCCAAATAGTAGAATGTCACTGACATACAATACTAGGAAAGTGATGATGCTCCAACTAGCTTTCATGTATACACATGCTTCACCAATGTTTTTGATGAACCCATATTTGATTTATCTCTTCATCAAAATAGTGAGTCCAACTTCTTGATGCTTGCTTCAATCCATAGATTGATTTCTTCAACTTGCATACTTTATTTGGATGTTTTTGATCAACAAAACCTTCTGGCTGGATCATATAGACATCTTCCTCAAGATATCCATTTACAAAACTAGTTTTGACAACCATTTTACAAATATGCTAATCATAATGAGAAGTTATGGAAAATAATATCCTAATAGACGTTAGCATTGCAACCGGTGAGAAGGTCTCATCATAATCATCCCCTTGAGTTTTGGTGAAACCTTTTGCTACAAGTCTAGCCTTATAAGTATCCAAGTTTCCATGCATATCGGTTTTCTTCTTGAAAAACCCACTTATTTCCAACTATCTTGGAGTTCAGAGGTTGTTCAACCAAGTCCCATACTTGGTTGTCATACATGGATTGCATCTCAATCTTCATGGCTTCAAACCATTTGTCACAATCAAAATTGCACATTGCATCATGATAAGTGGTTGGTTCATCAAAATCTACCACATAGTATCCATCTTTGAAAAATCCATATCTTTGAGGTGGATTACTAGTTCTAACAGATAAGCGAATGTTTGGTGTGTATTGATCAACTATTTGATCACCCTCAACATCCTCATGTTGAGTGCTAGTGTCAACCAAATGTGTATTGGTTTGTTGTTCTTGATCCTCCTTAAAATCCATTGTTCTACTACTAGTTCCTTGCATAAGGAACATAACTTCAAAGAACTCAACCTTCTTAGCAACAAACTCCTTTTGTTCCAATGGATCATATAAATAATATCCCATAGAATCTCTAGGATACCCAATGAAGATACCCTTAGTGGAACAAATTTCTAAATTGTTTGAGGTGGGGTCTTAACATAAGCCTCACAACCCCATACCTTTAAATATGATAATGATGGAACCCTTCCATGCCATATTTTAAAGGTGTCCTTTCCACTTTCTTGGTTGGGGCCATATTCGAAATACGGGCTGCAGAGAGCAAAGCGAAACCCCAAAATGATAGAGGCAATGAGCTTCTAGAAATCATAGATCTAACCATATCCAATAGAGTTTGATTTCTCCTTTGAGAGACACCATTCTGTTGTGGTGTTCCAGGTCGAGATAGTTATGTGACAATACCAAAACTTCTAAGATGATCTCTAAAAGTATCACTTAGGTATTCACCTCCTCTATCGATGCAGAGAATTTTTATTTTCTTGTTGAGTTGATTTTCTACTTCATTCTGGAATATTTTGAACATTTCAAAAATTCATCTTTGTGTCTTAACAAGTACATATAACCATATCGACTATAGTCTTCGATAAAGGTAATGAAGTTTTTTTTATTGTACCTAGTTATGGGTTTAAAAGGATCACATACATCCGAATGTATGATGCCTAATAAAAATTTTGCCCTTTCGAATTTGCCACTAAAAGGTGCCTTAGTCATTTTACATTGCAAACAAGATTCACATACATCAAATTAATCATATTTACTTGCTTTTAAAAGACCATTCTTTTGAACTATTTGTAGGCGCTTCTTGTTTATATGACCAAGATGGGAATGCCATAGATAGGTGTCACTCAAATCCAATTTGAGCTTCTTAGTGGTGGTTTGGTACAATGTGCTATCATATAATGTGTTTTCATGAACCAATTCATAAATACCATTAATAGGATTATCTTTAAAACAAAGATGTCGTTTAAAGAAAAATTAATTTCATTTTCATTAAGTGTCATAACATAACCATATTGTCTTAATTGGGAAACAAAAGTAATGTTCCTAGTCAAACTAGGAGCATACAAAACATTGTTCAAAATTGCTTCCAAACCATTTGGAAGCTTCAAGATGTAGTCCGCGTGGTCTTGAACTTGAACTTTTGCCCCATTCCCCATGTAGAGGCTAACATCCCCTTTGTTGAAGTCCTTACTTCTTTTGAACCCCTGCAATAAGTTGCAAATATGAGTTCCACATCTAGTATCCAAAACCCATGTGTTAGAGGATATTAAGTTTAGATCAATATGAATCATGAAAATTGTACCTGACGTTTGCCCGACATCCCTATTAGCTTGCAACTCTTTGAGATGGACCAGATAATTTGTTGCCCAATGTCCAATCTCCCCACACTTGAAGCATGTGTCATTTGAAGCAACCATTTGCTTCTTTTCCACTTGTTTTGGTGGAGGCTCTCTTACCACTCCCTTCCCTTTTCCCCTAACGTACCCTTTGCCCTTGGAAACATTTGCCTTGGGTGGGGGTGAGGCCTCTTCTTGTTTCCACCTTCATTGATGGTGACAACAGGTAAAACGTTTTTAGCCATGGCTGCCCTGGAAATTTTGAGCATAGAGTGAAGCTCACTTATGTTCTTGTCCCACCCGTTCATGTTATAATTCATGACAAAGTTGTCAAACCTTTTTGACATAGAGTTGAGGATCAAATCCGTTGCCAACTCTTTGAGATGGACAATTTAGCCTTTCGAGGCGGACAATGTGGCTTTACATCTTAAGTACATAAGATGAATCAAATTGGGTGTCATACATACGACATGCATGGAGTGCTCAAACCATTTCGAAGCGCTCTACCCTTGTTTTTTGTCGGAACGTTTCCTTCAACTCGGTAATCATGTCGTATGCTCCATCATGTTCATACTCCTTTTAGAGATCCGGAGTCACACTTGCCAACATGAGGCAAGACACTTGGACCGCGTCCTTAGTGTATTTCACCAAATTATTATAGGCCTCCTCATCCTCCTCATTAGGTTGATCGGTAAACGGATCGTCTAAAATGTACGATCGTTTCTCTTGCTAGAGAACTATACTCAAGTTTCGAAACCAATCTATAAAGTTTTTTTGGTTTAGACGTTCCTTTTGGAGAATGGTCCTTAGTCATAGTGAGTGAGCGAATAGGATATCATTATTTTCATTGTTGTTGGTGGCCATCTACATAAATTAACAAAGTTCAATTTTAGTGTTTTCGATATTGTTCATATTTTAATATTTAAAGCGCTTTTATGTGTCTTACACAAATTTAAAATTCTAGAATCCATATTCCATTAGATAGTGGTTCAGTGATCTTTATTCTATTATTTAAATTAACAAGGTGGTCAATGTTTTGACAATTGCAACCCTTTGCAACATCTAGAGGTATGGGATCGACTTAAACATCATATATGTGGTCAGCATGTTAATCCCATCAACACCTTTGTAAACCACATTGTAGGTGATCCATTAAACATGGTTTGTAAATCAAGTTACCTTACTTACACACACATGTGAGTTTTCTAACATATGTAACACCCAGTTATTTTTTTAAAGTCAAAGAAAGAAGAATAAGGTGAAGAAAAAGAAAGAAAAAGAAAGAAAAGCTAATTAACCCAAGTTGAGGGGTTAAAAGTGTCAAAATAACAAAAAGGTTTGAAAGTTGGTGGAAAGTGGGCATGGCCGCCCACTCTTTTCTTACAACATCCAAATCTTCGGACATTTTAGAGAGAGAAAGTGAAGATTCGGATTTTGAAGAAGAACAAGGAGAAGAGTCGAATTCAAGGTAAGAATTTGTGTGTTTATGATGTTCTTAACTGGTTTCATCCTTGGTTGTGTTCTTATGTATGTTGTGTGTGTTCGGTTGTATGTTTTTTATGGGTTTCTAGGTGAGAACTTGTAGCAATCGGGCTTTGAAGGAAGTCTAACATGAAGAGGATGCTATGGTGAGTTCTAGGACCCCTCTACATACTCGTTTTAACTGTTTTGGCTTGGAAATGCATGAATGTACATTTTTATAAAACTAGGGTTTCATACCCGTATGTATGTGCTGAAGGGTGTAGAGTTACAACACAACACACAAGGAGGAGATTAACTAAACTTAATCAAACAGTAAACTGGATTAACCAAGGTAAGACACTAAGAACACTAGTAATGTAAGAGACAGAACACAAAGAACACAAGTATATGGTTTTCAAGAATGCAGTATATTGCTTTCTCTATGCTCCATTACAAGTGTTACAAAGCATAATTCAAAGATACAAGAACATGACATACTTATACTACATCCTACAACCGGCTATACTTTGAAAGCTAGCTGGATACAATTGACTAGACACAAAACAAAATCAATTGTCGAGTCAAAAGGAAGATTGCCTTTTGACTGGTGACTATGACATGCCACAGCTCACATCCTTATCTATTACAAAAAGGATAAAGTACATGAAGTAGAAAGTTATAGACTCAAGATCTCAATGTATAGTTACCAAAAGCATAGACCTTTTCACCAACTCATGTAAGTTGGTGACCTTACAGAGGTGCAGCGGAAAGGTGTCCAGCTTTATGGAATGTACATCAGATAAAGTATGTGTTAAAAGTCTTCGGAAGAAATCTGTCTTCATGAGTTGATGCTTTGGAAGACTTTGTCTCTGAGGCTTTGGAAAACTTCATATTTGGCTTCAGAAGATATTGGTGTTAGCTTCGGACCATTTCACACTTAGAATATTTCTGTTGCATGTGTGAAACTTACTAAGCATTCTTCTTCATAGTACTTGTGCAACATGTAGGATGGACATTAGATATTTAGGTTGCATCAGCCACTTCATTAATCTCTACAGTATGAATGTGTGTATGATGCGGATGGGATTCGATTTTGGGTTATGTTTATGTTTTATGATGTTATGGTTGTGTTTCTATGGCTTATAATGTAAGATTTAAGATTAGAAGATGATAGATGGTGTTTGGGGACCGAATTATGGGGTTAAATGTAACCTGGGTTGCTCATGCGCCCAACCAGTAGCTCATACGCCCAACCATAAATAATTGCTAAGTGTTCCAAATGCAGATGAGTAACTTCATGCGAATGAAAAAATGCAGATGAACAAATGCAGATGAGAAAAAAGAAATGTGGATAAACAAAGAGGAAATGCGGATGAACTCTTAGAATATTTTCTGACTTTTTGGGGAAAAGTTTAGATGTAGGCTTTGACTTGGGAGGTTCCCGGGGGCATAGCACGTTGACTTTTTAAGGTCATAGATGATGTGATGGGCATTGTATGTTGAATGATGATGTATGATTGGTGCTTATGAATGATGGTATGTATGATGTATGTTATGTATCTATGATGATGTCGTATATGGTGATGTCGTACGTGTATGTTGATGTTCCTTATTATGTATGTTTATTTTTGTGTGGCTTTACATTGAATGTTAATGAATGAAATGAAAGTATTATGTAATGTAAAGTGGAAGATAATGAAAAGAGTAACGTAATGCAAGAATGCATGCATTAATGAACGAGAGAAAGTAAAGTAAGTCTTGCAAGCCTTGTATGTGGAACACGCCCAATGAAGGGTGTTAGTTCAACGGTGTGTGGGATAGCTACCCTAGAAGGATTCACACAGGGGTCTTTCTTTGTGATTGACCATTTCTATAGAACCTTCATCGCTTTCCCTAGGTACTGTGGTAAGGCTGTTGTGCGTGATGATAAGGGTTCTATGATATACCTAGGCCTAGTATCCACTTTATGCATGACAGTGGGGTATAGCACATGACAATGGTACACCTGAAGATAATTATGATAATGTCAATGTGTATGTATAATGCATGATCATGAACAATTGTAAAGAACGATTCTAATGGAAAGATAAAGTATGTTTTATTTTAAAACTAGAACTCACTTAGGAACATTGACCTTTCATTCATTTTCTAATTAGCAGGTGTGCATTGCTGAGGATGGCATGGGGCAGCTACATGGCATTTATGGATGGCATTCTATTGTTTAATGTTTTTGCATTGTAGTACGAACAAATGAAGTTCTGTAACGAATGATTTATTAGTTTGCAAAAGCATTTTTAATGAAAATGTTATTTCTAAATGTTTCGGATGCAACGTTTATTTCATGTTAATGTAATTATATGTTTTATGAGCAATGAATAGTCAGCTGTAAGCGTCCCGGGAACAGGGCCTTAGAAGTTTGTATTTGAGCCAGAGTTTAAGTGTAATGGGTAAATTTTCGACACAAACCATAACTTAAACTGAAAATAGGACCGAAAGGGAAGGGATGGTAGTCCGAGTAGTTATGTGCCATGAGGTATTTTCATAATGTTAACGGGTATTACGTGCGTATGTTATGTGATTATGTGTTACTCGTAGATTTAGATACTGATGTAGTGAGGATAGGTAACGCTCGGGGTATGAAGAGTAAAGTAAGTGGCTAATCACAACTGGCCATTATAATTAGGGACTTACTATACTTGACATAAACTAAGTTGTTCCCTTGAATGAACATGTTGGTTTTTGAATCTTTCAGTGTTTGTGTTAGAGGATGACCGGTGGTAGATCATCTAAAACTTCACGTGGTGGAGGTCATGGTGCTTAACCACAAGCTACGAGAGGAAGGCCTAGAGTCGAAAAGGTGGTTCATGATTATCCCGAGACCCCTCTCCGGAGGGCGGAGATGAGAGTGATAATTTGAAAGCCTCAATAATGGAGGATGTAGTTGAAGAAGTGCATCAAGTCGTACAGATGATCTTACCATCTATAGTGATTGAAGTGATTAAGGTTGTACGAGAAGGAGAGAGAAAGGAGAGAAACAGGTCCTCGGGAGAACGGGAGCGACCGGAGTCTAAAACGGTTCTCTCCGATGACGAAGAGGAGGAAGAAGAAGAGCTTGCGCCGGACGCGGAACGTGGCTGTAACTATTGGGCATTTCAAAGGTGTAAGCCCTTTACTTTTGATGGTAATGGCACTGTTGCTTCTGCTCACCGATGGGTGAGGAAAATGGAAGTTTTTCTGAATATCAGCGAGTGCCGAGAAGACCAGAAGGTGAAATTTGCTGCCCACTCATTTATGGACTCGGCTTTGTGTTGGTGGGACAATATAGTCCAAGCTGAGGGTAGTCGGGCAATTAGGTGAAAAAGGTGGTCTGAGTTGAAAAGGTTGGTGATTGAGGAGTTCTGTCCTCACAGGGAAGTGGATAAGGTGGAAAGGGAATTCCTACGGCTGGAGGTGGGAACAGTGACACATCAACAATACACCACCAAATTCAACGAAACGGCATGGCTTGTGCCGGATCAGGTCACGCCTCTTTGATGAAAGATTAAGAGGTACATTTAGGGCTTGCCGCTAGATGTCCGTAGGCACATGATCGATGCCCGACCGAGCACGTTTAGGTCAACGGTTGATTTGGCAGGGATATTGTATGGTGGTGACTGAAGGCCGCAACAAAAGTGGTGGTGACCGGAATTGGAATGGAAAAAGGTTTGGTTGGGGTGGTGCCCCGACGAGTAACAAGAAGGTACGAGTGGATGACTGCCATGTGGTTACACCTGGTGGAGGATCGAAGAAGTGTGCAAATGTGGAAGGGAGCATATCGGAGAATGTAGGTTGGGATCGAACTTATGCTTCAATGTGGGAAGACGGGGCATATAGCAAAGGACTGTCGTATGGCTGTAAGAAGTAGAGGGCTGAAGGTTCAGGGGTGAAGAAGACCTGAGGAGAAGGATTGAGGGCGAGCGCCAGAGTGTTTACGATGACGCGGGAGGAGGCTAAGACGGACCCTGATGGGTGACTGGTACGTTTCTAGTAAACCAAACTTTAGCCTCTGTGTTATTCGATTCTAGTGCTAGTAAAAGGTTTATTTTTGTTGCTTTCTATGCTAAATTGCCTTTTAGTTGTAGGAGTGTAGATGCACCCTTTAATGTAGAAACTGCCACAGTTAAGTCTACCAGGATTTTTAATATGATAGAGGGTTGTAACGTGCAATTAGAAGGTCATAAACAACCTGTTAGACCACTCATGATGACCTTAGGTGGGTTTGACGTAGTCCTGGGAATGGATTGGTTAGCGGACTACGAGGCGAACATTGTGTGTCGCAAGATGATTTGTTTGACAGTGCCTGAGAGGAGTTTGGTGACAGTTTATGGTGATCAAGTTATATGATTCCGAAAGTGATTTCGATGGCGGTGGCGGGAAAGTGCATGAGGCATGGATTTTGTGCTTACTTGGCCTATGTAAAGGACGTGGATACACCACCACCACACCTCTCTAATGTACCAGTTGTGTGTGACTTTCGAGATGTGTTTCGAGAATACTTACCAGGAGTGCCACCAAAATGCGAGATCTAGTTTCAGATTGATCTGAGACCAGGTGCCTGACCTATTGCTAAAGAACCACATCGGTTGGCTCCGCCTAAGATGAAAGAGTTGATGGAGCTATTGCAAAAGCTGCTTGACAAGGGGTTAGTCAAACCGAGTATCTCTCCTTAGGGTGCTCCGGTCTTATTTGTGAATAAGAAAGATGGTAGCATCAGGATGTGTATCGACTATCGTGAGCTAAATAAGTTGACAATAAAGAATGATACCCGTTACCGAGCATTGATGACCTATTTGATCAGCTTCAAGGTACCAGTTGGTTCTCGAGGATAGACCTTCAATATGGTTATCATCACGTGAAGGTTAAGGAGCAAGACATTCTTAAAATAGCTTTTCGCACACCTTATGGTCACTACGAGTGTCTCGTTATGTCATTTGGTTTGACCTATGCATGAGCTGCTTTTATGGACTTGATGAATCGAGTGTGTCAGCCAATGTTGGATAAATCAGTGATTGTATTTATCGATGATAGGTTGATTGATTCCAAGAGTGAAGAGGAGCATGCCGATCACATTCAAGAGGTGTTGGAAACATTAAGGATGGAGAAATTGTATGTTAAATTCTCCAATTGCGCATTCTGGTTGCGCGAGGTCCAGTTCTTGGGTCATGCGGTGAATCCTGAAGGGATTATGGTGGACCAGACAATGGTGGAGGCAGTGATGCAATGGAAGTCTCCAAAGACGCCATCCGAGATTCGTAGTTTCTTGGGTTTCGCGGGCTACTACAGAAGATTCATTCAAGACTTCTCTAAGATCGCTTCTCCGCTAACCAAGTTAACACGGAAGATGTAAAGTTTGTATAGGCTCAAGCTTAAGAGAAGGTGTTCGAGGAGTTAAGGAGAGGTTGACTCAAGCTCGTGTTCCGTCATTACCCGAGGGAAGTGAAGATCTAGTAGTTTATTCTCATGCTTCCTATTTGGGATTAGGGTGTGTGTTAATGCGGAGGGGAAAAGTTATAGCCTATGCATCCCCATAGTTAAAGGTTCATGAGGTTAATTACCCTACTCATGACTTGGAGTTAGTAGCTATGGTCTTCGCGTTAAAGATATGGAGGCACTACTTATACGTACAAAGTGCACCATATTCACCAACTACAAGTGCTTGAATTACTTCCTCGAGCTGAAGGATCTAAACATGAGGTAGAGGAGATGGTTGGAGCTTATAAAAGACTACGATTGCACGATCCATTACCATCCGGGCAAAGCCAACGTGGTGGCAGATGCCGTTAACTGAAAGGAGAGACCCGAGCCGATTCGGGTGAAAGCTTACCAGTTGATCATGACTTCGGATGTGATGAAGCAAGTTAAGGAGTTTTAGGATGACGCATTGAAAGAAGATCATCTTAACTCCAAAAGAATGAGAGGTCTAGTCGCGGAATCGGGTGAAAACACACTTGGTGTTAAGACCCGATTCGGGCGGATGTGGATTCCTCGTTTTGGGGATCTACGCTTGAAGATTATGGATGAAGCTCACAAGTCTCGGTACTATATTCATCCTCGTGCTAAAAAGATGTACCAAGACATGAAGAAAGATCATTGGTGGCCGGGTATGAAGCATGATATGGTGGAGTATGTGAGTAAATGCCTTACTTGTTTACAAGTGAAGGCCAAGCATCAGAAGTCGTACGGGAAGATCCAACCTTTGGATATATGAGAGTTGAAGTGGGAACATATCACCATAGACTTTATTTCAAAGCTACCGCGTACCGCGTGAGGATATGATGCCATATGGGTGATAGTGGACCGTTTGATGAAGAGTGCTCACTTTCTACCGATCCGTGAGACATTCATCGAGAGGTTGGCAGATCTTTTCATTACAGAGATTGTACCTCGTCATGATGTGCCAGTGTGTATTGTGTCTGATCGTGACACTCGGTTTACATCCAAATTTTGGAAGAAATTCCACGATGCTAAGGGGACAAGGCTACATATTAGAACGGCTTATCATCCTTAAATGGATGGTCAGTCGGAGAGGACGATTTAGACACTGGAAGATATGCTTCGGGCGTGTCTCATTCATTTTGGAGGAAGATGGTATGACCACTTACCGTTAGCTGAGTTCTCATATAACAATAGTTATCATGCTAGTATCGATATGCCTCCTTATGAGATGCTATATGGTGGGAGATGCCGAACACATGTGTGTTGGGGTGATATTGGTTAGAAAAAGTTAGGGAGTGTCGAGGTGATCGAGGCTACGACTTAGAAGCTTGAAAAGATCAACACCTTCATGAAGGCAGCCAAAGATAGATAGAAGTTGTATGCTGATAAACGATATAGACCGATTGAGTTCTAGGTGAGTGACAGAGTTATGTTGAAAGTCTCACCTTGGAAGGGTATAATTCGGTTCTAAAAGTGGGGCAAGTTGAGCTCGAGATACATAAGGCCTTTCGAATCATTACTAGAGTAGGTGAGGTGGCCTATAGATTGGAGTTACCAGATGAGTTAAGTGGAATTCACCCGACATTCAATGTATCTCAACTAAGGAAATGTTTAGCAGATGAGGATATGGTTGTACCACTAGATGATATCAAGGTAGATGAACGGCTCAATTACATGGAGCAACCAGTGGCGATCATTGATTGAAAAGAGAAGAGGCGGAGGAATAAAGTGGTTCCTATTGTGCATGTACATTGGAAGAATAGGAAGGGATCCAAGTCTACGTGGGAGACTAAAGAAGAGATGGGACTGCATTACCCATAATTGTTTGAGGAATAATAGGTTTTGGGGACGAAACCTATATAAGAGGGGTGGACTTATAACACCAGGTTATTTTTTTTAATTCAAAGAAAGAAGAATAAGGTGAAGAAAAAGAAAGAAAAAAAATGAAAAGCTAATTAACCCAAGTTGAGGGGTTAAAAGTGTCAAAAGGACAAAATGTTTTGAAAGTTGGTGTAAAGTGGGCATGGCCGCCCATACTTTTCTTACAACATCCAAATCGTAGGACATATTCATCCACAGAAAGAAAGTGCAGCTTCGGATTTTGAAGAAGAAGAAGGAGAAAAATCGAATTCATTGTAAGAATTTGTGTGTTTAAAATGTTCTTAACTGGTTTCTTCCTCGATTGTGTGCTTATGTATGTTGTTTGTGTTCGGTTGTGTGTTTTTAGTGGGTTTCTAGGTGAGAACTTGTAGCAATCGGGCTTTGAAGGAAATCTTACCCGAAAAGGCTGCTAAGGTGAGTTCTAGGACCACCCTTTTACTTGTTTTAAGGGTTTTAGGGCTGGAAATGCATGAATGTACTTTTTTATAAAACTAGGGTTTCATACCAGTATGTATGAATGTGTGTATGATGCAGGTGGGGTTTGATTTTGGGATATGTTTATGTTTGATGATGTTATGGTTGTGTTTCTATGGCTTATAATAAAGAATTAAGCTTAGAACATGATGGATGGTGTTTGGGGACCGAATTAGGGGGTTAAGTGTGACTCAAGCTGCTCATGGGCCCAAACAGTAGCTCATACGCCCAAACAGTAGCTCATATGCCCAGCCATAAATAGCTGCTAAGTGTTCCAAATGCGGATAAACAAAGGCAGATGAGTAAGTTCACACGAATGAAGAAATGCGGATGAACAAATGCGGATGAGTAAAATGAAATACGGATGAACAAAGAGGAAATGCGGATGAACACCTAGCATATTTTCTGACTTGGGAGGTTCCCGGAGGCATTGTAAGTTGACTTTTTGAGGACATAGATGATGCGATGGGCATTGTATGATGAATGATGATGTATGATTGGTGCTTATGCATGATGGTATGTATGATGTATGTTATGTATGTATGATGATGCCTTGTATGGTGAAGTTGTATGTGTATGTTGATGTTCCTTATTATGTGTTTATTTTCTCATGGCTTTAAGTTGAATGTTAATTAACGAAATGAAAGTATTATGTAACGTAAAGTGGAAGATAATGAAAAGAGGAACGTAATGTAAGAATGCATGCATTAACGAACGAATGAAAGTAAAGTAAGTCTTGCAAGCCTTGTGTATAGAAACACGCCCAATAAAGGGTATTGGTTCAACGGTGTGTGGGATAGCTACCCTAGAAGGATGCACACCGGGGTCTTTCTTGGTGATTGACCATTTGTATAGAACCTTTGTTTTTACCCTAGGTACCGTGGTCAGTTGTTGTGCGCCATAATAGGGGGTCTATGATAGACATCGACCCAGTATCCGCTTTATGCATGACAGTGGGGTATAGCACATGACAATGGTACACCTACATTTACCCTAGGTACTTTGGCCAGGCTGTTGTGCGCCATGACGGGGGTCTATGATAGACCTCGGTCTAGTACCCACTTTATGCATGATGGTGGGGTAAGGTTCATGATTTTGGATGGAATGTAAAGAAGTGAAGATGAACGTATGAATGAAAGTAATCTATGAAAGTGAACGAAAGTGAATGATAATGACATACGATGAATGAATGGAAGTTAATGAATGAATGATGAAGAGAATTATGATAATCTCAATGTGTATGTATAATGCCTAATCAAGTACCATTGTAAAGAATGATTCTAAAGGAAAGATAAAATATGTTTTATTTTAAATCTAGAACTTACTTAGCAATGCTTACTTTTTATGCATTTTCCAGTTGGCAGGTGAGCATTGCTAAGGATGGCGTGGGGCAGCTACTCCGCATTTTTTGATGGCATTCTTTTGTTTACTGTTTTTGCATTGTAATGCGAACAAATAAAGTTGTGTAACAAATGATTTATTAGTTTGCAAAAGCATTTTAATGAAAATGTTGTTTTTAAATGTTTCTGCAGCAACGTTTATTTCAAGGTAATGTAATTATATGTTTTATGAGCAATGATTGGCCAGCTGTAAGCATCCCGGGAACGGGGCCTTACAACATAAGTGGATAGGTGACCTTTACCCCACAAATATGGTATCCGCACCTCAATCACAAGTTCCCTCAAAATGTTTAGGTGACCTTTATCCTTTTAAGGGTTTCCAAGTGACTCAAGTGTTGTGCAAAAGGATGGTGTTAAACTTGTTTATAAAAGAAATTTCATGTTTTCATAATACTAGTTTGGAAAAGTCTATGTATCTTATATTTGCATGCTTTCAAATACAAGGTACCCTATGGTTCACTTTTTAATATAACCCATTTTATTAAAACTATTAATCCTTTTAATAACCCTTCATTAATCACTTAATGATAAAGAACCATCAATTTTTAGCTCGTTAGGATTGTTAATAAGTTTCTTATGCGTATCCGAATATTAAACAAAAACCATATAACAAACAACCAAACAAGCATAATCATACAACCCTAAGTGCATAACCATAGCCACTTAGTTGACTACACTTGTTTGTTATCACAAGTGTTCTCATAAGGTCTTTCCTAAGGGTTAACAATGACACATCAAAATGTGTCCATGAACTCCCACTTGAATCCATATCCAAATGCATCAAGTGTCCATGTCTTTTATGTCCTTCTTTGGGTCTTCATCTTGTGCAGCTTCTTTTACCAAATCATATCCTAATACAATTTTTTCCTATTAAAAGAAATGCACCAAATCTATTTACTATATAACCAATGAATAAATAAATTACAACCCAAAATACAAACACAAATATTACAACCCTTTCAAGAATCAAAGCCAACAAGGCAATATCACAATCAACCAAATCCAAAATACATAAGTTCAAGGCTATGTTATGCACCAAAATATGTATCATATTTAACATCCAAGAACACAATGAACCCCTTTTTTTAACCTTAATGTTCTAGTCAACATGAACCAAAACTTTAGGTTTTGTCAAAACAATATAATCAACCATTTGATGTTAATCTTACAAGGTTTATACTAAACCATGTAAGATTAAACCTTCAAACATAAGGAATTCATTCATCCATAACAAAACAGCCCCTAATGGGTTGAAAAAGTCCATGAAAACTAACGTTTTATGATTTTCATTATGTCCCTACCGAGCACATCTATCTTCATTTTGCTCATATTGTAGATGGCTTCTATTGGTAACCATCTTTGTGAATCAGTAAGCTTCCACCCACATCCACCTGAAGTTTGACAATGTTCCTAAGTTGCAAGGGTGTCTTCTTTTTCTTTCTTTTATCTGTTTTTGTATTGATATGATCATAAGCCAATTTTAGCAACTTGATGCACTTTAGGAAGAAGTTCATATCTTGTTCACCCAGCTTATTGTTGATTTCCCTAAAGTGTCTGGTATAGATATAGTGAATGTAGGATTCATCAAACAATCTTACTTCATATCCACTAAATAGTCGTATTTTAGCACCCTCCTTTCCCCCCCACTTCCTTTCAATCACCATCTCATAAGTTTTTTCATCATAGTATACATTTGAGATAGGTATGGATGAATGAGTACCATACACTATTTTTCTCTTCAAAGATTCAGTTGGTTTCACCTTCAACTCAGGAAACACAACTTCTTCTGCTTGCTTTCTCTTCTTCTTCTCAAGGGGGTTAACAAATGACTATCTTTTCTCATGCATATTGTCTTTATTGAATTGAAAATGTCAGTCCTTCTGAACATTTTGAGTATGTTTCCAAATTCATATCCGCTGAACATAGCTGAGTGATTGATCAGTTCCAGTTGAGCTAGTCTTTTAAGTCATGGATCTCTAGGGCATTTACAAGAGCTGAGTACTCAGTAAAGAATGGTACCAACCCGGAGATCCTTTTCACCATGAACATGTTCCACATGCTGTCACACTTCCAAGCAATTATTTTCTGATCAACTTTGCCTTCTGGAGTAGACACCCCTCTGATTAACTCAGCAGTTGTTAATCCTTCTTGTAGTTTCAACTGAGAGGGTTCTGTAAACCATTCTGGGTATTTATGAACTACAGGAGCCAACAATTCTTGATCTTTCTGATTTAGCATCATGTCTTGAGCAGTTAGTATAGATCTTGGCTTCTTCTTTAGGATTTCTTCTGCTAACCTCTTGAGCATATCTTTCTTTTCATTGATCAATTACAGAGTAGAAGCCCTTAATGAGTTTGTCTTCATATTCCTAATCTTCTTTCTTGTGAATCCTTGACTTGAAAGATAATCCTTCATTTCCTTATCTGACATGCTATAAGGATTAGGAGATAGTGGATCAGCAGTTGGGGTTGATTTCTTCATCGATGATAGTTTAGGCAGAGGAACCTTTCTTGAAAATGATCTTTCATACTCAGTTGTGGGTGATTTCTTCATAGCAGATTCTTTAGTCACAAGAACCTCTTTGGTGACTGATTTTTCATATTCCGTTTCTAAGTTTGGATCTAGTAGCTTATTCACCTTTTCTTCTTCTTCCTTCATTCCTTCATATGTCATGCCAAAGACTTCATCTGGATCATACCCATGATTGATCAAAAACATTTCTTTTATCATTAGGTCATCAGTTTGGGCCTTTGACACCATTTCTTCCACTGGTTGTTCTATTTTCATAGGACTGTCCATATGAACATCCTCTTCAGCATCATAACCTCTAGCTATCTCTCCTTCTTCCAAATCAATGAATATAGCTGGTTTGTTCAGTTGTGCCTCAGCCTTTTCATGTTCTTCTACGAATTATGCTATTGCAGCAAGACTTCTTCGGTCATCTGGTTTGGCTTTCTTTGCTGGTTCTTCTTCTTTCATGGGCCTTTTTCCTTTATCTTTCTTTGATAAGTTTTTCATGTTTCTAGTATAAGTTTGAAGTGGAGGACCAGTAGAGGATTCAGCTTGTTTCATTTCCTCAGGCAATTTTTTAGCCTCTTCTTGTATGTTTTCTTGACCATCATCCCCTTTTTCTTTTTATTTTTCATTCTTTTCCTTTTCTTTTTCCCATAATTCTCTTATAATATCCTTTTGTTCCTCAGACATAGCCACAACATGTACAATCTGCATACTCAACTCTTTCTCCAATGGAACTAGAGATTTAGGAATGACTACAATAGGTTCAGAGGTGGTCCTTTGGTCTGCAACAAAGTCCCAAAAATCATCATCTATTGTGAATTCTTCTGAAGTAAAGCTATCCATAGCACTGATTAATTCTTCAAGTTCATATTTTTTAGTGTGAGTAGCATCTAATTGCCCATAATAAATCACCATTTCTAAGCTCTGTTCCTCATTCTTTGTTTGGCTTTCATCTTCTCCTTGTTCATCATTACGAGATGAAGATTGTTTCTCATCATCAATAACCTTTTCTTCATCATTTTTGTTTTCTCCAGTCACAACACTTCTTTGAATTTCAAGTTCAGAGATCCTTTTAGTTTGAGTCTCAACTTGACTTTGGAGATTTGATAAGATTTTAGCTTGTTCTTCAATAATGTTCTCTTGCTCTTCCATAGCTATGGTTTGAATGGCAAGAGTATCAACATGGCCACTCACTTCTTCTCTAGAATGGTTCAGGGCAGCTTTCAAGTAGTCAATTTATTTTTCTTTGTCTTTCTATTTAGCTTCATACTTTTCTTTTAGTTCTTTTATTCATGCTCCTTTTCATCAAGCTCTAGAATCCTATCATCAATGATTCTAGCTCTCCTATTTAGTATTCTTTTTATCCTTTCCACCTTTTGTAGGAGCTCAAATATCAACTTATCCTTTTCATCAGGCCTGCTTGTATTGGATTCAGCAAAGCTTTCTCATGGAGCAGTCTCAAAAGTTGCTCTCTTTGCACGCATTTGAGCATGTTGATCCTCCTCATTTGAAGATGATTTGGATGCTTTAGAAGTGCTAGTTGAGTCTCCAATTTCAGTTGGGTTATCATGGGTGGGCAAAGGCTGTTGTGGTAATGGTGAGTGATGAGGTGGTGATATTGATAAGTGATGAGGTGGTGATATTGTTGAGTGGTGAGGTGGTGATATTGGTGATGGTTGTGGGGTTGTTTGTGGTGTTATTGTGGTGTTAGTTGTGGTGTTGGTTGTGGTGTTGATTGTGGTGATGTTTGTGGTGTTGGTTGTGGTGATGGTTGGGATGTTGGTTGTGGTGTTGGTTGTGGTGATGGTTGTGGTGATGGTTGTGGTGTTGGTTGTGGTGATGGTTGTGATGGTTGTGCAGCTTGCTCATTAGCAGCCTGTTTTTGTCCTTGATTTATCTCTTGAATCATCCAAGGAAGAAGAGGTGAGTGAGCTCCACTGTAAAAGTTTCTGGGGTCCCTCTTCTTATTGTACTTGTATGATTCGCATCATAATGACGAATATCAAGTACTCGTCCCTTAGTAGCAATATCTGGAAATGCTTCATTTAACATGCACTGGATGAATCTTTGATACATCAAGAACTTGTATCTTCTCCCCTCTTGTATGTTTGAAGTCAGGCCATTAAAAACATAGGCAGACATATTGAATGGCCTGTTTGTAGAGAGAGTATAGATTGCTGAGGAAGTGGTGATTGGAATATCATTCCATCCTGTTTTTCTCTTGGATAAGCAGTGCTCAAACATGTGGATTAGAAATCTCCAGGGCAGATCAAACAATCCTTTAACAATATGTTTAGCTTCAAATCCTCCTTCATAACTAATCTCAACAAAGAGTGTGGTTATTACATCATCATCCAACTCTAGAGGTGTATTAGCATCATCACCAAAATGCAAGCATCTTCTAACAATATCTTCAGTGATGCTCATAGTCTGATCATTGTCAATTCTTCCAACTAGAGTTCTAACATCATCTCCTTCAACTACCTCAGCTGAATTCCAGATGGACCTAATGAGGTTCTCATAGATAGTGGGTCTAACAATGATAGCATAAGCTACCCTTGTTGTAGAGATGAATCTGATGATATCACTAGGTCCCTTAGCTTCTTGAACATCAGGGTATAAATAACCGATGACATTATGGAGCTTGCTCTATGAAAGATTTGCAATATAATCTGCATAAAAGACATGTGTGTTAATTTTAATGAGAACTCATGAGTATCTTTTATTAGTTTGACATTAAGTGGTCAATGATGAACTTTTGACATTACTGTATCGTTGTTGTCAGATCAAATGGTGAATTTGTTGTTCAACAATCACAGTTTCTATGTTTGAATGATTTATTAGATGTTATTTCATTGACTTGTTACACATTTTCATTGTTCATCATGCTCTGTTCTTACACCCAACATGACTATGAAGGTTTTCCTGATGAGTACAATTTGTGTTGGTTTGCATGTTCATTGAAGTCAAAATGGTGTATTATATTACATCAATAAATCGAGTTTTTTGTCCTTCATTATCATTTTGTTCATTGTTTGATTTAGGTTTAAGCGTCCGAAAGATAGGTCTTGATGAAAATTTTGAAAATTTCACCTTGTTTTCGATGCAACTGTAGTTTCAGAATCGTTAACAAGAACAGGTGTGTAGAATCCCACAGAAATCTTTGGTTGTTTATGATGATGAAGATCGAAATAGGTGTACTGTGTATTTGCGCTCGTCTCACTATGAAGTCTCTCAAATTTGAAAAGTATTAAATGACCCGTTTAAATTCCTTTAAATAGTCAAATAATGCTTTCTGAAAGATTTTACACGTTTAAGATCAAATGCGGTCACTGTTGTAGCAAATGCGGAAGTGTAAATTTTTTGACTTTTGGTCATCCGCATTTGTTAACTGTAGCAAATGCGGAAGACAAAATTTGGACTTCGACTACTCACATTTGGTCACAGTTGTAAATGCGGAAATTTTGTCACTTCTGTTTTATTCTATCCGCATTTGTTCACTGTTGTAAATACGGAAGAACTAAGTTTATAAGCATTTATTCACTGTAACAAATGCGATTGACCAAACTTATTCAGCATTGCTCGCTGTAGCAAATGCGGTTGAATAAAAATTTTCAGCATTTGCTCACTCTAGCAAATGCGATAGACTAAATTCCACATTTACTTGATCATCATTCATTCACAAGAGAATGATCACTTAATTATTTCTGCTTGATCATACATGAGCATTGAAGATGCGTATCCATAAATGCGGACGAGTAAAACAAATCCGGAAGTGTAAATTTCATCCGTATTTGATAAATGCGGTTGAACACTTAAAAGTTTATCCGCATTGACTAATGTGGTTGAACACTTGAAAATTATTTTATCTGCATTGACAAATGCGGTAGAACAATTTTTGTCCCGCATAGGTTTTAACACTTCAAAATTTCATTTATACTTGTAACACACTAATGCGGTAGAGTAAAATCATTGTCCGTATTAGTTACACTTGAAAATATAAAGCTACCCGCATTGGTTATATGCATGGGTTACCTTCATCAACATTAACCAATTGTAACGCCCGGAAATTTTCTTTGAAGCCGACGAAAGAAGAAAAAGAAAGAAAGTCCAAAGTCGAGGGACCAAACTCGCCAACGAGAGAAACTTTGATGAATGGGAGTATAAAAAGGGGGAGACACCCTATTGTTACCATTTTTCAGCCAACAAGAGAGAAGAGGAGAAGAGAAGGAGGAGAAGAGAAGGAGGAAAAGAGAAGAAGTGTTGGTTCGGGTTGGTTCGAGCGGCCAAATTCGTCGTGTAGCATGTCAAATCGAAGCCCTACTCGATGAGAACGTTAAGGTGAGTTCTAGGACCCCTCTCTTACACAATTTTGAATGAATTGGGGCTGGAATGCATCTGAAAATCCTCTTTCGTGTTTTTGGGTGTAAACTGCTTTTATGAATTTGAGTATGTGTATGATTCGTTCGGGACTTGATTTTGGGCATGGGTATGCTTGAATGAGGTCAAGGTATGCATCCCTAAGGATTAGGATGGTCAATTTGGGCTTAAAATGGGTTTAGATGAGTTTGGAAGCCGAAAACCCTCGGCTGCAGTCGGGATGAACTGCATTCTGCATCAGCTAGGGCTAGGCGGCCGACTGGAGCGAGAATAAAGGCCATTCGGCGACTGGAGCGAGAATGAAGGCCGTTCGGCCGACTGGAGGGAGAATGAAGACCATTCGGCCACTGGAAGGAGAAAGAAGGCAATTCGGCCGACTGGAGCGAGAACGAAGGCCATTCGGCCGAATGGAGGGAGAATGAAGGTCCAGTCCTCAGAATGAAGGTTCAGTCACCCGAATAAAGGTCCAGTCACCCGAATGAAGGTCCAGTCACCCGAATGAAGGTCCAATCACCCGAATGAGGGTCCAATCACTAGAATGAAGGTCCAGTCACCCGTATGAAGGTCCAGTCACCCGAATGAAGGGCTAGTCACTCGAATGAAGGTCCAGTCACGCAAATGAAGGTCCAGTCGCCCGAATGGAGGGCCAATCCCCCAAATGGAGTGCCAGTCGCCCGGATGATGGGCCAGTCGCATGGAGGCTAGGAGACTAAACGGTGTCCATACGCCCGAATGATCGTAGTATTATCCGACTTTCGGAAAATGCGAACTTAGACTCTGACCCTCGAGGTTGTAGATGATGAGATGGGCATGGTTGATGCAAGAATATGTATGATGATGAGTTGGCAATGATGATATGTATGAAGTTATGTGTGATGTATGCCTCGTGGTGCATGTGATGCATTGTATGTCAGATGTGTGTTATGTATGTATGATGATGCATGTATGGTGATGGTGTATGTTTATGATTATGTGTATGTTCCTTATTATGTATGTATGTCTTCCTTTGGCTTTGCGTTAAATGTTAATGAATGTAATGAATTATTATGTAACGTAAAGTGGAAGATAATGAAAAGAGGAACGTAATGAGTGAATGCATGCATTAATGAATGAATGAGAACGTGAGGGGCTTGCAAGCGAAGTGTAGTGAAGTGCACGGCTCTAAATACCTTAAGCTCAACCGCATGAGTTTCAGCTAATCCTAAAGTGTGCACGCAAGGGTTCCGGTCTTTGTGGCTGACCTTCCATGTAGTACCCATGTTGATAGGGGTGATGTACCCATTTCGATGGCTGTGTAGTACCCATGTTAATGGGGGAGATGTACCCATGTTGATGGGGTGATGTACCCATTTTGATGGGGTGTAGTACCCATGTAGATGGGGTGATGTACCGATTTCGATGGAGGTTTAGTACCCATGTTTTCGGGGGTGTAGTGTGCTATAGTTACCCATAACGTTGGGGTAAAATATATGATGGTTACCCGAGTTATGCATAACTTCGAGGTGTAGAATAATGCCAAGCATATGTATGAGGTGAGCAACCCTGTTGTTGCAACAGATTCGGATAGCGCGCAATCGTTGAGTTTGTCTATGGGGTGAGCAACTCTGTGTCGCAACAGACTCGATAGAGGTCGTTGTCGCATACTCTGATACTGTGTCAGTCTTAGGACATGAGTCGGGGGTTTGTGTACAGACCCCGGCACAGTATCCATCTTCGGACATGAGTTGTGTGTATGGTGTGAGTGGATGAATGAGAATGATAATGATGGAAAGAACCGACGTATGAAATGAACGTTAATGAATTATCATAATAATATACGATACAGACCCTTGTCATTCGATCTCAGTAATCGTGGCTGAGTGCCATGAAGAGGGTAAAGCCTGACCGGATCTAGAGAGAGAAGTGAAAGATAATGAAGTACGTTGAATGAGCGAATGTTAATGAACATAATGATGAAGATAATAACGATATTATCTATGTGCACGTATGATGTATGATCACGAACGAATGTAAAGTGTAGTATGAGTTTGAAAGAAAGTAAAAGAACGGTTTTAACGAAAGAAAAGTATGTTTTATTATAAAAATAGAACTCACTTAGCAACACTGACTTTGATGTGTTTCCAGTTGGCAGGTATGTTGCTGAGTATGGCACGGGGCGGCTACTCATCATATTTTGGATCTCATTCCTTGTTTAAAGCTTTTGTAGTGTAATGAAACAAATATTTTGTGACTCGGCAACCGTTTATCCTCTTGTAAAATTTTTTATGATGAAATGTAATGTTGTTTATTGTTTCCGCTGCAACATTTTATGAAAGTTAAATGTAATTATATCTTTTATGTGCGATGAGAATCCAACTATATGCATCGTGGGAACGGGGCCTTACACGAATGCACTTACCTGCATTAACTTTTGAACTTAATCATAAGTTAATGTGACTGAATTGATTTTTCATCTTATGAAGACTTGTCCTTGATTGATTTTTCTTATGAAGTTGACTGTTAAAATTGTCAGTTCTTGCTTGGATTGACTTCTATGTCATAAGTGATACAATTTTCCTAATTTTGACTGATATTCGACTTTTCATGCTTCCAAGAATCTGCATAAGATGAGATACAATGGTATAACTTTTTGCCACAACACCAAAATTATTTTTTCTTTGTTTTGAAAGTAAGTTAAGCTAGTAAACAAAAATATGGACTTACTCAAAAAAAATTTAAATTACTCCCACTAAAGTTTATATCCACATTTGGATAGAAACTTTCAAGAATTAAAAAGTTTCTGAATTTTATTATGATTATTAATAATGAAGAGAATTATATCTTTTGTTAGGATCATATCAGTCTTACGTTACAATGTGCATCCTTTGTGTTTAAATGGAAATGTTTATGAACTTGATGATTGAAGGTATGTTTGTCCTTTTAAACTCATACTAGTTCATATTTTGATGCAAATGATATTTATCATGTTTTTGGTTGATTTATTTATTCAATGAGTACCTCACACACACAAGCACAGAATGATCAACCATCCTTATACAATGCATGGTAGAACTTTTTGACAACTTTTTTTACAAGGTTACATAAGTTTTGAGAACTCATTTTCAGTAATCTCATTGGGAATCTTTTACTTTGATCCTTTTCATGATGATCCTAATTGGGATTCTTTTCACTTCACTTTGAAAGGTGATCCATGATGGGATTCTTTTGTTTATTCACTTGGAATGTATTGCTTTTGTAGATTCATCCAATTTGGATATGTTCCTCATTGGAATCTTTTAGATCAGGACATCCGCACTATGTGCATGTTTCATGAGGTTAATCATGCCCATTCACTAAACCAGGAATTCAACCTACTGGGTTCAAATGCCTTGGAAAAATAAATTAGCTAATTGATTTTCAGTTGGTACTTGAATCAATTTTATTAAACCCTTTTGAGCACAATATCTCAAAAAGTGATATCTATTTCAATATGTTTAGTTTTGAGTGCTAAACTAGATTATTAGTTATGAAAACAGCTATTGTGTTGTCAATGTAAATTGGTGTGTGCAAGAAGTTAAAACCATAATCAAACATCTGGTTTTGAATCTAGAGTACTTGAGAGCAACAGGCTGATGCTACAATATGCACAGCTTGTGTTGTGGACACACATACATTTGTCTGCCTCTTATATTGCCAAGATACTACTATGGGACCAATAAATTGACAACAACAAGAGTTGGATTTTCTTTTGAAGTTGCATCGTCCACAATCACTGTTTGTGAAGGCATATAGATTAAATTATCCTTTCTTTGGATACCATAACCCAAGAGCTGGTTTGCCCTTCAGATATCTGAATATCCTCTTCACTGCATTCATATGTGATTCTTTTGGATCAGCTTGATATCTGGCACACACACAACACCAAACATAATGTCAGGCCTACTAGCTATTAGATACATATGTGAACCGATCATTGTTCGATAATGAGTCCGATCCATTGATTTGCCTTCATGATCAGGTCAAATCTTTACTTTAGTATCCACCGGAGTTCTGATAGAGTGACAGTGGCAAAGTGGAATTTCTTCAACATGGTTTCCACATATTTAGATTCATTTATGAAGATTCCAACAGTTGTCTGTTGGACTTGCACCCCTAGAAAGAAGGTGAGTTCTCCCATAACACTCATTTGAAATTTTGAGTGCATAAGGTCTTTAAATTCTTTGTAGAGTTGCTTGTTTGTAGAGCCAAATATAATGTCATCACATAGATCTGGACTAACATCATATCTTTTCCTCTTGTTCTTTTGAAGATAGTCTGATCAATCTTTCCTCTTTCATATCCATGCTCAAGAAGAAACGACGATAGAGTCTCATACCACTTTCTTGGGGCTTGATACAGAGCTTTGTCAAGCTTGTAAACTCTGTGAGGGAAATCTGGATCTTCAAAGCCAGGTGGTTGACTCAAATAGACCTCCTCAGCAATCTTTCGATACAGGAAGGCACAATTTACATCCATTTGATAAATAGTAAATTTCATGGATGCAGAATATGCAAGAAAGATTCTGATTGCTTCTAGTCTAGCAACACGAGCAAACACACATAGTCGATTCCTTCTTCTTGAGTGTATATCTGTGCCACTAGTCTTGCTTTGTTTTTGATGACGATCCCTCTATCATCAATCTTGTTCCTTTACACCCATCTGGTACCGATAAGGTATTGTCCTTCGGGAAGATTTACCAGTTGATTGCTTCTTGATTTGGAGCAATTCTTCCTGCATTGCTTCAATCTAGCTATTGTCTTGAAGTGCCTCTTTGATGTTCATGCATACTGTTTGACACAGAAAGCATGAGAACAAATAGATGTTTGCAATACTAGATTTGCTTCTTGTCACCCTCTCATTAAGATCACCAATAATGGTTTAAACTGGATGATTATTATGTCTTCTTGTGGTCAGAATGGAGTCACCAGCAATTGTTAGATCAAGATTGGAGACATTCAGTTCATTATGGTCAGAGGCACATTCATCTGGTACGTTGTAGAATTATGAAGATTGTCAGACTCTATTTTAGTTCCTGCTACAGCTTCAGCAGCACCGTGATTGCTTACATCATTTGATGTCCCTTGTGTTTCAACTAGAGGAGTAGCCTATTTTTGATATTTGATCTCATTTGACAAATCATTTGAGTGAGATGGTGCCAGGCTTGGACCTCTTTCCGAAGAAACACTAAGGTTTTGTGATGGTTGTCTGATCGGATCAACTTGAAGAGGAACATCTTCATTCATGCATTCATTAAATGTAGGAGGAATCAATGGAAAATTATCTCTTCTTTCTACAGCTGAAGAAGTATCAATTGAAAGTATATTTCCTGCATTAGACAATTGAAATTGATCAAATGATTTTGTAAACGTGTCAATATCAAACAACCAGTCGGGACCATTTGTAGATTTAGGAAACAAATGTTCCTTGAATTGAACATTTGTTGATTCATCAATAATGTTTAATCTAGGATTAAACACTCTATAAGCCTTTGAAACAAAAGAATAACCTACAAAGAATCCTTGATTAGACTTGATAAAAACATTCCCTCATAGTCTCCGGTGTTTAATATTGAGACAGGACTACCAAATGATTTAAGAAATCCAATGAATGGTTTTCTATGAAATAGCAATTGATAAGGAGTCATGTTGTTTTCTTCGACAAGTAGAGCTTGATTCTGTAAAAAGCATGATGTATTAACCGCCTCTGCCCAGAAGGTGATTGGTAGTTTAGCATCAGCTAGCATCGTTCTTGTTGCTTCAATGAGTGTTCTATTTCTCCTTTCAGCTACCCTATTTGGTTAAGGAGTTATAGCTACACTGAATTGATGAGAAATGCCTTTGGTTGCACGAAAAGAACTAATACTTTCATTTTTGAATGTAGTACCATTATCACTTCTTATTATTTTGACCTTAAGATCGAGTTGATTTTCAATTTTAGTGATAAATTCTTGTATGATTTGGGATGCCTCGTTTTTATGAAGTAAGAAGAAAACCCATATGAATCGTGAAAAGTCATCAGTGATCACTAAACAATATAGTTTCTTTCCAATACTCATCACATAAGTTGGTCCAAACAGATCCATGTGAAGTAACTTCAGTGGAGTATTGTTAGTGTTCACCAGCTTGGTTTTGTGAGACAATTTGTGTTGTTTTCCATTGAGGCTTGCTGAACAAAGATCAATGAAATGAAATTATTTTTGAGGAAGACCAATGACATGGTTTCCTTTGACCAACTTGTTCATGTTTTTAAAGTTTATGTGCCCCAAACGTCAATGCCAAAGCTGTGACTCATCAAATGATGCTTTTGAATAAAGACATGTTTCTTCTATAGATGATGCAGAACACAGGTTTAAGACATATTTATTGTTCTGCCTTGGGGTCTTTAAGACAACCCATTCCTCAGAGATCTGAAATCTAGGTTTCAGAATGTAGCAATGAGTGTTTGTAAAGTAAGTGGAATATTTCTTGTCGTAGATCTGCGGCATGCTTAGCAGATTGAAATTCAGCTATTTGCAGTAGTTCACTCTATCAAAGCTCAACATCCCATTTGTCATAGATCCTTCCCCTGTAATTCTATCACCCTGTGAATCTCCACCAAATGCCATAGTAGTTCCTTGTACATGCTTGAAGTCACGAAAGAGGGAACGATCTCCAGTCATGTGTCGGGAGCATCCACGGTACATGTACCATAAGCTATTAAACATGTGTGGTAGAACCTGCAAGAAAAAAGTGCTAATTAGAATAAGGAACCCAAGCCATGATGGTCCTGGGATTCCTGGTCCTATTCATGATATTGACTTTTTGGTATTTCCCTCTAAATTGTGGTTTACATGGAAGTGTCCTGGGAGATTTTTGGTAATGACTGGGTTGAGTCATCTCATCAACATTACCTGAGGATTCAGATGAGTAATGAAATCGTTGGTCTCTGTTTCTTTGTAGAAATTTAGCGTGTTTTTCATTATCAAAAGTAGGTTTTTTTGGAAGGTCAATTTTGTTATTCATTGTGAGATGTTTTCTTTGACCCTTCCATAATTTCTTCAAATTATTCCTGTCATTTGTTGATCTAGTTGTCCTAGATTGAGTATTGTGTAAATGAGGTTTGACAGAATGTGTCATAATGGATGTTTTTGAGATGGGCTTGTGTTACGGAATTCTCAAACCCTTCTGATTGAAGTAACAGTCAGATATATTATGATTGTTCATTTCACAGATTGAGCAATACTTGTTCAAATAGCAGTTTTTTGTGGAGTGATTGTTCATATCATAGATAGAGCAATATTGATTAAAAAAGCATTTATCTGTCTTGTGATTGAACATTTCACAAATGTCAAAATACATTTGTTTGTCTCTTGAATCAAATTTTGCCTTGTGTGACTCAGCTGGTATTTTCTTTTGTTGAATCACTTTCTTTTCTTTACGGGATGAATCGAAATCAACCCCTCTTGTAGTTTGCTTCACAACACTACCTTTGTTTAATTTTATGGCTATTTTTGTTTTTTTAACCTATTTCTCACCTCTTTCTCAAACTAATCAACATGTTCCTTGTTGCAGATATCAAACCCAACTCCCTGCCTTAATCTTGAAGACTGAGGGTATGATAATGTTTTATGTGTTGAACTCAATGTTTCAGTTTTTTTCTTTTGTAGTGAAACCTTTTCTAATTTGCCTGAATTTTTTGGAGATATGATCTCATTATTAGAACTGCTCTTAGCACTAGGTTTCATTGACTTCACATATTTCTTTTCACCTTGTAAAACAAATGGTATTAATTTGATAAAAGGGACAATTGCTTTTACAGGGCTTGAGGGTTTCATGACACTCACTATCTTGTTTGAACACTATTTGATTTTGATTGGGTGACCTAACTTGATTATATACTCATTGGTTTCAATATAAACATGAGGTTTGTTTTGAGGATTGGTCACTTGTTTTACTACAGATTTAGGTTCCATAGTTTTAGTTTCAATTCCTTCAGTGAGTGAGACAAATTCAGGCATGACAGTGTAGTTGTCATTGTATTGTGGAGGACATGAATTTTACCCAATCTCCGACAAGTCCTTTGGATTCTTTTGAGAATTAAGCATCTCTTGCAGCTTGACTGAAGACATTTGAATCTTTTCAAGTTTCACTTCAGTCAGTGAATGTTCAGTCTTAGATTGAGCTAACCTTTCAGTAAGGAGCTCATTCTCAGCTGCAAGAGTGTACTTTTCACCATGCAATTTTTCTATGACAGAGATAAGAGATTTGATTTTGATTTCAAAGCCTTTTATTTATGTCTTCATCATCTCTAACAATACCTTTTCTTCCTTAATTTGTCTGCCAGTTTATGGTTATGCTACCTATTACCCTGCAATTCATTAATACATTTTTCACTACAAAGGTTAGATTTGACCTCAGTACGCATTAGAGATGGACCATCATTGATGTGAGCCATAAGATCATGATTCTAAAATTGAGGCTTGACTTCCTCTGCATACACGCTATAGTCACATACCCCATTTTGCTTTATCACGAAAGCACTGGCAGAAGACTTACTGCTTCCATGAACCTGATTTGTCAGTTGGGGTGGATATTGATATGATTGGTGTTGATGAGAATGATGATACTACTCCTGTTGGTTGTTGGAGTGAAAGCTTGAGTTAGGCTATGTGGATGACTGGCCTTGAGAGTTCTTTTGATAGTTGTTCTTGGGGCTATTGCATTCCCTGGAGAAGTTGTTAGCCATGCCATAGCTAAAGCATTTCACCTTGGATTTATGATATCCAAGTTGTGTATTTTCATTTAGGCTCAGCTTTCTGCCTTTTCTAAAGAATTTCTTGGCTATAATGGCAATCATGGCGATTGCCATTGTAGATCCATTTCTTTCACATCATGAGGATCCATTTCCTCTAGATCTTCCTTAATTAGATGAATAGAAGTGAGTCTTCCTCCTAAGTATGCTTCAAAGCTTGCAACAAAGGCATTGTACGTTGCCTTTTGTTCTTCTGGTCTTGTGTCTTGAGGAGTGGTTTGAGGAGCAGGAGGGACTCTAGATATTTGAGATGATGTTGATGGATGATTGATTGGTGGAGTTGCAATGAACCCACTGTTGTTCAGTTGATCTCTTGATGAGATAAAATCATCCAAAGTAGTACTCTCAAGAACAAGAGTATTTTTCAGCATTGTTACATTCTGTTTCTAGCTTTCAGGGAGGCTGTGAAGCATTTTCTTGTTTAATTCTTTGATCTTGTAAGTGACTCCCATGATTTCCAAATCATTTACCAACTGTATAAATCTATGCAGGTGTTTGGATATGGACTCTCCCTTGGTGTGGTGGAATGTTTCATACTGATTAACAAGCTTATCCTTGTTTATTTTTGAAACCTCACTGCTTCCTTCACACATGATTTTCAATGCATCCCACATAGCTTTTGTAGTACCATAGTTCTCTATTCTTTTCAGCACATCCATCTTGAGTGCTTGAGTAAGAATGGAGTAAGCTTTGAGGTCAATCTTGATTTTCTTAAAGTCTTCATCATCAAGAGTTAGATCTTCAATGGGTAAGTAAGATTGAGATTCTTACTGAGAATCAAATATGGTAATCAAGTCAATGATTGAGTGGCGGAAACAAACAATCAAAGAATAATCAATGCAAGAAAAATACTCAAAAATGCTTTTGTATTATATATATGAAAGTTGATTGATTACAGAGAATAAATGACAACAAAAAATCTCTATGTCTATCAGCCATCACCTCATGTACGAGGTTATTTATTCTATTTATAGGCAGACTAGATGCCTTTTACTAAATGACTAATCTACCCCTGACCTATTACATCGGAACTAGTCTAAGTCTTGATCCGCACCTTTGCTTGTTTATCCGCA
The DNA here is from genome assembly GCA_025506515.1 of Flaveria trinervia. NCBI lineage: Eukaryota > Viridiplantae > Streptophyta > Magnoliopsida > Asterales > Asteraceae > Flaveria > Flaveria trinervia. The sequence continues at coordinate 73,716,618 of CM046444.1, forward strand.
TTGACAAATGCGGATGAGTTAACTTGATTATCATTTCTTCACTTGATCATCCGCATTAGTTTGTTGGTCATTCGCATTGGTTAACGCAGATGAATAAATACTTATGCGCATTTGTTCGGACATCCGAATTCGTCAAATGCCGATGAGCAAAGTCTTGTCCGCATTGTTTCTTGATCTTCCGCATTTGTCAATGCGGAAGAACAAATACTCTCCGTATTTGTTTTATGTTTTCCGCATTGACAAATTTGGAAGACAATACTTTGTTTTTCTGAGTAGGATTTTCATCCGCATTTATTCTTGGACTTGTGGGATTCCAGCAAAGCAATCATCAAATCACCCATTGAATTGGCATGTACGATCCTTTTAGGGTGCAACAGATTGTGGGTATGTTCATGCTTGATGATGTTATGGTTGTGTTTCTAAGGCTTAGAATGTAAGATTTAAGCTTTGAACATGATAGATGAGGTTTGGGGGACTGAATCTGATGATAAGTGTGCCCAAGGCTACTTATACGCCCAAATATTAGTTCATAAGCTATGTTTAGAAAAAACTGCTTAAGTGTTGGCAAATGCGGATGAGAAAGTCAATGCAGAGGAGAAAGTCAATATGGATGACATAGTCAATACGGATGAGAAATTCAATGTGGATGAGTAAGTCATGCTATTAAACAAATGCGGATGAGTAAGTTCATGTGGCTGAAAAAATGTGGATGAACAAAGTTAATGTGGATGAACAAAATTAATGCAGATGAACAAATGTGGATGAGTAAGTTCATCTGACTGAACGAATATGGATGAACAAAGTTAATGCGGATGAACAAATGCAGATGAACAAATGCACATGAACAAATGCAGATGAGTAAGTTCATGCGACTGAACAAATACGGATGAACAAAGTTAATGTGGATGATCAAATGCGGATGAGGAGCTTCATGCGACTGAACATATGTGGATGAAAACAATTAATGCGAATGAACAAATGCTGATGAGAAAGTTCATGCGACTAAACAAATGCGAATGAACAAAGTTAATGCGGATGGAAAAATTCGGATGAACAAAAAGAAATCCGGATGAACAAAAAGAAATGCGGATGAGTAAAAAGAAAATGCAGATGAACAAAAAGTAATGCAGATGAACAAAAAGGGAAATACGGATGAACATTTACGAGGTTCCCGGGGGTTCATGTAAGCTGACTTTTGAGGTCATAGATGATTTGATGGGCATGTTATGATATATGTTTGATGCTTGTGCATGATGGTATGTACGATGTATGTTATGTATGTATGATCCCATGTATGATGATGTTGACTGTGTATATTGTTGTTCCTTACATTGTATGTTTATTTTCCTATGGATTTACATTGAAAGTTAATAAATGAAGTGATAAAGTATTATGTAACATAAAGGGGAAGATAATGAAAAGAGGAACATAATGAATGAATGAATGCATTAATGAAAAAAAAGGTGTAGAGAGAGAGGCTTGCAAGCAATATGTACAAAGGTGCACGACTCTCAAATGGTGTAAGCTCAATTGCGTATGGTTTAGCTACTCCTTAAGGATACACACAGGAGTTCCTGTCTTTATGACTGACCAACGATGTGGTACATGGTTTATAGTGATTACTCACCTCGGTGCTGGTGCCATGCTATGTGTAGTGTGGAAGTCATTTATGATCTTCGGCCAGTACCCAAGTTATGCGTAATGTTGGGGGTGTAGTATACAATGGTTTATAGTGATTACTCACCTCGGTGCTCGTGTTACGCTATGTGCGGTGTGGAAGTCCTTTATGATCTTCGGCCTAGTACCCGAGTTATGCATAATGTTGGTGGTGTAGTATACAATGGTTTATAGTGATTACTCACCTCAGTGTAGGTGCTAGGCTATGTGCGGTGTGGAAGTTATTTATGATCTTCGGCCTAGCAACCGAGTTATGCATAATGTTGGGGGTGTAGTATATAGTTGGGATCTTTGTCGCTTACCTCGGTGCTGGTGCTAGGCTTTGTGCAGTGTGGAAGTTAATTATGATCTTCGGCCCAGTACCCCATTTGTTTGGGGCATAGCTAATGACACTAATCCAGATAGTGATAAACAATGTGATAAAGAATGGAAGGGTTAAGGAACGTCTGTGATAAACAGTAAGGAAGATAATAATGCTATTATCTATGTGTACGTACGATGTGTGATCATATACAACTGTATGGTATGATTTGATAGAAAGTGAAGAACGGTTTTAATGAAAGAAAGTGTGTTTTATTATAAAACTAGAACTCAATCAACAACACTGACATTTTATGCATTTTCCAGTTGGTAGGTAATAGTTGCTGAGGATGGCACGGGGCGGCTACTCAGCTCTTTTGGATGGCATCCATATTTATAATGCTTTTGTGTTGAAATGTAACATGTATTTTGTAATTCGATGACAATGTATTATTTTGCAAAAGCATTATTAATGAAAATGTTGTTTTTAATGTTTTCCACTACAATGTTTATTTCAGCTTAAAGTAATTATATGTTTTATGAGCGATGAATGGCCAGCTGTAAGCATCCCAGGAACAGGGCCTTACATGTATATAAGAAGGCTAGTGGGAGCATAATTACATTCTTAGTATTGTATGATTATGACATACTACTTTTTGTAAATGAAATTCCAACCATCGAATGAAGGACATCCCATACTCGTTTGCTACAGGATCCATCATGTATGCGATGACATGCACTAGACCGGACGTGTCATGCACGTAAAGCATGACAAGCAGATATCAGCAGAATCCAGGCAATGGCCATTGGATGGCTGTTAAAAGAATATTGAAATACCTTAGGAGGACTAAGGATATGTTTCTAATATACGGATCTGATGAAGAGGAACTCGTTGTAAACGATTACTTGGACGCGAGTTTCCAAACTGATCGAGATGATTCTCCATCACAATCGGTGTATGTCTTCATTATGAATGGAGGAGAAGTGTCTTGGAAGAGTTCAAAACAAGATGTGGTAGCATTGTCCACTACAGAATCGGAATACATAACCGCGTCATTAGCAGCTCAGGAAGATGTATGGATAAAGAAATTTATCGCTGATCTAGGGGTGGTCTCTACCATTCAATACCCCCTAAAAATCTTTTGTGATAACGAGGGTGCGATTGCTCAAATCAAGGAACCCCGTGCACATCAATAGACTAGACACATTGAGCGGAGATTCAACTACATAAGAGATAAAGTTGAAAAAGGAAAGATATGTATTCGTAAAGTTCACACCGATCAAAACATTGCGATCCACTCCCAAAGCTCCTTGAAAGGGCAAAGCATGAAAGTCATACTTGTGCCTTAGAACTTCAATATTCTAGTGATTGGAATTGATCTAGTTTTTCATTACACATAAAACATATACTTTACATTAAACATTTGTAAAACATTGCAGTGGAACACATAGAAATAGCTTTTCATATCATTACAAATGCTTTTTCAAATTAATACAAGTGTTCATTTCAAAACATCAATCGTTCGCATTACAATGCAAAAACATTAACAAATGAATGCCATTGAAAAATGCCAAGTAGCTACCCCACGCCATCCTCAGCAATGCTCACCTGCTAATTGGAAAATTCATAAAAAGTCAGTGTTGCTAAGTGAGTTCTAGTTTTACAATAAAACATACTTTTACATTCATTAAACCATTCATTACTTTAGCATGTGATCACACATCATATGTACACATAGATAATATCATTATTATCTTCATCATTCGTTCGTTCATTCCGTACATTCGTCATTACATCTTTACTTTCATTCGGACCAATGCCATGTGCTCCACCCCACCGCATGAATAAAGACCCCGAACATTGTGCACGAAGCTGACTCCAGTTACCAAGGGTGAGCGGAAAGGGTCCCATACATATGGTCAATCACAAGGATTGGACCCTAGTGTGTATCCCTCTGGGGTAATTAACCCACCCACAGTTGTGCTAATACCCTTCATTGGGTGTGAACCTCCATACATCTCCTTAATCAAATAAATCAAGCCTTAGTGTGTATCTTTGTGGGGTAGCTAACCCGCACACGGTTGAGCTAACACCCTTTATTGGGTGTGAACCTCCTTACGTTTGCTAGCTAGCCTTTCATACATTCATTCATTCATTAATGCACGCATTCATCATTTGATTCTTCTTTTCATTATCTTCCACTTTATGTTACGTAATACTTTCATTTCATTCATTGACATTCAATGTAAATCCAAAGGAAAATAATCAGACATAATAAGGAACATCAACATCAATAATCAACATCATCATACAGGGCATCATAAATACATAACATAAATCATACATATCATCATGCATAAGCATAAAACATACATCATAACATGCCTATCATAACATCTATGACTTCAAAAGTCAACTTACATAGCCCTCGAGAACCTCCCTGTTGGACCAAAAGAACCAATGAGCTTGATCAGAAAAACCTCTAAGTCCCACAGTCATTACAACTGCTGAAGAAGATCACAACAGCTGAAGACATCAGCTGATAACAAGGTCTAAAGACAAAGTCTGAAGACAAGAACTGAAGACTACTACTAAAGACAAAGTCTGAAAGTAAAGAACTAAAGACAAAGTCCAAAGCTATCAGTTGAAGACAAAGTCTGAAAGTAAAGTACTGAAGACAAAGTCTGAAGCTATCAGCTGAAGACAAAGTCTGAAAGTAAAGTACTGAAGACAAGTCTGAAGCTATCAGCTGAAGAAAAAGTCTGAAAGTAAAAGTCTGAAAAACAAAGTCTGAAGAACAAAGTCTGAAGAACAAAGATTGAAGACAAAGAGTGAAGACCAAAGTGATCAGTAGTTGTCACAACAGCTGAAGTTATCAACTTCAGTAGTTGGAAGAGTGTATGCCTTGTATTTGTTAAAGAAGATTTGATTTGAAGGGTCATCCTTGCATGTTCTCCAAAGCCTCTTCTCTTGAATCTAAACTGTGGCATAGAAGGTTGGGTCATGTTAATCTCAAAAACATGAATCAGCTGATCCACAATAGTTTAGTGAGAGGTCTACCAATAAAGGAGTACCACTGTGATGAAACCTGCATTGCTTGTTTGAAAGGAAAACAACACAAAGTCTCATTCCCTCCTATTGAAGAACCTAAGTCCACTGCCTGCTTGCAGTTACTGCACATGGATCTATTTGGTCCTGTGAGAGTGATGAGCATGGAAAAGAAGAAATACTGTCTGGTAATTGTGGATGATTACTCCAGATTTGTATGGACTTTCTTCTTGCATTCAAAGGATGAGGTTGCTCATACGATTATAAACTTTGTGTTGTATGTTGAGAAGCAGTATTCCTTATCAGTCAAGTGTATAAGGAGTGATAATGGAACTGAATTCAGAAACCATACACTTGATGATTTTTATCTAGCAAATGGAATCAAGAAGCATTTAGCATCCCAAGGACTCCAGAACAAAATGGAGTAGTGGAGAGAAAGAACAGGACCCTAATTGAAGCTGCAAGGTCTATGTTGGCTGACTCTGGTTTGCCATTGACCTTTTGGGCTGAAGCTGTTAACATAGCTTGCTATGTGCAGAATAGAGTATTACTAAATCAGAGGTTGATGAAGACTCCATATGAAGTTCTACATCATTTGGCTCTAATTTCATTCTTCAACACCTTTGGGCGTCCTTGTTTCATTCTAAACACAAAGGATCAACTCCACAAATTTGATCCTAAGGTGGATGCAGGGTATTTTGTAGGTTATTCATCCACATGCAAGGCTTACATAGTCTTCAACTGTAGAACAAAGTTAGTTGAAGAAACCTTGCATGTGAAATTCAATGAATCTCCTAAGGATAAAATTCCACAAAACCCTGTGGAGTTGTTTGATCTGGACATATTGCAATATGTTCCTTATCAATCTCCAGCTGTTGCAGATCATGTGGATAAATCATCTTCTGCAGCAAGTCTTCCAGCTAGTGGTACTATAGATGATGATGATATCAGTACTCACCTTTTCAAGTTTAGTGACCAACTGCCTGAGTCTGCTAAACTTGATGTTCCTGTAGCTTCTGTAGCTCCATCCACAACAAATGCTGATGAGATTTCGGACTCCTTTACATCATTTGACTTACCATCTAATACTTGATTTCAAGAATCTGGATCACCATCTGTTGCTGTTGAACTGGCTACAAACACTTGAACTGATCTTATAGTATACCAAGAGCTGAAGAATCACCCCATGTCTCAAATCATTGGTGATATCAATGCTGGTGTCTCAACCCGAAGTCAATTGTCTAACTTCTGCTTCTATGCTCTCTTCATCAGTCAGCTAGAGCCAAAGAACTATCATGTTGCTTTGAGAGAAAATGGATGGGTTGAAGCCATGCAGCTTTAGCTACTTCAGTTCAAAAAGCAGCAAGTGTGGGAACTGGTTCCTCTACCCACAGGTAAGTCTGCAATAGGCACTAAATGGGTGTTTAGGAATAAAACTGATGAAAATGGGCTTATTGTCAAGAATAAGGCTAGACTGGTTGTACAAGGGTTTTCACAAGAAGAAGGTATTAATTATGATGAAACCTTTGCCCCTGTAGCCAGACTAGATGCAACTAGATTGTTCTTAGCCTATGCTGCATTCCACAATCTTAAAGTTTTTCAAATGGATGTCAACAGTGCATTTTTATATGGTAAAATAAAAGAAGAGGTTTATGTGTGTCAACCACCAGGTTTTGAGGACAATAAACATCCTGATTGGGTGTATCAACTTGATAAGGCTCTTTATGGGTTGAAGCAAGCTCCTAGAGCCTGGTATGAAACACTTTCAAATTTTCTTCTTAAAAATAATTTCACTAGAGGCTCCATAGATAAAACTTTGTTTATAAAGAAAGTGGATCAGCATAAGCTACTTGTTCAAATTTATGTTGATGATATTATTTTTGCATCCTCTGATCCCCAGTTGTGTGATGATTTTACAAGTCTAATGAAACAAAAGTTTGAAATGAGTGCAATGGTAGAATTACAGTTCTTTCTAGGCTTGCAAATCAAACAAAAGGCTGATGGAACCTTTATTCATCAATCAAAATATACAAAAAACTTTTGAATAAGTTTGATTTACAAAATTGTAAGCCATGCTCTACTCCCATGTACAGATCAGAAAGGTAAATCTGTTGATGAAACACTTTACAGAGGTATGATTGATCCTTGATGTACTTAACAGCTTCTAGACCAGATATCATGTTTGCAACTTGTGTTTGTTCAAGATTTCAGGCTGCTCCTAAAGAGTCTCATTTGATTGCAGTCAAGAGGATCTTTAGATATTTACAAGGTACACAATCTCTAGGTCTTTGGTATTCCACTAAACACTCATGCAAATTAGTTGCTTTTAATGATAGTGACTATGCCGGGTGTAAGTTAACCAGAAAGTCAACTTCTGGTGGATGTCAATTCCTAGGCAACTGTTTGATTTCTTGGCAGAGTAAGAAACAAACATATGTTGCTACATCCACTGCTGAAGCATAGTACATTGCTACTCCAAGTTGTACATCTTAGGTACTCTGGCTTCAAAACCAATTATTGGATTATGGCATTACAGAGACTAAGACTCCATTATTAATGGATAGTGCTTCAGCTCTGTGAATTGTCAAGAATCCAGTCCAGTACTCTAGGACCAAACATATAGAGATCAGACACCATTTTATTAGGGATTATTTTGAAAAAGGTCTGATTGATCCAAAGTTTGTGCCTAGTGCTGATGAGCTTGCAGATATATTTACTAAGCCTTTGGATAGTTCAACTTTCCAAAACCTTGTGTTAAGGTTGGTATGCTGCAGCTAGAAATAGTGATAACTACTGATGATCTCAGTAAACAAGTACTGATGATCATTAGTAAACATGTCACAAATATGTACTAATTCTGTTAAAAGAAACTGATGCAGTTACAATTACTGATGTAGTTATAACTCTTGATGTTAGTAAAAACAGATAAGTACTGATGTCCTATGAAACAACAGAAATGAGCTAAAAAGTTTGATTAGTAAGTGTTGAGGACAGTATGAAACAGCTGAAAAGCTAAGAATTGAAGAAAACTACTCATGAGAATTTTCACTTCAGTCGTTTCCACAAACTGCTGTTTCACTTTAAACAGTTGATGACAAAACCATGTCTTCAGTAGTTTCAGAACTACTGACGACTAATACCAAGTCCTCAGTTGTTTACAATAGCTGAAGACAAAACCAAGGTTTTCAGTAGTTTCACAACTACTGATGACTAAAACCAAGTCTTCAGTTGTTTTCAAAGATCTGATAGTTAAAACCACGTCTTCAGTTGTTTTCATAACAACTGATGCCAACACCAACACTTTCAGTCGTTTTCTTTTCAGCCTTTTCTTAACCTATAAATACATGCACTTATAGACAAACGTTTCATTAGCCGTTTTCAAACCTTTCTCTCTCAACAATGGCGACCATGAAACTCAAACCCCGACACAGTTGTGTTGCCTACCTTTCGAAATCGGCCTTCTGGAACAAGTTTGACACTGCCATCGATCTTATGGTGGATTCCCCATACAGAACAACCTTTCTTCTGAATCCTACCATATATCCTGACTCCTTATCCCAGTTCTGGACCAACGTTTCTGAAATAAATGGTGAGAATGATAGACAAATCACTCTCCAGTCATTGGTGAACCAGAAACAGGTGCTCATCACCCCCGACATCATTCGCAAAACCCTAAATTTGCATGATGGCACCTATCCTAAAGAATACCCGAAAGGCACCACTGATATGTCTTTTATCCATAACATAGCTTTTATCTGAATCCACCACTCACTCTCTTTCGGTATGAAGGCGACTAAAGTGCTACAACCATACTTAAAAAGCTCTTCCATGATGCTGAACGACTTATCTTTCATATGGTGAATGTCTGCCTTGCATCAAAGACATCTTCTTGGGATCAGATGTCTTCCCGATGGCAACAGGTATTGTTCTCTATCCTTGAATGCCAAAATCTAAATTTTTCTGAGATAGTGTTCATGGAACTAAAGGATCTGGCTCAGAAACCTGTGGCAAACAGATGGACACTTTATCATAGGTTTCTGATGGCCATATTTTGAATCAATTACAATCTGATAGCCTTGTTGTTCTTGGAGTCCCTGCTCTAGCTATTTTAGTTGAGGTATACTCCCAACAAAACTCAGACCCTACTCTTAAAGGGGCTGCCCGGATGCTAAAACCCAAGGAGAGGGAACCCACAGCCTCCACTTCCAGATCCAAAGTCCCCACCAAACCCAAATCCAAAAAGCCCAAAAAGGCTACTCAGGGAGATGAGTCCCCTAAGGATGCCCCTGTACCACAAACACAGGAAATACATACTGGTTATAACCCCCCAGTTATGTCCAAGACTCAACTTGCTGAAGCCGCACAGGTATCCTCTCAACAGGATCCTGTTGCAACCACAATTGGGGATCCCATATTTCTGGAACCTATCTCAATTGAGAGGTTTACGATTGAAGAGCACCTCTCACCCCGGGTGCATTCTGCTTTAGACCAATCTCCACATGCAACCGCCCCTCAAAGCCCAACACTAATAGTTGCTAAAGTGCTGAGTCAGTTGCATTCCTCACCCCCTCCCTAGAAACCACTTACCACTGGGAATACCTCAACTATTGAGGGGGAGGATCAAAATGCTACTCATAACCTACAGCACAGGGGTTACAATGTTCAATCTCCAAGTGTAGAAATGGAGGTTAGAACAACTGGTAAGGCTACCACTTCTACTGATTCAGCAAATGATCAGGATGAAGTTGGTAGCATCCATAAGACCTTACCCGAGGCAACTGCCAATGAAGGACACAGTCCTGAGGCAGGAAGTCTCCAGTACCAAGAACAAGGGGCACATGTTTCTACTGATCTACACTCAGAGCATGTACATCCTGATTCAATAAGGAGGTCAGGTGATTCAGCACAAACTGATGATGACCTGGGATTTTTCTATGTTGTATTAGCCCATAATACCATCCTTGAGACTGAGGTGAACAGACTCAAAGAGTTGTTAGCCAAAATGTCTCAGGATCAAAGTCCATCTACCTCACAAACCCCACACATGGCACCTTCCATTGAAGGTTCCCCAAACATTGAGCCTACACACGTAACTGAGCCACCAGCCACTACTTTTGGCACCACCTCCCACTACTTTTGGCACCACCTCTCAGAGACAGAACCCCTCTGAGCAGATGGTTGCTATCTTTCAAAAATCCTTACCTCTCATCACTCCCATCATCATTGACATAGTGCATAAATCCATTGATGAGAGGATATCCTCAAATCTACAAACCCTCATTGATGATGTTGTTAACAAATCTCTTTTGCCTTTCAAGCCCCTGATCCCAATGCAACCAAAAAGGGGGAGACTTCCAAGTCTAAGCAGTGAAAGAAAAGAAAAGAAAAAAGTTGATGATGAGAAAGAACCTGCAAAAGAGAAGGAGGTGGAGAAAGAACTGATCTCAGAACAGCTGATCACATATAAAAGAAAGAAAAGTGCTGACTCAAAACCTGATGAAGATAAATCCTTAGAAGATCTTGTCAAAGATGCTAATGAAGCTCACATCAGATCCATGGATAAAATTATAGATCAGCTCTTTCGACAAGGTCATGACACAGCTACACTAGACATTGAGATCAGAAGGCTCGAAATAGAAGAGATTCAAGCTAGATGGGCCAGTTATAGTGTGTTGGAAAGGGAAAGATTGGAGATAATGATCAGATTCATTGCCAAATACCTTGGAAGATCATTGATAGAGATAAAGGCCTGGTCCAGAGACAGTATCCTAGAGATAACCAAGACATCTACTCTGCTGGAGGCTATAATAAGGGGTTGATAATTGAAGCACTGGATGAAGCAGGTGCAGGGAAGAGAACTGAAATGGCAAAGCTCTCCAAAGCCAAACTCACCACTAAATTGCTAAGTCAGTCTTCTCACACTCCCACTCAAACACAACCCTTATCTCTAAAATCTCCCAAATCTATCCCTAAACCAAAGCCACCCACAACTCAACCCACAAAACCAATCCCTTTACCCCAAAAACCACCTCAAACCTTACCCAGTGATACACCCAGAAGGAGGAGATGGTTTTTTTTGGGTAGAATAAGAGGATGATGATGATGATAGTCTGCCAATCTCTGCTGTTCTCAAACTCAAATCACCTGAGCACAGAAGTCAACAAGTGATTACTCCCGACTTGCAAATGCTGATGGTGAAGGTGAAGATTGAAGAAGCAGAACAGCAGAAACAACACGATGACAAGTTTCTCAAGATGGTTGATAAGGATTTCCCTCAGTCCACATCCATTCAAGAAATGAAGAAACAGGCTCTGAGGCTGTACACTCTTAGACATACTTTTCAACATCAATAAGAAAGAGTGCGGATCTGGCCAGACCCCAGGGTAAGTTCTAGAATTCATAAGAAGAATATACCAATTAGATATCATGGCCAAGTGAAGAAGACCTTGAATGCTGCAATTACATTGGCCATGGTAGTCTCACCCTGGGAAATCATTGAAGAATTCAAGAGAGCTCACAAATCCAAGACAACCCCTCAATCTATTCTTGAGAACAAAATGATCAAGAAGGGGTTGTTATACAAAAGACTTGAAGATCTTCAGAAGAGTGAACTCCAGTTGTTGCTTGAAGGCTCTCACCCTGATGAATTTGCTTATAGAGAGTTAACAACTATGGAGTTGAAAAATGGAAAGACAGTGAGATACCTGTCTGAGTATTATGGCCTAGAGTTCTTCTTCGAGGGAGAAGCAAAAGAACACACCAAGGAGGAACAAGTTGTTCTCCTTGAGGCCTATGCTAGTGAGTCTTATAGACTCATTAATGGGAATTAGGTTTCATGGTGGGGACAAGACTCTGTGTCTAGTTTCCCAAGACAAAGTTCCCTTCCATACTTAGCTAATCAAAAGATTAGAAACCTTTTCCCGGCCTGTGCTTAACTGATTACCTCTGAAGCTGATCAAGAGGGTGTTTCTACTAAGAATAAGTGGGATCTTTAATAAGTTTAGAGGTTTTGGCTGCATTGGTTCAGGGGGACTTTGTTGGACCAAAAGAACTAATGAGCCTGATCAGAAAAACCTCTAAGTCCCACAGACATTACAACTGCTGAAGAAGATCACAACAGCTGAAGACATCAGCTGATTACAAGGTCTGAAGACAAAGTCTGAAGACAAGAACTGAAGACAAAGTCTGAAAGTAAAGAACTGAAGACAAAGTCTGAAGCTATCAGCTCAAGACAAAGTCTGAAAGTAAAGTACTGAAGACAAAGTCTGAAGCTATCAGCTGAAGACAAAGTCTGAAAGTAAAGTACTGAAGACAAAGTCTGAAGCTATCAGCTGAAGACAAAGTGTGAAAGTAAAAGTCTGAAGAACAAAGACTGAAGACAAAGAGTGAAGACCAAAGTGATCAATAGTTGTTACAACAGCTGAAGTTATCAACTTCTGTAGTTGTGATGGTTTCCTTTCAGTACTTGTAATTTACTTTTCAGTAGTTATAGTTTCAGTAGTTTAGTTTCAGTAGTTTTATGTTTCTTGTAGTTAGCATTCTCTGAGATGTAATCTGTAGTTGAGAACTTTCTTTGTAGTTTGCATAGTTTTAGTTTTTTGAATAATTCTGTTAGATGTCACTATCAAGTGACATCAGCAGACATCACATATCCTATATATGGAATGTTGACCTAATTGTAAAGTGTGACATTAAGCCACCATGAAAGCATATGAATGAAATATTTGTTTTGCAGAATTCTTTTTTTCTATAACCATTTACTGTTACATTGAATATCAATTGTGTTCTTGTGAATTTTTTAATTCGTTGTTCTAATTCCGCTGCAATACTCTCTAATCAATCAAACTTAGATCACTGATCCTAACACTCCCAAGTCAAAGCCTACATTCATCTTTTCCTCAGAAAGTCAATAAACAATCTTAGTGTTTATCCGCATTTGCTATAGTTCATCCCCATTTACTATAGTTCAACCGCATTTGTCTTACTTCATCGGTATTTGTTCCTATTCATCCACATGTGTTTATCCGCATTGACCTTACTCATCCTCATTTCGCATGCCTAGTCAATGTTCAACCACATTAGTTCATCTGCATTGACCTTACTCATCCATATTTCCCATACATAGTCAATGTTCATCCGCATTTCCCATTACTCATCCGTATTGACTTACTTAGGGGTTAATGCTCATCCGCATTGAATTTCCATACTCATCCACATTCATTTTGCAACACTTATCCGCATTGACTTTCCAACACTTAGGCAGATTCTAAAACTTAACATATGAGCCTTAAACATTAAAATTTTAGTTCCCAATCATCATCCATCATGTTCTAAGCTTAAGTCTTACCTTCTAAGTCTTAGAAACACCATCATACATCATCAAGAATGAACATAAGCACTTATCACATCACAAGATCAACATACACCAAATCAAACATACGGGTCTGAAACCCAGTTTAATGAAAACATACATTTATGTATTTCCAGCCCCAAAATTAGTTAAAACAGGTAAAAGAGGGGTCCTAGAACTCACCTTTGGAGCTCTTGAGTGTGGCTTCTTCCAAAATCATTTGTAATTGAGTTCAAGCGCCTAGGAACCCACTAAAAGCATACCCGAACACATACAAACACACATAAGCACAAACCGGAGGACATTACCCGCAAAGATCACCATAAAAACATGAATTCTTACCTTGAATTCGCACTTTTCTTCTTGTTTCTCTTCAAAACCGATAGTTCTCTGCTTCCTGCTACTCTCTCTCTCTAAGAATCCGAGGATTAGGGAGGTGTATGACATATGGGTGACCATACAACCTTTATCACCAACTTTTAAACTTTTTGTCCTTTTTGACAGTTTTAACCCCTAGACTTGGGTTTATTTCTTTTCCTTCTTTTTACTCCACTTTATTCATTCTTTCTTGTCTTTTGAATAACTAGGCGTTACAAGTCCACCCCCTACCTGTTATTCCTCAAACAATTGTTGGTAATGCTGTCTCATCTTTTCTTTAGTCTCCTACGTAGACTCGGATTCCTTCCTGTGCTTCCACTGTACACGCACAAGGGGAAGTACTTTATTCCTAGCGTGTTCTCCTTTCGATCAATGATTGCCGCTGGTTGCTTCACATAGTTGAGCTGTTCATCCACATCGATATCCTCCAGTGGAACAATCATATCCTCTTCTGCTAAGCACTTCCTCAGATGAGATACATGGAATGTCGGGTGAATTTAACTTAACTCATCAAGTAATTCCAGTCTATAGGCCACCCCTCCTACTTGACCAATGATTCGGAAAGGCCCTATATACCTTAGGCTCAACTTGCCCCTTTTTCTGAATCGGATGATGCCCTTCCAACGTGAGACCTTCAACATAACCCGGTCACCCATCTGGAACTCTATCGGTCTGCCTCGACTTCTATGTATCTTTGGCTGCCTTCATGAAGGCTTTGATCTTTTCAAGCTTCTCAGTCATAGCCTCGATCACCTCGATGCTCCCTGTCTCTTATTGACCAATATCACTCCAACAGACGGGTGTTCTGCATCTGCTACTGTATAGCATCTCATAACGTGGCATAGCAATGTTCGCACAATAACTGTTGTTGTATGAGAATTCGGCTAACGGTAAGTGGTCATCCCAACTTCCTCCAAAATCGATAACACAAGCATGGAGCATATCCTCCAATGTCCGTATGGTCCTTTCTGACTGACCATCTGTCTGAGGATGATAAGTTGTGCTAATGTGTAGCCTCGTCCCCATAGCGTCATGGAATTTCTTCCAGAATTTAGATGTACACCGGGTGTCACGATGAGACACAATAGACACCGGTACACCATGACGAGTTACAATTTCCTTGATGCTCCCACTTCCATTCCACTATATCCAAAGGTTGGATTTTCCCAAACGGCTTCTGATGCTCGGCTTTCACCTATGAAAAAGTAAGGCATTTACTCACATACTCCACCACATCACATTTCATACCCGGCCACTAATAATCTTTCTTCATGTCTTGATACATCTTTATGGCACCGGGATGAATGGAGTAGCGAGTCTTCTGAGCTTCATCCAAAATCTTCACCCATAGATCCCAAAAATGTGAAACTCATATTCGTCCAAATCAGGTCCTAACACCAAGTGTTTTTTCACCCAACTCCGTGACCAGACCTCTCATTCTTTCTGAGTTAAGAAGATCTTCTTCCAATGCCTCATCATGTAACTCCTTGACTTGCTTCATCACATCCCAGGTCATGATCAACTGATATGCTTTCACCCGAATCGGCTCGGGCCTCTCTTTTTGGCTAAGGGCATCTGCCACCACGTTGGCTTTGCCTGGATGGTAATGGATCTCACAATCATAATCCTTTATGAGCTCCAACCATCGTCTTTGCCTCATATTCTGGTCATTCTACTCGAAGAAGTACTTCAAGCTCTTATGGTCAGTAAATATGGTGCACTTCCTCCCATAAAGGTAGTGTCTCCAAATCTTTAACGCAAAGACAACGACTGCTAGCTCCAAGTCATGAGTATGATAATTGACCTCTTGAACCTTCAACTGTAGGGACACACATGCTATAACTTTCCCTTTCTACCTTAACACACACTCTAACCCCGAGTAGGAAGCATAAGAATAAACCACCAGATCTTCACTTCCATCTTGTAAGGATAGAACTGGAGCTTGAGTCAATATCACCTTCAATCTTTGAACTCCTTCTCTTAAGCTTGACCCCATACAAACTTCAAATCTTTCCCGGTCAGCTTAGTTGGTGAAGAAGCGATCTTAGAAAAGTCTTGGATGAATCTTCTGTAGTAGCTCACCAAACCCAAGAAACTACGAATCTCAGATGGCATCTTTGGAGACTTCCATTGCATCACCGCCTCCACCTTTGCCGGGTCTATCATAATCCCACCAGGATTCACCACATGACCCAAGAATTGAACCTCGCGCAACCAAAACACGCACTTGGAGAACTTGGCGTACAACTTCTCCATCCTCAACGTCTCAAAAACCTGAATGTGACTGGCATGCTCTATCTCGTTCCTCGACAAAATCAGGATATGATCAATAAACCTAATCAGTTATTTATCCAACATCGACCGACACACTCGATTCATCAGGCCCATAAAAGCAGTTGGCGCGCTCGTCAAACCAAATAACATGACAAGAAACTTGTAATGACCATAACGCGTGCGTAAAGCTGTTTTAGGAATATCCTGCTCCTTCACCTTTAGCTTATAGTAGCCAGATAGAAGATCTATCCTTGAGAACTAACTGGCGCCGTGGAGCTTATCAAACAAATCCTCAATTCTTGGTAACTGGTACCGATTCTTTACCGTCAACTTATTTAGCTCACAGTAGTCAATACACATCCTGATACTACCGTGTTTCTTCTTCACGAATAAGACTGGAGCACCCCAAGGAGAGATACTTGGCCTAATAAACCCCTTGTCAAGCAGCTCTTGCAACAGTTCCATCAGCTCTTTCCTCTTAGTCGGAGCCAAACAATATGGTGCCTTAGCAACAGGTTGGGCACCCGATATCAGATCAATTTGAAACTCGATCTCTCGGTCGGGTGGCACTCCTGGTAAGTCTTCAGGGAACATGTCTGGAAAGTCACACACAAGCAGTACACCTGACAATTGTGGTACTAGCGTATCCATAACCTTTACATAAATCAGATAGGTGCTACATCCACCCCTCAAACACTTTCCCACCACCGCCATTGGGATAACTTTCGGGATCGTCGTCACCCGATCCCCATAAACCGTTACGAAACTCCCCTCAGGCGCTGTCAAATGAATCATCTTCTTGCGACACATAATGTTCACCTCGTAGTCCGCCAACCTTTCCATCCCAAGAACCATATCAAAGCCGCCTAAAGTCATCACGAACAGTCTAACCAGAAACTTATAACCTTCTAATTCCACATCACATCCCTTATAATCTTAGAAATTTTGGTAGACTTACTTATGGCAGTTTCTACAACAAAGGGTGCGTCTATATTCTTAACTACAAATAGGCAGTTTAGCACAGAAAGCAACTGAGATAAAACTTTTACTAGCACTAGAATTGAATAACACAGAGGCTAAAGTTTCGTTTCCTAGAAACGTACCGGACACAACATCGGGGTCCATCCTAGCCTCCTCTTGTGTCATCGTGAACGCCCTGGCACTAGCCCTTGTTCCCTCTCCATCAGTCGTCTTCTTCCCCACACTAGAACTTTCAGCCCTCGGCTACTTGCAATCTCGGCTCATGTGGCCCTCCCTACCATAATTAAAATACTTCCCAGTCTTACATTTGCCAGTGTGCTCCTTCCCACAATTGCACACCTCCTCAACCCTTCACCCGATGTGACCATAGGTCAGTCATCCACCCGTGCCTTGTTGTTATCTGTCGAGGCATCACCCCGACCAAACCTCTTCCCATTCCATTTCCAATCACCACCATCCTTCTTGATTGCCTCAGCCACCACCACCTCTCGCTCATCATACAGTCTCCCTGCCAAAATGATTGCCGACCAAACCGAGCTCAGTCGGGCAACGATCATGTGCTTGCGAATATCTGCCGGCAAGCCCTGATGTATCTTTTAATCTTTCGTGATAGAGGCGTCACCTGATCCGGCACCAGATGTGCCATCTCATTGAACTTGGTGGTGTACTGCTGATGTGTCATGGTTCCCGCCTCTAACTGCAGGAACTCTCTCTTAACTTTATCTATTTCTCTATGAGGACAGTACTCCTCAATCACTAACTTCTTCAATTTGGACCATCTCATCCTCCCAATTGCCTGACTACCCTTGGCCTGGACCATATTATCCCACTAGCATAGAGCCAAGTCCACAAACGAGTGGGCAACAAACTTTACTTTCTGATCCTCCCGGCATTTGTTGATATTTAAAACAACTTCCACTTCTCTCAACCATCGGTGAGTAGCAGCAGCAGTGCCATTACCGTCAAAGTAGGGGGATTGCACCTTTGAAATGCCCCGTAGTTACAGCCTCGTGCCACCTTGAGCGTAGGCTCTTCTTCTTCCTCTTCTTCTTCGCCATCTGACAAAACTGCCTCAGTCTCGGGCTGTCTCCCTTCGCTCGTAGGTCTATTCCTTTCCCTTCTTTCCCCATCTCTAACAACCTTTATCACTTCGGTCATCACACACGGTAGAATCATCTGCATGACCTGATGTACTTCCTCCACAACCGCATCCTTCACTGAGGCTCTCAAATTAGCACTCTCATCACCACCCTCCGAATGAGGGGTCTCTAGTTCTTCATGAACCACCTCTTCGGCTCTAGGCCTTCCTTTCATCACCCGTGGTTTAGCGCCACGACCTCCACCACGTGAACCTTTAGATGATCTACCACTGGCCATCCTCAAAGACACACACTGAAAGATTCAAACACCAACACGATCATTAAAGGGAACAACTTAGTTTATGTCAAGTATAGTAAGTCCCTAATTACAGTGGCCAGTTGTGATGTAAGATTTCATTCCCGAGACTCTCACAACTGGTCGATCATCGCACGTAAAACATATAATCACATTAACTTTACTAAAATCATGCAGCGGAAAACACTTTAAACAAAATATATTTCCTTCAAATAAACACTTTTGCAAAATAATACATCGTTCATTACGAAATATAGTTCGTTGTATTACAATGCAAAAATGTTATACAAAAGAATATCATCCAAAAATGCCAAGTAGCTGCCCCACGCCATCCTCAGCAATGCTCACTTGCCATTTGGAAAATGCATAAAAAGTCAGTGTTGCTGAGTGAGTTCTAGTTTTATAAAAACATTACGTTACCTTCCATTCGTTAAAACATTTTCATTACTAAAGCACGTGATCACACATCGTACAACATCAAAGTAATCATTATTATCTTCACCATTATTCGTTTCGTACATTTTGCAAGTTTGGAACGTTTTGTACTTATCGCACTTTTCGTACATTATTATCTTTCACTTCTATCTAGGTCCTGTCATGTGCTTAACCCCCCTCTAAAACACCAAGAAATTCATATAGGGTTAAGCGATAAGGACCCCATATCGCACGTGTGGAGTGGTCACTAGGACAAACTCCCCCTGTGTGTGTGAACTCTTATGGGTTAGCCATGATCACACGCTGTATAACACACAGTAACTAGGAAATCGCACGTATTGGAGCAGTCACCCACATTGAACTCTTACTGTGTGTATGAACCATTATGAGTTAGCGAAATCGCAAGCCGTAGACACACACAGTTGAGCTAACAACTCTTAATGAGTTGTGAACCTCCTTTCATTTGCTTGCAAGGCTTTTCATTCGTTCCTTCATTATGTTCCACTTCATTATCTTAAATCTTTCACTTCGTTAAGATAATACTTTACTTTCCTTATAAATATCACAACACGTAAAGTCTGGTCATCATATGTAATAAGGAACATCACAAAACATATCATACATAACATACATAGCATACATAATCAACACACACCTACATCATCATACGTAGCATCAATCATACATCATCTTAAACACCATGCATCGTACATTCACATAAATAAACATATGCATATCTAGCATAAATCATCATAAAACCTAAGTGACCCACTGTGGGAGAGCGGGAGTTCGGGGGCGGCAACCCCTGACAGCGGGGTCCTATGCCAGCAGCCCCTAGTAGGGTCCAACGGGTAACACCCATGGCTATGGTCGTGGTGACCTGGTTCAAAACCTTTAAAATAGGGGATCTAGAACTCACCTGCACTCAATGAGTAACTTCTCAATCAAGCTTTCAAAGTAGGGGTTGCACTACACAACCTACAGATAAGTTAACACTCAAAGGAGTTAATTTCTGCCTAATTTTGCTGCTATTTCACTAGCAGTTTCGCTGCTAGTTTCGCCAACAGTTTCACTGCTTATTTCGCTGCTAGTTTCGCTGGCATCTTGGCTGGCAGTTTCGCTGGCATCTTCGCTGCAATTTCGCTACCAGTTTCGCCCAACTTACGTTGGAAAACCATGTGTGCGAAACTACCTGCAAAACTACAGTTTTGCAGGAGGATCCACAGTTTCGCTGGATGAATGCCCAGTTTCGCAAAACGGGCTGAAAATACGAACAACCCATTTTTTGACCCAAAACATCAATCTTTTACAGCCAAAACCTTGGTTTATCACCCAATAAGCTTTATCTAAGGTTCTTACATGTTTTTTACATGAAAACGTGAGTTTTGGGTGAATCTTTGCCACTTTTAAAAACCCAACCCTAGAATCTGGGTTTACATCAAAAGAAATAATTAAATGATATTTCTTACCTGGATTCTTGGTGTTTTCTTGTTGTTTGGATGCCCACGAACACCAATCTTCAATCCCGAGATCGCCGAGCCTTGAATCTTCATTTCTCTCTACTTTCTCTCTCTACCCTCTCTATCTACAACTAGAGTGTTGAGTTGCAAATGAGAGCTGCTCAAGCTGATCCGTTTATATATACTGGGCGTTCCCAGGGCCTAAACGCACCAAACACGTAACCCGCAATGTCTTCTTGATCTAAAACCCATATCCAACTTTTATTTAATGGTCTCGTCTAAGCCCATTCCACGTGTCACCACTACTGTCACAACACCACCACCACTACCTCATCTACTCCACCACTTCCCCATGTCACATCCACCACCACTTCAGCTTACCCATCACCACCCACACACATACCACCTCCCGTATACACCACTGCCACCACCACTACCTCTAGCCAACAAGCAGGACCATCCTCTTACCCCTCATTTCCATTAGGATCATCTCTACCTCCTAGTGGGGTAGAGGAACAGATTTCAGCACTAACCACATGGTGCTGAAGCTGTCAACAACCGATGACGAGAAGACTGCTTAGCTACGACAGTTACTCAAGCTTAAGGGCACAAAGGATGAGCCTCTGAAGAGAAATAATTCACAATGATAAGCAAGGGATTGTTAGGAGGTCTGTGAGTTACACTCCTAAGGAAGGAGAAATAATTCACGACCTTACTGATAAGCAACTGGCTGAGACGCTCCGACTGAGTCCGGATGAGATTGTGAAGGATGCTCCTACTGTGGACATGGATAGTGATGATGAGCTTAACGATGTGGATGAAATTGAGATTAAAAGACATCACCGCACAACATTATCCAAAGTATGCTGACAATGAGGGAAATGTAGTCCCCAATTTGGGTGACACCCTTGTTAGTGATACTTTTGAAACATTGGATAACATGGAGCAGGACACGAAGAAGAAGAAAGATCAAGCCCAAGCCTCAGATGCAAATGTCAACATCAAAAAGGCTGAATGGGCGGCATGTTTTGCTGAGATTCGAGCCATGCGCACTGCACAAACGCCAAATGTCTACACAAGCGGTACAAAGTCAAGAAACACTTACAGGTGTCAGGAAATATCATCGCATGGGCTTATTTTGAGGATGTGAATGTATATGTCATGAAGAGAGAAAAGGGCATACAGTATTTCAGATTCCCACACGATCTGAAGACTCTACCCGGCTTCAAATGAATCACTTGATTCAGAAGGATCTAGTGCGAGGTGTTAACATCAAAAATTTCCAACTTCTTGATTTCTGCGTAGCATGCAAGAAAGGCAAACAGACGAAGAAGACTCATAAGGAAAAGAAAGTTCATTCTATCGAGCTTCCTTTTGAACTTCTTCACATGGATCTATTTGGTCCAGTCAGTACAAAAAGCATTGCAGGCGACTTGTACTGTTTTGTGGTTACTGATGACTACATAAGATTCTCTTGGGTAATGTTTCCAAAGTCCAAATCAGAAACATTTGAGTCATTCAAGGAGTTAGTAACCACACTGGAATGTCTCTACAAGCTGAAGGTGAGACTAGTACGCTCAGACAATGGGACTGAATTCAAGAATCAGTGGATGTAGGTTTACTGCAAGGAAAAGGGAATTGTGCATCAATTCACTTCTGCCTACATGCCTCAGATGAATGGTGTTACTGAGAGAAAGAAAAGAAGCTTGATAGAGACAGCACAGACAATGCTGGCAGACTCGAAACTGCCTATCCAATTCTGGAATGAGGTAGTGGCCAGTGCTTGTAATACACTGAATCGAGTTCTGATAGTCAAGCGCCACAGAAAGACATGTTACGAGCTACTACAACGACGTAAACCAAATCTGGAGTATCTCGAATCATTTGGCGCGCCGTGCACACTTCTGGAAAAAAACTCAAGAAGGAAAATTTAGCGAGAAGACTGATGAAGGGATCTTCTTAGGATACAACATACCAAACAAGAGAGTTTACAACAACTCAACGGGTTTAGTAGAAGTGTGGTGTAATGTTGATGTTCAGAGATATACCACACCACCTACTGGCAAAGGACCCACCTACGTTTTCGACTATGATGGATTCTTTAAGTCCTTCAACATCCTTATCTCTCCTTCTGATGATGAGTTAGCTACTCGAATGATGTATGATATGTTGAACACACCATCTCTTGATTCAACATCATCGAGTTCACAAGGAGAATCATCTACTCAATCAGGGGGAGTTGTCGACGACATTGACTCCTCCTCTGAAGATGAAGCTGAAGAAGATGGCCAGAACAGTCAGGAGGAACAGGTTCCAGTTCCTTCAAGTCCACTAGCATCTAACGGTGATGCACCTTCGACTTCGGAACCTCAAACTCCTTCTACCACATATGCAGAACCAAATGTTCATCATCTTGGCTCTGAGGTAGCTGTTCCTACTACTCCAGGATCACGTCTAAACATCTATCATCCCTTAAACAATGTCATGGGGATGTCAGATCAGGAGTACAAACCCGAAATCAGCTGTACTCAGCTGATTATGCCTCTGTTATGGAAAAGGGATACATTCATGATGGTGCTTATCGGTGTTTTGTCTCGCAGTTTAAGCCAAAATACGTGAGTGATGCACTAAACGACGAGGCATGGGTGAGTGCCATGCAAGAAAACTTCTTGAGTTCAAGAAGTTAGGAGTATGGACTCTGGTAGATAGAGCTAAAGGTGCTAAGGTCATTGGCACCAAATGGGTCTTGAAATGCAAGAAGGATGACCAAGGGTTCATTATCAGAACAAGGCTCGACTGGTTGTTCAGGGATTTCGCCAAGTGAAGGGGATTGACTACATTGAAGTGTTTGCACCCGTGGCAAGGATGGAAGCCATCCGTATCTTCCTTGCCTATGCATTGTATATGAAGATTAAAGTCTATCAATTAGATGTGAAGAGTACATTCCTTCATGGGGAAATTCGAGAGACAGTGTATGTCAGTCAACCCGAGGGATTTGAAGATCCTTATCATTGAGACAAAGTTTATAATCTTGACAAGGCCTTATACGGGCTTCATCAAGCTCCAAGGGCCTGGTATGAGAAACTCTCAACTTATCTTGTGAAACACGGCTTTCGCAGGGGAGTAATTGACTGCACACCGTTCATCAAAGAAAAGATGGGACCTACTGCTAGTACCAATCTATGTCGATGACATAATCTTCAGTTCAAAGAACGAATATGCAAAGAGTTTGAAGCAGTTATGAAGAAAGAGTTTGAGATGAGTGCTATGGGGGAGATGAAATTCTTTCTCGGGTTACAGGTGGATCAGACACCAAATGGGATCTTTCTACATGAGACCAAGTATGTGGGAGACATTCTTAGTCGGTTTGACATGGAGAATGCTTCTGCTACTGGGACTCCACTTGCTACAAATCATGATATAGCACCTGACGAAAATGGAGATCTGGTAGATGCCACAATGTACCGAGGAATGATTGGATCCCTCATGTACCTCACTGCCTCAAGACCTGATATCATGTATGCTACATGTTTATGTTCTAGATATCAGGCTAAGCCTAAGGTTAACCATCTGATCGGTGTCAAAAGGATATTTCGTTATCTGAAGGGTACACCCACACTTGGGTTGTGGTATCCTCATGATGATGACTTTGAGCTCACGGCGTATAGTGACTCGGATTACAGGTGATGCAAGATGAACTACCAGTCTACACCAGCAGGGTGTCAATTCTTTGGGAGGAGATTAGTTACCTGGCAGTGTAAGAAGCAGACCTCGGTTGCATTGTCAACCTGTGAAGCCGAATATGTTGCTACCGAAGTTGCTATTCACAAATCATCTGGATTCAACAGCAAATGCAGGATTATGGTTTAAAGTTTTCTTCTACTCCTATCATTGTTGATAACTCTACTACAATTGCAGTAACTAAAAATCTGGTACAACATCCAAAGACCAAGCACATCAGTATTAAATACCATTTCATAAGAGGCTGTTTTGAAAAGAACTTAATCAATGTGGTAAAAATTAATACTAACTTTCAACGCCCTGACCTCTATACATAGCCTTTGATAACCACGTTTTCTATATCTCTTAGAGGTCAATGACGTTAAAAAGAAAGGTGATGTTATTCCTGATGATCATCATGTGTAGTCCAATGCATTGTAGTTATATTTTTTTATTTTTCCTTATTTATTTATTCTGTTTAAATTAAATTCATGTTGTTTAGCTGTCTGTTAAAATCCTAAAATAATTAAATCCAGTATGATGTTAGAATTTTAGGGGGAGAGTAGGTCAGCTAGTAATATTTGAAAAAACGAGGGAGAAGGAGTGGATAGCTGATATAAGGTAGATCGTATCTGTGATACCGATTCAAACCTTTTAGAAAATGATAGTACACAGGAACAAATCAAAAGGGACTTTAAATATTTAATTTAGAAAAGATGCAAAATTCAAAGTATAAGTCTGTGTAGTCTAAGCAATATAAAAGGGAAGATGATAGAAAAACCGATAACTACTAAGGTACACAAAGAAAGTAGACCTACAGGTTGCTAGACCACAAATGATATGTCGGTAGATTCAATACAATAGATGTTTAGATCTGACTGGTGATTTCAAGATCAAACTAAGTTGTTCAACTGATTGTGGGCTGCCATCTTATCATTGGTTAACACAATCAACAATATTCCAATAAGGGTAATGAGCATGTAAACGCCACAAATATGTGTGGATGACCATAAATAGAGCAAAGCACGGAAAAATGAAAGACAAATGCTATCAAGCTAATGACATATGCTGTTGGTGCATTCTGTGCAAAAGAAAATTTAGCTACTCTAACAAGAAGATTGGTTGTGTGCCTCTCTGCTGTGCTATGGCACTGATCTGAGGATAAACATAACCAACATATTCTAGAATTCATTGTTGTTTGCCGCCTCTCTGCTGTGCGATGGCACTGACCTGAGGATTGGGTTCTCTTTGAAAGCTCTAAGAATAGTCTCTTCTAGTAAAAATACCCGTAGACTGCTCAAAAGCTCCTGAGGAATGTTGATTACCATATAAGTGTGGGATCCAAAAATGTTGGTTGAAATAATTAAACCTAAACTATCACCAGTTTTGTCTAAAGTCTGTGTATGGATTTAAGAGGAAAAATATACTAACAATCATTGTGGCTGCAATCTTGAAAGTTCAAATCAATGTGGGAATCTAATAGTACCATGTGATTTCCTAAATTTGCTAACGACTCTGGATGAAAACCAAGAATTGAGCATCAAAAGTTTTGATAACAAGTCCCAAATGATTTGACTTGCCTGTATGATTCCAAAATTGAATTGGTCCAGGTGTGGTCAAACTAAATTGAAGCTGCCTATTCTGGAACCAAATCCAGTAGACGTCTATCTTAGGATTTATCTCTCTCAAAAAGTTAAAAAATTTTATTTTTGTATTTAGTTTAAGTTTCTACTTAGTTAGTCATTTTAGTTTGTTTGTTCGTCGGACTATATCATGAAAATCAGTATGGGATTAACTCACCAAAAGGGTCATGTCTGAGATGGCCACATGTGGTTTCAAAGTTTAAAAGGGTCACGTCTAAGGTGACTAAATTGTTTAAAAGGATCACGTCTGAGGTGATCAAAAGTTTTCAAGTTAAAATGATCATGTCTGAGATGATCAAATGCTCATAATGTTAATTTCAATAGGTAGAAAGGGTTTAAGTGCTAAATGTTCATAAGTTTAACCCATTCGCACTACTGGATAATAAGTATGGACCACCCATGCGAATGGATCCCATTCGCATGACTGGACATGAGATTGCGCCATTCACCCGAATGGCTTATCAGAATGATCCATTCGACCGACGATGAAAGGGTGCGAATGAGTCAGTCGACCGACTGAGACTCAGTCGGTTCACTGAAGGTGCGAATGAAAGGGCACGAATGAGTTAGTCGACCGACTGAGACTCAGTCGGCCAACTGAATGCGATTGACTGGGCCAATCGCACGACTGAGCCTCAGTCGCCCGAATGAACTAAGCGAATGAGGCCAGCAGGCCGATTGAACTCAGCTTCAGTATTTAAAGGGCTATAATCAATCGCATTCCACTCATCACCCTCAATCGCTCCTAAATGACACCAACGTTACTTACTCTGCCGAAATTCCTCTAGACCTTGTTTTTACATCTTTATTGATCTTCTGACGTGGTTGACGTATACCTATACAGGTATCTTGCAATGAAATCTTACCGAAATCAGAAGACATTGAACCCTAAATTTTTGATATTCGAATGAAACAAGAACCAGACTGTAAATGACCTAATAACCAACATAAACTAAGCAAAATGTTAAAATTAAGTTTAATAGGTTATTAGTGACAAGATGGCGAGTCTAATGGACCATTAAACCATGTTAAATTACTTGATTTGGTCAAGATTCGAACCACAGGCGACTGAACAGTGCGACAAGCGACTGAACAGTGCGACAAGCGACTGGTCAACCGGATGAACACCAATCGCACGATTGAATCTTGCGATTGGGTCAATCGGCCGAATGCACCATGCGAATGAACTCAGTCGGCCGACTGAACCAATCGCAGACTCAGCCAACAGATTGAAGTAAGTCGCATGTCTCATTCACCCCAATGAGCTCAGTCGCATGAAAGGACAATCGACTGACTTCAGTCGCATGATTCATTCGCACGAAGGAATCAGATTAAATTTAAACTATACACCTTGAACTGAATTTTGAATGTATGACTTACTAATGGTTCTGTGTCTTGTGTTTCAGGTCAATGGCTGATAGATGGTCCATCAATTCAAAGCACAATTATGTGCTCATTTGGCCATACGACTCGGAATGGGGCCGAGTTTACAGAGATCATGTGTTCCTTCGACGTTCTCGGATACATAAGCCATATCCACACCGGTACTCTTACAGGTTGTTACATCAGGCTTTCTGGGAAATTCCTCTGTAGATCGTTCACGTGAGCCTTACAGCATACGGTGCTCCATTCAGGGTCATGATATGGAGATTACAGCAGCTGACATCCAGAGGGTACTTGATTTTGGGGACGATACTGATCACCCACAGACTACATCCATTACAGTCAGAGGTTGCTTTCTCAGGATCAAGTACGCTAGGGACATCAACTCAAGTGTGCTCAACAAGAGCAACCTGTGTCCCCAGTATAAGTATTTGGCGCAGTGATCCTGATGTTGTATTGCTTCTCGGAGGGGTGGGTTTGATGACCTGTCAACCAGATTCAGAATGCCTATGTGCACTGGTGCTGAACCACCCTTCCAGTTCTCGAGCATGATCTTCTCGTATCTGGTGGAGAATCTAGAGGCAAGGGGAAGGAGGGTTTTTGTATGTACTGTTGGATTCTGTGTGCCCAGACACTTAGAATATTGATGTGGTTAGTACGTTATGATCCAAGTCGGGTTATACCCAACAACAAGCTTGGCAAACACCAATTAAATATTTAATTGATGATGTGATCATGCAATTAAATATTCACACCAATTTAGAAAATGGGTTTTTTAAATAAGTTGCATGTAAGTGGGAACAACTTATTAGGATATTTTGTTCAACAATATTATTTGATGTGTTGTTTAAATTAGTTAGATGACACCAAATATTAAGTGAGAAATTACAGCTTATAAATTAAATGGTTAATTGTATAAGTATGTAATTACATTATATATCTTGTACATACAATTAATTGTATGTCTAGTATAAATGACATTTCAATGTGTGATAGTTTTGAGAGGGAAAAGGGTTTTAAACCCCTTCTTGGCCGCCCCTCCCCTCTCATTCTATTGGACCAAACTTGTTTTGACCACAAACACAATTTAATTGAGTCTTGGACTCAAAAAATCTGATGAACCACACACATTACATGCAATTTGAAAGAAAAAAACTCTCAAAACCTCTCTCTTGGTCTCGGCTCAACAGCAGCCTTTGAAGGAGTTTTTGTCTTGATTTGGTGATCTCTCCCTAGCAAGAGTTGTGTATGCTTCACAAGGCTTGGGGTATAAGCACTTGAGGACTCCTCCTTGAAGTCTTGGCCAAAAGAACAAGCATCAAACATCCCATTTTGGTCGACATTTGGTGCTGGAACAAGGTAGTTGTCACAGCTTGTTCAAGCTGTGATTTTATGTACGTTTATGTATTGACATAGCTTGTCTATTCACAAAAGAATGATCCTCATGATTTGGGTTTGTTTTTCATAACATATGAACATATAGAAGATTAGATTTTCAGCTTTAAAAATCGTTTTAAAAGCCATATTTCCGCTGCGTTTTTCAGAATGTTTAAAAGGTTAAACATGGATTTTGTGTTCTAGCAAACCCGTCAATGGCATCAAGAGCCGGTTATGTGGATGACTTGCTTGTTTTGTCTTTAAAATTGGTTTTAAAGCATGATTATAAACTAGTTATAGACTGATTTTGGGCTGTTATTGTTTGGTTGAATGATTCCCCAACTTTCAAGATCGTATCACACATGCTAGTGATTAGATCTTGAAAGATACATATTTTGATGTGTGATTGTTTAGACAATGTTTAAAACCAAAAATTTCAGTTTATGTTGGCTGAAATTTGGTGGTTTTAAAGGGGTTTCATTATATGTTTTGATGTTATGATCATTTGATGATAGTGTGCATAACCTAGCCTTTGACCTTGTGATGTTTTGGATGCTTGTGTTGGTTGTATTCTTTCATTCAATTGGGTTGTAATTATTTCATTTGGGTTGTAATTATTCATTCATTTGGGTTGTAATAGATTAGGTGCATTTCTTTTATTAGAAAAATGTATTAGGATACAATTTTGTAAAAGGAAGATGCACAAGTTCAAGACCCAAAGATGGACATCAAAGACATGGAACTTGAAGCATATGGATGCAAGTTCAAGTGAGGTCTAAGATGACCTGGATTTAGTGTTGATTTCAACCTTAGAAAAGACCTTATGACAACACTTGTGATGGCAAACAAGTGTTGTCAACTTAGTAGCTATGGTTATGCACTCATGTTTGTATATATATATGCTTGTTTGATTGTTTGTTGTTTGTTTGTTTGGTTAGTACTTGGATATTCATTACAAACTCATTACCAACTTAACAAGCTGAAAATTATTGGTTCTTAAAAGTTAATAAAAGTAATTAAAATGGTTTAATGACTTTAAAGATTAAAATTGGTTTTAATCAAAGAACCATAAGGTATCTTGTATTTGATAGCATGCAAATACAAGTACATAGGATTTACTAAACTAGAATTAAGAAATCTCTAATATTTTAAAACGAGATCAACACCGTCCTTTTACACAACACTTGAGTCACTTGGAACTCTTAGTGGGATAAAGGTCACCCAACCATTTTGAGGGAACTTGTGATTTGAGGTGAGAATGCCTTACTTATGGGATAAAGGTCACCTAACCATTTGTTTTGGCAAACTCACACGTGGGTGTAAGTAGGATGTCTTGATTTGCAAACCATGTAAATGGATCACCTACAATGTGGTTTCCAAATGGTGTTGATGGGATTTTCATGCCGACTTTACATATGATGTTCAAGAGTCGATCCCATACCTCTAGAAGTTGCAAATGGTTGCAATCGTCAAACGTTGACCACCTTATTAATTAAAACGTGGGATAAAGGTCACCTAACCACAATTTAAATGTAATATTGGGTTCTAGATTTTAATATGAAAAGTCTTGTAAGACATTTGTTATTAAAATTACAATATCGAAAATACTAAATAAAACTTTGTTAAATTTTGTAGATGGCCTCTAATAATGATAATTCCGATAACTCATCCGCGTCCAACCAATCCCTACGAGCGATCCTCCAAAAGGAACGTCTAAACCATAACAACTTCATCGATTGGTATCGAAACTTGAGAATTGTTCTCAAGCAAGAGACGATCGTATGTTTTAGACGACCCTGTCCCCGATCAACCTAGCGAGGATGATGAGGGCCTTTAATGATTGGCTGAAATACACTGAGGACTCCGTCCAAGTGTCTTGTCTCATGCTAGCGAGCATGACTCCGGATCTCCAAAAGGAGTATGAACACCACGGGGCTTATGACATGATAACCCAGCTGAAGGAAACGTTCCAACAGCAAGCAAGGGTTGAGCGCTTCGAAACGGTTCGAGCGCTCCATGCATGTCGTATGGACGACAACCAATCTGTTTCATCTTATGTACTTAAGATGAAAAGTCACATTGACCGCCTCGAGAGGCTTAATTGTCCCGTCTCGAAGGAATTGGCCACGGATTTGATCCTCAATGGCCTTACCAAAGGTTCGAGACATTCGTGTTGAACTACAACATGAATGCTTGGGACAAAAGCATTGGTGAGCTTCACTCAATGCTCAAAACGGCCGAGGCGGCCATGGGTAAAAGGGTTTTACCCGTTCTCACCATCAATGAAGGTGGGAACAATAAAAGGCCTCGTCCCGCACCAAGGCAAAGGTTGCCAAGGGTAAGGGACCGCTTGGGGAAAAGGGAAAGGGGTGGCAAGGGTGCCACCCAAACCACAAGAGAAAAGGCAAAGGTTGCCACTAATGACCCATGCTTCAAGTGTGGGGAGATTGGACATTGGGCAAGGAATTGTCCCGTCCATCTCCAAGAGTTGAAAGCAAAGAGGGATGCCGGGCAGACCTCAGGTACAATATACATGATCCATATTGATTTAAACATGATATCCTCTAACACATGGGTATTAGATACCGGATGTGGAACTCACATTTGCAATTTGTTGCAGGGGTTCAAAAGAAGTAGTGACTTCAAGAAAGGGGATGTGAGCCTCTACATGGGCAATGGGGCTAAAGTTCAAGTAGAAGCCGTGGTGACTACATCTTGAAACTTCCAAATGGTTTGGAAGTAATTTTGAACAATGTTTTGTATGCTCCTAGTTTGACTAGGAATATTATCTCTGTAGCCCTGTTAAAACAATTTGGATATGTATTATCATTCGTTGAGGAAAATATCCATGTTTCTTTTAATGGAATGTTCTATTTTAAAGCTATTCCCATTAATGGTATTTATGAATTGGTTCATGAAAATACTTTAAATAGTTCATTGTACCAAACTAACACCAAGAAACTCAAGTTGGACTTAAGTGATACCTATCTTTGGCATTGTCGTCTTGGCCATATAAACAAGAAACGTTTACAAACACTTCAAAAGAATGGTCTTTTAAAAACAAATGAATATGATTCATTTGATGTTTGTGAATCTTGTTTACAAGGTAAGATGACTAAGGCACCTTTTAGTGGGACTACCGAAAGGGCAAAGGATTTATTAGGAATCATACATTCGGATGTATGTGGTCCTTTTAAGCCAATGACTAGGAATGGTGAAAGATACTTCATTACCTTTACCGACGATTATAGTCGCTATGGGTATGTGTACTTATTAAGGCACAAAATGAAGCTTTTGAAATGTTCAAAATCTTCAAGAATGAAGTAGAAAATCAACTCAACAAGTCAATTAAAGTTCTCCGTACCGATAGAGGAGGTGAATACCTAAGTGAAGCTTTTCAAGATCATCTTAGGAGTTGTGGGATTGTCTCACAGCTCACTCCACCTGGAACACCACAACATAATGGTGTGTCTGAGAGGAGGAATCGAACCTTATTGGATATGGTCCGATCTATGATGGCTAGAAGCTCATTACCTCTATCATTTTGGGGTTTCGCTTTGCTCTCCGCGGCCCGTATTCTAAACATGGCCCCAACCAAAAAGGTGGAAAGGACACCTTTTGAGATATGGCATGGAAGAGTTCCATCCCTATCGTACTTAAGGGTTGGGGATGTGAGGCTTATGTTAAGACTCCCACCCCAAACAAATTGATGTCCGATCCACCAAGTGTATCTTTATTGGATATCCTAGAGATTCTATGGGATATTATTTCTATGATCCAATGGAACAAAAGGTGTTTGTTGCCAGAAAGGGTGAGTTCTTAGAAGCAAAGTTCCTTATGGAAGGAGCAGCAGTAGAACAGTGGATCTTGAGGAAGATCAAGAACCACAGCCCGATGCACGTTTGGTTGAAACTAGCACTCAACATGAGGATGTTGAGGATGATCAAGTGGTTGATCAATACACACAACACGTTCGCAGAAGTGGTAGAACTAGTAATCCACCAGAAAGATATGGATTTTTCATGGATGGATGCTATGTGATAGATTCTGATGAACCAACCACATACCATGATGCAATGTCCAACACGGATTGTGACAAATGGCTTGAAGCCATGAACGTTGAGATGCAATCCATGTATGACAATCAAGTATGGGACTGGTTGTACCACCTCTTAACTCCAAGATAGTTGGAAGTAAGTGGGTTTCAAGAAGAAAAACGATATGCATGGAAACTTGGATACTTATAAAGCTAGACTTGTAGCAAAGGGTTTCACTCAAACTCAAGGGGTTGATTATGATGAAACTTTCTCACCTGTTGCGATGCTAAAGTCTATAAGGATATTGTTTGCCATAGCTGCTCATTATGATTATGAGATTTGGCAAATGGATGTCAAAACCGCTTTCCTAAATGGATACCTTGAGGAAGATGTCTATATGGTTCAGCCTGAAGGTTTTGTCGATCCAATACATCCTAATAAAGTATGCAAGTTAAAGAAATCAATCTATGGATTGAAACAAGCATCGAGAAGCTGGAATCACCGTTTTGATGAGGAAGTAAAGAAATTGGTTTCATCAAAAACGCTGATGAGGCTTGTGTGTATAAGAAGGCTAGTGGGAGCACAATAACTTTCCTAGTATTGTATGTTGATGACATACTGCTATTTGGAAATGACATTCCGACCTTGGAAGGTGTAAAAAACTGGCTTGGAAGTTGTTTTTCCATTAAGGATCTTGGTGAAGCCGCCTATATTCTGGGAATAAAGATCTATAGGGATAGATCAAGGCGGTTGATGGTTTGAATCAAAGTGCATATATTGATAAAATCTTGAAGAGGTTCAAGATGGAGAATTCTAAGAAAGGTACCGTACCTATTCAAAGAGGAACGATATTGAGTACGACTCAATGTCCAAGCTCAAAGGAGAGCAAGATAAAATGAAGGCAATCCCATACGCATCTGCTATAGGATCCATCATGTATGCAATGATATGCACTCGACCGGACGTGTCATGCGCCTTAAGCATGACAAGCCGTTACCAGCAGAATCCTGGAAACAGTCATTGGATGGCTGTTAAGAACATACTTAAGTACCTAAGGAGGACAAGAGATATGTTCCTGATCTATGGATCTGGTGACGAGGAACTCGTTGTAAAAGTTACACGGATGCGAGTTTCCAAACCGATCGTGATGATTCACGGTCACAATCGGGATACATTTTCATTCTGAATGGAGGAGCGGTCTCTTGGAAGAGCTCCAAGCAGGATGTGGTGGCTCTATCAACTACAGAATCAGAATATGTCGCCGCCTCATTGGCAGCTCAAGAAGCTGCATGGTTAAAGAAATTCATTGCCGATCTAGGGGTTGTCCCCTCCATTCAGGACCCCCTAGAGATCTTTTGTGATAACGAGGGTGCGATTGCACAAATCAAGGAACCCGTGCTCATCAAAAGACTAGGCACATTGAGCGGAGATTCAACTACATACGAGATGAAGTTGAAAAGGGAAAGATATGTATTCGCAAAGTTCACACGGATCAAAACGTTGCGGATCCTCTCACGAAGCTCCTTGAAAAGGCAAAGCATGAATGTCATACTTGTGCCATGGGACTTCGATATTCTAGTGATTGGATTTGATCTATAAATTTTGTATTTGGATATGTGGAACTTTCTATTATTTGAATAAAATTATTTGGTTATAATGTTTCAAATAATATTCCAATTTAGCATGTTTAATCCATGAGTAAAATGTTTACTCTAAATGTCCGTAGTCGTTCACACTTGTGGGAACAAGTTGAAGGTAAGACTATTATGAACTTGGATTGGTTGATATTCATAAGGATGAATATAGAGCATGGGTTGCTACCAAGGTTCATAGATATTTGTGGGATACAAATATTGGACTAACCCGCATCTCAAATTTTACTACATGGAATCTTATTGATTGATCATAAGTAATTTTGAGTAAAGGCGAATATCATTTGGTATCCTCCGACCTGAGATACATATTGGTTTTGATATTCACCAAGTATTATACCTTGAGCTTCTTCTTCACTGTTCTGAAATAGTGGACAGTACATAAGGGTATATTCAGGTATGACATAAGGTCTGTGAGAAACATATGTAGTCAAGATGGAATTTGTTCCTCTTATTCGTTGAGAGTTAGATGTCTAAGGCCTGATAAGTTACATCAACAAGAAATGATCATTCTGTGTTCTTGGATTTGACATGACATCTGAAACAAAAGGATAGATGATTGATTCACCTAAATCATTTCAAGTAGGGTACTTGAAAGGGATGATGTTATTGAATGGCTACAAGTCATGCGTATTAAGGGTAGTGAACCATGTAGGTGGTATTTACTGCTTGCATCAATCTTCTATGAATCTTGGGCAAGTGGGAGATTGTTGGATTCTGTGTGCCCAAGACACTTAGAATATTGATGTGGTTAGTACGTTATGATCCAAGTCGGGTTATACCCAACAACAAGCTTGGCAAACACCAATTAAATATTTAATTGATGATGTGATCATGCAATTAAATATTCACACCAATTTAGAAAATGGGTTTTCTAAATAAGTTGCATGTAAGTGGAACAACTTATTAGGATATTTTGTTCAACAATATTATTTGATGTGTGTTTAAATAGTTAGATGACACCAATATTAAGTGAGAAATTACAGCTTATAAATTAAATGGTTAATTGTATAAGTATGTAATTACATTTATATATCTTGTACATACAATTAATTGTATGTCTAGTATAAATGACATTTCAATGTGTGATAGTTTTGAGAGGGAAAAGGGTTTTAAACCCCTTCTTGGCCGCCCCTCCCCTCTCATCTATTGGACCAAACTTGTTTTGACCACCAACACACATTTAATTGAGTCTTGGACTCAAAAAATCTGATGATGAACCACACACATTACATGCAATTTTGAAAGAAAGAAAACTCTCAAAACCTCTCTCTTGGTCTCGGCTCAACAGCAGCCTTTGAAGGAGTTTTTGTCTTGATTTGGTGATCTCTCCCTAGCAAGAGTGTGTATGCTTCACAAGGCTTGGGGTATAAGCACTTGAGGACTCCTCCTTGAAGTCTTGGCCAAAAGAACAAGCATCAAACATCCCATTTTGGTCGACATTTGGTGCTGGAACAAGGTAGTTGTCACAGCTTGTTCAAGCTGTGATTTTATGTACGTTTATGTATTGACATAGCTTGTCTATTCACATAAGAATGATCCTCATGATTTGGGTTTGTTTTTCATAACATATGAACATATAGAAGATAGATTTTCAGCTTTAAAAATCGTTTTAAAAGCCATATTCCGCTGCGTTTTTCAGAATGTTTAAAAGGTTAAACATGGATTTTGTGTTCTAGCAACCCTCATGTACCCCACATTCTGTAGCTGATCTTAATGAGAAGCTACCATTACTTCCCAAGGAGAGCCATGATGTTGTGGCCTTAGAGATTTGGATGAAACGACCTTGGGTGTATGAGACTGTATCGGGGTAGCAGGTAAAGCCCAGGTGAGAGGTTGATAGCCATCTGGAAAATGAGAGGTATGTGGCGCCTAGTAGACGCAGGTGCGTCATGATGACAGCGCTCAGAGATGAGGGCTATGCTTCCAGAGCATGATTTAGATGATGATGATGGTGGGGATGCTGGAGATGACATGCCTATTCCACCGAGGGCACAACTTTAGATGTTATACCTCCAGTATCTGCCCCAACAGGCGACATAGCTGAGTCAGGGGTTTCCACTAGGACTTCATACCTGGTAAGGAGGAAGAGAGTTGGACGGGAGCCCTTGACAAGGACTGTGGGAAGCAAGGTTGTTCCCACAGAGTATGGACTCCGGGCGGTTGGTGAACGCCCAGGGATTCAGGAGAGATTGCTGCAGATCCTAGTTGGGCCCAGAGTCAGCTAGCCGTGTTCTAGGGGAGCATCCACCTCGACTAGATCGAGGAAGGAAAAGGATGGCTCAGCCCCACGACCAGAAGAAGAAGAAGAGAAGACTCACCTTCGTCACCACCCCAGCCACTACATCTACCACCACCACTACCACTTCTATAGCCACACCATCCACCACCACAGCCACCACAGCTACCCCTACCACCACCACACCTCCCACCACTATACATATGCCAACCACCACCATAGCTTTCACTCCTACATCACCTCCACTATCTCACAGACCCAACCACATCTTCACCACAGCCACCACTACCACCACTAGCCACCAAGCAGGACCCTCATCCCATCCCGCACATATATATGGATCTCCTCTACCTCCATTTGGGGTAGAGGAATAGCTTTCCGTGTTGAACCGGATGGTGATGCGTTTATTAGCTGCTGAGAGGAGAAGGCGGCGCAGATCCGTCATTTGACGGATCTTACTGCAGCCCAGTCTCAGCAGATCTTGGAGCAAGCTCGGTTGATAGATTAGCAAGCCCAACAAATGGCTGCTCAGAGCCACGAGATCGCCCAACTCCAAGAGCACAGTGTCACATCTACTAAGAAGATTGAGGAGTTGGAGGTGGCTAAGAAGACCATCATGCTAAAGCTTAAGGGATCTAAAGACGAGCCACTAAAGATTAAAGAGGGAGACGATGATGATGAGGATGATGATGATGAGACTGAGGATGATGAGGGGATTGAGGACGAGAGGACAGAGGAGAGGAATGAGGATGATGATGATGAAGGAGGAGATCCAGCTGCATCTGCCTTAGCTCAGGGTCAAGATAGAAGATCAAAAAGAAATCAAGACCAACGAGCTTCCTCTTCTGCCTCACCTACTGCTCATCCAGCGATTCAAGATAAAAATCCTGATTTCCAAAGAGATATATACGATATTGCTCCCCTCCAACAGGTCAAGACTCAACTGACATTGATTCTTGATCTGCAGGGTATTGTCAGGAGATCGGTTATGTATACTCTTGAGCAAGGAGAAATCATTCATAATCTTACTGACGAGCAACTAGCTGACATCTTCAAGTTAAATCCCGATGAGATTGTGAAGGATGCTCCAACGTGCGACTTGATAAGTGATGAAGAGCTCAACGACGTTGACGAAATAGAGATAGAAGATGTCACTGCAGAGCACTACCCTTAGTATGCTGACAATAAGGGAAATATGGTCCCCAATCTGGGTGAATCTCTTGTCAGTGATACGTTTGAGGTGTTAGACAAAATGGAGCAGGAGTCAGAGAAGACGGAGGGAACGGCATAAGCCTCAAATTATGATGTTGATATCCGAAAGGCTGAGTGGGCTGCCTGTTTTGAAGAAGTAGAGCCCAACGCGATGCACCTAAACAGGACGCCTACACCAAACTCTACAGAGTCAAGAAACATCATAATGTGTCAGCAGGATTATGCATGGGCATATTTTGAGGACCTCAACGTCTATGCATTTAAGAGGGAGAAGGGCATAAATTACTTTAGATTTCCACATGATCTAAAGACTACCAGATTTTGAGCTCAACCAGCTGGCCAAACTGAAGCTGTTTTATGCTGACCCGAGAAAGATGTCACGCTGGTTTGAGGCTGCGCTAAGGAAGGAGTACCACACCAGGTGGATTAACTTCAGACCCCAACAGCCTACAAGGTACATAGAAGGTCTGGAGTTGATGCCATTACTGGAAACCCAAAGATAGTGTTGAAGTGGAGTCCTCCGCGCACGATGTCAAGAATCCCCCTCAGGGAAATGCCACAGGACTTCACTCCACACTTTAAGTGGTAGTACTACGATTGGAGGATAGGAGAAGCGGTCATAGTCCTAAATAAAGAGGGCCAAATGGATACTATCAGGGTATTTGACCCAATGTGGCTTACCAACATGTCAGCTAATGATGTCTACACTCTATACAAGTGGCCACTGTTCTATGATACGTAGGATATAGTACAAGCCCTCCAGTTCCAGAATGTCATAAGACTCTGTTTTGCATTTGAGATTCATGTAGGAGTCACAAAAGAGGATAAGTACAAGAAGATGAGGAGAAATGAAGAAAACAAGACATTAGAGAGATCTAGGTCCAATGGGGAGTTTGTTGATACATGTATGTCCCTAGATGATGATATGAATGTAATAGATCTTGTTTGTCTGATTCTGATGTAATGCTTGGAATGATTAATAAAACGATACTGGTTGTATGTTATTTATAATGTTTAATATTTCATTAATGAGTCGATGTTGAATTGGTTAATTAGGCTTGTGGTTTGTTAAATTGTTACACATAATGTTATATTAATTAAAACATTCAAACTTAACAAAATGAAGTTCTCACGCGAATGGCCCATGCGAATGGACTGTATGCATGAATAACTTCATACGAATGACTCAGTCGCACGACTGAACCAGGAGACTGGATGAGTCGTATGATTGTAACATAAGATTGGCTCAGTCGCACGACTGAACACTCAGTCATGCGGATGAATCAATCGCATGGTTCAATCGCACGACTGAACCATACTAATGGTTCAGTCGCACGAATGAACAGTACTAACCTATTAATACAACCCAATTCGTGGAAAAAAGAGAGCATTCATTCTATTTCGACTCCAGACGTACCCTAGCCGTCCAGAAGTCTCCAAGTTGATACTCCAAGTTCATAGAACGCTGTAGATGGATTCCTAATTGATTCTTAACGTTTAATTCAATACTTTATTGATTCTACGTGCGTTCTCACTGATTGGATCGCCAATTAAATAAGATTCCGCACTATGTGGTTTGGTTTACACGTTAATCATTCGGTATTTCGTTCAAATACCAGGTCCTAACACATGGGCCAGGTACTTGAACTGGGGACACAAGTTGCTTTTGTTGAGCACACCTACGTTGATGTCCCCAGTGTACTTCATCCGTAGAAAAAACCCCATACTTTCAAAGGATGTAACCTGGTTGGGTGGGGAGCATCATCACCCAGATCTAGTATCCGTCTAAGGTTAGTTGCAGTAACCTCATTCTCTTGGCCAAAAATGGTGCTCCGAATGCAGTAAGGCTCGACAGATCTATCAACTGAAGCACGTTACTAGAAGGCCTGTTGTATAGAGCGTTAGGGTGTACATGGACCAGAGATAGCTCTGTAGATCCTCGACCTCTTCAGAAACACAATAACACCAACAAACTCAACAGCATTCCAAGTGGTGGCGTCCAAGTCAGCACAGATGTTGTCCTTGGTGTTGAAGATCCACCTATCTGTCATGTTCTCTAACACAAGACGCATAAACATGAGGTTGTCCATAACAGAAAACTGATGAAATTTAAACTATTCTGAGATTAGTCTGGTTCAATCAGGTGATTTACCATATGATGGAGTTTAGTCGTGTGATTGAGCTTGCTGCTAAATTTAGTCATTAGATTTAACATGTGACTGAGTTCAATAGTGCGATTGAGCATGCGGTTGAGTTCAGTCGAGCGATTGAGCTTGTGGTTTATTTCAATCGTGCGATTGAACTCAAATGCCTTGTTCATTCGGTGATTTGAGTCATTCGCCCAGCTCAATCGTGTGATCGAAGTTCTTTCGGAGTGTCTATTCACATAACTCTCTGTTCGACACTCTAACATTGAATGTAGGTCGAAACTTGATGTTAAACGTTGTGTTTAGACTCGCTAGATTCACAGGGACCCTAAATATCATTGTATGTCCTCATTTTAATGATTATGCACATTTAAGTGGTCTATTTGAATGGTTTTACAGATTTCTTGATTTTAATCAGTTAGGTCAGTCAGGGTTTGATTACACCATGCATTTTGTGTGATTTTGTGTGATTAGTCTCTAAGTACCTGTAGTCTCTAAGAGCCATTTAACCTTCGGAAGAACCTGCTATGAACCAGTGAGCATATGTATGATCTCTCACACTCCGCTGCAGTCCTCTGATATTGCATGGAATTTTCTCAAAGAGCCATGTAGTTGACATTACTTTATTCCACTATTCATATTTTTCTGTTAGTACAAGTTACCAACTTTAGTTGGTGACAAATGGTAAGTTAGGGACATGTCCTGACTACCATATCTCAGATAAAGTCTTATCTAAGATACCTTAAACTATAGCTCTATAGTATTTACCTTAGTTAGAGGATTCCAGCTAGTATCAAACTATATCCGGCTATAGGTAGTATTATATATAGTCTCTCATTGTAACTCAAAAGAACATGATTGTAAGAGTCTTGTAATAATTTTGTTGAGAGCAATATATGCGAGTACCTTGAAAATCACTTCTTGTGTTTTGTTATTACTTATTATATTGTTATCAAATCTTAAAGATCATGCTTTCATCGAGAGTGTTGGTTAACTGAGTTTGAGAGAAAACGAAGTGTTTAGTAACAAAAACCGATCCTGCAATTGGTAACAGAGCTTTTTAGGCTCTTGATTGTGAGATCTAACCATCCAAATCAACCTGTTTTTCACTCCTCCTTACAACTCTCACAAAAATGGCTCTTAACAAATCCGAAGTAGAAATGGGAACCATGACCAAAGCTCCTATCATTACTCCTAAAAATTTCAGGTCTTGGAGCAGTAGAATGGAAGGCTTTATCAGATACCAAGACAACAAAATGTGGAACTCCATTGTCAACGGCCCGTATAAACCAAAGGTGGCATCACCTCGTGGAAACGGTGCCATATAGAAAAAGTTGTTGAAGATTATTTTGACGAGGACCGAAAGGAAATGGACATCAACAGCAATGCTATGACTATTCTGATGACTGCAATACCCAACTCCATCATGGTGGGGTTTGAGCATTGTAAGTCTGCTAAAGAATTGTTTGATGCACTTGCTGAGATGTATTCAAGCTGCAACGACTCCAAGAAGGACTCACTAAAGCAGCAGTTCAAGAACTTCAATTATATTGCTGGAGAGACCCTCAACCAGCAGTATTTCAGGTACATGGATCTTATTTCTTCACTTCACTCTGTGAAGATCACTCCTGAACTTAGAGATATCACATGAAAGTTCATGAGTGCTCTTCGAAATAGTGGACATTCTACTGTGTCTCTATCAAGAGGATAGAGAACTTGAACACTCTTACGATGACTAAACTCTACGACATCCTTCATGGATACCGGTTGGAGAAGGAGAGTAAGAAGGGCCACCAAACAAGCAGACCTTTGAGTCTTCCTCTAGCAACGCCTGAAGGTCAGTACCCCCACAACCTCAGCAATACCTCACATATAACCAACAACCATTCTGCTCTTCTGGACCTTACATCACTTTTCCTGAGAGTCCAATATCTCAACAGGCTCAACACAACTCCTTTCAGGACAGCTGTACCTTTCTCTCAGGAATTAGGCACTCTTGTGATTTTCAATATTGTTTTGATGATCTAGAGTGTTTTAGTCCATACGATGTAGAGTATGTTGACTTCGTCCAACAGATGGCTCTTTTAACCTACAGAGCGAAGAAGTTCTTTAAATGGCTCAAGAACCCAACTTCCTAAAATCCCAACTTCCAGCAAGTTTGGTTTTGGCAAGACCAAGGCCAAAGGTTACGAATATAACCAACTTGGTCACTTTGCTAGGGAATGCAAGGCTCCCAAATCAAACCCAGGAACCCACAGGCCTCCACACATCCCTCTTCATCAAAGTCAACTAAAACAACTGCAATGGCTCAAGAAGTTGACTGGAGATTTAGGGTTCAGGATGTGACTCCTGCTCAAGCTCTCATGGCCGGGAAAAATGACAACCATGTATATGAACAACTCTGTACTCCTGTATGTACAGCTAAGGTTAACTTATATCAGGACTACAATAGGGAAATAAATCTGACATTGTGTCTTTAAATGTTTTGAAATCTGATTTTAAAAGGGCAGAATCTGACTACCTAAAGAAAATTGAAGAGTTAGAGAAAACTGTTTCCTTATAAAAACATAAACACACCAATTACAAGAATCAAATAAAGGATTTAATATCCAAATTTTCTGAGGCTCAAGCCCAGCTTATCACCACCGAGGCTCAAGCCAGAAAGTATGCTATTTCTTAGCAAAACTTCCAAGCTATTATTGCATCATCCTCCCACTCTAAAATGTGTTACCAGAACAATGGAGGTTTGGGGACCAATGAAATTGCTCGATCACATTCTTATGAATCCATATGACAACCTAGATATGGTATCGATGAGCAAGAGGTCCCAACTGCTCACCCATCTTCACATGAGTTAAGAATGATGCATTAATAGTGGCCACCACAAGCAAGGAATAGACAAATCTACCCACATCTCCCAGTGAAGATCAAATCCTTACCACCAAATCCCGCAAAAGCAGAGAGGTAAGGCTACTAAATGAATGCTAAGAAAGTGGCTGAGTCTAAGCTGATGATTGACCTAAAACAAAAGGGTGTTTTTATCTCAGCTGGATTCCAGGTGATAGGTACTTCTGATTCAGGAAAGGATTGTAATACCAGCACTCCTATCCTATCAAAGGATCAAAACTTGAAGGAAAGGTTGCTGACAAAGAGAGAAAGACTAAGAAACAGCAACTTACAAGCTCCCAAAAGACTAACATTACATGCAATGTGTGGTCTGCAAAACCACATGGCTAAAGATTATTACTACAATCCTGCTACCACACATTATGCAAATAATGTAAGAAAAGAAGGAGTTATTGAAGGTTACTCATTTGGACCTTATTAGATGGTCCAAGTGATGAAAAAGGGAAAGCTAGTTTCTGAAGCCAGGTTGCCTTCAGAAGAAACTCCTTCTGAAGGAAAATAGCTTCGGAAGCAAAAGCAGATAAAATTCTGAAGAAAAAGAAAATTCCCTTGAAACCATCCTAGAAGAAGACAGCTACGGAAGAAAAGGTGGTGAAAGCTACTTCCGAAAATAAAGAAGCTTTGGAAGAATGCCATGCTGCAAAATCTTCTACAAGTACATCTTCCACGATCAACCAAAGGATA
The DNA here is from genome assembly GCA_025506515.1 of Flaveria trinervia. NCBI lineage: Eukaryota > Viridiplantae > Streptophyta > Magnoliopsida > Asterales > Asteraceae > Flaveria > Flaveria trinervia. The sequence goes on from CM046444.1 coordinate 73,759,918, forward strand.
TATTGGAAGATCAAGAAAGATGCTGCAGCACAAACCTCTTCTTCAAAAACACCCATTGAACCCCCATGCTTAACTTTTGATTCAATTATGTCACTATCTTTGGAGGAACCCAAGACCAACAAGGCTTGGGTCTACAATGAAAACTAATAATCACACCTTATGTGCAGGGACATCCATATGACAAGAACAACAATGTCTGGATTGTAGACAGTGGATGCTCCAGCTCATGATAGGGAATAGATCTCTCCTTCAATAGTTTCAACACTATGATGGAGGTCCTGTCCAATTCGGAGGTGAGGTCAGAGGATATATTTCTCGCAGAAGGAGTATATCCAATGGTAAGTTAAAAGTTGACAAAGTTGAATTGTCAAGCATCTTGAACACAATTTGTTAAAATGACTTTATCTGCGATCAAAAGCACCAGATGTTTTTCATAGAGCATGAGTGTATTATCCTCAAACTAGGGATGACAATACCTCCGGAATTGGTGCTTCTTAGATCTCCCAGGAAAGGGGATATGTACAAGCTGGATATGAACAATGCTTCTCCAATAGGTGAAGTATCATGCTTTCTTTCCAAAGCTGATAGTGGTGAGTCAACACTTTGGCATAAACGTATGTGTAATGTAACTTTTAAGACAATGAATAAATTGGCTAAAAATAACTTTGTACATGGTTTGCCTAAAAAGAAATTTTCCTGTAATGACAACTTTGTTGCATGCCTAAAAGGGAAGCAACACCGGACCTCTCATAAATCCAAAGTGTTAACTCCATCACTATTCCACTACACTTATTGCACATGGATCTCTTTTGGTCCCACAAGTATAATGATCATTGGAAGGAAATCATAATGCCTTATGATAGTTGATGATTTTACAAGATTTAAATGGGTATTCTTTTAATAACTAAAGACGAAACTGCTAAAACATTAAAATCTTTTATTCTTAATATAGAAAATCAAATTGATCACAAGGTTAAGATTATTAGAAGTGATCAAGGAACTGAGTTTAAGAACTTTGTTCTTGACTCATTCTGTAACTCAAAAGGTATTGCCAGAAAATATAGTGCTCCATGAACTCCTTAACAAAATGGTGTTGCTGAGAGGAGGAACATGGCACTTATTGAGTCCGCTCAAACTATGTTAGCCGATTCCAAACTACTCTAACATTCTGGGCAGAGGCAGTCAGCACTGCATGCTATGTGTAGAATAGAGTTCTTGTAGCTAAGCAACATGGAAAAACCCCTTATGAGCTATGAACAAGAGGCCACCGTTCATTGGCTTTCTGAGATCCTTTGGTAGCAGGTGTACCATACTTAACACAAAGGACAATTTAGCAAAATTTGCTGAAAAGTCGGATGATGCTATCTTTGTTGGATACTTTTCTAGCTCCATAGCTTAGAGAGTATACAACATTAAGAATCAACAATTTGAGGTGTCATCTAATATAGTTGTTAATGAGCACACTCCTTGTGTTATGGGGAATGGCCCTAATCATTTCTTTGATTTACAATTGTTTCGAAACTACTCTAAACCTTTTTGTGAGAATGTTTCTGTTGTAACAGGTGCTCAAAATGATGCTGCTAGTAATGTTGATCAACTGTTTGAGCTACCGAGACCTCTTCTAGGTTATCTAAGACATGCAACAAATCAAACTCCCACTATTCACATATGAGAAAGTATAACCATATCCAAGAATAGTCAAGATTCAAGAGGTGAATCACCTGCTGATCCTCAAAACTCATCAGGTGATCCAACACAACACAAGCTGAGGGAGGTTCAAACTCATCAGGTGATCCAACACAACACCAAGCTGAGGGAGGTAGCATTTTGATGGAACATGTGAGTGTTAATGCTACTTTACAGCCAACAACTGATGATGTTTCTCTTTCATTCAATCGGCCCTCTTTGAATTAACTTGAAACAACAGCTGGACAAAGTGTTCTAGTTCCTGACCAAAATATGTCTAATTTGGGCTTCTCTTTGCAGCCGGAAGTGATTCCTCGTTTATGGATTCACAATACTCATCTAGCTGAGAACATCATTGAGGATGTCTCTGAAGGTGTGAGAAAAAGAGGGTAGACTTATCATTGGAATTGACCGGTAAGTAAGATTGAGATTCTTACTGAGATTCGAATATGGTAATCAAATCAACGATTGAGTGGCGGAAACAAACAATCAAATAACATTCAATGCAATACATATACTCATAAATGCTTTTGCATTATTTATATGAAAGTTGATTGATTACAGAGAATAAATGACGACAAAAATTCTCTATTTCTATCAGTCGTCACCTCATGTACGAGGTTATATATTCTATTTATAGGCAGACAAGATGTCGTTTACAAAATGAATAAACTACCCCTGACCTATTACATTAGAACTAGTCTAAGTCTTCATCCGCATCTTTGCTTTTTCATCCGCATTGACAAATGCGGATGAGTTAACATGATCAGCATTTCTTGACTTGATTGTAGATACATCTGTCCCTAGTTTCTGAACATAATGTAATATCTTTGTATTGTCTTACACATATGTAATTGTAAGGGTACTTAATGAAATACAATATGTGGTTGTGCTTAATGTTGAATATTTCATTAGTAGATATGTAATAACGCTTATTGACTTAACTATATAGGCTGTGGTTGTTTGAATATTATCTAAATCAATTAATGTCTATAAAACATATTCAAACTTAATCATGTGAAGTTCTCATGCGATTGGCCCATGCTAATGGACCATACGCATGAATAACTTCATGCTAATGAACTAGTCATACGAATGAACGAGGAGACTGGATCAGTCGCATGATTGAAACATGAGATTGACTCAGTCGCATGAATGAACACTCAGTCGTGCGAATGGTTCAACCGCATGACTCAATCACACGACTGAACCATGCAAATGGTCCAATCGCATGATTGAGAAACCATAACCTATAAATACCACTTAGTTCGTGGAAAAACCAAACACTTCGAATAATTTGATACCCAGACGTACCCTAGCCGTCCAGAGACCTCTAATAACCTGTTCCAACTTCAAAGGTCGCAGTAGATCGATTGCTAATCATTCTTAATGTTTAGATTAAATCTTTAATTTATTATACGTGCGTTCTCACTAATTAGATCGCCAATCAAATAGGATTCCGCACTTTTTGTTTTGGTACATGCGTAAATCTGTTAGTATTCGTTGAGTACACGATCCCTAATAAGTGGTATCAAAGCTTTGGCTCTAGATTTACGTGCGATTCGATTGTTTTGATATAAAAATGTGTTTTTACGCTCAAAAACACAATCTTTTGTGTCAAATCAGGTTTTAGACGTCTCCTGATTGTAAAGTTAAGATTTTTTCGGCATACGACAATTAGGGTTAGCAAAAATTCGTGTTTTTGCGTTCAAACACCTTAAACCTAGAAATTTTCAAAATCCAGCAGGTTCAGTCGCACGATTGACTCAATCGCACAACTGAGATCATACGCATTCCCCACACGCACGATTGGACTCAGTCGCACTTCCATTCGTCTGATTGAGAAGACTATTGACATTGTATATCCGAATTAGTTCATTCGGCTGACTGAGTCATCCGCATTTGTTCAGTTGCACGATTGAATCACTCGCATAGTTCAATGGCCGGAATAGTCCAATCGCACACCTTGATTCACACTAATACAAAAGTTTCGTTTAAAATTAAAGTTAATAGCAGTGGAAGACTAATATTCAGCATTCACAGTAGGGAGAGACTCACGTATATAAAACTTACTGCTACTGGAGAATGAAGTGGGGAATCACAACAAGCCCCCAAAGCTAATCACGTTAGACGAATATCCCAAATGGAAACAACGTTTCGAGATTTATTTAAATGGAGTATATCCAAATCTATGTGAGTCTTAGACTCGGGGTACAACATGCCTGTATGATCTGATGTGTAAGGCCCTGTTCCCGGGCACCTTACAGCTGGTGGTTCATCGCACTTAAAACATTATAAATGTACAATAATTTCACAGCGGAATTTAAACTTTCATTTATAATTAAAAACATGTCAGTTACAACATTAGTTTTCATCTCAAAATATACATGACATGTCAAAATACGGATGCCAGCCTCAAAACGCTCCAAGTAGCTTATGCATCCATGCCTGCAACTACTGAACATCAACATATACCTGCCAACTATCATGCATACAAAAGTCAGCGACACTGAGTGAGTTCTAGTTTTAATAATAATATACTTTTCTTTCGTTAAAACCGTATTTTCAAAACATACTATACTATATAACCATTCGTGATCATGCATCACACGTACATACAGATAATATCATTATTATCTTCGTCATTACGTTCATTAACTTTGTTCATTCAATGAATTACATTATCGTTCACTTCACTTCCTAGATCCAGTCAGGCTTTACTCTCTTCGTGGCACTCAGCCACGATTACTAAGGTCGAATGACATTCATACGTTCGTTCCTTCATACATTATCTTTCGTTTATTACTCATTATTACTAGAATCTTGTCTCTTGCAAAATCTCATGTCCGAAGACTGATGCTGTGCCGTGGCCTGCTCACAAACACCCAACTCATGTCCGGAGACTGTCCCAACACCGTGATACGCGACAAAGATCCCATATGAGTCAATCATAGGGATTGAACTCCATCCAAGTCTGTTGCAACAGAAAGTCCCTCACCTCATTATCTCGTCTCATGTAATATCCCCGACTCATGTCCGAAGACTGATACTATGCCGGGGCCTGACACATAAACCCCCGACTCATGTCCGAAGACTGACACAGTACCGGGATACGCGAAACGGATCTCATCATCCATCACTTTCGTCATATGCAATACTCCCGACTCATGTCCGAAGACTGATACTGTCCCGAGGCCTGCTCACAAACCCCCGACTCATTTCCGAAGACTGACATAGTACCGGAGTATGCAATCCGTATCCTGTCTCATGCAATACCCCCGACTCATGTCTGAAGACTAATACTGTGCCGGGGCCTGACACACAAACCCCCGAATCATTTCCGAAGACGGACACAGTACCGGGATACGCGACACGGATCTCATCATCCGTCACTTTCATCATATGCAACACACCTGACTCTTGTCCGAAGACTGATACTGTGCTGGGGCCTGCTCACAAACCCCCGACTCATTTCCGAAGAGTGACACATTACCGGAGTACACAATCTGTATCCTGTCTCATGCAATACCCCCGACTCATGTGTGAAGACTGATACTGTGCCGGGGCCTGACACACAAACCCCCGTCTCATGTTCGAAGACTGACACAGTACCGTGATACGCGACAAGGACCTCTTTCGAGTCTATTGCGACACAGAGTCGCTAACCTCCTACATATGCTTGGCTTTAGGCCACACCCCCGAGGTTATACACAACTCGAGTAAGAACACCGTACCGAAGTAGGTAACAACACCCCAAACGAAGTGGGTAACCACACCCCTACCGAAGTAGGTAACAACAACCCAACCGAAGTAGGTAACAACACCCCTACCGAAGTAGGTAACAACACCCCTACCGAAGTAGGTAACAACACCCCTACCGAAGTAGGTATCAACACCCCTACCGAAGTAGGTAACAACACCCATAGGAATGGGTAACACCCCCATTGAAATGGGTAACACCTCTGAAGGTTAGTCACAAAGAATGGAACCCTTGCGTGCACACATTAGCTTTTGTTGAACCTCACGCGGTAGAGCTTAAGGCATTTAGAGTCCTACACCTCCGTACATATCGCTTTCAAACCTTTCTACGCTTCTTCGTTTATTCATTAATTCATGCATGCATTCATTACGTTCCTCTTTTCATTATCTTGCACTTCACGTTACATAATACTTTCATTACATTCATTAACGTTCAACACAAAGCCAAGGGAAGACATACATACATAATAAGGAACACATATAAACATTAACATACACCATCACCAATACAGGCACATCATACATGCATAACACACATCAAACAAGCCATTACATCATAATCAGGCGTATCTCTCCATATTACCCCTTAAAAACCACTTTGAAAACCTTAAGTCCAATGTGGGCGCATGGGTCCTTCCAGATGCATGAGCATAAAAATTATAAGTATAAAACAGCTTGGGCGCATGGCACTGTTTCGGCGTTTCTGCCCTGTTCAGGCGCATCACCAACACTTAGCCGTTTCAAGCTCTTGGGCGCATGGGCACTATTTAGGTGCATGGCCAATAATTAGCAGTTTCTTTCACTGGGATGCATGGGCACTATTTAGGCTAATGGTCCATACTTATCCTTTTCATCACTTGGGCGCATGGGTAATATTTAGGTGCATGGCCAACACTCGGGCACATGGCCAACACTTAGACGCATGGGCCAACATGCTGGGCACATGGGGCACTATTTTAGCGCATGACCCACCCTTGGGCGCATGGCCAACCCTTAGGCATCTGGCCACTCATGCTGGACGCATGGACAACTGTTTGGGCGCACGAACCACTGTTAATGTTCATCAGACACTCTGAAATCTTTTCTATGCCACCCGTTTCACCGGATTCTCATTCTAAGCATACCCAAACATAGATGTAACATACTAAGGCCATCTAAGCATACTAAACATCATCTCTAACCCATAATCATCATTATAACATGCATACATACATACAACATATGAACATAAAGCTGTAAGTCCACGGTTTCTTTAAAAACGTTTACTTAGTATGCATAATAGCCCCAAATCAGTTGAAAATCCGTAAAAGAGGGGTTCTAGAAACTCACCTTAAGCAGCTTTTGAGGAGCACTCTTCCCATTCGAGTCCCACCTTCGATTCAACTCTTGAATCCCGAAAACAAACTCTAAACAACCAAAACATCGGTCAAGAACTCAAAACCCAGCTGAAACCGAGCTCATAGAAGAGAAGACTTACCTTTTTAAGCTTTTTCTTCCTCTTTCTCTCTCTAGAACCGGGCTCTCTCTCTCTCTCTTCTTGTTCAGCCGCTTGAAGAAGAACAAAGAAGGAAGAATGGGCAACCATGCCCTTAAATATCTTAAAATAATAAGATTTGTACTTTGTACACTTTATCCTCTTCCATTTATGCACAATTTCCATTCTTCGTATTTACTTTTCTTTTCCTTTCGTTTAAGTAGAAATTTCGTGGTGTTACAAGTCTACCTCCCTTAAAGAAGTTTCGTCCCCGAAACCTGTCGCTTCTCGAACAGCTACGGGTAACACTATCTCACCTCTTCTTGGATCTTGCATATAAACTCAGATCCCTTTAGGTTTCACTACACCCGCATAAGTGAAACCTTCAATCTCCTTAGCATATTCTCTTCTTCACATTAGTGAGGTCACTAGTTGTTCCTCGTGGTTGGATACTCTGTCCATCTCCGTATTCTCTAGTAGCATGATCATATCCTTATCGGTTGAGCTCTTTATTAGAGGAGATACATGGAACATCAAATGAATTCCACTTAACTCATGGGGTAACTCTGGTCCATCTGTCACTTCTCCTACCTGAGCAACAACTAGGAATGACCCTCTACACTTTAGTATTAACTTTACTCGATTTTCAAATCAAGCAATCCGCTTTCCTGGTCGAAGCTTTCCTCATACTTCACTGTCGTAGGTCGTCACCGAACTCTGGTTGTGCACGATTGAGCAATCCACTATCTTGCAACACTTGGGGTTTAAGTCATAGACTACCGATCAACTCACCCGGAGATGCATGTCTACCTACCTATGTCAGTCTTGAATAGCCTAGCAGGAACAAGCACTCTCTCTCAATTCTATCACACAATCCTCTAGGGCATTAGGTAACCTGGTAGACTTACTAATAGCAATTCTTACATCAAAGGGCTCATCTATCTTCCTACCCCTAACGTGCAACATCACAGAAAATAGCGGCAACAAAACTACTACTAACGTCACAATTAAAGCGTAGATGTATAAATCTAAACTTGCAAGAACGTACCTGATGTTACCTCGGAGTCTGACCTAGCCTCCTCGCGGTCGTAGCGAAGGCTCTAGCCCTCACCCTCTGTTCTCCATCCTCGTACTGGAGCTTTCTCCGATCTTCTTCGTTCCCGAACCTTTCGCTCTCGGCTTCCTACAATCCCTGCTCATGTGACCTTCCTCACCACAGGAATAACATCTCCCCATACCGCAGTTCTTCCCCACATGTCCGGTCCTTCCACAACGAAAACAAACATTGCTCGCCACTCTACATGTCCCGGGCTGCGTGTGTCCACACTTGTCACACCTTTTCGACCCCGCACCAGTTATGACCACACGCTGATCATCCACTCGTGCACCTTTGCCACCTGGACCGGCTCCGCCATGTTCCAATCGCTTCTCGTTCCATTCATGGTCATCCTCTCCTTTCTTGATACTTTTAGTCACCATCATAGATCTTCATCATACAATCCTCCGCCAAATCAACCTCCAACCTAAACGTGCTCGGTCGGGCAGCGATCATGTGCCTACGGATGTCTGCCGGCAAGCCATGAATATACCTCTTGATCTTTCGTGAAAGAGGTGTCACCTGATCCGGCACCAGAGATTCCATCTCGTTAAACTTTGTGGTGTACTGTTGATGTGTCAGGGTTCCCTCCTCCAGCTGCAAGAACTCTCTTTCAACTTTATCCATCTCACGATGAGGACAAAATTCCTCAATCACCAACTTCTTCAAACTCCGGCCATCTCATCCGTCCAATGGATCTACTACCCTCGGCCTGGACGATATTGTCCCACCAGCACCGAGCTGACTCCGTAAAAGAATGGGCAGCAAACTTTACTTTTTGATCCTCCCGGCACTCCCTGATATTCAATACCGCTTCCATCTCATCCGTCCAATAGATGAGCAGCAGCAGTACCGTTTCCATCAAAATTTGAGGGCTTGCATCGTTGAAACGCCCCATAATTACAGCCTTATGCCACCTCCGGCGAAGGCTCTTCCTCTTCGTCCTCTTCGTCCTCTTCGTCATTGAAGAAAATTGTTTCGGTCTCGGGTCGTCTCCTTTCACCCGAAGGCTTACCCCTTTCCTGTCTCTCCTCATCTCTAACAGCATTCATAACATCGGTCACCATAGACGGTAGGATCGTCTGCTTAACCTGATGCACTTCCTCCCTGACTGTCTCTCTTATCGAGGCTCTCTGATTAGTATTCTCATCACCGCCCTCCTGATGAGGGGCCTCAGGTTCCTCATGGGCCGCTCTTTCAGCCCTAGACCTTCCTCTTGTGACCCGTGGTTCAGCACCACGTCAACCACCGCCTCCACCTCGCGAAGCTTTCGAAGATCTGCCGCCAACCATCTTCTAACACGCTATAAGATTCAAACACTAACACGGTCATTCAAGGTAATAACTCAGTTTATGTCAAGTATAGTAAGTCCCTAATTACAGTGGCCAGTTGTGATTAGCCACTTACTTTACTCTTCATACATGAAGCATTTCCTATTCTGACTACATCAGTATCTAAATCTACACATAAGCACACAAGCCACATAACATGCGCACGTAATGCCGGTTAACGTTAACTTACATAAAACGGTTACATAAAACCTTTTACCTGCAAGCACGTAGCTACTAGGACTGGCATCCCTTTTTCTTTTAGTCCCATTCCCAGTTTAAGATTAGGTTTTTCAAAATATTTACCCAATTCACTTAAACTTTTGCTCTGATACGAACTTGTAAGGCCCCGTTCCTGAGCACCTTACACCTGGTGGTTCATCGCACTTAAAACATTATAAATGTACAATAATTTCGCAACGGAATTTAAAACTTTCATTTATAATTAAAAACATGTCAATTACAACATTAGTTTTCATCTCAAAATACATGACATGTCAAAATACGGATGCCAGCCTCAAAATGCTCCCAGTAGCTTATGCATCCATGCCTGCAACTCCTCAGCATCAACATATACCTGCCAACTATCATGCATACAAAAGTCAGCGATGCTGAGTGAGTTCTAGTTTTATTAATAAAATACTTTTCTTTCCTTAAAACCGTTCTTTCAAAACATACTATACTATACAACCATTCGTGATCATGCATCATACGTACATACTGATAATATCATTATTATCTTCGCCATTACGTTCATTAACTTTGTACACTCAACGAATTACATTATCGTTCACTTCTCTTCCTAGATCCGGTCAGGCTTCACCCTCTTCGTGGCACTCAGCCACGATTACTGAGGTCAAATGACAAGGATCCGTTCAATACATTGTTACGATAATTCATTTACGTTCATTCATATGTTCGTTCCTTCATACATTATCTTTCGTTCATTACTCATTATACTCGTATCTTGTCTCTTGCAATATCTCATGTCCGAAGACTGATGCTGTGCCGGGGCCTGCTCATAAACCCCTGACTCATGTTCGGAGACTCACACAACACCGTGATACACGATAATGACCCCATATGAGTCAATCACCAGGATTGAACTCCATTCGAGTCTATTGCAACACAAAGTCGCTCTCCTCATTATCTCGTCTCATGCAATATCCCCGACTCATGTCCGAAGACTGATATTGTGCCGGGGCCTAACACACAAACCCCCGACTCATGGCCGAAGACTGACAAAGTATCGGGATACGCGACACGGATCTCATCATCCGTCACTTTCATCATATGCAATACTCCCGACTCAAGTCTGAAGACTGATACTGTGTCGGGGCCTACTCACAAACCCCCGACTCCTGTCCGAAGACTGACACGGTACCGGAGTACACAATTTGTATCCTGTCTCATGCAATACTCCCGACTCATGTCCGAAGACTGATACTGTGACGGGGCCTGAATACAAACCCCCGACTCATGTCCGAAGACTGACACAGTACCGGGATACGCGACACGGATCTCATCATCTGTCACTTTCGTCATACGCAATACTCCAGACTCATGTCCGAAGACTGATACTGTGTCGGGGCCTGCTCGACTCATGTCCGAAGACTCACACAGTACCAGAGTACGCAATTTGTATCCTGTCTCATGCAATACCCCCGACTCATGTCCGAAGACTGATACAGTGTCGGGGCCTGACACACAAACCCCTGACTCATATCCGAAGACTGACACAGTACTAGGATACGCGATAAGGACCTCTTTCGAGTCTATTGTGACACAGAGTCGCTCACCTCCTACATATGCTTGGCTTTATGCCACACCCCCGAAGTTATACATAACTCGGGTAACAACACCCCTACTGAAGAGGGTAACAACACCCCCACTGAAGTGGGTAGCAACACCCTTACCAAAGTAGGTAACAACACCCCTACAGAAGTAGGTAACAACACCCATATCGAAGTAGGTAACAACACCCCTACCGAAATAAGTTACAACGCCCCTACCGAAGTAGGTCACAACACCCATAGGAATGGGTAACAACCCTATTGAAATGAGTAACACCTTTGATGGTCAGTCACAAAGACCGGAACCCTTGCGTGCACACTTTAGCATTTGCTGAACCTCACACGGTAGGGCTTAAGGCATTTAGAGCCGTGCACCTCCGTACATATTGCTTTCAAGCCTTTCTATGCTTCTCTCTTTATTCATTAATTTATGGATGCATTTATTACGTTCCTCTTTTCATTATATTCCACTTCATGTTACATAACACTTTCATTACATGCATTAACGTTCGACGCAAAACCAAGGGAAGACATACATACGTAATAAGGAACAAACATAAACATAAACGTACACCATCACCAATAAAGGCACATCATATATGCATAACACACATCAAACAAGCCATCAGATCATAACCAGGCTTATCTCTCCATAGTACCCCTTAAGAACCACTTAGAAAACCTTAAGTCCAAAGAGGGCGCATGGGTCCTTCCAGGCGCATGAGCATAAAAACTATAAGTATAAAACAGCCTGGGCGCATGGGCACTGTTTGGGCGTTTCTGCCCTGTTCAAGCGCATCACCAACACTTACCCGTTTCAAGCTCTTGGGCGCATGGGCACTATTTAGGCGCATGGGCACTATTTAGGCGCATGGCCAATACTTAGCCATTTCTTTCACTGGGATGCATGGGCAATATTTAGGCGCATGGTCCATACTTAGCCTTTTCATCACTTGGGCGCATGTGTATTATTTAGGCGCATGGCCAACACTTAGACGCATGGGCCACTATTTAGGCGCATGACCCACGCTTGGGCGCATGGCCAACCCTTAGGCGTCTGGCCACTCATGCTGGACGCATGGACAACTGTTTGGGCGCATGAACCACTATTCATGTTAATCAGACATTCTGAAATCTTTTCTATGCCACCAATTTCACCCGATTCTCATTCTAAGCATACCCAAACATAGATCTAACATACTAAGGCCATCTAAGCATACTAAACATCATCTCTAACCCGTAATCATCTTTATAACATGCATACATACATACAACATACGAACATAAAGCTGTAAGTCCACGGTTTCTTTAAAAACGTTTACTTAGTATGCATAATAACCCCAAATCAGTTAAAAATCCGTAAAAAAGGGGTTCTAGAAACTCACCTTAAGCAGCTTTTGAGCAGCACTTTTCCCGTTCGAGACCCACATTCGATTCAGCTCTTGAATCCCGAAAACAAAATCTATACAACCAAAACATCGGTCAAGATCTCAAAACCCAGCTGAAACCGAGCTCATAGAAGAGAAGACTTACCTTTTTCAGCTTCTTCTTCTTCTTTCTCTCTCTAGACCGGGCTCTCTCTCTCTTCTTTTTCAGCCGCTTGAAGAAGAATGAAGAAGGAAGAATGAAGAAGGAAGAATGAAGAAGGAAGAATGAAGAAGGAAGAATGAAGAAGGAAGAATGAAGAAGGAAGAATGGGCAACCATGCCCTTAAATATCTTAAAATAATAAGATTTTTACTTTGTACACTTATCCCCTTCAATTTGTGCACAATTTCCATTCTTCCTCTTTACTTTTCTTTTCCTTCTGTTTAAGTAGAAATTTCGGGGTGTTACATGATGGTATCAAACTAACACTTGGTGGCATGACTGACGGATAAAAAGTAAAATACAATGCAGAGGGAAAGTTTATGCTTTGCTTACTCAGTCAATTCCGAAAGATATTTTCCATCAATTTTCAGAATATACAAAAGCAAAGAATCTATGGGATGCATTAGAGATACGATATGACGGAAACGCATCATTGAAGGCCATAAAGGCTAAGGCTTTAAAAAAGGAGTTTGACAACTTCTCCTCGATGGGAAAAGAAAGCCTAGATGATGTTATCGACAGGTTCTACCACTTGTTGTGTGAGATGCATACTCATGGAGTATCGACGTCAATGGAGGATAAAGTGTCCAACTTTGCAGACGGGCTGCCGGAGAAATAGGTGTCATTTGTCTCGAATCTCAGACAAAATGGCATGCTAACGAAGTTAGATATCAATGTCTTCATTCTGAAACTGAGCAAAGAAGAACTGAGGATGAAGTACAGAGCTTATAAGGTTTCTTATGATCAGAATCTAGTGTTGTACAATACGACTCCTCAAGCCAAAACATCTCGAGCACCTTTTCAGACAGCTTTTGTATCAAGCTCGTCTGGTCCTTCACCAACCTCTACTTTAGGGTCAAAAACATCAGGGTCGTCTCGTACCCAATATTGCACCTGAATCAAATGCAACAAAGCTAAAGACTGAGAACTTCGGCAATGTAATAGTTGAGGTAGCTAAAAAGCACATGGATCTCTTACCTGCGGTAGTCTACTCCTATGATGGACTAATTGCTGGAAAGATTAGGAACTGCCATCAGGCAGATGAGGATTATGAGCAGGTGGATGTGACAGAGCTGGAGCGTATGGACATAATGTGGGCCTTAGCCGGTGCACTCCGGAGAGCTAAGAAGTTTGTCAAAAAGACCAGACAAAATTTGATTGCAACTAAGGACACTACCTTCCGGCTTTGATAAATCCAAGGTAACCTATTTCAACTGCGGAGAGAAAGGAAATTCAAAAAGGAGTGCGTGAAGCCACAGAAGACTGGCAATGGGAATCCTTTCTCCTCCTTCAATCGTGAGGAGAAACCTACTAGCAGTCCTACTTCATCAAGCAAGGATCTCAAATCCTTGACTGCTCATGATGATGAAGAACAGGACTTGAGCTTTCGGTTTGTCTCACCAGGAGAATCCAATATAGCTAGTGTGGAAGATATAGATGATGACTCTGCCAGTGAAGGAGATATAGCAGTCGAACTTGCGATGTCTACATCAAAAGAAATAGCACCAGTGGTCACATACCTGCTCGAAGAAGGGAATACTATGACAAAGTCAGAATCACCAGCTCTAGAAACACCAGATTCTGCATTGATGGCTGATTCTTCAGAAATCGCTTAGGTAAGTACTACTGCCCAACTCTTTAATAATCATGCTTGTTCTGATTGTAATAAATTTAGGGAAAACATTGATTTAAAATTGATAGGTTATTAGATCATAATGATAACTTAGTAAAGGACCTAGAACTATGCACTGAAGCTAACAGAGTTTTAAAACGAAATGAGCATAGTTACAAAGAAAAGATAGACCTTTTGAACAAACAGCTTTGGGAAACAGAAGTTGTAGCCTTTAACCAAGCTTATCACATTAGGTACTATCTAAACTCCCTAGAGGACACTAAGAAACAAAAGGCGTTTTTAGAAGTAGAAGTTAATTCCCTAAAACAAAAACTGCATAGTTGAACTAGTTCTTCACACATAGTCCAAATCTTAGTGAGAGAGAGAAACAACAGGGGGGATTGGGTTATAAAGTGGTTCCACCATCACATGAGATCTTGATGAACACAAAATGTAAACCAATAATGATATTCCAATCAAGGATCATGTGGTGTCCACTCCTCTTGTAAGTGATCCAGATTCCATATGTTCATCAAATAAATCTGACACTAAACAAAACGGACCCCACTTCAAAGGAAAAAGGTAAAATGCCTTGAATTAATCTGGACAAAGAGTTTGAAAAGGTTAGTGTTAAGTCTGGTTCAACAATTGTCAAATCTGAGCCTAAAAAGACCAGTAATGTTTACTAATCACATGCATCATGTCTAAGTCCAGAAAATAGAAAAGAAAAAGGTGTTAAAAATGTTAAAGCAATTAACTTTGTTAAACCAGACAAAACATCTAAACAATCAGAATCAAAACCCAAACAGAGTAAGGTCACCCTGGTGTCACAAACATCTCCACAAAAATAGTTAAATCGTAAAGTCGAAAGCAGAGCTTGCTATAGTTGTGGAGAGTATGGACACATTGCGTCTCACTGTCCTTACTATCAGACACCAAGGAGGAAAGTTGAACTTCCTCAACAAAAACCTAGTTCTTTTAAGAGGAACTCAGTGACGCCACCTAAAAGAGATAGTGAACCTAAAGTTTAACACATTAGCCAGTCGTCTGTTTATTATAAACAGGTCTTACACAAAGCTGGCTTATGGAAGGAAAAATCAACCTTAGTGTATGATAATATGAACAATAAGACATCTGAGCTTCCCTCTTCCTCGAATGGTCAATGTGTAACTTTTATGATGTGTGATGCCTCAGGGAAACCCAAGCCAGTGAAGGCTTGGGTCCCTAACCTGAACTAATGTTTTCAAATAGAATGTGAAGGGTGTCCAATATAGTGCTGAAACCAACACGTGGATTATAGACAGCGGAGCATCCAGCCACATGGCAGGGAACAGGGATCTCTTATCGAACGTCAAACAGATAAAAGGAGGTCAGGTTTCGTTTGCTGGAAACAAAGGTGGGTATATCACAGCTCAAGGGGAAGTTGGTAATCAGAAAGTGAAGTTTGACAAGGTAAAATGCGTTCAACAACTTCAGAATAGCTTTCTTTCTATTTCTGAAATTTGTGATAAAGACTTCAAGGTAGTGTTTGACAACAAGAAGTGCTATGTCCTGAAAAAGGACTACGTCATCCCTGAGGATCAGGTATTAATGTCTACCTCAAGATATAAGGATTTTATGTCTTGGATCTATCAAAGGCCTCCACAATGAATCATGAAGTTCAGTGCTTCTTGTCAAAAGCTACTGAGAACTAATCTGTTGGGGTGTGTTTTTACCTAAACAACAAGGATTTGGAAACATGAAATATATTCTAATATTGATCATAAAAGAAGTGCAAAGTATCTTCTGAGGGGGAGCAAAAGATAAATATTTCCTTGCAAACGCCCACCTGGTTCAAGTTCACCATTTGTGAAGACTCAAGACCCAAGTCATAGAAATAGGAACTATTTATTATTTCATTGTATTTATGATGTAATATTTAGTTTTTCTATCATCATCCTAGGGTTTTGGGTCATGTACTATAAATAGATAGGATAGCCCCCATCTCATTTGAATTTTCACAATGTAATCATTTGGTGAGCTTGATGAGTGTGCAGCCTCCATGGAGTTGTCATCCATGGAGGTTGTATTTTGATTATTGCAATTTCTTCTTTCTTCATGTTTCTCTTGTTTCTTTAATAAATTTCCCTTTGTTTACTCAATTATTATACATCTCCTACCCTTTGAATGTTCATATCTAATTGATTTCATCAAATATGGTTTTTCTGATCCTAACAATTGGTATTAGAGCTAGGCTCTGAATTGATCGATCTCACAATCGATGATTCACATATGCTCTTTTCTTATTTGTTAAATCAATTTGGAGATACATTTTGCTGCTACTGCAGGGCTTTTGCCTGTGAAGAAATCTAGTGTGTTTTAATACTCCACTTCTTATCAAAACCATGTTACAAACTTTGGTGAATTGTTCATGGGTCTGTGGTGCGTTTGACTTAATGGTTGGATATTCTATATGAGGTCAGACCACACAAGATGAACCCAGGTAAATATTATAGTTTACATTTAATGGGTTTCTTGTACAAATGAACTGAATATGGTGGTGCAATGTGGTTCTACACCTATCTTGCTGATTGTGCATTTGGACAACTTGAATGTTCAAGTTTCATACACAAATTTGTTGCTCAAAGTTTGCACACCAATTGTTTGATGAAATGCCTAAAGAAGTTTTCTCATTAGTAGTGGAGATTTTTTATTCATCAGTAGTTGGGAACGTTGATCTTCAGTAGTTTATTCATTTTGTTCATCAGCAGTTAGAAGAATGTTGTTCTTCAGCACTTGTCTGTTCACATCAGTAGTTATGAAGACATTTGTTCATCAGTACTTGTAGACAGTGTTCTTCAGTACTTGTGAACATTGTTCTTTAGTACTTGTAGAATTTTGTTGTTCAGTACTTGTAGACAGTGTTCTTCAGTACTTGTGAACATTTGTTCTTCAGTACTTGTAGACAGTGTTCTTCGGTACTTATGAACATTTGTTCTTCAGTACTTGTAGACTTTTATTCTTCAGTACTTGTAGACAGTGTTCTTCTGTACTTGTAAACATTTGTTCTTCAGTACTTTTGAACTTTTGAACTTTTGCTCTTCAGTACTATTGTTCATCAGCTCTTGAGACTTTCAAACATCAGTAGATGTATGTTTTCACATCAGCTGTTGGGATATGTTATTCATGGGTAGTTTCACAAATTTTTCTCATCAGCAGTTGTGTTTCTGATCATCAGCAGACACTGACAAACCGTGTCAAATTAGTAGAACCTAAATCTGATGCTTTGAAACATCATGAGAAAAGGTTTCAAATTATATCAATAGTGTTTAGTACTTCAGCAGAAGCCAGAGCCTGATTTGTATCTGAAGTTGGAATTGGTATTCGCTTATTATTGGGTATTTTTCTTGCTGAGTACATGGTTCTATTATATATAGTTTGAGATGATTTTGCTTATATTAGCATGTTATGCTGAGTTACACCAGAAGAAAGTCAAGAGCAGTAAAAGGGGTGGGTACTCTCTTCTGTTTTGCATCCTTCAGCAGATGCTTGTCAAACTACCTCTAGCAGTTAGCAGCAGAAACAAAGGTAAAACAATGAATAAAGGCATGAGTCAACGTGGTTCTAGTGGGTGCACAAAAAGAACCAATTGCGGAGGAGACTATGCCTTCATAAAACAGCCGGTGGTTACCCTCACAATCAATGGTTTCTCAATCTAATTCATGTTCTATGATTTTGAGTGGGTTGGTGGGATCTCTTCAAAGATTAACACTTCTAAGCATGTTGATGATTGTTCCTTGGATTTGTTCAAGCTTTGATCACTATTTGAAGATGTCATTCATTGTAGAGGTTGGGTTAGCCTTTACAGTGAAAAGACACCCTCTGCTCTTACATTCCTTTGGGTTGGGAATAGAAGACTCTTTTGGCTCCTTGGGTAAGAATCAATAGAAAGTGGATGATGCATCTTAGAGGGAGTTACATAGAAGTGTGAAAGGTTTGATTAAAGTCTTGGAATAGTTTGATGCTTGCTTTGAAGATAATCCGTAAAACAAGAGCCTACTACAGTGTGATCCAAGTGAAAGGAACATGATCTCCATGTGTCCATCATATGCTATTGCATCTTCATGGATTGGATTTCATCTTACTAAATAGGGGGAGTTTGTTGGGGTGTGTTTTTACCTAAACAACAAGGATTTGGAAAGATGAAATATATTCTAATATGATCATAAAAGAAATGCAAAGCATCTTCTGGGGGGAGCAGAAGATAAATATTTCCTTGCAAACGCCCACCTGGTTCAATTTCACCATTTGTGAAGACTCAAGACCCAGGTATAGAAATAGGAACTATTTATTATTTCATTGTATTTATGATGTAATATTTAGTTTTGCTATCATCATCCTAGGGTTTTGGGTCATGTACTATAAATAGATAGCATAGCCCCCATCTCAATTTGAATTTTCACAATGTAATCATTTGTGAGCTTGATGAGTTTGCAGCCTCCATGGAGTTGTCATCCATGGAGGTTGTATTTTGATTATTGCAATTTCTTCTTTCTTCCTGTTTCTCTTGTTTCTTCAATAAATTTCCCTTTGTTTACTCAATGATTTTACATCTCCTACCCTTTGAATGTTCATATCTAATTGATTTCATCAAATATGGTTTTTTTGATCCTAACATAATCCATCTCTTGGCATAGGAGAATGGGACACATTAATCCATGGAAGATGAACCACTTGATCCAGAATGATCTAATAAGAAGAGTTAATGTCAAAAACTTCCAACTTCCAGATTTCTATGTTGCATGCAAGAAGGGAAAACAGACGAAGAAGTCTCATAAGGAAAAGAAAGTTCATTCTATCGAACTTCCTCTTGAACTTTTTCACATGGATCTACTTGGTCCAGGCGGTACAGAAGCATCGTAGGCGACTTGTACTGCTATATAGTTACTGATGACTACTCACGATTCACTTGGGTGATGTTTCTGAAATACAAATCAGAAACATTTGAGTCATTCAAGTAGTTAGTAAATACTCTTGAGTCCCTATACATTGAAGGTACGTCAAGTGCGCTCATACAACGGAACCGAGTTCAAGAATAAATGGATGGAGGCTTACTGCAAGGAAAGGGGAATTATGCATGAGTTCACTTCTGCCTACACTCCTCAGATGAACGGTGTTGCTGAAAGAAGAAACGCAGCTTGATAGAGACGGCACGAACGATGCTAGCAGACTCAAAACTGCATATCTAATTCGGGAATGAAGTTGTTGCAAATACATGTTATACACTAAATAGAGTTCTGGTAGTTAAACGCCATGGAAAGACGTGCTACGAGTTAGTACAACGACATAAACCTAATCCATAGTATCTCGAGCCATTTGGCGCTCCATGCACCCTACTAAAGAAGACTCAGGAGGGAAGAACATACCGAACAAGTGGGTCTACAACACTCAACGGGTCTAGTAGAATGTGTGTAATTTGTTGTTCAGAGATACACCACACCACCTGCTGCAAAAGGACCCGCCTTCTTTATCGACTATGATGGATTCTTCAAGTCCTTCAGCATCCCACTTTCCACTTATGATGATGAATTAGCAACAAAGATGATGTATGATGTTCTAACACACCATCTCAGTAATCATCTGATGTACAAGGTGATTCATCTACCAACTCAGGGAGCACTTGCAGATAGTGACTCTTCGTTTGATGAAGAGCTATGGAGCCTGATCAGAACGTTCAGGAGCAACAGGTTCCCCCTACCGATAGTCCACAAGCATCTGACATTGATGCCTCGGTGTCTTCGGAACCGCACACAATTCTACTGCCTCAGATACTAAACCGAATGTTCATAATCTTGACTTTGAGGTAGTTGTTCCGACCACCCTGGGATTAGGACTAAATGTGTATCATCCTTTGGATAATGTCATTGGAGATGTGAGATGTGGAGTTTAGACCAAAATCAGTTGTATTTAGCTGATTATGCCTTAGTGATGGAAAAGGTTACATTCATAATGGTGCATATCGGTGATTTGTGTCTGTGTTTGAGCCAAAGTATGTTAGTGAAGCCCTGAATGACGAGGCATGGGTGAGTGCCATGCAAGAAGAACTTCTTCAGTTCAAGAAGTTAGGTGTATGGACTCTGGTGGATAGACCTAAATGTGCTAAGGTAATTGGCACAAAATGGGTCTTAAAATGCAAGAAAGATGATCAAGGAGTGATCATCAGAAACAAGGCTCGACTTGTTTTCCAAGGATTTCAACAAGTCGAGGGCATTGACTACAATGAAATGTTTGCACCCATGGCAAGAATGGAAGCAATCTGTATCTTCCTTGCCTACGCATCGTATATGAAGATTAAAGTTTATCAACCAGATGTGAAGAGTGCATTCCTTTATGGCACAATTGGAGAGACAGTGTACGTCAGTCAACCTGAGAGATTTGAGTATCCATATCATCGGGACATAGTTTACAAACTCCACAAGGTTTTATATGGGCTTCATCAAGCTCCCCGAGCCTGGTATGAGAAACTCTTGACTCACCTTGTGAAACACAGTTTTCGCAGAGGTGTCATTGATTGTACACTATTCATAAAAGAAAAGATGGAGATTTACTGCTTGTCGAAATCTATGTCGATGACATAGTCTTCGGTTCAATGAACAAGATCTATGTAAAGAGTTTGAAGCATAATGAAGGCTGAGTTTAAGATGAGTGCCATGGAGAGATGAAATTCTTTCTCGGGTTATAGGTGGATCAGACACCAAAAGGGATTTTCCTACATCAGACCAAGTATGTAAGAGATATCCTCCGTCGGTTGACAGGAGAATGCTTCCGTAGCTGGGACTCCACTTGCTACAAACCATGATGTAGCACCCGATGAGAATGGTGATGTGGTTGATGCCACTATGTACCGAGGAATGATTGGATCTCTCATGTACCTCACTGCCTCAAGACCTGATATCATCTACACTACATGTCTGTGTTCCAATATCAGGCAAAGCCAAAAGTTAACCATCTCATAGGGGTCAAAAGGATATTTTTTTATCTGAAGGGTACTCCAACACTTGGGTTGTTGTATTCTCATGACGACGATTCAAGCTAACAGGGTATAGTGACTCGGATTATGGTGGCTGCAAGATGAACTACAAGTCTACATCAGCAGGATGTCATTCCTTGGGAGGTGATTAGTGTCATGGCAGTGTAAGAAGCAGACCTCGGTTGCTTTGTCAACCTGTGAAGCCTAATACGTTGCTGCTGCAAGTTGATGTTCACATATCATATGGATTCAATAGCAAATGCAGGACTACTGTTTGAAATTCTCTTCTACTCCTATTTTTGTTGATAACTCTGCTGCAATTGCAGTAACAAAAAATCCGGTCCAACATCCTAAGACCAAACACATTGGCATAAAATATCACTTTATACGTGATTGCTTTGAAAATAACTTAATCAATGTGATTAAAATAAATATTAATTTTCAACGCGCTGACCTCTATACAAAGCTTTTGACAAACCCGTCTTTTTATATGTTAGAGGTGAACGAAGTTAAAAAGAAAAATGATGTAATTCCCGATGATGACCATGTGTAGTCCGATGCATACTGTGCATTTTTCTTTTCATTTTAATTTTATTTTATTTTATTTAAGTAGCTTAATTACATTAATGTTATTCGGTCGCCTATTAAAATACTAAAAATCGTAAATCGGTTACGGTTTTAGAATTTTAGGGGGAGAATAGGTCAGTTAGTAACATTAACAAGAAAAACGAGGGAGAGGAGAGGCTAGCTAATAGAAAGTAAATCGTATATGTGATACCGATTCAATGACATTGGAAAATGATAGATACAAATCACTTGGGACTTTAAAAGATTAAATAAAATAAGATGCGAAGTTCAAAGTATAAGTCTGGTGTAGTCTAAGCAATATAAAAGGAAAAATGATAGTAAAACTAGCTACTACTAAGGTAACACAAAGAAAGTAGACCTAGGGGTTAATAGACCACAGATGATATGTCGGTAGATTCAACACAATAGATGATTAGACCATGTTGCTGATCTCAAGAACAAACTAAGTTGTTTAACAAGCTGTGGGTTAACATCTTATCTCTTGTTGACACAATCACGAAATTCCAATAAGGGGTGACGAGCAGAATAAACGCCAAAAATGTGTGTGAAAGACCAAAATATGAGCAAAAGCAATCAAACTAATAACTTATGTTGTTGGTGAGAACTGTGCAAAAAAATTAAAATTGCTCAAACAAGAATATAGGTTATGTGCCTCTCCGTTGTGCGGCAGAACTGGCCTGTGGATAAACATAACCTACATATTCTAGACTTCTTTGTTGTTTGCCACCTCTTTGCTGTGCAGTGGCACTGACCTGATGCTTGGCTCTCTCTGAAAGTCCTAAGAATAGTTTCTTCTTGAAAATTACCCTCATACTGCTAAAAAATCTCTTGAGGAATGTTGATTATCATATAAGTGTGGGATCCCATATGCTTTTTAAAATAATCAAACCATAAACTATCACCAATCTACGTCAAAAGTCTGTGTATGGATTTAAGAGGACCAGTATACTGACAATCATCATGGCTACAATTCTTGAAAGTCCAAATTAATATAGGGATCTAATAGTACTAGTATGATTTCTTAAACTTGCTAACGACTCTAGATAAACAAGAATTGAGCATCAAAAGGTATTGATAACATGTCCCAAATAATTTGACTTGCCTGTATGATTCCAAATTGAATTGGTCCAGTTATGGTCAAAATTAATTGAAGCGGCCTATTCCGGAACCGAATCCATTAGATTTCTATCTTAGGATTTATACCTCACACATAAAGTCAAAAACAAGTTTAGCTTTGTATTTAAGTTTAAGTTTTTCTACTTTGTTTAAATTTAGTCAAATTCAGTTTGAGGTGACCACACGTGTTTTCAAAGGTAAAATCAATCACGTCTGAGGTGACAAATTTGCTTAAAAGGATCACGTATAAGGCTGTTAAAGGTTTTTCAAGTTAAAATGATCATGTCTGAGATGATCAAACGCTCATAAAGTTCAATCAAAAGTTAAAACGGGTTAAGTGAGAAGTGGTCATAAAGTCAAAATCATGAGTATGATTCAATCGCACGACTAAACCATAAGTATGGACCAACCGTGCGAATGGACCATACTCATGCACTAAACAGCCAAATCACACATGAGTATGAACCATACACCTAAATGGCTTATCAGAATGAGCCATTCGACCGAATGGAAAGGTGCGAATGAGTCGGTCGCCGACTGAATCCAATCGGCCAACTGAATGTGATCGACTGAACCAATCGCACCACTGAGGTCCATTCGCCTGAATGAACCGAGTGAATGGGTCCAATCGGCCGATTGAACTCAGATTCAGTATAAATAGGGCCATAGTCAATCGCATTCCACTCATCACCCCCTAATCGTCCTCATATCGTACAGACTACCATTACCCTGCCCAAATTTCATCAGACCAAAATTTCTGACTTCTGTTGATCTTCTGACGATTGTGAGTTGCTATACACGTACAATGTGATGATTTCTCACTGAAATCTAATGGAATGGTGCCCCAATTTTAGTATTTTGACCCACACAAGGACCGAACCGTTTACTAGACAAATAACCTATCTAAACTGAGTAAACTGTCGAAATCAAAGTCATTAGGTTATTAGTATAATGATTGCGAGTCTAAAGAACCATTACATGAAGTTTAATTTCAAGAACTGGTTCAAAATCGAATCTCAATCAACGGTACAGTGGGTCATACGATCGGACACTATGATGAATTCCAGTCGCAAGATTGAGCTGGTCGAATGGCTTAATCGGCCGAATGGATCATACGAATAAGCTTAGTCGGCTGACTGAACCAATCATAGGCTCAGTCAACCGATTGAACTAAGTCGCCTACTCAGTCACCCGACTGAATCCAGTCGCATGTCAAGTCAACCGACTGAACACAGTCGCATGGTTCAATCGCATGAATGAACCAGAATGAATTCAACCAAGTTAATTTGAACTGATTTGTGCCGTGTGGTTAGCTAATGTTTATGTGTTCTGTGTTACAAATTGATGGCGGATAGATGGTCCATCAACCCCACGCACAACATCTGTGCTCACTTAGACTCCATGACTCGGAATGGTGCCAGTTTGCAGGGATCATCGCTTTCCTCAAGCGATCCAGGACTCACAAGGCGATCTCTACTCCATGCACTCCCCACAGGTCGATTCAGCAGGCCTTCTGGGAGGGAGCATCGGTTGACCGCTCTTGTGAGCCATACAGCATAAGGCGCTCCATCTTTGGGATGGATATAGAGATCACTGCTGAGGACATTCAGTGTGTACTTGGGTTGGGAGATGATACAGACCACCCCACCAGACTTCACCCACTGATGGTGAGAGGGTGCTTCATGAGGATGAAGTATTCTGGGGATATAAACACAGGTGTGCTTAACAGGAGCAACCTATGTCCCCAGTACAAGTACTTGGCACACGTCATCCTCAAGTGCTTGGCGTTCCGAAGGGGTGGGTTCGATGACCTATCAAACCAGATTCAAAATGCCTACGTGGCACTGGTGCTAAACCACCCTTTGAGCTTCTCTAGCATTATCTTCTCTTAATTGATAGAGAACATGGAGGTGAAGGGCAAAGAGGGTTTCTGCATGTGCCCTATGTTTCTACAGATGATCTTTGATGAGAAGCTGCCAACACTACCAAAAGAGAGCCATGATGTTGTGGCATAGGAGATTATGGACGATACGACACTGGGTCGTATGAAGGTATACCGGGGAAAGTAGGTCAAGCCCCCGGTAAAGAGAACTATAGGCCATCTGGCCTAGGTGGACTACGTGGCGCTGGGGAGGCGTAAATGGTGTCACGTAGACAATGATTCGAATGTCGAGCAGCTAGAGGTACCTGAAGATGACTCCGACGATGACGACAGTGGTGATGGTGGAGATACAAGGCCCAATAACTGAGGGCCCCCACTGCTAATATAACATCTCCAACATCCACCCAAGGTGGAGCAGAGCTGCATGATTCCATTAGGACTTTCGTCTCGATGACGAGGAGGAGACAGACGAGGAGCCCCTAACCGTACTGTTGGGAGCCAGGTGGTTGCCACCAACCAAGGTATTTGGGAGGTTGGAGGACGCCCTGGCGAGTCGAGGGAGGCTGACACTTATCCTACTTATGCTCCCGATCAGTCCAGCGGTGTTCCAAGGGGAGCATCCACCTCGAGGGGCTCGAGGAAGAAAAGGATGGCTCAGCCCCACGGGTTGAAGAAGAAGAAGAAGAGGAGGAGGAGGATGATCATCATCACCACCACCACCACTACCACCAGGTCCACCACTCCACCGACGACCACCATCCCATACACCATATTATCTACCACGTCTCACACCACTACCACAACTTTCCACCACCACCTTCATCTATACCATCCCCAATCCTCACCACTCCACCACCACATTCATATACACCACCCCGAATCTTCACCATTCCACTACCACCTTCATCTATACCTCCCCCAATCTTCACCACTGCTACCACCACCACCCCTAGCCACCATGCAAGACCATCACCTTATCCCTTCCTATCCTTCTGGATCCTCTCTACCTCCTAGTGGGGTAGAGGAACAGCTCTCGGCACTTAATCTTATGGTGCTGAAGCTGTTGGCAGCCGAGAACGAGAAGACTGACTTGATTGTCAGCTAGTAGATCTTACTGCTGCACAATCTCAGCAGATATCTCAGCAGACTCAGCTGATTGAGCAGCAGGCACAGCAGATTGCTGCACAGAGCTGAAAGATGTCCCAACTCTAGGAGCAACATGTCCAATCAGCCAATAGGATAAAGGACTTGGAGACTTCCAACAAGACCGTCATGCTGAGGCTTAAAGGATGAAAAGAGGAGCAACTAAAGATCAAAGAGGGAGATGGAGATGATGGTGATGATGATGAAAATGATGATGATGATGATAGTGATGATGATGACGATGATGATGGTGATGACCATGGGGATGATACTGAAGCTGGTGATGATGTTGATGATGATGTTGATGATGATGAGGATACATCTGCTGCGGGTGCCACATCTTCGCGTGAAAGGAGGACAAAAAGAGCTCAAGACCAAGGTGCCTCCACTTCAGCCCATTAGCAGAGGAGCACATGATACAAGACAAGAGTAATACTTAGTTTTTTATGTTATTTAAATCATATGTATTTGAATCTTGTATCAAGTTAATGTAATGAATGTTTATATTCAATGTTGATGTTTACTTCTTCGATTGTTGACTAATGGTTGATGTGTTACATGTTTTTAAATCAAGCATATCCAAACTACCAGAGAGATGAATATGTTGTTTCTCTCCTCCAACAGATCAAGACTCAGCTCACAATAATTCTTGATTTGCAGGTATAGTCAGGAGATCAGTGAATTACACTCCTGAAGAAGGAGAGATAAATCATGATCTCACAGACGAGCAACATGCTAAAATATTCAGACTAAATCCATATGAGATAGTGAAAGACGCTCCAACAGTCCAAGTGGAAAGTGACGACGAGCTCAACGATGTTGATGAGATCGAGATTTAAGATGTCACGGACCAACACTATCCAGAGTACACTGACATTGAGTGTAATGTCTTTCCCAATCTGGGCGACAACCTTGTTAGTGAAACTTTTGAGACTCTGCATAGAATGGAAGAAAGTCAGACAAGAAAGAAGACACAACCCAAGCCTTAAAAGCTGAAGTTAATATCAGAAAGGCTGAGTGGGCTGCATGCTTTGAAGAAAAATGAGCCCACACAGTGCTTCAACGTCAACTGCCTACACCAGGCTGTATAAAGTGAAGAAACATCAAAAGGTGTCGGGCAGAATCATAGCATGGGCGTGTTTTGAAAATATCAACGTTTATGCAGTTAAATGTGAGAAACGGATTGATTACTTCAGGTTTCCACATGACTTGAAGAGTCATCCTGGATTTGAGCTAAACCAGTTAGCGTAGTTAAAATTGCTATATGCTAACCCAAGGAAAATGTCAGGCTGGTTTGAGACTGCTCTTAAAAGAGAGTACCACACCAGATGGGTAACTTCAAACCTCAACAGCCAACGAGGTATCTTAGACGGTCTAAGGTTGATCCCATAACTGGAAAACCAAAAATAGTGCTGAAGTGGAGTCGTCCGCACACAATGTCAAAGATCCCTCCACGGAAAATGACACAGGACTTCACTCCACACTTCAAATGTTGGTACTATGATTGGAGGACAGGAGAGGCAGTCATAGTTTTGAATAAGAATGGTGTAATGGAAACCATTAGGGTGTTTGAGCCGATGTGGCTTACAAACTTGTTTGTAGATGATGTTTATACATTGTACAAGTGGCCATTATTCTATGACTCTCAAGATATTGTACAAGATCAACAATTTCAAAACATTAGAAGACTTTGTTTTGCTTTTGAGATACATGCCGGAGACACTAGAGAAGAGAAGTACAAGAAGTTTGAGGAACTCATGAATGATGTAAGACATTAGATGGAAATAGGTCCAAGGGGGAGTTTGTATATACATGTGTCCCTAGTTTCTGAACTTAATGTAATATCTTTGTATTGTCTTACACATATGTAATTGTAAGGGTAGTTAATGAAATACAATATGTGGTTAATGTTGAATATTCCATTAGTTGATATGTAATAACGCTTATTGACTTAACTATATAGGTTGTGGTTGTTTGAATAATATCTAAATCAATTAATGACTATACAACATATTCAAACGTAATCATGTGAATTTCTCATGCGATTGGCCCATGCTAATGGACCATACGCATGAACAACTTAATGCTAATGAACTAGTGGTACGAACGAACCAGGAGAGTAGATCAGTCACATGATTGAAACATGAGATTGACTCAGTCGCACGACTGAACACTTATTCGTGCGAATGGATCAACCGCATGACTCAATCCCACGACTAAACCATACAAATGGTCCAGTCGCACGATTGAGAAACCTTAACCTATAAATACTACTTAATTCGTGGGAAAACTAGGCACTTCGACTGTTTCGATACCCAGATGTACCCTAGCTGTCCAGAGACCTCTAATAACCTATTCCAACTTCAAAGATCGCAGAAGATCGATTGCTAACGTTCTTAACGTTTAAATTCAATCTTTAATTGATTCTATGTGCGTTCTCACTGATTGGATTGCCAATTAAATAGGATTCCACACTGTTTGATTCGGTACACGCATAAATCTGTTAGTATTCGTTGAGTAAACGATCCCTAACATGATCATCCACATTAGTATGTTGGTCATCCGCATTGGTTAATATAGATGAACAAATACTTATGCGCATTTATTCGGGCATCCGCATTTGTCAAATGCGGATGAGCAAAGTCTTGTCCGCATTGTTTCTTGGTCTTCCGCATTTGTCATGCGGAAGAACAAATACTTGTCCGTATTTGTTTTATGTCTTCGGCATTGACAATTGCGGAAGACAACACTTGGTTTTTCTAAGCAGGATCTTCATCCGCATTTATTCTTGGACTTGTGGGATTCTAGCAAAGAAATCATCAAATCACCCATGAATTGGTATGTATGATCCTTTCAGGGTGCAATAATACTCCCCCTAAGGATTATACAGCCTATGTTCTTTAATGTTTGGGAGGTAATTGATGTTGTGAGGATTCTACAGGGTCTTGTGGAGGAAGTAAAAATGCAGCTTTAGTTGGGATCCAGAAGAGCTTTGATCATGTTGACAAAATCTATAGCTTCTAACATTCATATCCACTAAATAATCTTATTTCAGCACCCTCCTTTCCTCCCCACTTTCTTTTAGTCACCATCTTATAAGTTTTTTCATCATAGTACACAATTGAGATGGGTGTGGAGGAATGAGTACCAGACACCATTTTTCTCTTCAAAGATTTTGTTGGTTTCACCTTCAACTCAGGAAGCACAACTTCATCTGCTTGCTTTGTCTTCTTCTTCTTAAGGTGTTAACAAATGACTTATTTTTTCTCATGCATATTGTCTTTAATGAATTGAAATTGTCAGTCCTTCTCAACATTTTGAGTATGTTTTCAAACTCATATCCCTTGAACATAGCTGAATGATTGATTAGTTCTAACTGAGCTAGTCCTTTTAAGTCATGGATCTCCAGGGCATTTACAAGAGCTGAGTACTCAGTAAAGAATTGGACCAGCCTAGAGATCCTCTTCCCCATGAGATGTTTCACATGCTGTCATACTTCCAAGCAATTATTTTCTTATCAACTTTGCCTTTGGGAGTAGACACTCCTCTGATTAAATCAGCAGTAGTTAATCCTTCTTGTAGTTTCAACTGAGAGGGTTCTGCAAACCATTATGGGTATTTATGAACTACAGGAGCCAACAATTCTTGATCTTTCTGATTTTGCATCATGTCTTGAGCAGTTAGTATAGATCTTGGCTTCTTTTTTAAGATTTCTTCTTCTAACCTCTTGAGCATATCTTTCTTTTCATTGATCATTTACAAAGTAGCAGCCCTTAATGAGTTTGTCTTCATATTCCCAATCTTCCTTATTGTGAATCCTTGACTTGAAAGATAATCCTTCATTTCCTTATCTAACATGCTATAAGGATCAGGAAATAGTGGATCCTGAGTTGGGGTTTATTTATTCATTGATGATAGTTTAGACAGAGGAACCTTTCTTGAAAGTGATCTTTCATACTCAGTTGTGGGTGATTTCTTCATAGCAGATTCTTTAGTCACAGGAACCTCTTTGGTGACTGATTTTTCATACTCAGTTGCTAACTTTGGATCTAGTAGCTTATTCACCTTTTCTTCTTCTTCCTTCATTCCTTCACATGTCATGCTAAACACTTCATGTGGATCATACCCATGATTGATCAAAAACATTGCTTTTATCATCAGGTCATCAAATTGGGCCTTTGACACCATTTCTTCCACTGGTTGTTTTGTTTTCATAGGAATATCCATATTGTTGGACCAAAAGAACCAATGAGCCGGATCAGAAAAACCTTTAAGTCCCACAGATGTCACAACAACTACTGAAGACCACAACAGCTGAAGACAACAGCTGACTACAAAGTCTGAAGACACAAGTGCTGAAGACAAAGTCTGAAGACACAAGTGCTGAAGACAAAGTCTGAAGACACAAGTGCTGAAGACAAAGTCTGAAGACACAAGTGCTGAAGACAAACTCTGAAGACACAAGTGCTGAAGACAAAGTCTGAAGACACAAGTGCTGAAGACAAAGTCTGAAGACACAAGTGCTGAAGACAAAGACTGAAGACACAAGTGCTGAAGACAAAGTCTGAAGACACAAGTGCTGAAGACAAAGTATCAGACGTTGTCACAATAGTTGAAGAGGTCTTCTTCAGTAGTTGTGATGGTTTACCTTTCAGTAGTTTCTTTGTTTCAATATTTGTAAAACAACTAAAGAGTATGTTCTTCAGTTGTTATTGTTTCATTAGTTTCTTTTCAGTAGTTGTAATAATAGTTAACACTTAGCATTTTTGTAAGAAGATGTCAGCTTTTTGACATCTTCAGTAGTTGTGTTAACTATCAGTAGTTTGTGATAAATCCTGTTAGATGTCACTATCAAGTGACATCAGCAGACGTCACATCTCTTATATAAGAGGTGTCGACCTAATTGTAATTGTGACATTCCGTTACCACGAAAGCGAATATTGAATGAAATATATCTGCAGAATTCTCCCTATCTATAATCGTTTGTGGTCTTACATTGAATATCTTTTTGTTCTTGTGAATTGGCTAATTCATCGTTAGAATTCCGCTGCTATACTCTCTAATCAATCAAATGTAGATCACTGATCCTAACAAGTGGTATCAGAGCAGGTTAATCATTGATTGATCTGACAATTGATCATTGAAACTCCTAATTGATATCTATGTTTGATTGAATTAGCATTTTGCAAGAACTGGTTATAGATTATTGAATTTTTGACGCTTTCGTTCATTTATTTTGAGATCTCTCTTGGTTCAATTAGTTGTTGTGTTTTTGTTCTAAATCTGTTATAGCTTAATTGAATTTGATTGAATCTGAGATGACTACTCCTTCTAATGATCCTCACAATACTGGTTCCTCAACCAAGCCCCCGATGCTGGTTAGGACCGAGTATAACATATGGCAGCGAAGAATGCTTCATCACCTGTCTGTTAACAGTTCAGGTTGTTGGACATCTGTGGTACATGGACCACATAAGCCTATGGTGAACAATCCGGAAACCAATCAAATGGTTCCGAAGAAGAAGGAACAATACTATGATGAAGATCAGAAACTGTTTGAGATTGATGCTAAAGCTTATGGAATTCTGGCCATGGCACTACCTAATGAAATCTATTCAGGGCTTATGCATCATGAAACTGCTCATGATCTCTGGAATGCCCTGAAGGAACAATTCGGTGGCACAGATGAGGTCTTAGCAAACAACAGAGAAATCCTTGCCCAACAATATGAGACATTCTCTCATAGAAAGGGTGAGACACTGACGCAACAGTTTGAGCATTTTTCCTGCTTGATCTCTGAGCTGAAAATGGTGAAACAGGAATACACCAATAGCCAGATGAATAACAGGTTCCTCAGATCACTGCCTGAGAGATGGGACACATACACTATTGTCCTACGCCCCAGTGCAAATCTGGATAGCCTATCTCTCACCCAACTTCATGCGAAACTGCTTACATTCGAAAGAGAGATAGAGCAGAAGAGGAAACTGTCCTCATCAGGAAAGCTCACTGATGACTTTGTACCAGGGAATACTGCCTTAGTTGGTCATGAGTCAGAATATGCTGCATCTGAAAGCAATTATGATGAGCATATCGATTTCTCTTCAAATAGTTCTGATCATGCATTGTTGGTATTGAGAGTTATTCTGGCAGTAATAGTGACAATCTATGATTCATCATGGATGATTTGAAAGGAATAGCCGATGATGATCTAGAAGAGATGGATATTCTGAGCTAAATGGCATTGATTAATATCAGATCTCAGAAGTTCTATAAGAGAACAGGCAGGAAATTTCCTGGACTCTCTGGCAAAACCAAAGTTGGTTTTGACAAGAGTAAGTTGAGGTGTCACAAATGCCAAAGGCTGAGACACTTTGCAAGAGAGTGCAGATCAACTGGATCTAACTCTTCTGCACCCTTTGTGACTTTTCCTAGTACTAGTCCACAAAACAGAGGGCAACATCCTGCTGGTTCAGGTCATCATTCACATCCTAGGTCTCCTGCACACTTTGTCCCCAAGGTCCAATGTCATATCCTTATCCCTAGTATTATATGCCTCAACCAAATCCTGTTCAAGCTCCAATTGGACAACAACCACAAGCATTGCCTCAACCACAACCTTCCTAAACTCATCAACAAACTCAACCTCAACAACACAGCTTCTTCACTCCAGGAGTTCTTGACTGGAGCAATTTACCAGATGATTTGTCTGGACATGAACAACTGTTTACTGGTGCTGGTCAACATGGTGATGACAGTCCCTTTGGAAATCTAGCTCTTATGGCTTTGGATTCTGCGGATACTTCATCTACTAATGCCTCTACACCCAAGGTATCACAGGAATCCTCTGAGGCAAAAGCCAAATTATGTTCTGAAACATGCATAGCAGCATTTGCATCTATTAGAGAAGCAAGTGTAGCTTTGATTAACAAGAACATTGAGCTAGAACAAACAATTTCCAAAAGAAAAATTGAATTTGAGTCTGTGCTTAATGAAAAGAATGATGAGATTTACAAACTTAAATGCCAAATCACAGATTATAAGGCTAAGGAAGAGGTACTTCTAGAGAAGTACAAAGATCTCAAAGAAACCCTTGCAGTCACCCAAGTAGAGTGTGATCGATGGGTACAATCATGCAAGGTTTTGAAATGCTTCTTAGCAAGCAATCTGCTTCCAATGTGAAGTTTGGCATTGGTTACAATCACACTGCTCCACCTACAGATTTTACTCCCAGAGCAGAGGTAGAATCTGATGGTGAGAGCAATAAC
Organism: Flaveria trinervia; assembly: GCA_025506515.1. Taxonomy (NCBI): domain Eukaryota; kingdom Viridiplantae; phylum Streptophyta; class Magnoliopsida; order Asterales; family Asteraceae; genus Flaveria; species Flaveria trinervia. Next base: position 73,793,261 of record CM046444.1, read on the forward strand.
CAATCCATTTCATCATGTGATCTACTTTCTGATTCAGCACCATCAGAAGTAGAAGTCAGCACTAAGCCCTCTCAGAACCTATCAGCTGATGTTGATGGTTCCACTGCTGACACTCACATGATCAAAGAGTTGATCAACTCAGAGTTAATTCTGAAAGTCCTGAAAGGACTGGAGAGCAAGATTTAACACCTAAAGTTAAAACTCCAACTACTGTCAGTACTGAAAAGAAGAAAACTGTCAGTAGAAAGAGTTTGAAGACTACTAAAGAGGAAGTCAAGAAAGCAAACAATGCTTTCAAAGCACTGAAGAGCAAGTCTTCAGTAGTTTCATCCTCTTTAGTTGATGATCAACATAAGATGAAGAAGAAACCATGTGAAGTATGTGGTTTGTTCAATCATCTTACAGATGATTGCTGGTATGAAAGAGGATCCAAACTCAAACATAAAGAGGAAACTAAAGAGAAAATGGTTAAAATGAAAACTGAGTTTGAGACCACATTTGTATCAGCAACATCAAATCCTGTAACCCTTAAGTCCATAAAGAAATCCAAAAAGGAAGGGGTTAAATAGGTAACAGCTGAGATTGCTCAAAAGAAGAAGGTGCAACATAGGAACTTATCAAACTCCAATGGCAATGTGTCTGATGAGCTGAAAGCTTTATCACCAAATCAGACACAGCTGGTTATGATGGTTCAACATCTATTGGGAAGAGTTAACCAATTAGATGTTCCTGTGTTGAAACCACAGAAAAGGAGGTCCAAGCCAAAGGATTCCTCTTCTTCACCATCTTCTTCCTCTCAGGCTGTTGTTTCCATCAAACTGTTAGTTTACCATCTGTTGATGAGAACAGGCCCAAAACCAAAAAGGTTTGGGTCTCCAAAACTAACTGATAGTTTATAATTGCAGGGTTCTTCAACATGCCAAAGTAGCATCTGGTATGTAGACAGTGGGGGATCTATGCACATGACTGGGAACAACTCTCTTCTTCATGACTACTCTCAAGGAAAGAAGGGGTTTGTTTCTTTTGGCAATGATGCTAGGGGTTACATCATTGGAAAAGGCTTTGTCTCCAATGGAGAAATAAAGTTTGATGATGTTAATCGCGTGGAAAATCTCAAGTACAATCTCTTGTGTGTCAGTCAAATGTGTGATAAAGGCCATGTTGCTCTTTTCACTAGTCAGAACTGTAGGATTCTGTCATCCAAAGTTCTGCATTTGATTGATAAGGTGCTGGATGACCACATTCTCCTGAGAGCCAACAGGACAGGAAGAGTGTATGCCTTAGATCTTTCCAAGAGAATAGATCTCAGAGGCAATCCTTGCCTATTTTCCAAAGCCTCTTCTCAAGAATCTAAACTGTGGCACAGAAGGCTAGGTCATATTAATTTCAACAATATGAATCAACTGATCCACAATAGTTTAGTCAGAGGCTTACCAATAAAGGAGTTCCACTGTGATGAAACCTGCACTGCTTGTTTAAAAGGAAAATAGCACAAAGTCTCATTCCCTCCTATTGAAGAGCCTAAGTCCACTGCCTGCTTGCAATTACTGCATATGGAACTATTTGGTCCTGTGAGAGTGATGAGCATGGCAAAGAAGAAATACTGTCTCGTAATTGTGGATGATTACTCTAGATTTGTATGGACTTTCTTTCTACATTCAAAGGATGAGGTTGCTCAGAAGATTATTCACTTTGTGTTGTATGTTGAGAAGCAGTATTCCCTTCCAGTCAAGTGTATTAGGAGTGACAATGGAACTGAATTCAGAAACCATACACTTGATGACTTCTATCTTTCAAAGGGAATCAAAAGGCAGTTTAGCATACCACGGACTCCAGAACAAAATGGAGTAGTGGAGAGGAAGAACAGGACCCTAGTTGAAGCTGCAAGGTCCATGCTGGCTGACTCTAGTTTGCCACTGACCTTTTGGGCTGAAGCTGTTAACACTACTTGCTATGTGCAGAATAGAGCCTTAGTAAATCAGAGGTTGATGAAGACTCCATATGAAGTTCTCCATCACTTGGCTCCTCTAATTTCATTTTTCAAAGCATTTGGGTGTCCCTGTTTTATTCTCAACACAAAGGATCAACTCCAAAAATTTGATCCTAAGGTGGATGCAGGGTATTTTGTTGGTTATTCATCTACTTGCAAGGCATACAGAGTCTTCAACTGCACAACAAAGATAGTTGAAGAGACTTTGCATGTGAAGTTTAATGAATCTCCTATGGACAAGATTCCACAAAACCCAATGGAATTGTTTGATTTGGACATACTGTAATATGTTCCTTATCAACCTCCAGCTGTTGCAGATCATGTGGATAAATCATCTTCTGCAGCATGTCTTCCACCTGGTGGTATTGATGATGATGATGATAATATCAATACTCACCTATTCAATTTTAGTGACCAACTGCCTGTGTCTGCTAAATTTGATGTTCCTGTAGCTTCAGCAGTTCCATCCACAACAAATGCTGATGAGATCTCTGATTCCTCTACATCTTTTGGGTTACCATCTAATTCTTGGTTTCAAGAGTCTGCATCAACATCTGCTGTTGCTGAAGGTCCTACAAACACTTGCACAGATCTTATTGTTTATCAAGAACTGAAGAATCACCCAATGTCTTAGATTATTGGTGATATCAATGTGGTGTTTCAACAAGAATTCAATTGTCTAACTTCTGCTTCTATGCTCTCTTCATCAGTCGGCTAGAGCCAAAGAACTACCATGTTGCCTTGAGAGACAATGGATGGGTTGAAGCCATGCAGCTTGAGATACTTCAGTTCAAGAAACAGCAAGTGTGGGAACTGGTTCCTCTTCCCCCAGGTAAGTGTGCAATAGGCACTAAATGGGTGTTTAGGAATAAAACTGATGAAAATGGGCTTATTGTTAAGAACAAGGCTAGACTGGTTGTACAGGGGTTTTCACAAGAAGAAGGTATTGACTACGATGAAACCTTTGCCCCTGTAGCCAGAATAGAGGCAATCAGATTGTTTTTAGCCTATGCTGCATTCCACAATCTTAATGTTTTTCAAATGGATGTCAAAAGTGCATTTCTATATGGTAAAATAAAGGAAGAAGTTTATGTGTGTCAACCACCAGGTTTTGAGGATAATAAACATCCTGAATGGGTGTATAAACTTGATAAGGCTCTTTATGGGTTGAAACAAGCTCCTAGAGCCTGGTATGAGACACTTTCCACTTTTCTTCTTAAGAATAATTTCACTAGAGGCTCCACTGATAAAACTTTGTTCATTAAGAAGGTGGATCAGCATAAGCTACTTGTTCAGATTTATATTGATGATATCATTTTTGCATCGTCTGATCCCCAGTTGTGTGATGATTTTACAACATTAACGAAAAAGAGGTTTGAAATGAGTGCAATGGGAAAATTACAGTTCTTTCTAGGCTTGCAAATTAAACAAAAAGCTATAGAACCTTTATTCATCAGTCAAAATATACAAAAGATCTTTTGAATAAGTTGGATTTACAAAACTGTAAGCCCTGTTCTACTCCCATGTGCAACACCACACAACTGGATGCAGATCAGAAAGGTAAAGCTGTTGATGAAACACTTTACAGATGTATGATTGGGTCCTTGATGTATTAACAGCTTCTAGACCAGATATTATGTTTGCTACATGTGTTTGTGCTAGATTTCAGGCTGCTCCTAAAGAGTCTCATTTGATTGCAGTCAAGAGAATCTTTAGATATTTGCAAGGTAACAATCTCTAGGTTTATGGTATTCCACTGGACAATCTTGCAAATTAGTTGCTTTTTCAGATAGTGACTATGCAGGGTGCAAGTTAACTAGAAAGTCAAGTTCTGGTGGTTGTCAATTCCTAGGCAGCTGTTTGATTTCTTGGCAGAGTAAGAAACAAACATCTGTTGCTACATCAACTGCTGATGCCGAGTACATTGCTGCTACAAGTTGCACTTCTCAGGTACTCTGGCTTCAGAACCAACTTCTGGATTATGGCATTACAGAGACTAAGACTCCATTATTAATGGATAGTGCTTCAGCTCTGTGTATTGTCAAAAATCCAGTCCAGCACTCTAGGACCAAACATATAGAGATCAGACATCACTTTATTCGGGATTGTTTTGAAAAAGGTCTGATTGATCCTAAGTTTGTGCCTAGTGCTGATGAGCTTGTAGATATTTTTACTAAGCCTTTGGATAGTTCTACTTTCCAAAACCTTGTGTTAAGGCTTGGTATGCTAGAGCTAGAATAAGTGACAACTACTGATGATTTCAGTAAAAAGTACTAGTGATCATTGGTAACCATGTCACATATAAGTACTGATGAGTTCTTTCACCTTCAGTAGTTTTTATAACTACTGACGGCTAAATGCCTCACAAGTACTGAAGTACTTTATCTGTTCTAAACCATTGATGTAGCTACAACTACTGAAATCAGTACAAACAGATAAGTACTGACGTCCTATGAAACACCTGAAAAGCAGATGCAAAGTCTGATGAGTAAGTGTTGAGGACAGTACGAAACAGCTGAAAGGCTATGAATTGACGAAAACTACTGAAGAGAACTTTCTCTTCAGTTGTTTCTACAACTGCTGTTCCATCCTAAACAACTGATGACAAAACCATGTCTTCAGTAGTTTCACAACTACTGATGCCTAATACCAAGTCAACAGCTGTTTTCAACAACTGATGACAAAGCCATGTCTTCAGTAGTTTCACAACTACTGAAGACTAACACGAAGTCTTCAGCTGTTTACAACTACTGACAAAACCAATGTCTTCAGTAGTTTCCCAACTACTGATGACTGATACCAAGTCTTCAGTTGTTTCATCATCTGAAGTCAAAACCATGGTCTTCAATAGTTTTCTAACTGCTGATGCCTAAAACCACGACTTCAGCTGTTTCAACGTCTGAAAGGGTAATACCATGTCAAGAGTCGTTTAAAACTACTGATGACTAACACCAAACTCTTTAGTGTTTTCTAACCCGTACCCTATAAATATCCCTGACCTAATCCTTCAGAGCCTCATCTTCTTCAAACCTAACGTTCATCTCTCCAAAAATTCTCTCTCATAAATGGCGTCCATGTAGCTCAAACCGCGACACAACTGTGTAGCTTACCACACCAAATCGCCATTCTGGGCTAAGTTCGATAATGCTATTGATCTTATGGTCCAGTCACCTTACAAAACGGCCTTTCTTCTTAATTCAATCCTTCATGCCGAATCCCTTAACGAGTTTTGGATGAACGTCACCCTCACCACTGGGGCGAACAACACAGCGTCTCTCCGGTCGGTCATCAACAACCACGAAGTGGTCATCACTCCCGATATACTTCGTCAAACTCTACACCTGGATGATGCCACTTCTCCTGCTGGATATCCAAAGGGCACAACTGATTTATCCTTTGCCCACCATGGATATCAGGGAAACCTTCATGCCTCCACCATACTGAAGAAACATTTCCATGATGCTGAACGTCTCATATTTCACATGGTAAATGTCTGTTTGGCTCCTAAGACTTCCTCTTGGGATCAAATGTCTACAAGGTGGCAGCAGGTAATGTACTCCATCCTTGAGCAACAACCTTTAAATTTTTCGGAAATACTATTTTCAGAGCGCAAGGATATGGCTCAAAAACAAACTGCTAACCGTTGGATATTATATTCTCGGTTCATAATTGCCATAATTCCAAACCAGCTTCAAGCTAAGGGACTTGTTGGCCTGGGAGTCCATGCTATGGCTGTTTTGCCTGAAGTATACTCCCGGCACAACTCTGACCAATCACTCAAAATGGCTGCCAAGCTGCGCAAACCCACGCAACTGGAACCCACAACCACCACCTCCAAATCAAAAGTCCCTACCAAACCCACTAAAAAGAAAACCAAAAAGGCTACTCAGGGAAATGAGTCCCCTGAGGATGCTCCTGCAACACAAACGCAGGCTATATCCACTGGTTATAACCCCCTAGTGGATATAAGGACTCTCCCATCCACAGCCGCTCAGGATTCCTCTCAAATGGAGCCTGCAGCAACCTCAGAAGGGGTACCCACCAATCTCGGATCTTCCTCATTTGAGGAGATTGCCCCCCAAAGTCCTACATTACTTGTTGCACAAGTGCTGACTCAGTTGCACTCCTCACCCCCTCCTCAGATACCAATTACTACTGGGAACACTTCTACCATTGAGGGGGAGGACCAAAGTGCAGCTGAGAACCCACAGCATAGGGGTTACAATGTTCCTTCTCCTAGTGTAGCAATGGAGATTGGAACTTCTAGTGAGGCTGCCACTTCTCCTGCGTCAGCATATGATCAGGTTGTAGTTGGTACCATTAATAAGACCTTACTAGAGGCAACTGCTGATGACGGACAAAGTCCTGAGGCAGGAAGTCCCCAGTTCCAAGACAAAGGGGCACATGCTACAACTGAGCTACACTCAGTGCATGTTCATCCTAATCCTATGAGGAGGTCAGGTGATTCAGTATCCACTGATGATGACCTGGGCTTCTTTTATGATGTAATCGCGCAAAACACCATCCTGGAAGAGGAGATGAGCAGACTCAAAGAGCTGCTTGCCAATACTTCTAAGGAACAAAGACTATCTGCCTCTACCACCTCACAGATGGCACCTTCATCTGAAGGTCTCCCAAACACTGAGCCACTCCCAACAACTAAGCCTCCTGCCTCTGCTTCTGGCACTATTTCTCAAGAACAGAACCCTCCTGAGCAAATAGTTGCTATCCTTCAAAATTCCCTCCCTCTCATCACACCCATAATCACTGACATCGTGATCAAAGCCATTGATGAGAGGCTTTCCACAGTAATACACCCATTGATAGAGGAGGTTGTGGACAAACAACTTTCTGGCAATCAACCCCTTGCAACCAATGCAACCAAAAAGGGAGATTAAGTCAGTGAAAGGAAAAAGAAAGAGGAGTACAGAGGAGAAAGAAAAGGAGAAAGAAACAGAAGGGAGAGTAGTGGAAAAGGAGTTGGAGTTGAATGTGGAGACCGATAAAGAGAAGGAAAAAGGGAAAGCCTTCGAGCTACTGATAAAAGAGGCTGATGCCGAACACAGCAGATCAATGGACAACATCATTGATCAGCTGTTTAGGCAAGGCCATGACACCGATAAACTTGACTCTGAGATTCGACGATTAGAGATTGAAGAAATCCAGAATAGATGGGCAAGTTATGAAGTGTTAGAAAGAGAAAGGCTTGAGATCATGATTAGATTTATTGCAAAATATCTGGGAAGATCAATGATCGAAATCAAAGCTTGGTCCAGGGACAGTATCTTGGCAATCACCACCAAGATCTGTTCATCTGAAGCATATACTAAGGGACTTGTTATTGAAGCTTTGAATGAAGCAGGAGCAGGGAGCAGGACTGAGCTAGCCAAATACTCAAAAGCAACACTCACCTCCAAAATGCTAACTCAGCCTATAAACATTCCCTCTCCAAAACAACCACAACCACAACCCACAAAACCAACTCCCTTACCATCTAAACCAACAGCCGATGATACACCTAAGAGAAGAAGAGAAGGGTGTTGAGGCTAGAAGAAGAAGAAGAAGAGGATGATGTGGAAGAAGATAGGTTGCCTCTGTCTGCAGTTCTAACATTGGCGAAAGCCAAACCCATGCCCATCACTCCCACCTCACAGATGGAAGCTGTGAGAGTAAAGATTGAAGAAGAATAGCAGCAAAAGCTTCATCATGATGAAATGTTGAAAAGCATTGACAAAACTTATGCTGCTTCGTCATGAATTATTAGTATGAAGAAAGAAGCTCTGAGGTTGTACACTCTTGCCAACACATTTCAATATCAAAAGGAAAAGGTGAGAGTATGGCCTGATCCTAGGGTGGCTCACAGGATTGTAAAAAAAGACATTCCTTCGAGATACAAGGGCCAAGTCAAAAGGATCGTAGATGAAGAGATCACAGTGGTCCTTGTAGTATCACCCTGGGAGATTGTAGAAGACTTCAAGAAGGCCTATGAGACTAAACAACCACCCTAAAAGATGTTAGAGAACAGAATTATAAAAAGGGGTTAGTCTACAAGAGGCTTGAGAACTTCAAACAAAATGAGCTCAGTCTGTTACTTGAAGGGACTCATCCTAATGAGTTTGCATACCTACAGATTACAATAGTTGAGCTCAAAAATGGTAAACAGTCCAAGTACATCTCAGAGCTGTATGGCGAGAAGGATTGTTTGATGGTGAAGCCGAGAACCTGACCATGGAAGAACAAATAATGTTTCTCAGAGCATACACGAGAGAATCCTACAGGCTTATACATGGGAAGTGAGTCTCATGGATGGGGGAACAGCTCAGTGTCCAATTCCCCAATACCGAGCTCCCATCCATACATTGCCAACCAAATCTTCAGAGACTCATTTCCAGGCCAGTGCTTATATGGGTCATCTTCTCAACTGATCAAGAAGGAAAAAGACCAACCATTCTGCCAACAATAAGTGGGACCTCAATAAAGTTAAAGGTTTTGGCTACATTGGTTCAGGGGGAGTTTGTTGGACCAAAAGAACCAATGAGCCGGATCAGAAAAACCTTTATGTCCCAAAGACGTCACAACAACTACTGAAGACCACAACAGCTGAAGACAACAGCTGATTACAAAGTCTGAAGACACAAGTGCTGAAGACAAAGTCTGAAGACACAAGTGCTGAAGACAAAGTCTAAAGACACAAGTGCTGAACACAAAGTCTGAAGACACAAGTGCTGAAGTCAAAGTCTGAAGACACAAGTGCTGAAGACAAAGTCTGAAGACACAAGTGCTGAAGAAAAGTCTGAAGACACAAGTGCTGAAGACAAAGTCTGAAGACACAAGTGCTGAAGACAAAGTCTGAAGACACAAGTGCTGAAGACAAAGTATCAGACGTTGTCACAACAGCTGAAGAGATCTTCTTCAGTAGTTGTGATGGTTTACCTTTCAGTAGTTTCTTTGTTTCAATATTTGTAAAACAACTGAAGAGTATGTTCTTTAGTTGTTATTGTTTCAGTAGTTTCTTTTCAGTAGTTGTAATAATAGTTAACACTTAGCATTTTTGTAAGAAGATGTCAGCTGTTTGACATCTTCAGTAGTTGTGTTAACTATCAGTAGTTTGTGATAAATTCTGTTAGATGTCACTATCAAGTGACATCAGCAGACGTCACATCTCTTATATAAGAGGTGTCGACCAAATTGTAATTGTGACATTCCGTTACCACGAAAGTGAATATTGAATGAAATATATCTGCGGAATTCTCCCTATCTATAACTGTTTGTGTTCTTACATTGAATATCTTTTTGTTCTTGTGAATTGGCTATTCATTGTTAGAATTCCGCTGCTATACTCACTAATCAATCAACGTAGATCACTGATCCTAAAACATATGAACATCCTCTTCAGCATCATAACCTCCTGCTATCTCTTCTTCTTCCAAATCAATGAATACAGCTGGTTTCTTCAATTGTGCCTCAGCCTTTTCATGTTCGTCTAGGAATTCTGCTATTGCAGCAAGACTTCTTGGGTCATCTGGTTTGGCTTTCTTTGCTCGTTCTTCTTCTTTCATGGGCCTTTTTCCTTTAGCTTTCTCTTATAAGTATTTCCTCTTTCTTGTATAAGTTTGAAGTGGAGGACCAGAAGAGGATTTAGCTTGTTTCATTTCCTCAGGCAATTTTTCAACCACTTCTTGTATGTTTTCTTGATCATAATAACCTTTTTCTTTTTCTTTTTCATTTTCTTATTCCCATAATTCTCTTATCATTTCCTTTTGTCCTCAGACATAGCCACAACAGGTACAGTCTGCATACTCAACTCTTTCTCCAATGGAACTGGAGATTTAGAAATGGCTACAATAGGTTCAGAGGTGGTCCTTTGGTCTGCAACAAAGTCCCAAAAATCTTCATCTATTGTGAATTCTTCTAAAGTAAAGCTATCTATAGCACTGATTAATTCTTCAAATTCATCTTTCTCAGTGTGAGTAGCCTCTGATTGCCAACAATAAATCACCATTTCTAAGCTTTGTTCCTCATTCTTTGTTTGGCTTTCATCTTCTGCTTGTTCATCATCATCAGAGGAAGATTGTTTCTCATCATCAATGACCATTTCTTCGTCATTTTTGTTTTCTCCAGTCACAACACTTCATTGAATTTCAAGTAACAATTCAAGTTCAAAGATCCTTTTAGTTTGAGTTTAAACTTGACTTTGGAGATTTGATATGATTTCAGCTGTTCTTCAATGATGTTCTCTTGCTCTTCCATAGCTATGGTCTTAATGGCAAGAGTATCAACATTGCCACTCACTTCATCTCAAGAATGATTTAGGGCAGCTTTCAAGTGGTCAATTTCTTTCTCTTTCTCTATCTCTTTCATTTCAGAATCATACTTTCTTTTAGTTCTTTTAATTCCTACTCCTTTTCATCAAGCTCAAGAATCCTATCATCAATTATTCTAGCTCTCCTATTTAGTATTCTTTCCATTCTTTTCTACCGTTTGTAGGAGCTCAGATATCAACTTATCCTTTTCATCAGGCCTGTTTGTATTATATTCAGCAAAGCTTTCTGATGGAGCAGTGTCAAAAGTTGCTCTTTGCAGGCATTTAAGCATGTTAATCCTCCTCATCCAAAGATGATTTGGATGCTTTAGAAATGCTAGTTGATTCTCCAATTTTAGTTGGGTTATCATGGGTGGGCAAAGGTTATTGTGTTAATGTTGGTGAGTGATGAGGTGGTGATATTGGTGAGTGATGAGGTGGTGATATTGGAGAGTGATGATGTGGTGATATTGGTGATGGTTGTGGGCTAGTTTGTGGTGATGGTTGTGGTGTTGGTTATGGTGTTAGTTGTAGTGTTGGTTGTGGTGTTGGTTGTGGTGTTGGTTATGGTGTTGGTTATGGTGTTGGTTGTGCAGCTTGCTCATTAGCAGCCTGTTCTTGTCCTTGATTTATGCGTTGAATCATCCAAGGAAGAAAAGGTGTGTAAGCTCAACTGTAAAAGTTTTTGGGGTCCGTCTTCTTAATGTACTTGTATGATTTTGCATCATAATAAGGAATGTCAAATACTGGTCCCTCAGTGGTAATATCTGGAAATGCTTCATTTATCATGCACTGGATGAATCTTGGATACATCAAGAACTTGTATGTTCTTCCCTCTTGTATGTTTGAAGTTAGGCCATTAAAAACATAGGCAGACATATTGAATGGCTTGTTTGTATAGAGAGCACAGATTGTTGAGCAAGTGTTGATTGGAATATAATTCCATCTTGTTTTTCTTTTGGATAAGCAGTGCTGAAACATGTGGATTAGAAATCTCCAAGGCAGATCAACCAATCCTTTAACAAATTGTTTAGCTTCAAATCCTCCTTCATAACCAATCTCAGCAAAGAATATGGTTATTACATCATCATCGTGCTCTACAGATGCATTAGCATCATCATCAAACTGCAAGCATCTTCTAACAGTATCTTCAATGATGCTCAGAGTATGATCATTGTCAATTCTTCCAACTAGAGTTCTAACACCATCTGCTTCAATTATCTCATCTGAATTCTAGAAAGACCTAATGAGGTTCTCATGGATAGTGGGTGTAACAGTGATAACATAAGCTACCCTTGTTGTATAGATGAATCTGATGATATCTCTAAGTCCCTCAGCTTCTGGCATATTAGGGTTTAAATAACCACTGACATTATGGAGCTTGCTCCATGAAAGATTTGCAATATAATCTGCATAAAAGACATGTGTGTCAGTTTTAATAAGAACTCATGAGTATGGTTTATCAATTTGACATTAAGTGGTCAAAGATGAACTTTCGACATTACTGTATCATTGTTGTCACATCAATTCACTTTCTATATTTGAACCATTTATTAGATGTTATTTCTTTGATTTGTTACACATTTTCATTGTTCATCATGCTCTGTTCTTACAACAAACCTGACTATGAAGGTTTTCATGATGAGTAAGATCTCTATTGGTTTGCATGTTTATTGAAGTCGAAAAGGTGTATTATATTACATCAATAAATCGAGTTTTTGTGTCCTTTATTATCATTCGATTCATTGTTTGATTTAGGTTTAAAAGTCCGAAAGTTGGTCTTGATGAATTTTTTGGAAATTTCTTGTTGTTTACGATGCAACTGTACTTTAAGAATCAATAACAAGAATAGGTTGAGTAGAATAACACCAAAATCTTTTGTTGTTTATGATGAAGATGATCGAAGTGGGTGTATTGTGTATTTGTGCTCGTCTCACTATGAAGTCTATCAAATTTCAAAAGTATTAAATGACCCGTTTAAATTCCTTTAAATAGTCAAATAATGCATTCTCAAAGATTTTACAAGTTTAAGATCAAATGCGGTCACCACTGTAGCAAATGCAGAAGTAAAATTTTTTTTTTGACTTTTGGTCATCCGCATTTGCTAACTGTAGCAAATGCGGAAGACAAAATTAGGATTTTGACTACCCGCATTTGTCACTGCTATAAATGCGGAAGTTTTGTTACTTTTGTTTTATTCTATCCGCATTTGTTCATTGTTGTAAATGTGGAAGAACTAAGTTTAGCATTTCTCATTGTAGCAAATGCGGTTGACAAAACTTATTCAGCATTTCTCATTGTAGCAAATGCGGTTGAATAAAATTTGCCAGCAGTTGCTCACTATAGCAAATGCGATAGAATAAAATCCACATTTACTTGATCAACATTCATTGACAAGAGATTGATGACTTAATTATTTCTGCTTAGTCATACATGAGCATTGAAGATGTGTATCCACAGATGCGGATAGGTAAAACAAATGCGGAAGTGTAAATTTCATCCGTATTTGACAAATGCGGTTGAACAATTAAAGTTTATGAGCATTGACTGATGCGGTTGAACACTTGAAAATTATTTTATCCGCATTGACAAATGCAGTATAACAAATTTTGTTCTGCATAGGTTTTAACACTTAAAAATTTCATGTATACTTTTGACACACTAATGCGGCAGAGTAAAATCATTGTCCGCATTAGTTTCACTTGAAAATATAAAGCTACCCGCATTGGTTGTAAGCATGGGTTACCTTCGCCCGCATTAACCAATGCACTTACCTGCATTAACTTTTGAACTTAATCATAAGTTAATGTGACTGAATTGATTTTTCATCTTTTGAAGACTTGTCCTTGATTGATTTTTCTTTTGAAGTTAGACTGTTAAAATTCTCAATTCTTGCTTGGATTGACTTGTATGTCACAAGTGATACAAGTTTCCTAATTTTGACTGATCTTGGACTTTTCACGCTTCCAAGAATCTGCATAAGCTGAGATACAATAGTAAAACTTTTTGCAACAACACCAAAGTTTTGTTTTGCTTTGAAAGTAAGTTATGCTAATAAAAAAATATGGACTTACTCAAAATTTTAAATTACTCCCCCTAAAGTGTATATCGATATTTGGATAGAGACTTTAAAGTTTTAAAAACTATTTGAATTTTATTATGATTATTAATAATAAGAGAATTATATCTTTTGTTGGGATCATATCAATCTTACATTACACATGTGCATCCTTTATGATTAAATGGACATGTTTATGAACTTGATGATTGAAGGTATGTTTGTCCTCTTAAACTCATACCAGGTTGATATTTTGATGCAAATGATTTTTATCATATTTTGGTTGATTTAATTATTCAATGTCTACCTCACACACACAAGCACGGAATGATCAACCATCCTTATACAATGCATGGTAGAACTTTTTCACAACTTTCCTTACCAGGTAACTTAAGTTATAAGAACTCATTTTCATTGATCCTCATTGTGATTCTTTTACTTTGATCCTTTTCATGATGATCCTCATTGGGATTCTTTTCACTTCACTTTAGAAGGTGATCCATGATGGGATTCTTTTCTTCATTCACTTGGAATGTATTGATTTTGTAGATTCATCCAATTTGGATGTGTTCCTTATTGGGAATCTTTTGGATCAGGACATCTGCACGATGTGCACATTTCATCAGGTCTTTGCTCATCAAACAAAGATGAAACTGATGTAGGTGAAAGAGATTCATAAAGTATCATTATCTGGTGGTTTAGGTTACTACACACACATGCACTTAGATAAGGCAATACATACCTGTGTTCTGTGAGGAGTGTTTCAGAATTAAATATGATTTTAAATCATCACTGCATTCTCTTCCAAGTTGAGCCTACCAACATATGTGGTAAGTCATGATAGTCTTGCAATTTTTAAAATTAAGCACAGTGAATGATATAATGACTGTAGTTATATCATTTCTCAAGATCCTTTTCTTCATCAAAATTGATTTCTTTTTTTGATTTTCTCATGTTTTTAATGTTTTTGAGGTTTTTCATGGTTTTACTCAAGGTTAATCATGCCAATTGACTAAATCAGGAATTCAAACCTATTGGGTTCAAATACCTTGATAAATAAATAAGCTAATTGATTTTCAGTAGGTACTTTAATCAATTTGATTTAAACCCTTTTTAAGTACAATCTCTCAAAAAGTGATATCTAATACACTATGTTTAGTTTTTGAGTGCTAAACTGGATTATTAGTTAGGAAAACAGCTGTTGTGTTGTCAATGCAAATTGATGTGTGCATGAAATTAAAACAATAATCAATGTTAGGATCAGTGATCTACGTTTCATTGATTAGAGAGTATTGCGGCGGAAATCAAATAAAGAATTAGACAATTCACAAGAATACAGTTGATATACAAAGTAAGAACACACGATTATAGAAAGAATTCTGCAAATCAAATGTTTCATTCAATACGCGCTTTCGCGGTGGCACAATGTCACACATACAATTAGGTCAATCATCCCTTATATAGGAATGTCGTGGTGGAACATTCCTTATATAAGAGATGTGACGTCTGCTGATGTCATTTGATAGTGACATGTGACAGAACTATTCAAACTACTGAAAGTTAACATAACTACTGAAGATGTCAAAACAGCTGACATCTTCTTACAAAAATACTAAGTGTTAACTCTCACTACAACTACTGAAAAGAAACTACTGAAACTACAACGACTGAAGAACATGATCTTCAGTCGTTTTACAAATACTGAAACATAAAGAAAACTACTGAAAGGAAACCATCACAACAACTGAAGAATGCTTCTTCAGCTGTTGTCATCAGCTGATATCTTCAGTCTTTGTACTTCAGCTGTTGATCTTCAATACTTTGTTCTTCAGCTGTTGATCTTTAGACTTTGGTCTTCAGCTGTTGAAGTCTTCAGTACTTTAGTCTTCTGCTGTTGAAGTCTTCAGTACTTTAGTCTTCAGCTGCTGATCTTCAGACTTTGGTCTTCAGCTGTTGAAGTCTTCAGTACTTTAGTCTTTAGCTGTTGAAGTCTTCAGACTTTGTCAAATAGCTGATCAAGTCTTCAGCAGTTGGTGTGGTGTTTGTGGGACTTTGAGGTTTTTCTGATTAGGCTCATTGGTTCTTTTGGTCCAACAAACTCCCCCTGAACCAATGCAGCCAAAACCTCTAAACTTATTGAAGATGTCCCACTTATTATGGCAGAAAGATTTGGTCTTTTTGTCTTCTAGATCAGCTCAGAAGTGACCCGTATAAGTACAGGCCTGGAAAGAAATCTCAATGATCTGTTTGGCAAAGGATGAATGGGAACTCTGTCTTGGGGAACTGGACACAGAGCTGTTACCCTATCCATGAGATCTACTTCCCAACAATGAGTCTGTATGACACCTTTGTATAGGCCTCAAGGAAGGTTATCTGTTCCTCCATGGTAAGCTCTTCAGCTCCTCCTTCAAAAAGTGATTCTGGGCCATAATATTCAGATAGGTATTTGACCTGTTTCCCATTTTTGAGTTCCACAATTGTTATTACTCTATAAGCAAATTCATCTGGGTGATTACCCTCTAAGAACAACTGGAGCTCATTCTTTCTGACTTCCTCAAGCCTCTTATATACTAACCCCTTTTTCACCATTTTATTTTCTAGCATCTTTTGTGGGGTCAGGTTAGCTTTATAGGCTTTCTTGAAGTCATCTAGGATTTCCCAGGGTGATACTACAAGACCAGTGAGATCACTTCATCTACAATCTTCTTCACTTGGCCAATGTATCTCTGTGGAATGTTTTCTTGTGAATCCTATGAGACACCCTGGGATCAGGCCAAATCCTCACTCTCTCCTTTTGATATTGAAATGTATGTTTAAGAGTGTATAATCTGAGAGCGTGCTTCTTCATGTTGATGATTGAAGATATGGCAGCATATGCTTTGTCAACTCTCCTCAACAATTCCTCATCATGTTTGTTATGAAGCTCTTCTTCTTCTAGCTTCACTTTCACAATTTGTCTTTGAGTTTCAGGAGTATTGTTGGGAGGTGACTTGTGGCCTTGGGCAATTGTATAATAGCTGAGATTGGCAGCCTATCTTCATCTTCATCATTATCTTATTTTTCTTCTTCTAGCCTCAGTACCCTTCTCTTCCTCTTCTAGGGTACATCATCGACTATTGGTTTTGAGGGTAAGGGAATTGGTTTAGTGGGTTGTGGTTGTGGTGGTTTTGGTGTGGGAATGTTGACAGGTTGTTCTAGCATTCTGGATGTGAGGTTGGCTTTAGATTGCTTG
This sequence comes from Flaveria trinervia, assembly GCA_025506515.1. NCBI lineage: Eukaryota > Viridiplantae > Streptophyta > Magnoliopsida > Asterales > Asteraceae > Flaveria > Flaveria trinervia. Next base: position 73,809,843 of record CM046444.1, read on the forward strand.
ACTAGTTTAGTTCTGCTCCGAGCACCAGCTTCATTTAAGGCTTCAATAACCAATCCTTTTGTGTATACTTCAGACGAACAGATCTGGTGGTTATTGCCAAGATGCTACCCCTGGACCATGCCTTGATCTCAATAAATGATCTAACCAGATATTTCACTATGAACCTGATCATGATTTCTAGCCTTTCCCTTTCCAACACATCATAACTTGCCCATCTAGCTTGGATTTCTTCAATCTCTAGTCTTCTGATTTCTGTGTCAAGTTTTTCAATGTCATGACCTTGCCTAAACAACTGATCAATGATGTTATCCATTGATCGACTATGTTCGGCATCAGCCTTCTTCACCATTGTCTCCAAGTCATTCTCCTTCTCATTCTTCCTTTTCTTGTATGTGACATGAAAGTCTTTAGTACTTTCAGTCACCTTCTCCATGTCAGCATCCTTCACCTCTTGTTCTCAGTTTCTTTCCTATCTGCAATCCTTTTTCTTTTTGCTTTCACTGACTGAATCTCCCCCTTTTTGGTTGCATTGGTTGCAAGGGGTTGATTTTCAGAAAGCCTTTTGCTTACAGCATCCTCTATCAAGGGTTGTATAACTGAGGGAAGCCTCTCATCAAGAGTTTTAAGCACCATATCAGTGATAGTTGATGTGATGAGAGGTAAGGAATGTTGAAAGATAGCAACTATTTGCTCAGGGGGGTTCTGTCCCTGAGAAATAGTACCAGAAGCAGAGGCAGGTGGCTGAGTGCTTTGGAGTGGCTCTGTGTATGGGAGACCTTCAGAGGAAGGTGCCATCTGTGGGTTTTGAGGGGTAGATGGTCTTTGATCCTCAGAAATGTTGGCAAGCAGCTCTTTGAGTCTGCTCACCTCATCCTCGAGGATGGTGTTTTGGGCTAAAACATCATAAAAGAAGCCCATGTCATCACCAGTGTTTACTGAATCACCTGACCTCCTGATAGAATCAGGATGAACATGGTCTGAGTGTAGATCAGTAGTAGCATGTGCCCCTTGGTCATGCACCTAGGGACTTCCTGCCTCACCACCATGTCCTTCATCGGCAGTTGCCTATGGTGAGGTCTTATGGATAGTACCAAATTCATCCTGATCATTTGCTGAAGCAGGAGAAGTGGCAGCCTCACTAGAAATTCGAATCTCCGTTTCTACACTTAGAGATTGAATATGGTAACCCCTGTGTTGTGGGGTGTCAGAAGCACTTTGGTCCTCCCCCTCAATGGTTGAGGCCATCGCAGTTTTGATTGGTATCTGGGGAGGAGGTAAGGAGTGCAACTGAGTCAGCACTTTGGCAATGATGGTGGTAGGACTTTGGGGGCGGTTGCAGTGGGAAAGGGTGTGAAGGCAGTATGCACCCGGGGAGAGTGGTGCGTTTCAATGGCAAACTCCTCAAGTGAGGAAGGTTCCAGATGTATAAGTGCCCAGAGGTGGTTGCTACACGCTCCTGTTGAGTGGAAACCTGAGCGGTTGAGGGTGAGTGAGTACGTGTATCTACTGGGGGGTTATTACCAGTAGATATAACCTGTGTTTGTGTTGCAGAGGCATCCTCAAGGGACTCATTTCCCTGAGTAGCCTTTTTGGCTTTCTTGTGTTTGGGTTTGGTGGGGACAATGGATTTGGAGGTGGTGGTTGTGGGTTCCAGCTGCGTGGGTTTTCGCAGTTTGGCAGCCAGTTTGAGTGACTGGTCTGAGTTGTGCCTGGAGTATACTTCAGGCAATACAACCGTGGTAGGGACTCCAAGGCCAACAAGTCCCTTAGCTTTCAGCTAGTTTACTATAATGGCCATTAGGAACCGAGGATATAATATCCATGGGTTAGCTATAGGCTTGGAGGCCATATCCTTGAGTTCAAGAAATAATATTTCAGAAAAATTTAAGTTTTGTTGGTCAAGGATAGAAAATAATACCTGCTGCCACCTCGTCGACATTTGATCCCAATAAGAAGTCTTAGGGGCTAACCATACATTCACCATATGAAAAATTAGTCGTTCTGCATCATGGAAATGCTTCTTCAGGATGGTAGAGGCACTAAGATTACCCTGGTATCCATGTTGGGAAAATGATAGATCAGTGGTGCCCTTGGATACCCAGTGGGGAAAGTGGAATCATCTAGTTGTAGTGTTTGGCGAAGGATTTCTGGAGTGATGACCACCTAACGATTGTTGACGAACGAGTGGAGAGAGTCGGTGTCATTCTCCCCAGTGATGAGGGTGACGTTCGTCCAGAACTGATGGAGGGATTCGGAATGAATGGTAGGATTTAGAAGGAAAGCCGTTTTGTATGGAGAGTTGATCATTAGATCAATGGCATTATCAACTTTGTCCAGAAGGATGATTTGGTAAGGTAAGCAACACAGTTGTGTCGTGGTTTAAGCTTCATGTTCGGCATTGTTGTGAGAGAAGGTTCTGAGTTTTTGAACGTTAGGTTTGAGATAATGAAGCTCTGTAAGACAAGTTATTTATAGGGTATGGGTTATAAAGCAACTGAATGGTTTGGTATGAGTCATCAGTAGTTTTAAGAGACTGATGACGTGGTATTAACCTTCAGAGGTTGAAACAACTGAAGTCTTGGTTTTAGGCATTAGTAGTTATAAAACTGCTGAAGACCATGGTTTTAGCTTCATATGTTGGAAACAGCTGACGACGTGGTGTTAGTCATCAGTAGTTGTGAAACTACTGAAGACATAGTTTTGTCATCAATTGTTGTAAACAGCTGACGACGTGGTGTTAGTCATCAGTAGTTGTGAAACTACTAAAGACGTGGTTTTGTCATCAGTTGTTTAAGATGAAGCAGCAGTTTTAGAAACAACTGAAGAGAAAATTCTCATTAGTAGTTTTCGTCAATTCATAGCTTTTCAGCTGTTTCATACTGTCCTCAACACTTACTCATCAGTCTTTTTGGCTGTTTTTCAGTTGTTTCATAGGACGTCAGTACTTATCTGTTTGTACTTATATGAGTAGTTATGAATGTATCAGTTCTTGTAGCAGAATCAGTACTTATTTGTGATATGGTTACAAATGATCATCAGTACTTATTTACTGAGATCATCAGTAGTTATAACTTATTCTAGCTGCAGCATACTAAGCCTTAACACTAGGTTTTGGAAAGTTGAACTATCCAAAGGCTTAGTAAAAATGTCTACAAGCTCATCAGCACTAGGCATAAACTTTGGATCAATCAGACCTTTTTCAAAACAGTCCCTAATAAAATGATATCTGATCTCTATATGTTTGGTCCTAGATGGTGGACAGGATTCTTGACAATGCAAAGAGCTGAAGCACTGTCCATTAATAATGGAGTCTTCGTCTCTGTAATGCCATAATCCAGAAGTTGGTTCTGAAGCCAGAGTACCTGAGAAGTACAGCTTGCAGCAGCAATGTACTCTGCTTCAGCAGTGGATGTAGCAACAGATGTTTGTTTCTTACTCTTCCAAGAAATCAAACAGTTGCCTAGAAATTGACATCCACCAGAAGTTGACTTTCCGGTTAACTTACACCCTACATAGTCACTATCAGAAAAAGCAACCAATTTGCAAGAGTGTCCAGTGGATACCATAAACTAGAGATTGTGTACCTTGCACATATCTAAAGATCCTTTGACTGCAATCAAGTGAGACTCTTTAGGAGCAGCCTGAAATCTGGGGGTAGCTCAAGCTGCATGGCTTCCACCCATCCATTATCTCTCAAAGCAACATGATAGTTCTTTGGCTCTTGCTGACTGAGGAAGAGAGCATAGAAGCACAAGTTAGACAATTGACTTCTGGTTGAGACGCCAACATTGATACCACCAATGATTTGTGACATGGGGTGATTCTTCAGCTCTTGGTGTACAATAAGATCAGTGCAACTGTTTGTAGCCAGTTCAGCATCAGCAGATGTTGATTCAGATTCTTGAAACCAAGTATTAGATGGCAAAATCACACGATGTAGAGGAATCAGAAATCTCATCAGCATTTGTTGTGGATGGAGCTGCTGAAGGTACAGGAACATCAAGTTTAGCAGACTCAGGCAATTGGTCACTGAACTGGAAAAGGTGAGTACTGATTCTTATCATCTTCAGTACCATAGGTGGAAGACTTGCTGCAGAAGATGATTTATCCACATGATCTGCAACAGCTGGAGTCTGATAAGGAGCATATTGCAGTATGTCCAGATCAAACAACTCCATAGGGTTTTGTGGAATTTTATCTTAGGAGATTCATTGAATTTCACATGCAAGGTTTCTTCAACTATCTTTGTTCTGCAGTGAAGACTCTGTAAGCCTTGCAAGAGGATGAATAACCTACAAAATACCCTGCATCCACCTTAGGGTCAAATTTGTGGAGTTGACCTTTGTGTTGAGAATGAAACAAGGACATCCAAAGGCTCTGAAGAATGAAATCAAAGGGCCAAATGATGTAGAGCTTCATATGGAGTCTTCATCAACCTCAGATTTACTAACACTCTATTCTGCACATAGGAAGCCGTATGACAGCTTCAGCCCAAAAGGTCAAAGGCAACCAGAATCAGCCAACATGGACCTTGCAGCTTCAATTAAAGTCCTGTTCTTTCTCTCCACTACTCATTTTGTTCTGGAGTCCTTGGGATGCTAAATTGCCTTTTGATTCCTTTTGAAAGATAAAAATCATCAAGTGTTGGTTTCTGATTCAGTACCATTATCACTCCTTATACACTTGACTGATAGGGAATACTACTTCTCAACATACAGCACAAAGTTTGTAATCTTCTGAGGAACCTCATCCTTTTAATGTAGAAAGAAAGTCCATACGAATCTGGAGTAATCATCCATAATTACCAGATAGTATTGCTTCTTTTCCATGCTCATCACTCTCACAGGACCAAATAGATCCATGTGCAGTAGCTACAAGCAGGCAGTGGACTTAGGTTCATCAATGGGAGGGAATGAGACTTTGTGCTGTTTTCCTTTCAAACAAGCAGAGCAGGCTTCATCACAGTGGAACTCCTTTATTGATAAACCTCTCACGAAACGATTTTGGATCAGCTAGTTCATGTTTCTGAGATTAACATGACCGGCCTTCTATGCCATATTTTAGATTCCTGAAGAGAGCTTTGGAGAACTGGCATGGATGACCTTCAATCAATCTTCTTGGACAAATCCAAGGCATACACTCTTCCAATCCTGTTGGCTTCAGGAGAGTGTGTTCATCCATTACCTTGTCAATCAGCCTCAGACTTGGGAACACAGAATACTGTAGTTCTGGCTTGTGAAAAGTGCAACATGCCCTTTATCACACATCTGACTGACACTCAGCAGATTATACTTGAGATTCTCCACATGGTTGAACTCATCAAACCGGATTTGTCCATAAGACACATATCTTTCCCAATGATGATGTAACCTCTAGCATCATTTCCAAATGAAACAAATCCCTTCTTTCCTGAGAGTAGTCATTAAGAAGAGAACTGCTCCCAGTATATGCATAGATCCTCCACTGTCCATATACCAGATGCTCCTTTGGCATGTTGAAGAACCCTGCATGAAAGAAAACTAGTTAGATTTTGGACCCCAAACTTTTTGGTTTTGGGTCTGTTTTCATCAACAGATGCAACCATAACTTGTTTCTTATGATTAACAACTGAAGAAGGAGATGGTGCTAAAATGGATTCCTTAGATTTGGGCTTCGAATGCCTTTTCAGTGATTTGATCACAGGTGCATCTACTTGGTCAACTCTCCCCAACAAATGCTCAACCATCATAACAAGTTGTGTCTGATTTGTAGCCAAAGCTTTCAGCTCTTGTGACATATCAGTATTTGTGTTTGATGAGTTCCTGTGATCCACCATTTCCTCCTTCAAATTAACAGACTTGCTCTGATGTTTATCATGAGGAGCACCATCAGCTGTTTTGTGATGAACCTATCCTTCTTTTTGAATTGGTTGAAGGCTTGGGTTTATCACAATGGAATGATTGCGGTACAAACTTGGTCTCAAACTCAGTTTTCATTTCATCCATCTGGATTTTAATGAGCTTATCTCGGTTGAGTTTGGAACCCTTTCTGTACCAACATTCATTAGAAAGATGATTGAATTTACCACATATTTCACATGGCTTATTCTTCATCTTGGATTGATCAACTGCTGATGAGGAAACTACTGAAGGTGTGCTCTTCAGAACTTTCCACCTTTCAGTAATTTTATTCAGTACTGAAGAATCTGTAACAACTGAAGAGTTGTTCTTCAGCTGTTTATTGCCAGCAGTTGTTAATCCATTTATTTCAGCTGATTTGAAATGCTTTTCAGTTGTTGTAACTTGCCCTTCAGTACTTAAGTTACTTTGAGGGACAACATCTGAAATACTCAGCTTCATGTGCTTATCAATAGTTAACCCATCAGCCAACTTACTTGCTGAGGTATCAACCGTTATCTCATCTTGTGATTTTGGGAGATCACTTATGGATGATGCTATGATAATGTGGTTTGGAGATTGCTTTCACTTTCAGATTTTACTATTGGTTTTCGAGTAAAATCTGTTGGAGGTGCAATATGGTTATAACCCATTCCAAACTTCACATTCGAAGCAGATTGCTTACTGAGCAGCATTTCAAATCCCTTGCAGGATGACACCCAACGGTCATACTCAACCTGGGTAACTGCAAGTATTTCTTTGAGTTCCTTATGGTTCTCAAGAATGACCTCTAGCTTAGCCTTTTCATCATTTAATTGCATTAAGCTTATAAATCTCATCATCTTTGTCCTTAAGGACAGACTCATATTCAACTTTTCTTTTGGAAATAGTTTGCTCAAGCTCAAGATTTTGATTAATTAGAGCTACATTTGCTTCTCTAATGGAGACAAATGCATCTATGCAAGATTCAGAACAAAGCTTGGCCTTAGCCTCAGAGGATACTTGGGTTACCTGTGAAGAAGATGCATTGGAGCATGAACCCTCAGTAGATTCCAGGGCCATGAGAGCTAGATTCCCAAAAGGATGTTCACCACCATGTTGACCATCACCAGTAAATAATTGCTCAGTACCAGAGAGATCATCTGATAAACTGCTCCAGTCAACATTACCAGGGGTGAAAAAGCTGTGATGATTTGTGATTAAGATGGTAGAGGCTCAGGTAATGCTTGTGGTTGTTGGGCAGTAGGAACTTGTACTGGATTTGGCTGAGGCATGTAATAATGGGGATACTGATATGAGATTGGACCCTTAGGGACAAAATATGCAGGCGAAACAGGTTGTGAATGATGACCAGAACTAGTAGGATGTTGCCCCCTGTTTTGTGGACTAGTGCTTGGAAAAGTCACAAGGGGTGCAGAGGAGTTAGATCCAGATGATCGACACTCTCTTGCAAAGTGTCCAATCCTTTGGCATTTGTGACACCTCAACTTACTCTTGTCAAAAACCAACTTTGGTTTTGCCAGAGAGTCCTGGAAATTTCCTGCCAGTCCTCTTGTAGAACTTCTGAGATCTGATATTAATCAAGGCCATTTTGCTCAGAATATCAATCTCTTCTAGGTCATCATCAGCTATTCCTTTCAAATCATCCATGATAAAACATAAATTGTCACTATTAGGGCCTGAGTGACTATCAACACCAACGAATGCATGATCTGAACTGTTTGAAGATAAATCTATATGCTCATCATAATTACTTTCAGATGTAGCAGATTTTGATTCATGACTAACCAAGGCAGTGTTCCCTGGTACAAAGTCATCAGTGAGCTTTCCTGATGATGCCAGTTTCCTTTTCTGCTCTATCTCTCTCTTAAATGTAAGTAGTTTCCCATGAAGTTGGGTGAGAGATAGTTTATCCAGATTTGCACTGGAGCGTAGGACAATAGTGTATGTGTCCCGTCTATCAGGCAGTGATCTAAGGAATCCGTTGTTCATCTGGCTATTGGTATATTCATGTTTGACCATTTTTAGCTCGGAGATCAAACTGGAAAAATGCTCAAACTGTTGAGTCAGTGTCTCACCCTTCAATGAGAGAATGTTTCATATTGTTGGCCAAGGTTTTCTCTGTTGTTTGCTAAGACCTCATCAGTTCCACCGAATTGTTCCTTCAGTGCCTTCCAGAGGTCATGAGCAGTTTCATGATGCATAAGCCCTGAATAGATTTCATTCGGCAGTGCCATGGCCAGAATTCCATGAGCTTTAGCATCAATCTCAAAGAGTTTCCGATCTTCATCTGAGTATTGTTCCTTCTTCTTCGGACCATTTGATTGGTTTCCAGATTGTTCACCATAGGCTTATGTGGACCATGTACCACTGATGTCCAACAACCTGAACTGTTAACAGACAGGTGATGAAGCTTTCTTCGTTGCCATATGTTATACTCAGTCCAAACCAGCATCGGAGGCTTGGTTGAAGAACCGGTATTGTGAGGGTCATTAGAAGAGTAGTCATTCTCAGATTCAACCAAAATCAATTGAGTTTTAACAGATTTAGAGCAAAACACAACAACCAAATTGAACCAAGAGAAAACAGAAAGCAATAAGACAAAAGTAGCCGAAATTCAATTTAACTATGACTGATTCTTGCAAATATGCCAATTCAATCAAATGTAGATATTGATTAGCAGTTTCAATGATCAATTGTTAGATCGATCAATGATTAACATGCTCTGATACCAATTGTTAGGATCAGTGATCTACGTTTGATTGATTAGAGAGTATTGCAGTCGAACTCAAATAAAGAATTAGACAATTCACAAGAATACAATTGATATTCAAAGTAAGAACAAACGATTATAGAAAGAATTCTGCAAATCAAATGTTTCATTCAATACGCGCTTTCGTGGTGGCACAATGTCACACATACAATGAGCTCAATCAACCCTTATATAGGAATGTCGTGGTGGAACATTCCTTATATAGGAGATGTGACGTCTGCTGATGTCATTTGATAGTAACATCTAACAGAATTATTCAAACTACTCAAAGTTAACACAACTACTGAAGATGTCAAAACCGCTGACATCTTCTTACAAAAATACTAAGTGTTAACTGTCACTACAACTACTGAAAAGAAACTACTGAAACTACAACGACTGAAGAACATGCTCTTCAGTAGTTTTACAAATACTGAAACAAAAACAAAACTACTAAAAGGAAACCATCACAACAACTGAAGAATGCTTCTTCAGCTGTTGTAACAAACTCTGAAGGCTTCAGTACTTGTACTTGAACTTCAGCTGTTGTCATCAGCTGATGTCTTCAGTCTTTGTACTTCAGCTGTTGATCTTCAGTACTTTGTTCTTCAGCTGTTGATCTTTAGACTTTGGTCTTCAGCTGTTGAAGTCTTTAGTACTTTAGTCTTCAGCTGTTGAAGTCTTCAGGTGTTTAGTCTTCAGCTGTTGAAGTCTTCAGTACTTTAGTCTTCAGCTGTTGATCTTCAGACTTTGGTCTTCAGCTGTTGAAGTCTTCAGTACTTTAGTCTTCAGCTGTTGAAGTCTTCAGACTTTGTCAAACAGTTGATCAAGTCTTCAGCAGTTGTTGTGACGTATGTGGGACTTAGAGGTTTTTCTGATCAGGCTCATTGGTTTTTTTGGTCCAACATCAAGCATCTGGTTTTGATTCCAGAGTACTTGAGAGCAACAAGATGATGCTGCAATATACTCAGCTTCTGCTGTGGACACAGATACATTTGTCTGCTTCTTGCATTGCGAAGATACTAGTCTGGGACAAAGAAATTGACAACGCCAGAGGTGGATTTTCTGTTGAAGTTTCATCCTCCATAATCACTGTCTATGAAGGCATAGAGATTAAATTCACCTTCCTTTGGATACCATAACCCAAGAGGTGGTTTGCCCTTCACATATCTGAATATCCTCTTCATTGCATTGACATGTGATTCTTTTGGATTAGCTTGATATCTGGCACACACACAAACACCAAACAAAATGTCAGGCCTACTGGCTGTTAGATACATAAGTGAACCAATCATTGATCAATAATGAGTCTCATCCACACATTTCCCTTTAGGATCTGGTCCAATCTTTACTTTAGTATCTACAGGAGTTCTGATAGACTAACAGTCAGCAATGTGGAATTTCTTTAACATGGTTTCCACATATTTAGATTGATTGATGAAGATTTCATTTGTTGTCTGTTGGACTTGCACCCCTACAAAGAAGGTGAGTTCCCCCAATAGCACTCATTTGAAATTTTAAGTGCATAAGTTCTTCAAATTCTTTGCAGAGTTGCTTGTTTGAAGAGCCAAATATAATGTCATCCACATAGATCTGGACTAATAGCATATCTTTTCCTCTTGTTCTTTTAATAGAGTCTGATCAATCTTTCCTCTTTCATATCCACATTCAAGAAGAAATGATGATAGAGTCTCATACCACTTTCTTGGGGCTTGATGAAGACCATACAGAGCTTTGTCAAGCTTGTAACTCTGTGAGGGATAATCTGGATCTTCAAAAGCCGGGTGGTTGACTCATATAGACCTCCTCAGCAATCTTTCCATACAGGAGGGCACACTTTACACCCATTTGATAAACAGTAAATTTCATGGATACAGAATATGCAAGAAAGATTCAACTTGCTTCTTGTTTGGCAACAGGTGCAAACACTTTGTCATAGTCAATTCCTTCTTCTTGAGTGTATCCATGTGCCACTAGTCTTGCTTTGTTTCTGATGAAGATCCCTCTATCATCACTCTTGTTCCTATACAGCCATCTGGTACCTATAGGGTATTGTCCTACGGAAGATCTACCAGTTGCCATACTTCTTGCTTCTTGAATTAGAGCAATTCTTCCTGCATTGCTTCAATCCAGCTATTGTCTTGAAGTGCCTCTTTAATGTTCTTGGCTATTGTTTGACATAGAAAGCATGAGAACAAACAGATGTTTGTAATACTGGATATGCTTCTTGTCACCATCTCATTAAGATCACCAATAACGGTTTCAACTTGATGATTCTTGTGTATTCTTGTGGTTGGAATGGAGTCACCAACAATTGTTACATCAAGATTGGAGACATTCAGTTCATTATGGTCAGAGGCATATTCATCTCTTACTGTTGTTGAATAATGAAGATTTTCAGATTCTGGTTCAGTTCCTGCTACATCTTGAGCAACATTGAGATTGCTTAAATAATTTGATGTCCGTTGTGTTTCAACTGGAGGAGTAGCCTGTTTTTGATTTCTAATCTCATTTGACAAGTCATTTGAGTGAGATGGTCCAAGGCTTGGACCTCCTTTAGAAGAAATACTAGGTTTTGTGATAGTTGTTTGATGGGATCAGCTTGAAGAGGAACATGTTCATTCATGTGTTCATCAATTGTAGGAGGAAACAAAGGAAAATTATCTCTTCTTTCTATAGCTGAAAAAGTATAACTTGAATGCATATTTCCTGCATGAGACAAGTGAAATTGATCAAATGATTTTGTAAACTTGTCAATATCGAACAACTAGTCCGAACCATTTGTATATTTGGGAAACAAATGTTCCTTGAAATGAACATTTGTTGATTCATCAATAATGTTTAATATAGGATTAAACACTCTCTATGCCTTTGAAGCGAAAGAATTACCTACAAAGATTCCTTCATCAGGCTTGGATGAAAACTTCCCTAGATAGTCTCGGGTGTTTAATATTGAGACAGGACTACCAAATGATTTAAGAAATCCAATGAATGGTTTTCTATGAAAGAGCAGTTCCTAAGGAGTCATGTTGTTTTCTTTGACAAGTAGAGTTCGATTCTGTACAAGCACGATGTATTAACCGCCTCTGCCCAAAAGGTGATTGGTAGTTTAGCATAGGCTAGCATCGTTTTTGCTGCTTTAATCAGTGTTCTATTTCTCTTTTCAGCTACCCTATTTTGTTGTGGAGTTCTAGCTGCACTGAATTGATGAGCAATGCCTTTGGTTGCACAAAAATAACTCATACTTTCATTTTTGAATTTAGTACCATTATCACTTCTTAATATTTTGACCTTAAGGTCGAGTTGATTTTCAAATTAGTGATAAAATCTTGTATAATTTGGGATGCCTCGTTTTTATGAAGTAAGAAGAAAACCCATATAAATCATGAAAATTCATGAATGATCACTAAACAATAATTTTTCTTTCCAATACTCATTACATGAGTTGGTCCAAACAGATCCATATGAAGTAACTTCAGTGGAGTATTGTTAGCATTCACCAACTTGATTTTGTGAGACGATTTGTGTTGTTTTCCTTTGAGGCACGCTGAACAGTGATCAATAACATGAAATTCTTTTTGAGGAAGACCAATGAAAGTTTGTGTGCGTCAAATGTCTATGTCAAAGATGTGACTCATCAAATGATGCTTTTGACAAAAGACATGTTTCTTCTTTAGGTGATGCAGAACACAGGTTTAAGACATATGTATTGTTCTTCCTTGGGGTCTTTAAGACAACCCATTCCTCAGGGATCTGAATTCTAGGTTTCAGAATGTAGCAATGAGTATCTGTAAAGTGAGTGGAATATTTCTTGTCGTAGATTCTTCACAGTAGTTCACTCTATCAAAGCTCAGTATCCCGTTTGTCATAGATTCTTCACCTGTAATTCTACCACCTTGTGAATCTCCACCAAATGCCACAGTAGTTCCTTGTACATGCTTGAAGTCATGAAGCAGGGAACGATCTCAAGTCATGTGTCGGGAGCATCCACTATCCACGTACCATAAGCTATTGGACCTGTGTGGATGAACCTGCAAGCAAAAAGAGCTAATTAGAATAAGTAACCCAAGCCATGATGGTATTGGGTTTCCCATTCCCATTCATGATGGTGACTTCTTGGTATTTCCCTCTAAATTGTGGTTTAGATGGAGGTGTCCTAGGAGATTTTTTGTAATGACTGGGTTGAGTCATCTCATAAATATCTACTGAGGATTCAGATGAGTAATGAAATCGTTGGTCTCTCTTTCTTTGTAGAAATTTAGCTCGTTTTTCATTATGAAAACTAGCTTTTTGTTTTGGACAGTCAATTTTGTGTTTCATTGTGAGATGTTTTCTTTTACCCTTCCATAATTCCTTCAAATTATTCCTGTCATTTGTTGATCTAGATGTCCTAGATTGAGTATTGTGAAAATGAGGTCAGACAGAATGTGTCACAGTGGATGTTTTTAAGATGGGTTTGTGTTGGGGAATTCTCAAACCCTTCTGATTGAAGTAACAATCAAATGTATTGTGATTGTTCATGTCACAGATTGAACAATACTTGTTGAAATAGCAGTTTTTGGTGTAGTGATTGTTCATATCACAAAGAGACCAATATTGATTAAAAAAACATTTATTTGTCTTGTGATTGAACATTTCATAAATACCATAATACATTTGTTTGTTTCTTGAATTAGATTTTGCCTTGTGTGACTCAGCTGATATTTTCTTTTGCTGAATCACTTTCTTTTCTTTAGGGGATGACTCAGAATCAGCCATTTTAGTAGTTTGCTTCACAACACTGCCTTTGATTAATTTTCTCGGTTGTTTTTGTTTCTTCAACCCATTTCTTTCCTCATTCTCAAATTGGTCAACATGTTCCTTATTGTAGATATCAACTCCAAATCCATGCCTTAATCTTGAAGACTAAGGGTTTGATAATATTATATGTGTTGAATCTAGTGTTCCTGTTTGTAGATATCAACTCCAAATCCCTGCCTTAATCTTGAAGACTAAGGGTTTGATAATATTATATGTGTTGAACTTAGTGTTCCTGTTTGTTTGTTTTGCAGTGAAACCTTTTCTAATTTGCTTGAATCTTTTGGAGATATGATCTCATTATCAGAACTGCTCTCAGCGGTGGGTTTCACTGACTTCATATATTTCTTTTTACCTGGTAAAATAGAGGGTGTGAATTTTATAAAAGGCCAATTGGTTTTACAGGGCTTGAGGGTTTCATGACACTCACTGTCTTGTCTGAATATTCTTTGATTTTGATTGAGTGACCTAACTTGATTTTATCCTCACTGGTTTCAAAATAAACATCAGGTTTGTTTTAAGGATTGGTAACTTTTTTTACTATAGATTTAGGTTCTATGGTTTTAGTTTCAATCTATTCTATGAGTGAGACAAATTCAGGCATGACAGTGTAGTTGTCATTGTATGGTGGAGGACATGAATTATACCTAATCCACGACATGTCCTTTGGATCCTTTTGAGAATCAAGCATCTCTTGCAGCTTGATTAAAGACATTTGAAACATTTCATGTGTCACTTCAAATAAGTGAATGTTCAGCCTTAGATTGAGCTAACTTTTCAGTAAGGAGCTCATTCTCAGCTACAAGAGTGTACTTTTTACCATGCAGTTTTTCTATGTCAGAGATAAGAGATTTGATTTTGATTTCAAAGCCTTTTATTTTTCTCTTATCATCTCTGAATTTACCCTTTCTTCCTTATTTTATCTGCCAGTTTATGGTTATGCTCCATATACCTTGCAATTCATTATTACATTTTTTAGCATAATGGTTAGATTTTACCTTAGTAGGCATTGGAGATGGACCATCATTGATGTCAGCCATAAGAGCATGATTCGGAAATTGAGGCTTGATTTCCTCTGCATACACGCTCCGGTCACATACCCCATCTTGCTTTATTATGAGAGCACTGGCAGAAGACTGACTATTTCCATGAGCTTGATTTGTCAGTTGGGGTGGATTCCGATATGATTGGTCTTGATGATACTGCTGTTGTTGGTTGTTGGAATGAAAGATTGAGTTAGGCTGTGAGGATGACTAGCCTTGAGAGTTCCTTTGATAATTGTTTCTCTTGGGGGCATTACATTCTCTGGAGAAGTGACAAGCCATGCCATAGTTAAAGCATTTCACCTTCGATTTATCATATCCAAGTTTTGTATTTTCATTTAGGCTTAGCTTTTTGCCTTTTCTAAAGAATTTCTTGGCTGTCATGGCAATCATGGCCATTTGCCATTGTAGATCTATTTCTTCCATATCATCTGGATCCATTTCCTCCAGATCCCCTGAATTAGATGAGCAGAAGTGAGTCTTCCTCCTAAGTATGCTTCAAAGCTTGCAACAAAGGCTTTGTAGATTGCCTTTTGTTCTTCTGATCTTGTGTCTTCATGAGTGTATTGAGGAGCAGTTGTGACTCTGGATGTTTGAGGAGCAGCAGTGACTCTGGATGTTTAAGATGATGTTGATGGATGATTGATTGGTGGAGTTGCAATGACCCAGTGTTGTTCCGTTTATCTCTTGATGAGATGAAATCGTCCTCCTTGGTGATGAAGGAATTTTCTACAGAATGAGATTCTGATGGAAATTTGTAAGCCTCAATCACTCTTGGTCCCCAAGATTTCAGCTTCTTTGATCAAGTTCTAATGCTTCTATTTTGGCTATCATGATATCCAAAGTAGTACTCTCAAGATCAAGAGTATTTTTCAGCATAGTTACATTCTATTTCCAGCTTTTAGGGAGGTTGTTGAGCATCTTCTTGTTTCATTCTTTGATCTTGTAGGTGACTCCCATGATTTCCAATCATTTACCAATGTACAAATCTGTGCAGTTGTTTGGATATGGACTCTCCCTTGGTGTGGTGGAATGTTTCATACTGATTAACAAGCTTATCCTTGTTAATTTCAGCTACCTCACTACTTCCTTCACACATGATTTTCAATGCATCCCACACAGCTTTTGTAGTACCATACTTTGCTAATATTTTGAGCACATCCATCTTGAGTGCTTGAGTTAGAATGGAGTAGGCTTTGAGGTCAATCTTGATTTTCTTATAGTTTTCATCATCTAGAGTTAGATCTTTAATGTGTTTTCTTGTAGTTTTATAATTTGCAGCTTGATCTGCAGACAGAGTGATAGCGATATGTGGCCCTTGCACATTGAGATCCAGAAATCAGGATCTACACCTGTGATGTAATTCCTAAACCTGATTTTTCATTGTTTAAACTCAGCTTTGTGTTTAAGCATAGGAGGTTTAGGTACATGACCAAGTTCTGAGTAACTATTAGAATCCATTTTAACTAAGTGTTTAACTGGTATAAATATAGATTTAGATGATTTTTAGGATTGATTAGCCCAACTTGTCCAAATAGTTCAAACGGATTTCAGAATCAGATCTGTGATTGTAGTGTGTTTCTTGCTGTTGGGAATATTTTGGTGAGATTGTGTTGACAGGAGAATTTTTTCTATTTACTAAGTAGAGATGATGATATACTCTACTAGCAACTCGATTACGAGATCTATCGAATTCTATTCAGTTCTTGCGCAGATCTGAAGGAGCACCGAGAGCCAAAGCTCTGATACCAATTGACTGGGTAAGTAAGATTAAGATTCTTACTGAGAATCGAATATGGTAATCAAGTCAATGATTGATTGGCGGACACAAACAATCAAAGAACATTCAATGCAAGAAATATACTCATAAATGCATTTGTATTGTATATATGAAAGCTGATTGATTACAGAGAATAAATGACAACAAAAACTCTCTATGTCTATTAGCCGTCACCTCATGTACGAGGTTATCTATTCTATTTATAGGCGGACAAGATGCCTTTTACAAAATAACTAAACTACCCCTCACCTATTACATCAGAACTAGTCTAAATCTTCATCTGCAACTTTGCTTATTCATCCACATTGACAAATGCGGATGAGTTAACTTGATCAGCATTTCTTCACTTGATCATCCGCATTAGTAAGTTGGTCATCCGCATTGGTTAATGCGGATGAACAAATACTTATGTGCATTTGTTCGGTCATCCATATTTGTCAATGCGGAAGAACAAATACTTGTCCATATTTGTTTTATGTCTTCCGCATTGACAAATGTGGAAGTCAACACTTGGTTTTTCTAAGCAGGATCTTCATCCGCATTTATTCTTGGACTTGTTGGATTCCAGCAAAGCAATCATCAAATCACCCATTGAATTGACATGTATGATCCTTTTAGGGTGCGACAGGAATGTCTGCTTGTACTCATGCTTCTTATCCCAGATGGAACCCAAGAAGGTGTATGATTCCTTGAAGGATAGTAGCTGGGTTGAATTGATGCAAGAGGAGCTACTTCAATTCAAAAGACAGAAGGTTTCGAACCTATGTCCGCTACCATCTGGTCAAGTACCAATTGTCACTAAATGGGTTTTGAGGAACAAAAGGGATGACAGAGGCTTGATTATCAAGAACAAGGAAAGACTGGTAGTTCATGGATACACTCAAGAGGAACGAATTGATTATACTGATGTCCTTGCACCTGTTCCAAGACTTGAGGTAGTTAGGATCTTCCTTGCTTATAACTTTACTGTCTACTTGCCTGATGTCAAGTGTGCCTTTCTATATGGGGATATAGATAGGGAATTGTATGTGTGCCAACCTCCAGGATTTGAAGACCACAACATCCTTACTTTGTGTGCAAATTGGATAAAGCCCTATATGGGCTGCACCAAGCACCAAGGCTGTTGTATGAGACTTTGTCTCAGTTTCTCCCTAAGAATGGCTACACCAGAGGAACAATTGAAAATAATTTATTCATAAGGAAGTCTTGTAAGGACATTTTGCTTGTTGAAGTCTATATGGATGACATCATATTTGGTTCTTCAAATCACCAAATGTGTAAGGACTTTGAAAGCATTATGAAGAAGAAGTTTGGGATGAGTTCTATGGAAAAAATGGACTTTTTCCTTGGAATTCAAGTGAAGCAACAGAAGGAAGGATTTTTCATTAATCAATCTAACTATGTCAATGACATCATACAAAGATTTGAGATGAAAGATTGCAAGCCAGCCAAGACACCCGTAGCCAAAAATCATAATCTTTATGCTGACGTTGAGGGGGAGGATACTAATCAACATCAGTATACGGTGATTATTGGTTCTCTGATGTATCTTACAGCCAGAAGTCCTGATATTATGTTTCCAACTTGCATCTGTGCAAGATATCAGGCTTCTCCAAAGGTGTCTTACCTAGCTGCTGGTAAGAGAATCCTCAGATAGCTCAAAGGAGCACCTAAACTAGGTCTCTCGTATCCTAGAAACAATGATTTTAATCTTTATGGATACTCAGACAGTGACTATGGTGGCTGCAACATTGACAAGAAATCAACATCAGGAGTATGTAAATTTCTTGGTGGAGGGATCATCTTATGGCAATGCAAGAAACAATCCTGTGTCTCTATATCAAATGCTGAAGCTGAATACATTGCTGCTGCTAGTTGTTGTTCTCAGCTGCTGTGGATTCAAAATTAGATGTTGGACTATGGATTCAACCTTAAGAGTACTCCTATCTATATTGACAACAACAGTGCTATCCAGTGAAGCACTCCAAGACAAAACAAATTTATATCAGGTACCATTTCATTAGATATATTCATGAAAAGAATGTAATTAAACTAATCAGAGTTGATTCAAATGAACAATATGCTGATCTGTTCATCAAAGCTTTTGTTGAACAAAGATTTAAGTATCATATAACAGCTATTGGGATGATACCCATTCATTAGATTACCTCTTTTGAAAACCTTTTAATGTGTAAAGTCTCATGTCAATACAAATTAAGCCTTGTTACAAAAGATCCCTCTGAAATCTTCTAAGTATAAATTTCTTGCAAAGATAAATTAAACCTCGGAAGTTATCTTCATATCTTCCGAAGCAAAATTTCTCCAAGGATAATTTTCTTCATGGAAAAGTTTTCACTCTCAGAAGAAGCGATTGATTTCACATCAGATATACTTCCGAAGCCTACAAAATCTCTCCCTTCGGAAAGAAATCTCTACTCTCGGAAGTAAACTTTACCTTCGGAAATAGGAATTGCCTTCGGAAGACAAATTACCTTCGGAAATGTTTTATATTCGGAAGAGAGATTTTACTGTGTAATGGAAATCTCTTGGGCCCCACACTGTAAAAAGAAAAGATTTTGTTAATGATGTCGGATTATTTAATTGAATTGAACCTTACCGCCCCTATCACTTCAGCTACTAAACCGTCATTTCACCTTATCCTAACACTTTACCGCCATTCAACCCTCTTTTAAATAATCCCAACTGTTCACTCTCATCTTCTTACCACAAATTTTACAGCCCTAAAAGTTTCCTTTCTTGCAAATTCACCAAAACTCAAACTTCTATACCTTCACTATTACAATGGCCCTAAATCGTCAAGAAAACCAAGTCGCACTTCTTGATTCTTCAAGAGATACGGACTTCTCTCAAATCATCTCCTTCCTCACCCAATCATCCTACTACACAGCCTTGACTGTTAATCCCACGGTTTACCACAACCACATGACTGAACTTTGGGGAAACAGTCAGGTCGAAACCCTAAATGTGGTTCGTGTAATACGATCCCGCATTTGTGGCACCTACATCCTCATGGGATAGGATGGACATGTGAGTAGTTCGGCTGTCTACAAATTCAATTTCTCCTACAATTGGAAGTTCCTCCTGCACATTATGCTTCACTGCTTATCAAACAAATCTGGGGGATGGGATCAACTCCCATATGAACTAGGGTTCCTAGTTCATGGATTAGTGTGAGGCCTGTGCTTCAACTACTCAAGATTTGTGCTGCTCAATCTCATTGGAAATCTTCAGATGGAAACATTCTTTATGTATCCCAGATTTCTTCAGCACATCATTAAATGTGAGTTGGACCAGGGTCGGCTTGTCTGTGCAGCCACTCTGTCTATTCCTTACATGAGGCCAACCATCTTCAAGACATTGAAAAGGGTATCCACCAACTTCACAAGAAGGTACACTTCTTTACCTCCTAGTAAGACTGAGCACATCGCTCCCGGTTACATCCATGTTCACCCCACAAGTGATGAACCCACACCAGCAACTGCAACCACAATGGCAATACTACCTTCTCCTCCCATCACCATTACCTACACAAGACGCCCCAAACGAATCCTTGTTCTGTCTACCCTGATTGAACAAGCTCCTTCTGTTCAACCCAAAAAAGACTAGTATGAGGTCTGACCTTCCTTCACCATTGACCTGAATATGGGTCTTGAGTCTCCTCAGTCTAAAACCCATGAGCCCATTACCTAATTTGAAATCCCTTAGAACGAGACTTTACATTCCTCAAAGAAGCCAAAAAAGGACAGCCAAATCAGAGGCTCAATGCTTGTAGACATTGACCAATGTCCCAGGTCAGTAGGTTTAACCTCCTTATCTTTCACTGACCTTCTTTTTAAAACCGATGAAGAGATAACATCTCTCCATGGCAATGATGTTGATCTACAACACCCTCTCCAAGATCAACAGAGCCTAGAGATACCTCTTATCTCTAGCCCCCATCAGAAAACCGTTACTGAGGTGAGTCCCACTAATGTGGAAGGGACTCAGGCCGATTCAGCTGCCACTACAGAAGTTGCCTCAATGGACCTTATGGACAGTGGTAATGATTCTAAGACTGAGTCTGCAACAACCATGCCTTTGATGACTCTGCAAGAGACATCACTAAGCAATGGAAACCAGGGTGCCAAGCAACCACATCTGCTGGTGAGGCTGAACATACTAGGTATGTTACCTCATCTTCCTGTGATTCTTCAAAAGAAGATGAGGGAAGGATGAAACTCTTCATTACAGACCCACTATCTAATGTCTCAAACCTTGAATCCAAGGTTAGCACTTTGGAAGAAAGGTTCGCCACTCAGTAACTTGAGATTGGCAATCTCAAGGATTAACTAGCTGAGAAACAGATTGAGAGATCTGTTAGGCATGTACCTGTTCAGGTCTCCTTGACCTCTGCCTCTAGCTCATCTACCTCTCAGGATGATGCTACCAAAAAGGGGGAGAGTGTTAAGAGATAAACATATGAGGACCCACAGAGCCAATCTTCAACTTCTAAATATTGATCTCCTATCACAACTTCTTCAGAGCCATCTCAAGTCACTCTAACAATTGATTCAAGGATGCTCAGAGATCTCTACAACTTCCTTTCTTAGTTCTTGTTAAGATATGCTCGTGATCAGCAAAGTATTGATGCTGCCATGATTTACTTAGGAGCTGTAGAGCTTGAGAGGCTTACTGCACCTTCTACCACTATGGAAGAAGTTGGTGAACCTAACATCCCCATGGAACCCGAGATTCAATTCGAAGGGGAAGTGGGGACTAATGGCCCAGCAACCGAAACTGTTAGGGACAAAATTTGTATTCCCTCTTATTTCAGAAGCTGAAGTTAAAGCCTCAGAAGAACAAGTTGAATCTTCCGAAGCTAAAATGGAAGTTGCAGAAGGACTATTCAAAATGTCCGAGGAACTGATCATCAAAGATGCAATCCTAAATATGGCATCTAAGGTGAACAGTGAGGACTTTCAGGATCAACCTCATCTAAAGACACCATCTCTACCTCTCACACATTAGTATCCACTATCCAAGAACCACCAAAGTCAAGTTCTTCAAAAGATACCAAAGTAAAACAGAAGATGACTACAGAAGAGCTTCAGGAAGAAGTGAAGATTAAAAAGCTATAAAGAAAAGGTAGACTTCCAACTGGGAAGCTGTTGGCTGCTAGTACAAAAGCAGCTGCAACCAACCAGGAGGCTGTCGACAACAAAAACAGAGAAGAGATCATTGATCGGCTCATTCAGCTCGGAGCTGCCAATGAAGAAACACTCCTGCTACAATTAGAGGAGTTTGTGAAACTGGAAAAGGCAACCAAGCTGTACCAGGAAGCAGCAAGGTTGGCCCCAGAGGAAGAGAAGGAAAAGGAACAAAGGGGAGCTGACATGCAGCTCAGGAGGGAAAGGATGGATTTCCTAACCTCGAAAGGCTTCTCTCTTCAAGAACTTTCTCCACACAATGATGAAACGATCCATTGGCTCGTCAACAAAGAGCAGGATCAAATGGAGAAAGAAAGAAAAAGAGCTGCAAGAGAAAAGCTGTAGGAGAAGAAGAAGAAAGAGGAAGAAACAAGGGCATCTGCAAGTAGGAAGATAGGTGACAAAGCCTGGATGAAAGACTATCTCCGGGCTCACAGCTTCTCTGGAAAGCAGGTGGGTCCCATGTCTGAAATGACACTCCAAAAAATTGTTAGTAAGATCAAAGCTGACATTCGTTCGGGGAATAGAAGAGAGATGTATAGAAGGGTACACGGGATAACCTTCATACCAACCACTTAACCCAACCTGAACCAATTCCCTCTACCTTTGCCATCAAAACTGAACCTTACACTCTGGAACCCACACCTTTACCTTCATCTACTTTTTCACCTCAACTACCAAAACTGCTCATCCTCCAACCCAAAACTCTAACCCAAACCACCTCACCACATCCTACCCCACAACCTTCTCAACTATCCCCTCAGCCTTCCAAACATCTCTCTCTAGAAGAGTTTAAAAGCACCAAGAATAGGCTCATAAATTGCACAACCCTGAGCGATATCTCCTGTGAGGAAGACTCCATCGAGCTAACCTATGTGGACGGATCTTCACGTTCCCTGACAAGAGATCAATTTCTTGATCTACCTGCAGTACTTCTAGGAATCAACTCAGAATCCTTAAATGACAAAGATAAGAAATTAAGAAGGAAGCTGGTGACTCTACTGGATACAAGAAAAGAGGACAAGATTCCTAGTTAGTCTCTTGTGCCTATAAAGAATATACTTCGGTGGAGGTTCGATGAAGCTACTTATAACTTTGTGATGGAAAGAGAGAATGGTGAAGTTAAAAGGTTGAATGCAACCTTTCTGCTGCAATCAGAATACGACTTCCGAAGTATGAAGAAAAGAAGAAGTTCCCAAGCCTTAGAAGAAGCAGCCTCTTCCGAAGTATAAGTGGTTTCGGAAGTACTTCTTCTTCCGAAGCCATTTAACCTTCGGAAGACACTGCTATGAACCGGTGAACATAAGTATGGTCTGTAACACTCCACTACAGACCTCTGATACTCCATGGCATTTTCTCAAAGAGCCATGTAGTTGACCATACTTTATTCCACTATTACCTTTTTATGATAGTACATATTGCTAACTTTAGTTGGTGACAAAAGGTAAGTCAGGGACATGTCCGGACTACCAAATCTTAGATAAGACTTTATCCAAGATACATTAAACTATAGTCTTGTAGTATAGGCTTTAGTTATAGGATCCCAGCTGGTGTAAAAGTATATCCGGCTGTAGGTAGTATTATATATAGTTTCTCATTCTAACTCGAAAAGATAAGCTTGTAAGAGTCTTGTAATATTTGAGTTGAGAAGCAATATATGCAAGTACCTTGAAAATTACTTTCTGTGTTATGTATTACTTACTATATTGTGATCAACTCTTATTTACACTATCCTCATCCGAGTGTTGTTCAAGTGAGTTTGAGAGAAAAACTAAGTGTTAAATGACCCTTCACCAATCCTGTAATTGGTATGAGAGCTTCTCAGGCTCTTGATTGCGTGATCTAACCATCCAAATCAACTTGTTTTTCACTCCTCCCTACAACTCACTCACTCAATATGGCCCTTAATAATGCTATGACAATTCTCAGGCTTGGGAAGACTATTATGATAAAGATCAGGTATATGAACATCTCTATACACCAGCATATGTAGCTAAAGTTAAACTTCATTAGGATTACAATGTGGAAATCAGATTTGATATTAAGTCTTTCAATATTTTAAAATTTGATTTTAAGAGTGCTGAATCTGACTATTAAAAGAAAATTCAGGAGTTGGAGAAAACTGTGTCTCTTTTAAAACATGAACACACCAACTACAAGACTCAAATCAAGGATCTGATATCCAAATTGTCTGAGGCTCAAGCCTAGCTTGTCACTGCTGAGGCTTAGGCCAGGAAGCATGCTATTTCTGAGTAGAACTTCCAAGCTATTCTTGCATCATCCTCCCACTTCAAACTCTATTATCAGAACAAAGGAGGGTTGAGAACCAACGAAATTGCCCTGCCATACTCTTATGAGTCTATTAGACAACCTAGATGTGGTACTGAGGAGCAAGAGGTTCCAACTGCTAACCTTCCTCACTAGAGTTAAAGGATGAAGCAACAATAGTGGCCACCACAAGGAAGGAACTGGTAGAAGTACCCATCTCCTCATGTGAAGATCAAATCCTAACCACTAAGGCTAGAAGAAGCAGAGCTAAAGCTTCTAGAAGAACTACCAAGAAAGTGGCTGAGTCTAAGCTAAAGATTGACCCAAAGCAGAAAGGTGTCTTTATCTCAGTTGGATTCCAATTCTTAGGTACTTCCAATTCAGGAAAAGAGTGTAATACTAGCACTCCTATCCTACCAAAGGATGAGAAGTTGAAGGGAAAGGTCGTTGATGAAGAGAAGACGCCCAAGAAATAGCAACATTTATAGTCCCAAAAGACTAACATTGCATGCATAATGTGTGGTCTGCACAATCAAATGGAAAAGATTGTTACTACAATCCTGCAAGCACACATTATGGAAATAATGTTAGGAAAGAAGGAGTCAGGGAAGGTTTCACATTTGGACCTTTTCAAATGGTTCAAGTGATGATGAAGGGAAAGCTGGTTTCCGAAGCAAGGTTGCTTTCAAAAGAAACTGTTTCTTCCCAAGGGAAAATGGCCTCGGAAGCAAATGCTACTAAAGTTTGGAAGAACAAGAAGATTCCCTTGAAACCATCCTAGAAGAAGACTTATCCGAAAGAAAAAGTGGTGAAGACTACTTTGGAGGAAAAGGTGGTAAAGACTTCTTCTAAAAAGAAAGAAGCTTCGGAAGAAGGCCATGCTGCAAAAGCCTCTATAGGCTCATCCTCCAAGATGACCAAAGGATGGACCGGAAGATCAAGGATGTAACACCCGGTTATTTTAAAAACAAAGACAAGAAACGAAGAATAAAAGAAAAAAAGCAATAAAGCCAAAGTGGAGGGACTAAAAGTGTCCAAAAGGAAAAAATCTTTGAAAAGTTGGTGTAAAGGTGGGCATGGCCGCCCACCCTCTTTTCACATCACTTTTCACTTCGGTTTTAGAGAGGGAGAGAAAGGAAGAGAGCAGAACCCTCAGTTGAAGAAAAGAAGAAGAAGAGAAATTGAATTCAAGGTAAGAATTCAAGGTTTTTAAGCGTTTATGACGGATTTTATCTCGGTTACATACTTATGTGTTTATATGCTTGTGTGTGTGTCCGTGTGTGTGTTGGTGTGCTTTTAGGTGTTTGAACTCATTTGCAAGTGGGTTAGAAGGAAGAAACACCCAAGTTACACCAGGTGAGTTCTAGACCCCGGTTTTACTTGTTTTAAACTCTCTTTGGGGCTGGAAATGTATTAAACCGATTTTATAATGTTTATGTATGTATACCCGTATGTATTATGTATGTTGGATGATGATTCTTGAATGCTTATAGGTTATTCATGTTTAGAATAGCCCTGGTAAGCATAGAACTGATAGGTTTGATGATTGGGTTCAAAAACATCCTCGAAACATGTTACAGAGAAGGTTCATGCGCCTAGATAAGGCTCATGCGCCTAGGAATGCCTTAGAAGAATTTAAGTGTAACACATGCGCCTTAACAGTAGCCCATGCGCCTTAACAGTAGCCCATGCGCCTGAATTTTGCCTTACAAATGATAAGTGTATCTCATGCGCCTGAACAGTAGTCCATGCACCTATAAATATTAGTTGGACGACTAAGTGTAGGCCTATGTGCCTGAATAGTGCCCATGCACCCAAGTGGCCCATGCGCCTAAGTGTCCATGCGTCCGAATGACCATGTGCCTAAGTGTTCATACGCCCGAATACTGTCCATGCGCCTAAATTGTTCATGCTCTAAGAGTTAAAACATCTTAGTGTTGACTAATGCACCTGTATAGTAATGAAACGCCCAAACAAGGCTCATGCGCCCAAATAGTGCCAAAGCGCCCAACACTTTGAATTTATTATAGAATTTTTGGGAGTTTGTGCTCTTAGGGTATTGACCGAGGTTTGACTAGGGCTTATTAATTATGGTTTCATGCATGATTTTGATTGTTTTATGATTGCCTTAGAGATATTAATGAGAAAAATCTGATTAAACTAATCAAGGTTGACTAAAATGAACATATGCTAATTTGTTTACCAAAGCTTTTGTTGAACAAAGATTTAAGTATCTCATAATACTATTGGGATGATAAACATTGATTTAATTACCTCCTTTGAAAACCTTTTAATATGTAATGTTCTATGGTAATACAATTTAAGTCCTGTTACCGAAGGTCTCTCTGAAATTTTCATGTGATTGATCCATATGCAAGACTGAACGTTTAGTCGTGTGACTGAGTCATTCTTATGTCTCAATCGTGCGACTGATCCAGTCTCCTAGTTCAGTCGTGCGACTAGTCCATTAGCATAAGGTATTCATGCATATGGTCCTTTCACAAGAAGACTTATACGGCTAAGTTTGAACATATTTCTCAATCCTTATTGACTAAGAACTATGCACAACAACCTTAAACCTATATAGTAAGTCATTATACTTTATCACACAATAATACAATGAACATTGAACATTATAAGCATCAACCACATATTATATTTCATTCAAACAAGACAGATATTTACATTAGGCTCATACACTAGGGACATATGTATCAACAATAGATAATTGTTGCTCAGGATGGCACGGGGCGGCTACATGGCTCATTTTGGATGACATTCTTTTGTATAATGTTTTTGGATCGTATTGCGAAAAAAATTTTTAATAAATGTTATATTATTTTGCAAAAGCGAATATTATAATGATATGGAATTTTTGTTTAAATGTTTTCATTGCAATGTTTTATTAAAGTTAGTGTAACTATACATTTTATGTGCGATGATTGACCAGGTGTGAGTGTCCCGGGAACGGGGCCTTACAAGAAGTCTAGTAAAGGTAACACTACCAACTAAATAATGTTTTTCTTAAATCTCAATCAAAAATTTTCAATTGTTGATTGGTGCCTCAATTTATTCACAAAACCATAACTAAATACATTAGAAAAAACTAGTTACGCAAAATAATTAAACAACAATAGTTTTGTGTGGATAGTTATTGCCTTACTCAACCACTTCCAATGCCATGGAGTGTTGATTCTCAAGCATTTTAAACACGATCATGAAACAAATTTTATCAAATCATATTATAATCATCATTGAAATCACAGTAAACACTCTTGTCTTAAAAGTCCATTAAATTAAAGCAAATGACAGCTCTCGTTCCCCAAAATCCTTTATTGACCTTCAATATTACGAAATTAGATGTAAATGACCAAGAAACGTTTGTATTTATATAATAAGATTGAAGAATGAATTTATAGTGGGGGAATGATTGTAAGCAGACTCAAATAAAAATCAAATGTGTGATCGAGTTACAAGAAGTCTGGTAAAGGAAACACTACCAAGTAAATAGGATTTTTATAAATCCCAATCAAAATTTTGTAATTGCCGATTGGTGCATCAATTTATTCATGAAAGCATAACTAAATACATTGGAAAGAAACTAGTTACACAAAATAATTAAACAACAATTGTTTTTTCATGGAAAGTTATTTGCTTTACGTAACAACCTCCAATGCCATGGAGTGTTTATTCTCAAGCATTCTAAACACGGTCATAAACCAATTTTATAAAATCTTATTATAATCATCATTGGAATCAAAGTAAATAATCACAAATGAATATAGTATGTCTAATTTAACTGAATCAAAACTAAACACAAAACCACATGAATTGCCCTTTAATTCAATCCTCTTCTGCCAGAAACTAATCCTGAAGTCTCCATAACTAATATCAAACTCTTGTCTTAAAAATCCATTAAACTAAAGCAAATGACCGCTCCTGTTCCCCAAGAATATTATTGACCTTCAATACGACAAAAATAGGTGTAAATGACCAAGAAATTTTTTTAATGACTTTGTAACATCTCGTATTTTCCATTATTTAAAAATTAAATGTCGTTTATTCTTGTAAGGGTCATTATTGTCAATAATGAAATTTATGTGTTATTTATGCTTATTTTTAGTTGTCATTAAATTTTAATGCATGAAAGTTAAAAGTAAAAATATTAAATTGGATAATAATAATAATAATAATAATAATAATAATGATAATAATAAGTTTTAATAGTTAAAAAGATAAATTATGGAAAATTCAATGTTTGATTAAGTTCAAGGGGCATAATTACAAATTTAGAAACTTTAATTATAAAGTTTATACATAAAATGTTAATTATTAAACCACATGTCCAAAACTGTAAAATTATAAAACCCAAACCAATATTATCCCCTGACCCCACCCTCTGGCCGGAGTCCAGCAACCTTAGAATCGCCAAAATACTCCAAATTGTAACCCCTAAAACCAATCTAAATGTTCGGAAACAAGATTCGAACTCAATTAACTACTTTAATTGAGTTCTAACACCGGTTACAAACCCACGATGCATAACCAAAATCATCTTAAACTCATAGTAGTTCGAAACATTAAACTTTCCTAAACCTAATTAAACAAACCAAATCAATTATCAAGTCATTTCCAAACAAGTATTGGTTCCAATTTATCCTAAAAACACAAAAACAAATGGATCTAAACAAGCATTTCATCGCAACCTACACCTCAATCAAAATCCACTCTCTTAGCAAATTAAACTGAAATTGGAGTGGGCATTGCATCAAGATCACCATTCAAAGCTTCACATGAGTTTAATTTGGTTTTTATAGTCGTTTGCCCACAAATTGAGTCATGTCTCAGTCCCGACTTATTCTTCGTATGGTCCATTAGCATGGGCCATTCGCATGAGAACTTCATGTGACTAACTTTGAATATTTTTCACAATCATTAATTGACTTTGATCTATTCAAACAACCACAAACCTATATAGTTAGTTTAATAAGCATTAACATACAATAATCAATGAAATATTAAACATTATAAGCATAAACCACACATTGTATTTCATTCAACCATCCATTTACATATATGTAAGACATCAAAGACTTTTATATTAAGCTCATAAACTAGGTACACATGTATGTACAAACTCCCCCTTGGACCTACTTTCATCTATTGTCTTACATTCTTCATAAGCTCCTCATGTTTCTTGTACTTCTCCTCTCTTGTAACTCCTGCATGTATTTCAAATGCAAAGCAGATTCTAATCATGTTTTGGAATTGGAGGGCTTGTACAATATCTTGCGCGTCATAGAACAGTGGCCACTTATATAAGGTGTAAACATTATCAGCCGACAAGTTAGTGAGCCACATGGGGTCAAACACTTTCATAGTTTCCATACTACCATTTCTATTCAACACTGAAGGAATCGAGATCCAGTTTGATCAAATAGATTAGGATTTGCAGCGGAATAGCACACGAATTAAACAAAATTCTAGCAAGAATAATATGAATATTCAATCAAATAGTAACAACTATAGAGAGAGAGATTTCTACAAACAGAATGTTTTCATTCATGCACAACTTCCCATCGAGGGAAATTAGGTCAACATTCCTTTTATAAGAAATGTGACATCAGCTGACGTCACATGATAGTGACATCTAACTGATTTATACAAACAACTAAAATTAAACTAAACTACTGAAGATGTCCACAACAACTAAGGACACCTTTATTAGAAGCTAAGTATAAACTAACATTATAACTATTGAACTTATAACATCTGAAGTATAAAAACTTCAGATGTTTTACATAATATAAAACTACTAATTACAAACTACTCAACTATAAACCATCACAACTACTGAAGAGAACTACTACAGCTGTTGTGACAACTTCTGAGAACTTTGTCTTCAGACTTTGTCTTGAGCAGTTGTCTTCAGACTTTGCCATCAACAGTTGTCTTCAGACTTTGTCTTCAGTAGTTGTCTTGAGACTTTGTCTTCAGACATTGTCTTCAGACTTTGTCTTCAGCAGATGTAGACCACTTCAGTTGTTTTGATGTCTGTGGGACTTAAAGGTTTTTTTGATCTGGCTCATTGGTTCTTTTGGTCCAACAAACTCCCCCTGAACCAATACAGCCAAAACCTTTAAAATTATTGAGGTCCCACTTATTAGCAGAAACAAAATCTGGATCAGCTTAGAATTCTTCAATTATAAACTCAGGCCAGGGAAGAGAATTCAGAAGGTTTGATTGGCAAAGGATGAATGGGAACTCTATCTTGGGGAATTCGACATAGAGCTGTTACCCCATCCATGAAACCTACTCCCAATGATAAGTCTGTAAGACTCTCTGACATAGGCCTCAAGGAAAACAACTTGTTCTTCCATTGTGAGTTCTTCAGCTCCACTTTCAAAGAAGAACTCAGGCCCATAGTACACAGATAAGTACTTAATATGCTTTCCATTTTTCAGCTCCACAGTTGTTATCTCTCTGTATGCAAACTCATCAGGATGAGGGCCTTCAAGCAATAACTAGAGCTTATTTCTTCTTATTTCTTCAAGCTTCTTGTAGATTAACCCCTTCTTTACCATTTTGTTTTCTAGTAAAGTTTGTGGAGTTATTTTAGACTTGTAAGCTCTCTTGAAGTCATCAAGAATTTCCCAGGGTGACACTACATGGCCAGCATTATCACAGCATGTACAATCTTCTTTACTTGGCCATTGTATCTGCTTGGAATCTTCATTTTATGAATTCTGTGACTTACTCTGGGGTCAGACCAAATTCTCACTCTCTCTCTCTCTGATATTGGAATGTAAATCTGAGAGCATATAACCTCCAAGCATGTTTCTTCATAGCTTGTATGGATGAAGACTTGGGAAACTCTTTATCAATCATCCTTAATAACTGCTCATGATGTTGTTTGTGTTGTTCTTCTTCTTCAAGTTTGACTTTTACCATTTGCCTTTGGAAGTCAAGTGTGATCATTGTTGGTTGACTCCTAGGCTCAGGCATTCTTCTTTTGAGAACACCAGAGAGTGGCAGACAATCATCCTCATCATCTTCTTTTTCTTCTTCCATCCTCAACACCCTTCTCTTCCTCTTAGGTGCATTATTGGTAATGGGTTCAGTAGGCTTCTTAGGTAACGGAGTTGGTTTTGAGGGTTGTGAGGGTGGTTGTTTTGGTTTGGGTGATTGTGCAGGCTGCTCTAGCATCTTGGATGTGAGTGAAGCTTTGGATAATTTTGCCATATGAGACCTTTTCCCAGCACCAGCTTCATCAAGAGCTTCTATGATCAATCCTTTGTTAAATGCTTCAGATGAACAGATTCTGGTGGTTATCTCCAAAATACTGTCTCTGGACCATGACCTTACTTCAATGATGACCTTCCCAGATGTTTTGATATAAATCTTGCCATAGTTTCCAGCCTTTCTCTTTCTTTCTCACTCAACTTGCCCATCTTTGTTCAATTTCTTGAATCTCTAACCTTCTGATCTTAGAGTCAAGTTTGGTAGTGTCAAATCTTTGTCTGAAGAGTTGATCAATAATCTTATTCATAGATCTGCTATGTTGCTCATCAGCTTCTTTGATCAATTCTTCTAACTTTTTCTCACCTTTAGACATTTCAGAGGATTTCATCCTTTTGTAGGTGATCATCTCCTTTTCTTTCTGCTCTTTTTCTGCTTCCTCTTCAGCTCTTTTTCTTTTCTCTACTTTCACTGACTTAGACTCCCCCTTTTTGGTTGCATTGGGTTCAGGGGTGTGAATGTCAAAAAATTTCTTAGAAACCACAGCATCAACTAAAGATTGAAGAGTAGAGGAAAGCCTCTCATCAATGGCTTGATGTACAATGTTTGTGATTATGGAAGTGATGAGAGGTAAGGATGTTTGAAAGGTAGCAACCATTTGCTTAGAGGGGTTCTGTCCCTGAGAAATGGCACCTAAAGCAGAGGTTGGTGGCAAGTTTGTTGAGAGTGGCTCAGTATTTGGGATAGTTTGAGGAGAAACTGCCATCTGTGGGTGAATGTGGGTAGATGGACTTGATTCTTGTGACATTTTGGCAAGCAGTTCTTGTAGTCTGCATACCTCAGTCTCAAGAATAGTATTGTGGGCTAGAACATCAATGAAAAAGCCCAGGTCATCATCAGTCGGTGCTGAATCAGCTGACTTCCTGATGAAATCAGGATGAACATGTGCTGAGTGTAGATCAGTATTCACATGTCCCCTATTTCTCGGAACTGGGGACTTCCTGCCTCAGGATGATGTCCTTCATTGGAAGTTGCCTCTGATGAGGACTTAGAGATGATACCATCTTCATCCTGATCATATGCTTAACAAGGAGAAGAGGCAGCCTCACCAGATGTTCTAATCTCCTCCTCTACACAAGAAGATTGAACTCTGTAATCCTTGTGCTGTGGGTTATCAGCTACATTATAATCCTCTCCCTCAATTGTGGAGGTTTTACCAGTGGTAATAGGTTTCTGAGGAGGGGTAGAGGAATGTAGTTGAGTCAGCACTTGTGCAATAACCACAGTAGGGCTTGTAGGGGTGGCTTCAGTGGGAGATAGGTGTGAAAAGGATTGCACCTGGGTGAATGGTGCTCTTCAATGGCAATCCCCTCAAGTGAGAGAGATTCCAGTAATGTGGTTTCCCCATTTTTGGTTGCATCAGGATCCCGTTGAGAGGATTCCTGAGCGGCTTCAGCTGGTAGAGTCCTGGAAACTACATGGGGATTACTACCCATAGTTTCAACCGGCCTTTGTGTTGTAGGGGCATCATCAGGGGACTCAACTCCCTGAGTAGCCTTTTTGGTTTGTTTGGAATGAGGTTTGGAGGGGACTTTGGATCTGGAGGATGAGGTTGTGGGTACCTCTGCTTGGGTTTTAGCAGTTTGGCAGCCTCTTTGAGGTGTGGGTCAAAGTTGTGCCTGGAGTATACCTATGGCAAAACTACCACAGCAGGGACTCCAAGGCCAACAGGGCCATCAGATTGTAATTGATTCATGATTATGGCCATAAGAAACCTTGGATATAATAGCCATCTATTAGCTACAGGTTTCATTGCCAGATCTTTCAATTCTAAAAATATAATTTCAGAAAAATATAAGCTTTGGCGTTCAAGAATAGAATAGAATACCTGCTGCCACCTGGATGACATTTGATCCCACGAAGAGGTTTTGGGGGCAAGACAAAATTGATCATGTGAAAGGTTAGGCGTTCAGCATCATGAAAGTGCTTCTTCAGAATGGTAGTAGCACTTAGGTTGCCCTCATAGCCATGATTAATGAATGAGAGATCAATGGTGCCCTTCGGGTATTTGGTGACAAAAGTAACATCATTCACATCTAGCATTTGGCGAATGATAGCAGGAGTGACTACCACCTTCTTCTAGTTTACAGATGACTGGAGAGTGATCGCGACATCATTCTCACCAGTATGGATGGTGACATTTGTACAGAATTGACGAAGAGAGTCGGGATCATTGGTTGGATTCAGAAGAAAAGCAGTTCGATACTGGGAATCAGCCATCGGATCAATATCAAACTTAGTCCAAAAGGTCGATTTTGTGATGTAAGCAACACAGTTGTGTCGAGGTTTGATTTGCATGGTCGCCATTAATGGGAGATGAACGTTCGGAAATCAATTTACGAAAAGTTTGAAGTTAGGGTTAGGTATTTATAGGTTATGAAATGGCTTAATGAAAACAGCTAAAAGTTTTTGGTTTTAGTCATCATTTGTTAGAAAACGACTGAAGACATGGTTTTAGCTTTCAGATGTTATAAACAACTGAAGCCTTGGTGTTTGTCATCAGTAGTTGAAAAACTACTAAAGACTTGGTTTGGCTTCAGTTGTTTTGAAATGAAACAACAGTTGTTTGATACAATTGAAGAATAAACTTACTCATCACTTGTTGTCGTCAATTCACATATCTCAGTTGGTTCATATGACCTTAACACTTACTCAGCAGATTATCTGATTTTCAGACGTTTCATTGGTCATCAGTACTTATGTGTTAGAACAGACGTCAGTAGTTGTAACCACTTCAGTACTTTGCAACAGATAAAGTACTTCAGTACTTTAAGGAATTTAGTCTTCAGTAGTTATGAAAACTGCTAAAGATAAAATAACTTCAGTACTTATTTGTGATAGCTATATACTGATGCTCATGAGTACTTGGGAGCAGAGATCATCAGTAGTTGTCAATTTATTCAAGCTGCAGCATACCAAGCCTTAGCACAAGATTTTGAAAAGTTGCACTGTCCAAAGGCTTAGTAAATATATCTGAAAGCTCATCAGCACTAGGAACAAACTTGGGATCAATCAGACCTTTTTCATAACAATCCCTCATAAATGATGTCTGATCTCAATATGTTGGTCCTAGAATGTTGTACAGGATCTTAACAATACAAAGAGCTGAAGCACTGTCCATTAGTGAAGGAGTCTTAGTCTCTGTAATGTCATAATCCAGTAATTGATTCTGAAGCCAGCGTACATGAGATGTACAACTTGCAGCAACAATGTACTCTGCTTTAGCAGTGGATATAGCAACAGAGGTTTGTTTCTTACTCTGCCAAGAAACGAAACAGTGGCCTAGAAATTGGCATCCACCAGAGGTGGATTTTCTTGTTAATTTACACCCGGCATAGTCACTATCAGAGAAAGCAACTAATTTTCAACAGTGCCCAGTGGAATACCAAAGTCCTAGAGGTTGAGTTCCTTGCAAATATCTAAAGATCCTTTTGACTGCAATCATATGGGATACTTTAGGTGCAGCCTGAAATCTAGCACAGACACAACTTGGAAACATAATGTCTGTTCTAGAAGCTGTAAGATACATCAAGGAACCAATCATACATCTGTAAAGAGTTTCATGAACTGCTTTACCTTTCTGATGAGCATCCAGTTGTGTGGTGCTGCACATGGGAGTAGAACAGGGCTTACAGTTTTGTTAATCAATTTTTTTCAACAAATCCTTTGTATATTTTGACTGATGAGTGAAAGTTCCATCAGCCTTTTGTTTGATTTGCAACCCCAGAAAGAACTGCAAT
Source organism: Flaveria trinervia (assembly GCA_025506515.1). Classification (NCBI taxonomy): domain Eukaryota; kingdom Viridiplantae; phylum Streptophyta; class Magnoliopsida; order Asterales; family Asteraceae; genus Flaveria; species Flaveria trinervia. The sequence continues at coordinate 73,844,605 of CM046444.1, forward strand.
TCTCCCATGGCACTCATTTCCAACTTTTGTTGCATCAACTTAGTAAAGGCATCACACAACTGTGGATCAGAGGATGCAAAAATAATATCATCAACATATATTTCAACAAGGAGCTTATGCATGCCTAGTTTCTAAATGAACAAGGTTTTATCTATGGAGCCTATAGTGAAATTATTTTGAAGAAGAAAGTTGGACAGTGTTTCATACTAGGCTCTAGGTGCTTGTTTTAGTCCATAAAGAGCCTTATCAAGCTTATACACCCAATCTGGATGTTTATGATCTTCAAAACTTGGTGGTTGGCACACATAAACTTCTTCTTTTATTTTACCATATAAGAATGCACTTTTGACATCCATTTGAAAAACTTTGAGATTATGAAAAGCAGCATAGGCTAAAAACAATCTGATTGCTTCCAGTCTGGCTACAGGGGCAAAGGTTTCATCATAATCAATACCTTCTTCTTGTGAAAACCCCTGTACAACCAGTCTGGCCTTGTTCTTGACAATTTGGCCTTATTCATCAATTTTATTCCTAAACACCCATTTAGTGCCTATGGCACACTTACCTTGGGGAAGAGGAACCACTTCCCACACTTGCTGCTTTTGAAACTGAAGAAGCTCAAGTTGCATAGCTTCAACCCATCCATTGTCTCTTAATGCAATATGATAATTCTTTGGCTCTTGTTGACTGATGAAGAGAGCATAGAAGCAAAACTTAGACAATTGATTTCTGGTTGAAACACCAGCATTGATGTCACTAATGATCTGAGACATGGGGTTATTCTTCAGTTCTTGATACTCAATAAGATCTGTGCAAGTGTTTGTAGGTGATTCAGTAGCAACAGATGGTGATCCAGATTCTTAAAGCCTAGAATGAGATGACAATTCAAATGAAGTAGAGGATTCGGAGATCTCATCAGCATTTGTTGTGGATGGAACTGCTGAAGCTACAGGAACATCAAGTTTAGTAGACTCAGGCAGTTGATCACTAAAACTTTAAAAGGTGAGTACTGAAATCATCATCAACTTCAGTACCACCAGGTGGAAAACTTGTTGCAGAAGATGATTATTCAAAGGAAGTTGATGATGATTTCAGCACTCACCTTTTAAAGTTTAGTGATCAACTGCCTGAGTCCACTAAACATGATGTTCCTGTAGCTTCAGCAGCTCCATGCACACCAAATGTTGATGAGATTTCTGACTCCTCTACATCATTTGAATTTCCATCTCATACTTGGTTTCCAGAGTCTGGATCAACATCCGCGGTTGTTGAACCTGCTACAAACACTTGCACTGATCTTATAGTGTACCAAGAGCTGAAGAATCACCCCATGTCTCAAATCATTGGTGATATCAATGCTGAAGTCTCAACCAGGAGTCAATTGTCCAACTTCTGCTTCTATGCTCTCTTCATCAGTCAGCTAGAGCCAAAGAACTATCATGTTGCTTTAAGAGACAATGGATGGGTTGAAGCCATGTAGCTTGAGCTACTTCAATTCAAAAAGCAGCAAGTGTGGGAACTGGTTCCTCTACCCCCAGATGTTTAGGAATAAAACTGATGAAAATGGGTTTATTGTCAAGAACAAGGCTAGACTGGTTGTACAAGAGTTTTCACAAGAAGAAGGTATTGATTATGATGAAACCTTTGCCCCTGTAGCCAGACTGGAAGTAATTAGATTTTTCTTAGCCTATGCTGCATTCTACAATCTTAATGTTTTTCAAATGGATGTCAAAGTGCTTTTTTATATGGAAAAATAAAAAAAGAGGTTTATGTGTGTCAACCACCAGGTTTTGAGGACAATAAACATCATGATTGGGTGTATAAACATGATAAGGCTCTTTATGGGTTGAAGCAAGCTCCTAGAGCATGGTATGAAACACTTTCAAATTTTCTTCTTCAAAATAATTTCACTAGAGGCTCCATAGATAAAACTTTGTTTATTAAGAAAGTGGATCAGCATAAGCTATTTGTTCAGATTTATGTTGATGATATAATTTTTGCATCTTCTGATCCCGAGTTGTGTGATGATTTTACAAGTTTAATGAAACAAAAGTTTGAAATGAGTGCAATGGGAGAATTACAGTTCTTTCCAGGCTTGCAAATCAAACAAAAGGCTTATTGGAACCTTCATTCATCGGTCAAAATATAAAAAAAATCTTTTGAATAAGCTCGATTTACAAAACTGTAAGCCCTGTTCTACTCCCATGTGCAACACCACACAACTGGATGTAGATCAGAAAGGTAAAGCTGTTGATGAAACACTTTACAGATGTATGATTGGGTCCTTGATGTACTTAACAGCTTCTAGACCAGATATTATGTTTGCAACTTCTGTTTGTGCTAGATTTCAGGCTGCTCCTAAAGAGTCTCATTTGATTGCAGTCAAGAGGATCTTTAGATATCTGCAAGGTACATAATCTCTAGGTCTTTGGTATTCCACTAGACACTCTTGCAAATTAGTTGCTTTTTCTGATAGTGACTATGCATGGTGTAAGTTAACCAGAAAGTCAACTTCTGGTGGATTTCAATTCCTAGGCAACTGTTTGATTTCTTGGTAGAGTAAGAAACAAACATCTGTTGCTACATCCAATGCTGAAGCAGAGTACATTGCTGCTGCAAGTTGTACATCTCAGGTACTCTGGCTTCAGAACCAATTACTGGATTATGGCATTACAGAGACTAAGACTCCATTACTAATGGATAGTGCTTCAGCTCTGTGTATTGTCAAGAATCCAGTCTAGCATTCTAGGACCAAACATATAGAGATCAGACACCATTTTATTAGGGATTGTTTTGAAAATGGTCTGATTGATCCAAAGTTTGTGCCAAGTGCTCATGTGCTTGCAGATATATTTACTAAACCTTTGGATAGTTCAACTTTCCAAAACCTTGTGTTAAGGCTTGGTATGCTGCAACTAGAATAAGTGACAACTACTGATGATCTCAGTAAACAAGTACTGATGACCATTAGTAAACATGTCACAAATATGTACTGATTCTGTTAAAAGAAACTGATGTCAGTAAAAACAGATAAGTACTGATGTCCTATGAAACAACTAAAAACAGCTAAAAAGTCCGATGAGTAAGTGTTGAGGACAGAATGAAACTACTGAAAAGCTAAGAATTGACAAAAACTACTCATGAGAATTTTCTCTTCAGTCGTTTCCACAAACTGTTGTTTCACCTTAAACAACTGATGACAAAACCATGTCCTCAGTAGTTTCACAACTACTAATGACTAACACCAACTTCTCTGTTGTTTTCTACACCTGAAGACAAAACTAAGGTTTTTAGTACTTTCACAACTACTGATGACCAAAACCAAGTCTTCAGTTGTTTTCAAATGTCTTATGACTAAAACCAAGTCTTCAGTTGTTTTTAAATGTCTAATAGTTAAAACCAAGTCTTTAGTTGTTTTCATACAACTGCTGATAACACCAACACTTTTAGTCATTTTCTTTTCAGCCTTTTTCTTAACCTATAAATACCAGCACTTATAGCCGAACGTTTCATTAGCCGTTTTATATCCTTTTCTCTCTCAACAATGGCGACTATGAAACTCAAACCTAGACACAACTGTGTTGCCTACCTCTCGAAATCGGCCTTCTGGAACAAATTTGATAATGCCATCGATCTTATGGTGGATTCCCAATACCGAACTGCTTTTCTTTTGAATACTACCATATACCCTGATTCCTTACACCAATTCTGGACCAACGTCTCTGTCACAACTGGTGAAAATGATAGCCAAATCACCCTCCAGTCGTTGGTTAACTAGAAACAGGTGGTAATCAGCCCTGACATCATTCGCAAAACCCTAAACTTGCATGATGCCACCTGTATTATACAATACCCGAGAGACACCATTGATATGTCTTTCATCAACAACGGGTATGAAGGAACTTAAGTGATACAACCATTCTCAAAAAGCACTTCCATGATGCTGAAAGACTTATCTTCCACATGGTGAATGTCTGTCTTGCTCCAAAGATATCTTCATGGGATCAGATGTCCTCAAGATGGCAACAGGTATTGTACTCTATCTTTGAATGACAAAATCTAAATTTTTCTGAGATAGTGTTTATGGAACTAAAGGATCTGGCTCAGAAACCTGTGACAAACAGATAGCTACTATATCCCAGGTTTCTCATGGCCATAATTTTTAATCAATTAAAATCTGACGGCCTTGTTGGTCTTGGAGTCCCTGCTCCAGCTGTTTTAGCTGAGGTATACTCCAGACATAACTCTAACCCTACTCTCAAAGGGGCTTCTCGGCTGCTCAAACCCAAGCAGAGGGAACCCACAGCCTCCACCTCCAGATACAAAGTCCCCACCAAACCCAAACCTCAAAAGCCCAAAAAGGCTACTCAGGGAGATGAGTCCCCTGTGGATGCCCCTATACCACCAATAGAGGAAACACATACTGGTTCTAACCCCCCAGTTATGTCAGAGACTCAACTAGCTAAAACCTCACAAGTATCCTCTGAACAGGATCCTGTTCCAACAACAATTGGGGATACCACATTACTGGAACCTATCCCAGTTGAGAAGGTTACCATTGAAGAGCATCTCTCACCCCGGGTGCAATCTGCTTCTCACCAATCTCCAAATGCAACCACCCCTCAAAGCCCAGCCCTTATAGTTTCTAAAGTGCTGAGTGAGCTGCATTCCTCACCCCCTCTCCAGAAACCGATTAACACTGGGAATACCTCAACATTTGAGGGGGAGGACCAAAATGCTGCTGATAACCCACAACATAGGGGTTATAATGTTCAATCTCCAAGTGTAGAAGAGGAGGTTAGAACATCTGGTCAGGCTGCCACTTCTACTGATTCAGCAAATGAACAGGATGAAGTTGGTACCATATATAAGACCTCACCAGAGGCAACTGCCAATGAAGGACAAAGTCCTGAGGCAGGAAGTCCCCAGAACCAAGAACAAGGGGCACATGCATATACTGATCTATACTCAGGACATGTACATCCTGATTTAATTAGGAAGTCAGATGATTCAGCAAAGACTGATGATGACCTGGGCTTTTTCTTCGATGTCTTAGCCCATAACACATCCTAGAGACTGAGGTGAGCAGACTCAAAGAGATGCTAGCCAAAATGTCTCAGGATAAAAGTCCATCTATCCCTATTGACCCACAGATGGCACCTTCATTTGAAGGTGCACGAAACACACAGCCAATACACTTAACTAAGCCACCAGCCACTACTTTTGGCACGACCTCTCAGGGACAGAACCCCTCTGAGCAGATGGTTGCGACCTTTGAAAAATCCTTACCTCTCATCACTCCCATCATCACTGAGATAGTACATAACGCCATTGATGAGGGGATCTCCTCAAATCTCCAAACACTTGTTGATGATGTTGTGCAAAAGTCACTTTCTACCATTCAAACCCCTGAACCCAATGCACCCAAAAAGGGGGAGTCTAAGGCAGTAAAAGAAAGAAAGAGGAAGACAGTGGTTGATGAGAAACAACAAGAAAAAGAAAAGGAGCTAGAGAAAGAGAAACAACTTATCACTTATAAAAGGAAGAAAAGTGCTGAAACACAAGAGCCTGTTGGAGAGAAATCCTTAGAAGATCTGGTTAAAGAAGCCGATGAAGCTCACACTAGATCTATGGACAGAATAATAGACCAACTCTTTAGACAGGGCTTTGATATAGCCACTTTAGACAATGAAATCAAAAGGCTGGAAGTTAAGGAAATACAAGAAGGATGGGCTAGTTACAGTGTGATGGATAGGAAAGGTTGGAGATAAAGATCAGATTTATTGCAAAATACTTGGGAAGATCATTGATTGAGATCAAATCATGGACCAGAGACAATATTCTGGAAATAACCGCCAGAATCTGTTCTTCTGAAGCATTCAATAGGGGGTTAATTATAGAAGCATTGGATGAGGCAAGTGTTGGGAAGAGAACTCATATGGCCAAGCTCTCCAAAGCCAAACTTACCACAAAAATGCTAGATCAGCCTTCCCTAACTCCAACTCATAAACAACCAACTCCAAAGCCTGCCAACCCTATCCCTAAACCAAAACCACTCACAACTCAACCCACAAAACCAATTCCATTACCTCAAAAACCACCTCAAACCACACCCAGTGATCAACCCAGAAGGAGGAGAAGGGTGTTGAGGGTAGAAGAAGAAGAAGAGGATGATAATGGAGAAAGTCTACCAATCTCTGCTATTCTCAAACTTAAAACACACGAGCCCAGAAGTCAACACATGATCACACCTGACTTGCCAATGCAAATGGTGAAAGTGAAGATTGAAGAAGCAGAACAGCAGAAGCAGCATGATGAGCAATTTCTCAAAATGGTTGACAAGGACTTCCCCAAGTCCTCATCCATTCAAGAAATGAAGAAACAAGCTCTGAGGCTGTACACTCTTAGGCACACATTCCAACATCAAAGAGAAAGAGTGAGGATTTGGCCAGACCCCAGGGTAAGTTCCCGAATTCACAAGAAGAACATACCATGTAGATATCATGGCCAAGTGAAAAAGACTTTGAATGCTGCAATTATGTTGGCTATGGTAGTCTCACCCTGGGAGATTATAGAAGAATTCAAGAGAGCACACAACTCAAGACAACCCCTCAATCTATACTTGAAAACAAAATGATCAAGAAGGGGCTGTTATACAAGAGACTTGAAGATCTTCAAGAGAGTGAACTCCAGTTGTTGCTAGAAGGCTCTCATCTAGATGAATTCGCATACAGAGAGATCACAACTATTGAGTTAAAGAATGGGAAGACAGTAAGATATCTGTCTAAATATTATGGCCCAGAGTTCTTCTTTGAGGAAGAAGCAGAACAACTCACCAAGGAGGAACAAGTTGTTCTCCTTGAGGCCTATGCAAGAGAGTCTTATAGACTCATCAATGGGAATTAGGTTTCATGGTTGGGACAAGACTCTGTGTTCAGTTTCCCCAAGACAGAGTTCCCTTCCATACTTAGCCAATCAAAAGATCAGAAACCTTTTCCTGGCCTGTGCTTACATGATTACCTCTGAAGCTGATCAAGAGGGTGTTCCTGCCTCAGAATAAGTGGGATCATCAATAAACTTAGAGGTTTTGGCGGCATTGGTTCAGGGGGAATTTGTTGGACCAAAAGAACCAATGAGCCTAATCAGAAAAACCTCAAAGTCCCATAGACATTACAACTGATGAAGAAGATCACAACAGCTGAAGACATCAGCTGATTAGAAGGTCTGAAGACAAAGTCTAAAGACAAGATCTGATGATTTCTACTGAAGACCAAGTCTAAAAGTAAAGTACTCAAGACAAAGTCTGAAAGTGAAGTACTGAAGACAAAGTCTGAAGCTATCAACTGAAGACAACGTCTGAAGCTATCAACTGAAGACAATGTCTGAAGTAAAAGTCTGAAGAACAAGGACTGAAGATAAAGACTGAAGACCAGAGTGATCAGTAGTTGTCACAACAGCTGAAGTTATTAACTTCAGTAGTGGTGATGGTTTCGTTTTTAGTACTTGTAATTTACCTTTCAGTAGTTTATAGTTTCAGTAGTTTTAGTTTAGTCGTTTTATGTTTTTGTAATTAGCACTCTGAGATGTGATCAGTTGTTAAGAACATTCTCAGTAGTTTGCATAGTTTCAGTTGTTTGTATAAATCTGATAGATGTCACTATCAAGTGACATCAGCAGATGTCACATCCTTATATAAGGAATGTTGACCTAATTCTAACGCGTGACATTCAGCCACCACGAAAGCATTTTGAATGAAATATTCCTTTTGCAGAATTCCCTCTCTCTCTCTCTCTCTCTCTATAATCGTGTGCTTTTCTATTGAATATCAATTGAGTTCTTGCTAAATTGTCTAATTCATTGTTCAAATTCCGCTGCAATCTACTCTAATTGATCAAACTTAAATCACTAATCCTAACAAGACCACATATTTCACATGGCTTTTTCTTCATATTCTGTTGATCAGCTACTGAAGAAGATGAAACTACTGAAGGTGTGTTCTTCAGTACTTTCTTCCTCTTAGTACTTATGTGAAGTACTGAAGGATTTGTAACAACTGAAGACTTGCTCTTCAGAAGTTTTCTCTCAGTGCATTTGGATTTCCTGATAGACTCTTCAGCAGTTATCAAACCATGTTTGGTTCCATTTGGTTTGAAATGTTCTTCAGGTGTTGTTACTTGCTCTTCAGCACTTTGAGCACCTTGTGAGACAACACCTGAAGTGCTCAGCTTTTCTTTGATCATGTGTTCATCAGTAGTAAGACCATCAGCACATTGATTAGCTGAGGTACTATTACTGACTTCATCCTCTGATTGTACATTATCACTTGAGGATAAGACACATAATGATGTGGTTTGGGAATTGATTTGATCTTCAGATTTTACTTCTGTCTTCGGAGTAAAATCGGTATGAGGTTCAATGTGATTATATCTAATCCCAAACTTCACATTTGAAGCAGTTTGCTTACTGAGAAGCATTTCAAACCCCTTGCAAGATGTTACCTAGTGTTCACACTCCACTTGAGTAGCTGCAAGTGTTTCTTTGAGACTCTTGTGATTTTCTAAAATGACCTCTACCTTAGCCTTTTCATTAGTGATTTGGCATTTTAATTTGTAAATCTCATCATCTTTTTCTTTTAAAACAGACTCAAACTCAGCTTTTCGTTTGGAAATCACTTTCTATAGGTCAAGATTTTGATTAATTAAAGCTACATTTGCTTCTATAATTGAGGCAAAAGCAGCTATGCATGACTCAGAACATAACTTGGCCTTAGCCTCAAAAGATACTTGTGGTACCTGTGATGATGAACCATTTGAGCTTGAACCACCAGTAGACTCCAGGGCCATAAGAGCAAGATTTCCAAAAGGATTTTCACCACCATCTTGACAAGCACGAGAAAACATTTGTTTAGAATCACCAGAAAGATCATCTCGTAAATTACTCTCATCGACAACACCAAGAGTGAAAAAGATTTGATGTGATTGAGATTAAGATTGAGATTGTTGACTTGATTGAGATGGTGGAGGCTCAGGTAGGGCATGTGATTGTTGAGCTATGGGTACAGGAACCTGATTGGACTGTGGCATGTAAAAACAGGGATAAGGATATGGCATTTGACCTTGAGGAACAAAATACGCAGGAGATGATTGATTTTGTGAATGATGACCAGAATTGGTAGAATGTTGCCCTTTGTTTTGTGAATTATTGCTTGGAAAGGTCACAAAGGGTGTAGAAGAGTTAGATCCAGATGATCTACACTCTCTTGCAAAGTGTCCTAGTCTATGGCACTTGTGACACCTCAACTTGCTCTTGTCAAAACCAACTTTGGTTTTTCCAAAGAGACCAGGGAATTTTCTACCTGTCCTTCTCTAATATTTTTGAGATCTGATATTAACTAATGCCATTTGGCTCAAAATATCCATATCTTCCAAATCATCATCAGCAATTCCTTTCAAATCATCCATCAAAAAGCACAGATTGTCACTATTACATCCTGAATTACCATCAATACCAACAAAAGCATGATCTCCAATGTTTGAAGAGAAATCAATATGCTCATCATAGGAACTTTCAAATGTAGCATATTCTGACTAATGACCAACCAGAGCAGCATTCCCTGGTACAAAGTCCTTAGTGAGCTTCCCACATGAAGTCAGTTTTCTTTTCTGTTCTATCTCTCTTTCAAATGTAAGCAGTCTCCGATGAAGTTGGGTGAGAGATAGATTATCTAGATTTGCACTTGAGCGTAGGACAATGGTATATGTGTCCCGTCTCTCAGGCAGGGATCTGAGAAATCTGTTGTTTATCTGATTGTTTGTATATTCATGTTTAACCATTTTCAACTCAGATATCAAATAGGAGAATCGCTCAAACTTTTGAGTCAGTGACTCACCCTTTCTATGAGAGAATGTCTCATATTGCTGGGTTCATTGATTGATGTAGCCATTTTCACCAATTCAAACAGGTTCAATAATAGTTTAACGAACCTAACTCAAAAACTCAACAACATAATTCGAAATAAGAAGAATCTCAAATTGATTCACAGGAAGCAACAGAAAAACAAACTCTATAACCAATTCTTGCAAATTTTCCAATTCGATCAAACTGAGATATCAAAAGAACAGTTTCAATGATCAATTGTTAAATCGATCAATGATTAACCAGCTCTGATACCATTTGAAGGGATCGAGATCTAGTTTGATCAAATAGATTAGGATTTGCAGCGGAATAGCACACGAATTAGACGAAATTCTAGCAAGAATAATCTGAATATTCAATCAAATAGTAACAGTTATAGAGAGAGAGTTTTCTACAAACCAAACGTTTTCATTCATGCACAAACTTCCATCGAGGGAAATTAGGTCAAAATTCCTTTTATAAGGAATGTGACATCAGTTGACGTCACATGATAGTGACATCTAACTGATTTATACAAACAACTGAAATTAAACTAAACTACTGAAGATGTCCACAACAACTGAGGACAACTTCATTAGAAGCTAAGTATAAACTAACATTATAACTACTGAAGTTATAACATCTAAAGTATAAGAACATCAGATGTTTTACATAACATAAAACTACTGATTACATACTACTGAACTATAAACCATCACAACTACTGAAGAGAACTACTTCAGCTGTTGTGACAACTTCTGAGAACTTTGTCTTCAGACTTTGTCTTCAGCAGTTGTCTTCAGACTTTGTCTTCAGCAGTTGTCTTCAGACTTTGTCTTCAGCAGTTGTCTTCAGACTTTGTCTTCAGCAGTTGTCTTCAGACTTTGTCTTCAGCAGTTGTCTTCAGACTTGGTCTTCAGACTTTGTCTTCAGACTTTGTCTTCAGACTTTGTCTTCAGACTTTGTCTTCAGACTTTGTCTTCAGACTTTGTCTTCAGACTTTGTCTTCAGACTTTGTCTTCAGCAGTTGTCTTCAGACTTTGTCTTCAGACTTTGTCTTCAGACTTTGTCTTCAGACTTTGTCTTCAGACTTTGTCTTCAGACTTTGTCTTCAGACTTTGTCTTCAGACTTTGTCTTCAGACTTTGTCTTTAGACTTTGTCTTCAGCAGATGTAGATCACTTCAGTTGTTTTGATGTCTGTGGGACTTAAAGGTTTTTCTGATCTGGCTCATTGGTTCTTTTGGTCCAACAAACACTATGACCACCTCACCTGTTCTCCAATCATAGTACCACCACTTGAGGTGTGGAGTGAAGTCCTGTGGCATTTCCGTTAAGGTATTCTAGGCATCGTGCACGGAGGACTCCACTTCAGCATTATTTTTTCTTTTTCCAGTAATGACATCAACTTCAGATCTTCAGATATATCTCGTTGGTAGTTAAGGTTTGAAGTTGACCCACCTGGTGTGGTATTCTCTCTTTAAAGCAGCTACAAACCAGCCTGACATCTTACGAGGGTCAGCATATAGCAACTTCAATTTTGCTAGCTGGTTAAGCTCCAAACCCAGAAGAGTCTTTAGATCGTGTGGGAATCTGAAGTACTAGATCCCGTTCTCTCTTTTAACAACATAAACGTTAAGATCTTCAAAATAGGCCCACGCTATAATTTTTCCTGACACCATGTGATGCTTCTTCACTTTATAGAGTTTGGTGTAGACATTTTACTTTGGAGCACTGCGCTGGGCTCAAATTTCTAGAAAACATGCTTCCTATTCAGCCTTCCTGATATTGACATCTGCGTCTGAGGCTTGGGCTTGCTATTTATTCTTCTCTGACTCCTATGCCATTTTATCCAAAGTTTCAAAAGTATCACTAAGAACAGAGTCACCTAGATTAGGGACTACATTTCCCTTATTGTCAGCATACTCTGGATAATGTTGTGCGGTGATGTCTTCTATTTCGATTTCATCCACATCGTTAAGCTAATCGTCACTGTCCATGTACATATTAGGAGCATCCTTCACGATCTCGTGATGATTCAGTCGGAATATTTCAGCCAATTGCTCATCAGTGAGATCATGAATTATTTTTCTTTCATCACGAGTGTAACTCATAGATCTCCTGACTATCCCTTGTAGATCAATAATCGTTGTAAGTCGAGTCTTGATCTGTTAAAGGGGAGCAACATTGTATTCATCTCATTGAAAATTTGGATCTGCTTGATTTTAAACATGTAACACTTCAACCATTATTCAATAATCAAATAGTAAACATCAAATATATACATAAACATTAATTACATAATATTAATCCAAAATTCAATTACAAAGTTTTCAAGTACATAAATATCTAAACATTACTTTTCCCCTGAATAGCAGGCACATCACTAGGAGGGACAGAAGATGACGCTCCTTACTCTTTATTTCTCTTTGTACGTCTCTCTTGACCTTGAGCTGAGGTAGATGCAGCTGCATCTCCTTCTTATCATCATCACTGTTCTGCCTTTCTCTTGTCTTTTCTTCATCACTTGTCTCATCATCATCACTCTCATCATCTTTACCATCATCATCATCATCATCTCCTTCTCTTATCGTAAGAGGCTCATACTTTGATCCCTTGAGCTTGAGCATGATGGTCTTGTTAGAAGCCTCCAACCCCTCTATCCTCTTTGCTGAGTGGACATTTTGCTCCTGGAGTTAGGTGATTTGCTGAGCTTGCTGTGAGGTCTGCTGTGCTTGGGTGGCGTTTAGCTCCACAAGCTAATGTAGTTGGGCGCTCTTTTCTTCATAAGCAGCTAACAGCTTCAGCACCATACGGTTAAGTGCTGACAGCTGTTCTTTTACCCTAATGGGAGGTAGAGATGAACCGGTGTGAAATGTAGGGTGGGATGATGGTCTGGCTTGGTGCTAGTGGTGGTGGTGGTGGTGGTGGTAGGGGTGAATATTGGGAGTGGTATAGATGTGGGTGGTTGTGGATGAGCTGTAGTGGTGGTGGATGGGATGTGGGTAATTGGTGTAGTGGGTGTGGTAGTGGTGTGTGAGGTGGTAGTTGTGGTGGCAGGTGGTATGGTAGCAATGGTGGTGGTAGTGTTGGAAGGTGTGGTTGAGGTAGTGGCTGTGGTGTTAGATGAGCTCAGGGTAAACTTCAGTCTTTTCCCCTTCTTGCCATGGGGGTGAGCCATCCTCTTCTTCCTTGTGCCTCTAGGCACGGAGGCACCCCCTTGGCTGCTGGGCGGGTCCGGGGCATATGAAGGATCTGAATCAGCAGCAGCATCCCCGGATTCTCCTGGGCATCAACCAACCGCCTTCAAACCTCTGTCTATGGCAACCACCCTGCTACCCACAGTCCTCGTTAGAGGCTCCCCATCACTCTCCCCCTCCTCATGAGGAGGTCAAAAGTCCTAATGGAAACATAAGCGGGTGGTGGAGGTATAACATGTGCAGTGCTGGCCCTAGAAATACGGGCCCAGAGTCTCCACCAGTATCACCGTCATCATCGGAGTCATCAGAGAGAAGAGCAATCTGCTCAGCATCTGAGTCACTCTTCTCATGGCGCCACTTATGCCTTCCCAGCACCATGTACTCCACCTGGGCCAGATGCCCGATTAGTCTTTTAACAGGAGGTTTGACCTGCTTTCCCCAGTAGACCTTCATGCGGCCTAGTGTCGTGTCATCCATCTCCTCGAGTGACACCACATCCTCGCTCTCCTTAGGCAGAGAGGGCAGCTTCTCATCAATAACCATCTAAAGAAACCTCTGGTACATGCAAAAACCCTCTTTCCCTTTAGCCTCCAGATTCTCAATCACGTCTGAGAAAATCATGCTCGAGAAGATGAAGGGGTGGTTCAATACTAGTGCCACGTAGGCATTCTAAATCTGGTCTAAAAGATCATCAAACCCTCCCCTCCTAGAGGCTATGCACTTAAGTATCACATGTGCTATGTACTTGTGCAGGGGACACAGGTTGCTCTTGTTGAGCACCCCTGCATTTATGTTCCTAGGGTACTTAATCCTGAGGAAACACCCTCGCACTGTTAGAGGGTGTAATATGGTCGGGGGATCTACATCATCACCCAGATCTAGTACTCGATGAATATCATCAACAGTCACCTCGATAACCTACCCAAAAATAGTGCTCCGGATGCAGTAGGGCTCGTGAGATCGATCAACCGATGCACCCTCCCAGAAGGACTGTTGTATAGACCTGTAGGGGTTTCATAGTGTAGATGTAGCTCTGTGGATCCGGGATCTCTTAAGAACAAAATGATCCCAGCATACTCGGCACCATTTCGAGTTGTGGCATCCAGATGAGGACAAATGTTATGCTTGGTGTTTATGGTCCACCTATCAGCCATCAACCTGTAACACACGGAGCATACAAGTTAGATCATCACACAACACAAACTATATGTAATTAACGTGTTAGAAATCAGTCTGGTTCAATCATGCGATTGAACCATACGACTGAGTTCTGTCGTTTGACCTAACATGCAAGTGGACACAATCGGCTGACTGATCATGTGATTGAGTTCAATGAGGTGACTAAGCCTGCGATTGGTTCAGTCGGCTGACTGAGCTCATTCGTACCATTTATTCGGCCGACTGAGTGATTAGACCAGCTCAGTCGGGCGATTGAAGTTCATCCGGGTGTCCAGTTGCATGATCCACTGTTTCTTCTACTGAAATTCGATTTTTGACCAAATCTTAAAATTAGACATGGTGTTTTTGTTCATTCGACTCGCAATAACCATACTAAGTATTTAATAAACTTGATATCAACATTTTACTTAGATTTATTAAGTTATTTGTCCAATTTTAGTCTCGGGTCTTGTTAGGGTCGAGTGTCAAAAATTATGGCTAAAATCAACCGAAATTTGGTGAGATAGCACCGCAATGTACCTGCATAAACACCAGAGATCGTCAGAATATCGAAATATGGTGTCAAACTCGGTCAGAGGAAATTTTGGTAGAGTAACAGTAGGCTGTGCGATTTTAGGGCGATGGGGGTGATGAGTTTATGCGATCAACTATGGCCCTATTTATACTGACTCTGATTTCAATTGGGTGACTGGACCCATTTGCTCTTTTCATTCAGGCAACTGGATCTCAATCGTGCGATTGGTTTAGTCGATTACATCCAGTCGGCCGACTGGGTTTTAGTGGGGCGACTGACTCATTTGCACAACTCCATTCGGGCGACTGGGTCAATCTTGTAAGCCATTCGTGTGAATGGTTCATACTCATGCTTCATTCGGTTGTCAAGTGCATAAGTATGGTCCAATTGGACGACTGGTCCATACTCATGGTCTAGTCGTGCGAATGGATCATACTTATGGTATTGACTTTATGACCAATTCAAATTTTACACCATTTAACTTATTGATTAAACATTTTGAGAATTTGATCATCTCAGACATGATCCTTTTAACTTTGAAAACTTTTGACCACCTCAGACGTGATCCTTTTAAAACAATTTGTCACCTCAGATGTGACTCATTTTACATTTGAAAACATGTCTTGTCACCTGAGACGTGACCCCTTTTAAGTGATTAAATTCCAGATTGAATTCCACGCCATAGTCCAACGGATACAAATAACATAACTAAAATGTTTTTTGTTTTTATGTGGAGTGGAAATCCTAAGATAGAAATCTACCAAAATTATTTCTTGAACAGGCAGCTTCAAGTTATTTTGACCATAAGTGAAACGCTTCATTACGGAATCATACAAGAAATCAAGTCATTCAAGACGTGTTTACAAATTCAGTTGATGCTAGTTTCCTGTTTTCGTTGAGAGTCACTTGCAGAATAAGGAAATGTACTATATGTCGCACACATTGATTTGAACATTCAAGAATTCTAGCCGTGATGATTGTCAGTATACTTGTCCAATTAACTCCAAACAAAGACTTTTGACTTAGATTCGTGATAGTTTAAGGTTTAATTATTTCAACAAGAATTTGTGGATCCCACGCTTATATGGGAATCAACATTCCTCAGGAGATTTTTGAGCGGTCTACGGGTATTTTGACAAGAAGACACTATTCTTAGAGCTTTCAAAGAGAAGCCAAGCCTCATGTCAGTGCCACCGCACAACAGAGAGGCGACAAAGAACAATGAATTCTAGAACATATAGGCTATGCTTATCCTCAGGTCAGTGCCACCGCACAGCAAAAAGGCACATAACCTATCTTTTTGTTTGAGCAAATAATTTTGTTGCACAGATCACACCAACAACATAGATTATCAGTTTGATTGCTTTTTGCATTTTTAGCATGTTCTTTGTTCATATTTTGTTATCAGCACATATTTGTGGCGTTTATTTTGCTCGTCACTTCTTATTGGAACTCTGTTGATTGTGTTAACCAGGGATAAGATCATAACCCGCAGCTTGTTGAATAGATTAATTTGATCTTGAGATCACGAAGTAGGTCTACTTATCAATTGTGTTGAATCTATCGACACATCATCTAATGGTCCAGCAACCTCAAGGTCTACTTTCTCCGTGTTACCTTACTAGTCGCTAGTTTTACTATCATTTTTCCTTTTATTTTTCCTTAGACTTCTCATACTTGTAGTTTGAACTTCGCATCTAATTCAATTTAAATCTTTTAAAGTCACAAATGTTTTGTTCTTGTGTACTATCATTTTCTATCAGCTTGCCTGTCCTCCTCCCTCGTATTTTTATATTATTATTCCTAACTTAACCTATTCTCCACCTAAAAATCTAAAACCGTAAAAGATTTGCGTTTTTAGTATTTTAATAGGGGAAGAATTGAAATCACTAAATTAAATAAACTAAACTTTAATAAAAGAAAATAAAAGAAAAAAGACTTGACGCATGAGACTATACTATTCATCATCTGGAATTACATCACATTTCTTATTAATGTCGTTGACCTCTAACAAATATAGAAAATGTGGTTTATTAAAAGCTTTTGTATAGAGGTCAACGCGTTGAAAATCAGTATTTATCTTAACAACATTGATTAGATTCTTTTCAAAACAATCACGTATAAAGTGATATTTTATGCCCATGTGTTTGGTCTTAGGATGTTGGATAGGATTTTTAGTAACGGTTATTGCAGCAAAATTATCAACAAATATAGGGGTGTTAGAAAATTTCAAACCATAGTCTCGCATCCGCTGTTGAATCTAGATGATTTGAGAATAGCAGCTTGCCACTGCAACATATTCAGCTTCACAAGTTGACAACACAACTAATGTCTGCTTCTTGCACTACCACGTGACTAATCTTCTCCCAAAGAATTGACAACCTACTGTGGTGGATTTGTAGTTCATCTTGCAGACGCGATAATCCAAGTCACTGTACGCGGTTAGCTCAAAGTCATTGTCATGAGGATACGACAATCCTAGTGTGGGTGTACCCTTCAAATAACGGAATATCCTTTTGACCCTAATCTGATGGTTAACTTTTGGTTTTGCCTAATATCTTGAACAAAGGCATGTTGCATACGTAATATCAGGTCTTGAGGTAGTGAGGTACATGGGGGTTCCAATCATTCCTCAATAAGTGGTGGCATCAACCAGATCACCATTCTCGTCGGATGCTACGTCATAATTTGTAACAAGTGGAGTCCGAGCTGCAGAAGCATTCTCCATGTCAAACTGACTGAGAATATCCCTTACATACTTGGTCTGATGTAGGAATATTCCCTTTGGTGTTTGATCCACCTGTAACGTGAGAAAGAACTTCATCTCTCCCATGGCACTCATTTCAAATTCTGCCTTCATCACTACTTCAAATTCTTTACATAATTCTTTGTTCTTGGAACCGAAGATTATGTCATCAACGTAAATATGAACCAGCAGCAGATCACCATCTTTCTCTTTGATGAACAGTGTATAGTCAATTACACCTCTGCGAAATCTATGTTTCACAAAGTGAGTTGAGAGTTTTTCATACCAAGCTCTCGGGGCTTGGTGAAGCCCGTAGAGAGCCTTATCCAGTTTGTAAACTCTATCCCGATGATATGGATCCTCAAATCCCTCGTGTTGACTAACATACACTGTTTCTTTGAGTTCACCATGAAGAAATGCACTCTTTAAATCCATTGATAGACTTTAATCTTCATGTAAGAGGCATAGGCTAGGAAGATACGGATGGCTTCCATTCTCGCCACAGGTGCAAATACTTCATTGTAATCTATTCCCTCGACTTGTCGAGATTCTTGAACTACAAGTCGAGCCTTTTTCCTTATGATGACAGCTTCATCATCTTTCTTACAGTTCAAGAGCTATTTGGTACCAATGACTTTAGCACCTTTAGGTCTATAAACCGGTGTCCATACACCTAACTTGTTGAACTGAAAAAGTTCTTCTTGCATGGCACTGACCCATGCCTCATCATTCAAGGCTTCACTAACGTATTTTAGCTCAAACAGAGACATAAAACAAAAATAAGCACCATCGTGAAGCTATCCTTTTTCCATGACCGAGGCATAATCAGATGAATATAGCTGATTTCTAGTCTGAACTCCTGATCTTATATCCCCGATGACATTGTCCAGAGGATGATAGACATTTAGGCGTGATCCAGGACTGGTGGGAACAACTACCTCAGAATCAAGATTATGAACATTTGGTTCAGTATCCGAGGCAGAAGGAGTGTGAGGTTCTGAAGACTCAAAGGCATCATTGTTAGATGCTTGTGGACTTGCAGTAACAGGAACCTGTTCCTCCTCATTGTTTTGATTATCCTCCATGGCTTCATCGTCAGAGGAGGAATCACTAGCTTCAAGTGCTCCTCCTAAATGCTTATTCAAATCACCTGTGAACCAGATGATGTTGAATCTTGTGATGGTGTGTTTAAGATATCATACATCATTTTGGCTGCTAATTGATCGTCAAATGAAGATAGAGGTATGTGAAGGACTTGAAGAATCCATCATAGTCAAAAAAGAATACGGGTCCTTTTATATCAAGAGGGGTGGTGTATCTCTGAACATCTACGTTACACCACACTTCTACTTCACCCGTTGAGTTGTTGTAAACTCCCTTATTTGGTATGTTGAATCCTAGAAAGATGCCCTCTTCAGCCTTCTCGCTAAACTTCCCATCCTGAGTCTTCTTCAGCAATGTGCATGGTGCTTCAAGTGGTTCGAGATACTCTAGATTTGGTCTACGTCGTTGAAGTAACTCGTAACACGTCTTGCCATGACATTTTACCACCAGAACTTGATTTAACGTGTATTACAAAATTGGATAGGTAGTTTCAAGTCTGCCAGCATTGTGCATGTGGTCTCTATTAAGCTGTGATTCTTTCTGTTAGCAACCCCATTCATTTGAGGAGTGTAGGCAGAAGTGAACTGATGCACAATTCCCTTTTTTTTCTAGAAATCCTCCATCCATTGGTTCTTGAACTTGGTTCTATTGTCTGAGCATACTTGTCTTACCTTCAGATTGTAGAGAGACTGCAGTGTAGTTACTAACTCTTTGAATTACTCAAGTGTCTTAGACATAGATTTTGGAAACATTACCCAAGAAAATCTTGAGTAGTCATGTGTAACTACATACCAGTACAAGTTGCCTGCGATGCTTCTTGTACTGACTCGACCAAATAGATCCATGTGAAGAAGCTCAAGAGGCAATTTTATAGAATTAAATTTTTTTGCCTTATGAGACTTCTTTGTCTATTTGCCTTTCATGCATGCGACACAAAAATCCGAGAGTTGGAAGTTCTTGATATTAACTCCTCGCACTAGATCATTCTGAATCAAGTGGTTCATCTTCCGTGGATTGTTGTGTTCCATTCCCCTATGCCAGGAGATAGAATCTTTCTTAGTAGCTTTTGACAAGAAGCACTGAACTTGATGATCAGTTGTGGAGGCCTTCGATAGATACAGGACATAAAGGTCATTATATCTTGAGGCTGACATTAATACTTTCTCCTCCGCGATCACATAGTCCTTTTTGAAAACATAACACTTTTTCTTATCAAAAACTACTTAAAGCCTTTGTCACATATTTGGGACACAGAAAGTAAATTGTTTTGAAGTTTTTGAACGCAGTTTACCTTATCAAACCTTACTTCCTGGTTCGCTACCTCCCCTTAAGCTGTGATGTACCCTCCTTTGTTTTAAGCAAATGAAACATGACCTCCCTTGATTTGTTTAACTTTTGATAGGAGTTCCCGGTTTCCAGTCATGTGCCTGGATGCTCCGCTATCTACAATCGATGTGTTTGTTTAAGCACTATAGTGAACACCCTGCACATTCAATTGAAAATATTAGTTAAGTTGAGGGACCCAAGCCTTAATCGGCTTAGGTGTCCCAAAGGTATCACACATCATAAACTCTGCCCAATGATCTTTTGAGGGTGACGGAAGGTCATCTATCTTATTGTTCTCATTTCCAGACAAAGACTTTTCTTTCCATAAGCCAGCTTTGTGTAAAGCCTGTTTGTGGTAAACCGACGACTGGCCGATAGGTTGAACTTTAGGTTCACTGACTTTTTTTGGTGGAGTCATGGAGCTTCTCTTGGAAGAGCTCGCTTTAGTGTCATAAAGTTCATCCTTTTTCTTTGGTGTCTGATAATAAGGACAATAAGACGCTATGTGCCCATACTTTCCACAGTTGTAGCATGATCTGCTTTCAACTTGACAATTTAACTATTTCTGTGGAGAATTATGTGACACCGTGTGACATTGGATTGTTTGGGTTTTGGCATTTCTTGCTTAGATGTTGTATCTGGTTTAAAAAAATTAATTGTTTGAACATTTTTAACATCTTTACTTTGTAGTTTCTTTGGACTTAGACATGAAGCACGTGGGTGGTTAATTTGTTTGGTCTTTTTGGGTTCAGAATTAGAATTTGTTGACCCAGACTTAACTTTAACCGTTCCAAATTGTTCGTCCGGATTGACACAAGGCATCTTACCTTTTGATTTTGAAGTGGCCTCCTTTTGTTTAGTGTCAAATTCATTTCGTTTACATGTGGAATCTGGATCACTTATAAGAGGAGTTGACACCACGTAATCCTTGATTGGGTTATTATTTATTGGTTTACTTTTTGTATTCATCAAGGTCTCATCTGGTGGTGGTACCACTTTATATCATAATCCCTCCCCATTATTGGGCTCTCTCACTAAGTGTTGGACAATGTGGGATGAACTTTTCCAACTATGTAGTTTCTGTTTTAGTGAATTACTTCTACATCCAAAACTGCCTTTTGTTTCTTAGTGTCTTCTAGGGAGTTCACATAGAACTTAATGTCATTAGCTTGGTTAAAGGCTACAACTTTAGTTTCCCTAAGCTGTTTGTTCAAGAGTTCTATCTTTTCCTTATAGTTGTGCTCATTTTGTTTTATGACTCTATTGGCTTGAGTGCACAGTTGTAAGTCCTTTACTAAGTTAACATTATGGTCTAATAACCTAGCAAATTTCATATCAATGCTTTCCCTAAATTTATTACAATCAGAACAAACATGATCATTGAAAACTTGAGTAGTTGTACTTACTTGAGAAGGTGTGGTTGAATCAACTATTAAAGTAGTGTCTCACTTCTCTAGTTCTGGTGATTCTGGACTTGTTGGACTTCTCCCTTTTTTAGGCTGGTGATCAAATATTGTTGCAGATTCATTAACATTTGACATCGCGATCACTAGTGCAATATCACCTTCACTTGCTGAGTCGTCATCTTGATCCTCGACACTAGCAATGTTTGATTCTCCCCAAGACACAAACCGAAAGCTCCAATCTTGTCCTTCATCATCATGAGCTGTTAAGGCTTTTGGATCCTTGTTGGATGAAGTAGGACTGTTTGTGGGCTTCTCCTGATGACTGAAAGATGAGAATTGATTTCCATTTCCGTCGTTTTGGGCTTTACACATTCACGTTTTAAGTTCCACTTTTCCCCACAATTGAAATTGGTAACTTTTGTCTTGTCAAAGCCAAAAGTTGTGTCCTTAGTGGCAATCAGATTATGTCCGGTCTTCTTGACAAACTTCTTTGCTCTCCGAAGAGCACTTGCTAAGGCCCACATGATGTCCATTCTTTCTAACTCTATCTCGTCTACCTGTTCGTAGTCCTCGTCTGCCAGATGGCAGTTCCTAATTTTCCTAGCAACTAGCCCATCATAGGAGTGGACTACCGCTGCTAAAAGGTCTATGTGCTCCTTTGCTACCTCAACAGTCACATTCTTGAGATTCTCGGTCTTCAGTTTTGTAGCGTTTGCTTCAGGTTCTATGTATTGGGTACCAGGCGACCTGAAGAAGAGGCCTGTGATGTACCAGCTGAACTCGACACAAAAGTTGTTTGTAGTGGAGCTCCAGACGTTTTGGCTTGTGGAGTTAAGTTGTACAGAGCTGGATTTTGATCATAACTAGACTTTTGGGCTCTGTACTTCATCCTCAACTCTTCCTCCCACAGTTTCAGAATGAACTCGTTGATGTCTAACTTCGCTAGCATATCATTCTGTCTGAGGTTGGAGACAAACGAACTCCACTTCTTGGGCAAACCATATGCAAAGTTTGAAACTTTTTCCTCCCTAGACGTAGTAACTCCATGAGTGTGCAACTCACTCATCAGATGGTAGAAACGATCAATGAAATCGTCCAAGCTATCCTTTCCCATTGACGAGAAGTTGTCAAACTCCTTCTTCAACGCTTAAGCGTTTAGAGCTTTCAGCGAGGCATTTCCCTCATACCTCTTTTCCAATGCATCCCATAGCTTTTTAGCTTGCTTGTTCTCAGAAAATTGATTGAAGATGTACTTAGGAATTGACTGAGTCAGCAATGCATATACTTTTTTCTCTACATTGTATTTTGCCTTTTGTCCGTCAGTCATACCGCTTAAGGTGAGCTTAACTCCATCTGCACCTATAGGCATGCTATATCCAATCTCTATCGACTCCCACAAATTGGGATCTACTCCATTTAAGTAGATCTCAAACCTTTGCTTCCATTGTGGATATTCATCTATCGTTATTAGCTTAGCGGGTTTGTTATGATTTCCCACTTCATTTTCTAAAAGCAATAGTTTGAATCCTAGAGTCCCTTCCAGTGGTGAACGCTGAATATTGATCCTCCATTATTATCAAGTTTAAAGTTTGGAAAAACTATTTAACTATTTCATATGAAGTTATGCGATTAAGCACTTCCTGCGAATGAGCAAATGCGGACGGCTCAATCGTGCGTATGGACAGGTGCAAATTGATGGGTTTTGTCACATGTAAAACACTAAGTTTAACCATTTAAACTTGAAAACACAGCGGATATATTGTTTAAAGATATGGTTAGTAATCTGAAAATTTTCACCATTTCAAACATAAACAAAACCCAAGAACAAGGATCAAATAAACATATGTGAAATAGTGTGCTATCAAAACAAAACAACAACCATAGGGTGAACAAAGGAACAACCTTTCTAGTGTATGTTGTTGAAGATGTATTAAGATGAAGGGGATGATGTTCTTGAGCTGCTAGCCTTCAAAGGAGAAGACCTCAAGCTTGTAATACCCACAAGCTCTTCAAACACGTAGCTAGTTAGGGTGCTTCACACCAAAGTTCTACACCAAGGGACCTTCAAAACCGAAAATTTCAGCCTTCTTGGAGCTGAAAATCCAAAAATGTGCAGCCTTGTGGAGAGCTTTTCTTTGCTTAAGTGTGTGAGAAAGAAGGTGTGTGTTCTTGGAAGAGTGCTAGAATGAATAATACACAAGTATCCAAGACAAAAAGACCCCCATTGCCCCTTTGACGGCGGCCGAAATGGGTTTAGAAAATCGGTTTCCCCCCCCCCCATTTTGTAATTCTTATAAAAAGCACTCTTTTAAAGTAATAAGTTTATAAAATTAAAACCTATTTTAATTTTATGACAATAACACACTTTTATTTGTCATTATTTAACCAACTTAAATAATGAAACAAATAAAATTCTCATGAACAAATTATCCATATAACATGTTCTTTTACAAAGCAAAGTTCTAGAAAACCTATTTTCTAAATAGGTGTCAATAATTATTTGTATGATCTCATCAACAAATAAACATATATTGGTGTTTTTTTAGCTTGTTATTGGGTATGACCCGACATGGATCATAACGTACTAACCACATCAATCTTGTATGTGTCTTGGGCATAGAAGATCCAACAACGTCCCACTTGCACAAGATTCAAAGAAGATTGATGAGAGCACCGCCTAACAACGGTTTACTACCCTTAATACGTATGACTAAGTGCCACTCAATAACATCATCCTCTTCAAGTACCATACTTGAAAGGTTCAACGAGAAACAATCATCTATCCTTTTATCGCAGATGTCATGTTAAATCTGAGAGACACAGAATATTCATTCTCCATTGATTTAACTTTATCAGGCCTTAGACATCTTACTCTCAATGAATAAAAGGGACAAATCTCATCTTGATAACATACATCTCTCACAATTACCTTATATCATACCTGAAATCAGACTAATGTACTGCCATGATTCTGAACAGCGAAGAGTTGAGTCAAAGTATAATAATTCGTAAGTATCAAGACCCAATATGTATCTCAGGTCAGAGGATACCAAATGATGTTCGCCTTTACTCAAAATTACTTATGACCAATCTGGAAGATTACATGTAGTAATATTTGAGATGCAGGTGAGTCCAATATTTGCATCCCATAAATATCTATGAACTTTGGCTGCAACCTTTTGCTCTATATTCATCCATATGAATATCTACCAATCAAAGTTCATAATAGCATTACCTTCATGCTCGTTCCCACAAGCATGAACAGCTACAGACATTCTGAGTAAATAATTTACTCATGTATCTTAAACATGCAAAATAGGAATATTAGTTGAATCATTATAACTGAATAATTCATTCAAGTAATAAAGGGTTACATTATCTCATTATAGAAATTAAAGATCAAATCCAGTCACTAGAATATTGGAGCCCCATGGCACAAGCATGACTTTCATGCTTCGCCTTTCCAAGAAGCTTCGTGAGTGGATCCGCAATGTTTTGATCCATATGAACTTTGCGAATACATATTTTCCCCTTTTCAACATCTCCCTTATGTAGTTGAATCTTCGTTCAACGTGCCTAGTCTTCTGATATGCATGGGGTTCCTTGATTTGAGCAATTGCACCCTTGTTATGACAAAGAATTTCTAAAGGGTCCTGAATGGAAGGGACCACCCCTATGTCGGTATTGAACTTCTTTAGCCATGCAGCTTTCTGAGCTGCTAATGAGGCGGCGGTGTATTCTGACTCTGTAGTTGACAATGCCACCATATCTTGCTTAGAGCTCTTCTAAGAGATAGCTCCTCCAATCAAGATGAAAATGTACCCCGATTGTGATCATGAATCATCATGATCAGTTTGGAAACTCGCATCCGTGTAACCCTTTACTACGAGTTCCTCCTCACCAGATCCATAGATCAGGAACATATCTTTAGTCCTCCTTAGGTACTTAAGTATGTTCTTAACAGCCATCCAATGACTGCTTCCTGGATTTTGTTGATGCTCAAGGCGCGTGACACGTGCGGTCTAGTGCATATCATTGCATACGTGATGGATCCGATAGAAGACGCATACGGGATTCCGTTCATTTTGTCTTGCTCATCCTTTGATCTTGGACATTGAGTCATACTCAATATCATTCCTCTTTGAATAGGTATAGTACCTTTCTTAGAGTTTTCCATCGTGAAACTTTTCAAGATCTTATCAATGCACGCACTTTGATTCAAACCTATCAACCGCCTTGATCTATCCTTATGGATCTTTATTCCTAAAATATGGGCGGCTTCACCAAGATCCTTAATGGAGAAACAGCTTCCAAGCCAGGCTTTTACACCTTCCATGGTTGGAATGTCAATTCCAAATAGTAGGATGTCATCAACATACAATACTAAGAAAATGGTGATGCTCCCACTAGCCTTCTTATATACACATGCTTGATCAACGTTTTTTATGAACCCAAATTTGGTTATTTCTTCATCAAAATGGTGACTCCAACTTCTTGATACTTCCTTTAATCCATACGTTGATTTCTTTAACTTGCATACTTTGTCAAGATGTTTTGAGTTGACAAAACATTGAGGCTAACCATATAGACATCTTCCTCAAGAAATCCATTTAGAAAAGCGGTTTTCACATCCATTTGCCAAATCTCATAATCATAATGAGCATCTATGGCAAATAATATCGTAATAGACTTTAGCATTGCAACGGGTGAGAAAGTCTCATCATAATCAACCCTTTGAGTTTGAGTGAAACCTTTTGCTACAAGTATAGCTTTATAAGTATCCAAGTTTCCATGCATATCGGTTTTCTTCTTGAAAACCCACTTACTTCCAACTATCTTGGAGTTAAGAGATTGTTCAACCAAGTCCCACACTTGGTTGCCATACATGGATTGCATCTCAACGTTCATGGCTTCAAGCCATTTGTCACAATCCAAATTGGACATCATGATAGGTGGTCAGTTCATCTGAATCTACCGCATAGCATCCATCTACGAAAAATCCATATCTTTCAGGTGGATTACTAATTCTACTAGATCTGTGAATGTTCAGTGTAATTTGATCAACCACTTAATAATTTTCAACATCCTCATGTTGAGTGCTAGTATCAACCAAACGTGTATCGGTTTATGGTTCTTGATCCTCCTCAAGATCCATAGTTCTACTGCTAGTTCCTTCCATAAGGAACTTAGCAACTAAGAACGCAGCGTTCTTGGCAACAAACTCCTTTTGTTCCAATGGATCATAGAAATAATATCCCATAGAATCTCTGGGATATCCTATGAAGATACATGTAGTGGAAAGGCTTTCTAGCTTGTTTGAGGTGGGAGTCTTAACATAAGCCTCACAACCCCATACCTTTAATATGACAGTGATGGAACCCTTCATGCCATATTTCAAAAGGTGTCATTTCCACTTTCTTGGTTAGGGCCATATTCAAAATACGGGCCGCAGAGAGCAAAGCGAAACCCCAAAATGATAGAGGCAGTGAGCTTCTAGCCATCATAGATCAAACCATATCTAATAGAGTTTGATTTCTTCTCTCGGACACAACATTATGTTGTGGTGTTCCAGGTGAAGATAGTTGTGAGACAATACCACAACTTTTAAGATGGTCTCTAAAGGCATCACTCATGTATTCACCTCCTCTATCGGTGCGGAAAATTTTTATTTTCTTGTTGAGTTGATTTTCTACTTCATTTTGGAAGATTTTGAACTTTTCAAAAGCTTCATCTTTGTGTCATAACAAGTACACATAACCGTATCGACTATAGTCATTGGTAAAGGTAATGAAGTATCTTTCATGGTACCCAATCATTGGCTTAAAAGGACCACAAACATCTGAATGTATGATGCCTAATAAATCTTTTGTCCATTCGGACTTGCCACTAAAAGGTGCCTTAGTCATTTTATCTTATAAACAAGATTCACATACATTGAATGAATCATATTCATTTGCTTTTAAAAGACCGTTCTTTCGAAGTATTTGTATGCGCTTCTTGTTTATATGACCAAGATGGCAATGCCAAAGATAGGTATCACTCAAATCCAATTTGAGTTTCTTAGTGGTGGTTTGGTACAATGAGCAATCATATAATGTGTTTTCATGAACCAATTCATAAATACCATTAATGGGATTAGCTTTAAAATAAAACATGCCATTTAAAGAAACATGAATTTCATTCTCAATAAATGACAAAACATAACCATATTGTTTTAATTGGGAAACATAAATAATGTTCCTAGTCAAACTCGGAGCATACAAAATATTGTTCAAACTTACTTCCAAACCATTTGGAAGCTTCAAGATGTAGTCCCCTCGGCCTTCAACTTGAACCTTTGCCCCATTCCCCATGTAGAGGCTCACATCACCTTTCTTGAAGTCCTTACTTCTTTTGAACCCCTGCAATAAGTTGCAAATATGAGTTCCACATCCAGTATCCAATACCCATGTGGTAGAGGATATTAAATTTAGACCAATATGGATCATGAAAATTGTACCTCAGGTTTGCCTGGAATCCCTCTTTGCCTACAACTCTTTGAGATGGACTGGGCAATTTCTTGCCCAATGTCCAATCTCCCCACACTTAAAGCATGGGTCATTTGAAGCAACCTTTTGCTTCTTCTCCTCTGGTTTTGGTGGTGCCGCTCTTACCACTCCCTTTCCCTTTCCCCTAACGTGCCCTTTACCATTTGCAACATTTTCCTTGGGTGCGGGGTGAGGCCTCTTCTTGTTCCCACCTTCATTGATGGTGAGAACGGGTAAAACCCTTTTACCATGGTTGCCTCGGCAGTTTTGAGCATAGAGTGAAAATCACTTATGTTCTTGTCCCACCCGTCATGTTATAATTCATGACAAAATTGTCAAACGTTTTTGACAAAGAGTTGAGGATCAAACCTGTAGCCAACTCTGGTTTTGGTGGTGGCGCTCTTACCACTCCCTTTCCCTTCCCCTAATGTGCCCTTTACCATTTGCAACATTTTCCTTGGGTGCGGGGTGAGGCCTCTTCTTGTTCCCACCTTCATTGATGGTGAGAACGGGTAAAACCCTTTTACCATGATTGCCTCGGTAGTTTTGAGCATAGAGTGAAACTCACTTATGTTCTTGTCCAACCCGTTCATGTTATAATTCATGACAAAATTGTCAAACCTTTTTGACAAAGTGTTGAGGATCAAATCCGTAGCCAACTCTTTCGAGATGGGACAATTCAGCCTTTCGAGGCGGTCAATGTGGCTTTTCATCTTATGTACATAAGATGAAACATATTGGGTGTCGTCCACACGACACACATAGAGTGCTCGAACCGTTTCGAAGCGCTCAACCCGTGCTTGTTGTTGGAACGTTTCCTTCAACTGGGTTATCATGACGTACGCTCCATGATGTTCATACTCCTTTTGGAGATCTGGAGTCATACTTGCCAACATAAGGCAAGACATTTGGACCGAGTCCTTAGTGTATTTCACCCAATTATCATAGGCCTCCTCATCATCCACACTAGGTTGATCGGGAATCAGATCATCTAATATGTATGATCGTTTCTTTTGCTTGAGAACAATTCTCAAGTTTCGAAACCAATCAATAAAGTTATTATGGTTTAGACGCTCCTTTTGGAGAATGGTTCTTAGTGATAGTGAGTGAGCGGTCGGGATTTCATTGTTATCATTATTGTTGGTGGCCATCTACAAAATATAACAAAGTTCAATTTTAGTAGTTTTGATATTGTTCATATTTAATAATCAAAACCCTTTTTAAGTGTCTTACACAATGTTAAAATGTAGAATTCAACGTTACATTTAAATAGTGGTTAGGCGACCTTTATCCCATTATTTAAATTAACAAGGTGGTCAATGTTTTGACAATTGCAACCCTTTGCAACTTCTAGGGTATGGGATCGACTTGAAACATCATATGTATAGTCGGCATGTTTGTCCCATCAACACCTTTGTAAACCATATTGTAGGTGATCCATTTAATATGGTTTGCAAATCAAGTTACCCTACTTGCACACACATGTGAGTTTTCCAACATAAGTGGTTAGGTGACCTTTATCCCATAAATATGGTATCCCCACCTAAACTCACAAGTTCCCTCAAAATGGTTAGGTGACCTTTATCCCATTAAGAGTTTCCAAATGACTCCAGTGCCGTGCAAAAGGATGGTGTTAAACTTGTTTATAAAAGAAATTTATAGTTTTCATAATCTTAGTTTAGAAAACTCTATGTACCTTATATTTGCATGCTTTCAAATACAAGGTAACCTATGGTTCACTTTTAATAAAAACTATTTTATTAAAACCGTTAATCCTTTTAATAGCCTTTTATTAATGACATAATGATAAAGAACCATCAAATTTTCAGCTTGTTATGTTTGTTAATGAGTTTGTAATGCATATCCAAATATCAACCAAACAATCAAACAACAAACATCCAAACAAGCATAAACATACAAACATGGGTGCATAACCATAGCCACTAAGTTGAACACACTTGTTTGCCATCACAAGTGTTGTCATAAGGTCTTTCCTTAGGGTGAAGATGACACATCAAAATGTGTCCATGAACTCCCACTTGAAACCACATCTAAATGGTTTAAGTGTCCATGTCTTTTTTGTCCTTCTTTGAGTCTTCATCTTGTGCATCTTCTTTTACAAAATCATATCCTAATACAATTTTTCTAATAAAAGAAATGTACCTAATCTATTACATAACCAAATGAATAAATAAATTACAACCCAAGATACAAACACTAATTACAACCCTTACAAGGATGAAACCCAACATGACATACAACAATCAACGAAAACCAACCACACAAGGCCAAGGCTATGTTATGCACCAAAATGAGAAACACATTCAACATCCAAGAATAATATGAACCCCTTATTTCAGCCCTAAAGTTTCAGCCAACATAAATTTAAACTTTAAGGTTTGTCCAAACAAGACAATCAAACTTCTCACGGATGATCTTCAACTATTGGGTCGAGAACCTGGAAGCCAAGAGAAAGGAGGGTTTCTGCATGTACCCACGCTTCCTTCAGCTGATTGTCGACCAAAAGCTGCCCTCGCTGCCCAAAGAGAGTGATGATGCAGTTTCTCTTGAGGTCATGGATCACACCACTCTCGGGACGATGAAGGGGTACCGGGGCAAGCAGGTGAAGCCCCTAGTGAGGAGACTATTTGGGCATCTGGCCTAGGAGGATTATGTGGCGCTAGCTTGGAGGAAGTGGCACCATGACGATAGTGAATCTGATGTTTAGTAGATTGCTCTACCCTCCAATGACTCTGACGGTGATGACCATGATGCTAATCAAGGAGGTAATAGTCAGGGTGGACCCGAGTCTGGTCCCATTCACCCTGATTTCCAGATGAAGGAGGAGGAGTCAGACGAGGAGCCCCTAGTGCGAATGGCAGGGAGCCGAGTTATAGCCACGTAAAGAGGGAATAGGGCAGTTGGTGGGTGCCAAGGGGAGTCTGGGGATGCTGTTACTACTTATACAGACCCATCTTGTACCCAGACCTTCCTAGTAGCCAAGGGGGAACCTCTATTTATAAGGGCTCTAGGAAGAAGATGATGGCTTACCCTTACAGCAAAAAAGGGAAAAGGCCAAGATTTTCATTGACCACCACTACTGCCATAGCCACCACCACGACTACTACGGTCACCACCACATCTACCACAGCTAGCACCACCACTTCCACACCCCCTACAACTACTACCACTCTCCATCCACCTCTACTATAGCCAACTACTCACCATCGACCACTATCCCACCTCCTATATTCACCACAACCACCACTACCACCACCAACCACCAAGCAGGACCATCAACCCACACCACCTTCACCAAAGGACCCACTCTAGCCCCTATTAGGGTAAAGGAATAGCTGGCGGCCCTAAACCGCATGGTGCTGAAGCTATTAGCTGCCGACGAGGAAAAAGCTACTCACCTAAGTCAGCTTGTGGAGCTAAATGCTACTCATGCATAACAGATTTCCCAGCAAGCTTAGCAAATTGCTCAACTTCAGGAGCTAAATGACCAGTCGGTGAAGAAGATTGAAGAGTTGGAGCCTCAAACAAGATGATCATGCTAAAACTAAAGGGAACTAAAGAAGAGCATGTAAAGATTAGAGAGGCTGGTGATGATGTCGATGATGATCATGTTGATGATGATGATGATGAAGATGATGATGATAGTGGTGATGATGAGACTAGTGAAGATGAAGGCCAGGGGCAAAGAAAGATGATGATAATGATAAAGAAGGAGATGCAGCTGCATCTGCCTCAGCTCAAGGTCAAGAGAGAAGGACAAAGAGAAATCAAGACCAAGGAGCACCATCCTCTACCCCACCTCCGGAGAAGCCTGCAATTCAACACAAAAGTAATGATTAGATGTTTATATATTTGAAAAACTTTTGTACTTGAATCCTGTATTATAGTTGTGAAATTAAGGTTTATATGTATTTTATCTATTGTTTAAATGTCTTGTTCAAATACTAATGGTTGATGTGTTACATGTTTAAATCAAGCAGATTAAACATCACAGCAAGATGAATATGATGTTGCTCCCCTTAAGCAAATCAAGTCACAACTAACATTGATTCTTGATTCGCAAGAGATTGTCAGATGGTCTGTGAGCTATACTCCCGAAGAAGGAGAAATCATATTTGACCTGACTGACAAGCAACTTGCTCAGATGTTCAGGCTAAACCTAGATGATATTGTCAAAGATGCGCCTAATATTGATGTGACAAGTGACGATGAGCTCAAGGACGTAGATGAAATCGAGATAGAGGATGTCACAACTGATCACTATCCAGAGTACACTAACTGAGAGGGTAATGTGATCCTTAACTTAGGTAACACTCTCGGTAGTTCTACATTTGACAAGCTGGATGAGATGGAGAAAGAGACAGAGAAAATTGAGAGCCAAGCCCAAGCCTCTGACGCTGATGTTGATATCAAGAAGGCTG
This sequence comes from Flaveria trinervia, assembly GCA_025506515.1. Classification (NCBI taxonomy): domain Eukaryota; kingdom Viridiplantae; phylum Streptophyta; class Magnoliopsida; order Asterales; family Asteraceae; genus Flaveria; species Flaveria trinervia. Next base: position 73,876,941 of record CM046444.1, read on the forward strand.
AATGGGCGGCTTGTTTTGATGAGATTTGAGCCCTACGCACTGCACAAAAGCCAAATGCCTACACCAAGCTACACAAAGTCAAGAAACACCTAAAGGTGTCGGGCAGGATCATTGCATGGGCATATTTTGAGGATCTAAATGTGTATGTAGTTAAGAGAGAAAAGGGAATTGAGTACTTCAAATTCCCACACGATTTGAAGCCTCTCCTTGGTTTTGAGCTCAACCAGCTGGCACGCCTAAGGTTGTTATATGCTGATGCGAAGAAAATGTCAGGTTGGTTTGAAGTGGAGTCCTTCGCGTATAATGTCCAAAATCCCTTTAAGGGAAATGTGACAGGACTTCACTCCACAATTCAAGTGGTGGTATTAAGATTGGAGAAGAGGTGAAGCAGTCATAGTCTTACAGAAAGAGAGCAAAATAGAAACTATACAGGTGTTCGACCCTATGTGGCTAACCAACTTGTCTGCCGACGATGTCTATACCTTATACAAGTGGCCACTATTCTATGCCTCGTAAGATACAGTACAAGCCCTTTAGTTCCAGAACGTGATACAACTCTGTTTTGCACTCGAGATATATGCCGCTGTTACAAGAGAGGAAAAGTGCAAGAAATTTGAAGAGCTAATGAAGAATGTTAGACAATGATGTAAGCTTGGTCCAAGGGGGAGTTTGTTGATACATGTGTACCTAGTGTAGGAACTTAATATAAATGTCTATCATGTCTTATATATATGTAATGAATGGGTATGAATGAAATACAATGTGTGGTGGATGCTTATAATGTTTAATATTTCATTGTTTATTGTTTGATAATTTATAATGAACTAACTATGTAGGTTTGTGGTTATTGTACATAATTCTTACTCAATAGTGATTAAGAAACATGTTCAAACTTAATCAGATGAAGTCCTCATAAGATTGACTGACTCGCACAACTGAACCTTCATGCTAATGTTCAAACTAATGGGCCATACGCATGAATACTTCATGCTAATGGACCAGTCGCACGACTGAACTAGGAGACCGGATCAGTCGCACGATTAAGACATAAGATTGACTGAGTCGCACGACTGAACCTTCAGTCGTGTGGATGGATAAATCGCATGATTCAGTCGCACGACTGAACCATGCTAATGGTTCAATCATACGATTGGAAGACCCTAACCTATAAATACCACCTACTTCATGAAAAAACGAAAGAGTTTGAATACCTACGCACATAATCGTACCCTAGCCGTCCAAGGACTCAAGAAAACATGTTCCAATTTCATATGTCATAGTTGTTCGCGTTCTAATCATTCTTAATGTTTCTTTAATCATTAGATTGATCTAAACAATGTTCTCCCTCATTGGTTCGCCAATCAAATAGGATTCCACACTATTCGATGTGGTATACACGTAGAATCATTTAGTACTCCGTACATACACGGTCCTAACAGTCCTCATCAGGATAATGACCATCCCTTTCATCATAAGATAATCAGGATCACTCAGACTCTCAAAATGTCTTCTCATATTAAAGAGATCATGAAAAGGCACCTTGAACATGTCTTTCCATGAATAGACATTCTCAATGCCTTAATCTCTAATAACATGCCACCTTTCTACATTTGTTGTGTGTGTCCAGGACATGATGGGTCTTCCTTATGCTAGATGAGCTATTTGAATTGGAGTTGATGCAACATCCTCTGTTCTAATATCCTCTGGCTGTATTGACTGTTCCTGATGTTTGGAGATCGATGCTTCTTTCTTCTTCTTCATTGTCTTTGGTTTGGAAGCTGTCCTTTTTCTTCTCTTTGAACCATTTAAATTAGAAGACTGGCTTGCAGCACCTGATTGATCTTCTTTATCTTTCTGAGTTGGGTTTTCCTCTCTCGTAGGGTCATATTGAGAGGTGATAGAACCCTGTTGTGGATCAGAAGTGGAAGCTTGCTGAAGTTAGCAGGAGATCCAGGTTGTGTTGTCTCGAATGGTTCACCCTTAATATCTACTTCTTGAGTGACCTGACTTGGTGGGGAGTGTAAGTTAACAAGTTCACCTCTTTGAGTCTTTTGCTTGATGACTCTAATATGCTCGTCCATAGTTGACAAAGACTTAGACAAAGTCTTCTTTCGGAGAATCCATACAGCTTCAAGAAGCTCATCATCCTCTGCCTATGAGCAAACTTCTTCATACTTTTTTGGATGATAGCTCTTGACTTTGCAGCCTCTTCCCTTAAGTTCCTTTTGGTGATGTTTCTCTTATTGACTATCTCAAGTTCAAGTTGTTTGAGGTACTCAAAGTCAATATAGTCAAAGGGTAAATGAAGAAGTGCAGCAGCCTGATAAAGGCCTGTGGCACTCAGGTAGTTGATCATGTTGATCCTACCTTTTTCCTTATCTACCTGAGGTTCTTATGGCATCATATCCTCTTGCAGAGGACTTTCTTGAACTAGGGAGAGAGAAGGCACATGCTTGTATTGTCTTTCTTTCATCTATCTTGTTTGATCTGAAGAACTAGCTTTGCATCCTCTACCTCATTTCTTTCCTTGACAATTCCTTGTCAGCCAGTTCATTCAACTCATCTAAGTTGAGAGAAATGATATTATCTATGTCATAGTTCCTAGTCTATGGGTAGTTGATCCTGACTGCCCTCAACTCATCATTTGAGTGTTTGGTCTGGGGGCAGCCCTGATAGAAGACTCCATGAGCCTTGCAGTCATAGTAAAGGAACCTTCTACCCTTAGCCTCCTTTTCCTCTCTCTCTCTCTCCTCCTTAATCTCCTCAAAAGACATTTTTCTTTTTCCTTTGTCACTCACAGACGTTTGTGACTCAAGGTGGAGAGAGCTTTGGCCTTCATTGCTTGGTGTACCTTCAAAACTCTGGCGAGAGAGTGGTTGAGATGCACCTTCACCAGCAGGTGTCTCAAAAGAGGTATGAACCAGTGCATTAGTTGATGCTGAGACATGGCTCTCAAGTTTTACCACCAGGCCTTCAGTCAATGTTTCCCCTATGAAGCTAATCTTAGGGTCTGCCACAACATCTAGTTGACCGATGACAATGCCTGATTGCCTTAGTCTCCTTCTGAAGCTGAACTCTGTAGTGATCATGTCTTGGATTCTTTGAGCCAGCTTGTCAGCTTGGGTTTATTGGCTTTGGTTGACAAGTTGCATGTTGAATAAATCCATACTTTCATAGAAGTTCAGTGTCTTAAAGCTAAAGACCTCTTGTTGTCCTTCAAATCTAAGACCTCTTGGTGGAGATGACATTGCCCTTGGTATTCCTTCCTCAAACATACTTTGAATGTAAGAGTCTATGGAGTCCACATCAATGTGAACTTGAGGAAGTTGCTGAGTATGCACAATTGCAGGTGAGGATGGTGAGTCCTTAATGTCCATACTCCATGAAGAATTCCAAGGTTCTATGACTGTAATGACTTTCTCCCCTTTATTGGTAGCATCACCCTCTTGCATTGGTGAGCTATGAGTTAGGTCAATCATACTCACAGGTTCTTGTGTTCCTGGTTGAGCTGCTCTTAAAGGTCTCCCAGCTAGTTGTTCCCTAAGATAAGAAATTTGGAGAGTAAATAGGTGCATGTTTGTGACAGTTTTTGCACCTTTAGTCTCAAATTCCGCTCATCTTTATGAGAAGAATCATTGGGGGATGAGATGATTAGACCAAAGTCCTATCTCTCATCACCAGCTTCAGGTTCATGGCCGCTAGATTTTGTCTACGCATTGGCAGCCTCAGTGGAGGTGTCAATGGGCTGAGTTGTGATGCTTGAGGTCTTAATGATGGAACTACTTGCAAAAGTGAGACCCTCTTCCATATGGATTTCCTAAACAAGTTCAGAAGTGTATACCTCAGAAATGGGTGACTGATCTGGGCTAGATAAAGGAGACTTAGGAGCACTCATCTCTCTTTGAGGAGAGGAAAGAAGAGAGAATCATGGTATTCACTGAAACCTAAATCTTCATCGCCATAAAAGTCAAGGGTAGGAATTGGTTGGTTTAAGTCCGAAGGCTGGGGATGGTAACTATCCCCTGAAAGTTGATAACTTGAATGTTGAGACTCAGAGTGAAGGCTTAAGGCATTTTGGGCTTGTGAGCTCATCAGACTGAGCATGAGTAACCTAAGCACTAATTCAGTAATGAGAGTGGTCTGCTCCTCAGGAGAAGTGTGAACTCTAATGTCCACTTCTTCCTATGTGGGTGAGTATATGGGGGCCTGCACAGACTGAATAGTATGTGTAGTGGTTCGTTTGTGTTTTCTTGGTAAGTGAGGGTAAATTGTGGCTGTTGTGGTGGTTGGAAGGTAGAAGGTGTGGGCTCAACACTAGCTGGTGTTGCTAGGTTGTCACCTTGAGCAATGAGATCTAACATTTTTAGGACAATGGCTGTTTTTACCCCAAAGAAGCCAACAGTGGGCTTTCTCAAGATTTTAAAGATACCGAGATTCACTGTCCCAATTTATGAATATGACCCGTTCCGTTTAACTGTGAGCACAGTTCACTTTTAAGAATGTATTGAACATATCTAGGAAACATGTAGGTCTTTAAGGAGTCCAAGTTTGCAACAAAATTTATGTGAACAAACTGAGAGTACCTGAACTTGACTCCCTAAACCATCCTATGAACAATGAAAGAGAGATCTTTAGGAATTTGGTCCCATCCTCCATGCTTGTTTGACAAGTTGTGGATAACCACAGGGAGCAGGAATTTCCATTGGGGTGAGACCTTCTCTTTCCTGATGGTCTTTATTGAAAAATCTCCATCATAGCCCATCTGCTCGAAGGGGTAGTTAACAGCATCTTTGGGGAAGAACACCCCATCTTCTTCATCATCCAGCTGAAGACGCATGTTGATGATGGCCGGTGTTATGAAGAGTGTTCTCCCATGCACTGTGGCGGACAATGCCTTCTCCGCATCCATAACGACCTCGTGACAGGTCTTCCAAAACTCAAGTAGATGATCCTCATAGAGTGTAGGATGAATGGTAAGGGAGGTGAAGTAGTTGGATAAAGCTATGAAACGGCAAATCTGTGAGAAATGGGATCTTTCTCAGAGTGTAACAGAACAACTTCGTTGTGTCGCCTGCGTAACTGCGTAAAGAAATTTAGTTCATTTCTATGATTAAGTTTGGCCATTTGAGAGAGCTTAAGGATGAAGAAAGATGAACGAAAGAAATTCAGAGAGAAATTTAGGGTTTAGGTTTGGAGGAAAGAGAAAGATGATAGAAAGAGAGGGAAACCGTTGGGTTTATATGTGAAAAGGATTTAAGACAAAGTTAATGAATACGGTTAAACTTTGAAATCCAGATGTTGGTCCCACCTCTGAAAAAGAGGTTTGCTTTTTCTCAAAAAGTAGTTTTCTTGGAAATCAAAAAGCTTCCGAAGGTAAATTGTTTTCGGAAGTTTTAATGAAAAAGCTTCCGAAGCCAAATTGACTACGGAAGAATTTCCTATGAATTCTGAGAATTTGAGCTTCAAAAGAACAAGGCTTCTGAGAGTTGATTTGCTTTGGAAGAAGTTGTCCTTTGGAAATATATAAGTGCCTAAGAAGAGTTTTAAGCTTTGGAAGATATTCTAGAAATTTCTTCTGAAGGTAAATTACATAGGCAGTTATTTGTTTTAAAGGAATAAGTTCTTCTGAAGATAAAAGCATATCATCTAAAGGATCAAAATTTTCAGAATTCTAAGGAAAGTCTTCAAAAAAATTTTCATCCAAAGAAAACAAGAGCTTATGAAAGTGATGAACTAGACAACATAGGACATATGGATTTTACGAAATAATAAGAATAGTTTTAAGAAAAACCTACACAAAATTTATCATCCCAATAGTTGATATAAGATATTTAAATCTCTATTCATCAAAAGCCTTTGTAAATAGATCAGCATATTGTTTTGTGTGAACTTTGAGTAGTTTAATTAATCCATTTTCAAAATTATCTCTTATTAAATGATACTTGATGTTGATGTGTTTTGTCCTTGAGTGTTGCATAAGATTCTCTATGATAGAGATAATAATGTTGTTGTCTATGTGAATAGGAGTCTCCTTGAAGTTTAATCCATAGTGAAGCATCTTATTTTAAATCCATAGCACTTGAGCACAGCATCTTGCAGTAGCAATGTATTAAGCTTCAGTAGTTTATGCAAAGACATAAGATATTTTCTAGCATTGCCATGAGACAACGTTTCCACCAAGAAACTGACATCCCCCAGATGTGGACTTTGTAGTCATGTTGTAACCACGATAACCACAATACAACAAACCAAGTGTTGAAGCACCTTGAGATATCTTACGATCCTTTTGACGGTGATAAGATGAGAACATCTTAGGGTTGGCTTGATATCTTGCACAAATACATGTAGCAAACATAATATCAGGCCTGCTACCTATAACATACATATGAGACCCAATCATAGCCATGTAAAGGTGTTCATCCACACAATCCCTCTCAATATCAGGTCCAATGGAGTGGTTTCTTGCTATGGGCGTCTTAGCAATCTTACAATCAGTCATGTAAAATCTCTAGAGTATATCTTAAACATACATTGACTGACTAATGAAGATGCCATCTTCAACTTGCTTCACTTGAATTCCGAGAAAGAAATTGAGTTCCCCCATGGCGCTCATTTTAAGTTTGTCCTTCATCAGCTTCTCAAAGTCTTTGCAAAACTTTGGATTAGTTAAAGCAAAGATGATGTCATCTACATATACTTGAACTAGCATTAGGTCATTTACCTGTCCTTTGATGAAGAGAGTTCCATTTTGAACTAGCATTAGGTCATTTACCTGTCCTTTGATGAAGAGAGTTTCATCTATAGTACCCTTTCTATATCCATGTTTGCAGAGTTAATGAGATAGAGTCTCATACCACTTCACTGGTGCCTGATGCAGCCCTTAAAGAGCTTTGTCAAGCTTGCAGACATAATCAAGATGTTTAGGGTCTGCAAAACCAGGAGGTTGTTTGACATACTCCTCTTTATAAATCACTTCGTACAGAAAAGCACACTTGACATCAAGTGATAGACCTTGAAGTTCTTCAATGAAACAAATGCCAAGAATATTCTAACAGCTTCCAGTGTTGCTACAGGGGCAAAGACATCAATGTAGTCAATTCCATCTTCTTGTGTGTATCCTTGAACAACTAGTCTAGCTTTGTTTTTCATGACAATGCATCTATCATCCTTCTTGTTCCTAAACTCCCATTTGGTTCCAATATTAGTCTTCCTATGAGGAAGATGACAAAGGTTCCAAACATTTTGTCTTTGAATTGAAGTAGCTCCTCATGCAAAGCTTCATCCCAACTTCCATCTTGAGATAAGAAAAAAGAGTGAAGACAAACATATGCTTCATGCATTTGTCCTCTTATTCTTACCCCTGTGTCACTTCTCTAATGATGTTTGTAGTGGGATGAGACTTGCGGATCCTTAGCAGTGGGATGAGACTTGCGGATCCTTAGCAGAGGGATCATAGCAAGTTGCTGAGAAAGAACTAATTAGAGAAATTTAGATCTGGCATTGATGTTTCTCCCACCACATGAGCACACTTATAAATAGAGACTTGATCCAATGAGTGTGTGACATCAGTGATGTTGTCATCTATGGAGTGGTTGTCAGCATCAAGAAATTCTTGATCACTATCACCACCTTCATCATTTTCTTTTACATTTGAAGTTTCCTTGTCTAGTTGTGGAGCCTCTAAGCTAGAATTTGCAGGCATCCCAGATGTGTCAGCTGAATTTTTCATTGTAGTACGGATAGAAACTTCATTTGCAGAAGTAGTTACAACTGGAGCTGAAGATGTATTACTTGAAGGTCTTCTTAGCTCAAAACTTGGGTCAAGTTCACTTGTAGGTAAAATTTCTACAAATCCTGAAAAAGTCTCACAAGATTTGTTAAAACAGTTGGTAACTAAATCAAGATCAAACAACCAATCAGGACCAGATCCAGCCACACAGGGTGTTCATTAAAAGTCACATTGGTTGACTTTTCAACAATTCTAGTTCTAAGATTGTATACTCTGTAAGCCTTAGTTGGGACGAGTATCCAATAAAGTGTCCATCATCTGATTTCTCAGCAAATTTGACAATTGATCTTTGGTATTCAAGATGGTGCAGGACATCCAAATGACCTGAGAAAACCAGTGAAAGGTTTCCTCTTATGCCAAAGTTCATAACGAGTCTTGCCATGAGTCTTAACCACTAAAAATCTATTTTGCATATAGCAGGCAGTGTTGACTGCCTCTACCCAGAAGGTGATGGGCAGCTTAGAGTCAGAAAACATGGTTCTTGCGGCTTCAATCAGAGTCTTGTTTCTCCTCTCAGCACACCATTTTGTTGAGGAGTCCTGGGAGCACTGTATTGTCTTGTAATACCCTTTTCATCACAAAATGTATCAAGGATTTGGTTCTTGAATTTAGTTCCTTCATCACATCTTATGATTTTGACCTTATGATCAGATTGATTCTCGATCTGTAGCATGAAATTCTTCAGAATCTCAGGGGTCTCATCCTTACTTCTAAGGAAGAACACCCATGTGAATCTTGTAAAGTCATCTGTGATCATGAAACAATCAGATGTCTATCCTAGACTCATTACACTTAAAGGACCAAAGAGATCCATATGTAACAAGTGTAGGGGTGTAGGGATGGAGTTTCTTTCCTTAGGCTTGTGAGATACCTTATGTTGCTTCCCTTTCAGGCATGCAACACAATGATCATCCCTTGTGAACTCTTTCTTTGGCATTCCACTTACCAAATCATTCTTAATCAGTTATTCATGTCTTAAAGTTTACATGGCACATTCTTTTATGCCATAGGAAAGACTCATCACTATTGGCTTTAGATAAAAAGCATGAAATATCTCCACGGGGAGATGTTTCTTGCAAGTCCATCTTGTACATGTTCCCTTTCCTGAGGGCTCTAAGTAAGATATGCTCATGAGGAATGACCACCCCGGTCTTGAGAACAATGCACTCATGCTGAGTAAAGAACATCTTATGACTCTAATCACAAATTTGAGATACACTTAGAGGATTGTACCCAAGCACACTAACAAAGATTACCTTAGCTACTCTTATCATTTGTGACCTTGCCCCTTCCAGAAATGTAACCACCTTCACCTCCTCCAAAAGCAACTAGCCCTCCATCAATCCTTTCAAAGTTATTGAGTAGTGACCTATTGCCTATCATGTGTCTGGAACAGGCATTGTCAATGATCCCGACATTTTTGTTTTTCTTGAGTTGTTCCTTCACAAAGAAAATGATTAGTTACATTTGGAAACCCAAACCTTACTTGTCTTGGGCTCACTAAAAGAAGTAGAAGATAATGCAACAGTAATAGATCCTATATATGTGCTTTAAGGATCTTTAGCTATTGTTAATGGATAACTTTAGTCACTTGGTCTTTCTCAGACTTCCACATCACCATTGTAAGTTTGGACTTGACCTTCAACACTTCGAAAGCTTTTTGAGATTTTGGAAGTTTTGATGTAACACCCGGTTATTCTTTTAAAACTTATTATAGGAAGAATAAAAGTAAAGATAAAAGAGAGGAACGAAATAAAGCCCAAGTAGAGGGATTAAATGTGTCAAAAGGATAGAATCTTTAAAAATTGGTGAATAAAGGTGGCATAGCCGCCCACACTCTCTTCAAACATCCTATCATTCAGATATTTTTAGAGAGAGAAAGTGAAGAAAAGCTGAACTTTTCAGGTCTTTTAAGAACAAGAGCAGAAGTTCGAATTCATGGTAAGAATTCATGTGTTTATGATGTTCTTAACTGGCCTTGCCTCGGTTAAATGCTTATGTGTGTTTGTGTGTGTTCGGGTACATTTTTGGTGGGTTTCTAGGCGGATGAACTCAATTGCAAGCAATTTTTGAGGAAGTCATAACCAAGGGCTGTTAAGGTGAGTTCTAAAACCCTCTTTTCACTTGTTTTAACCCGCGTTGAGGCTTTGAAATGCATGTACGAACATTTTTATAAAGTTGGGTTTTATACCTGTATATGTGTATGTGTGTATGTTGTGGTGGGTTTGATTTTAGGCTATGTAAGTGTATGATGATAGGTGATGATTGGAAACTGAGCTTTGATGGTTGAGTGTGATACAGTCTGCCTATGCGCTTAAATAGTGCCCCATGAGCCCACAACCGAAAATAACAGCCTAAGTGTCTTGTGGGCCCAAAACCTTATCCGCCCGAATTGTTCCCTAATAGGATGAAATTGACTAAGTGTTCATACGCCCAGATAGCTCATGCACCCAGGCCCTCATGCGCCTACATAGTGCCCAGGCGCCTGAAAGTTGGCCATGCGCATAAGTGTTCCCCATGCGCCTGCATAGTACCCATGCGCCTAAAAACTTAGAATATTTTCTAATTTGTGGGGGAAAAGTGTTATGTAGGCTTTGACTTGGGAGGTTCCCGGGGGCTATGTAAGTTGACTTTTTGAAGTCATAAAAGTTGTGATTGGTTATGTATGAATGATGTATGCTTAACGCTTATGCATGATGGTATGTATGATGTATGTATGATAGTGCCTTGGGTGCCGATGATTGTATGTTCATGTTTTTGTTCCATGTTATGTATGTTTATCTTTCCCGTGGCTTTACATGTTATAGTTGTGAATGAAATGATAGAGTACATGCATGAATGAAAGAGAAAGTAATGAAGGCTTGGAAGCAAAATGTATAGAGGTGCACGACTCTAAAATGTCATAAGCTCAACTGTTGTGGTTTAGCTAACCCATAAGGATACACATAGGGGTCCAGTCTTTATGACTGACTAGTGATATAGTACATGGATTATAGTGGCTACTCACCTCGGTGCTAGTGCCGGGCTTTGTGCGTTGTGGAAGTCATTTATGATCATTGGCCCAATACCCACTTTTTGCATACGGTTGAGGTGTAGTATACAGTTGGTATATTTGTCCCTTGCCCCTATGCTGGTGCCAAGCTATGTGCCTTATTGAAGTCATTTATGATCTTTGGCCCAGTACCCGCTTTGTGCATATGTTTGGGGTATAGCTGATGACACTGATCTGGAAAGAGATAAAGAGAGAAAGAAAAAGAGTGATGAACATTAAAGGAAGATAATAATGATATTATCTATGTGTACGTATGATGTGTGATCATGTACAGAACTATACTATGATTTGACACAAAGAAACAAACAGTTTTAAATGAAAGTAAAGCATGTTTTATTTTAAAAATAGAACTCACTGAGCAATGCCATCTTTTATGTGTTCCCTGTTGGCATGTAAAGGTTGCTGAGGATGGCACGGGGCGGCTACTTGGCTCGTTTTGGATGACATCAATTTTTATAATGTTTTTCTGATGTAATGCAACAAGTATTTCGTAATTTGATAACGATGTATTATTTTGCAAAAGCTATTATAATGAAATGGAAAAATTAATTTAATGTTTCCACTGCAGTATTTTATTAAAATTATGTAATTATATGTTTTACGTGTGATGATTGACAGTTGTAAGTGTCCTGGGAACGGGGTCTTACAAGTTGGTATCACAGCCAAAGTTTAAGTGAAACGAGTAAATTTTCAAAAGAAACATAAACTTAAATTGAAAATGGGACGGAGAGGGAAAGGATGCCAGTCCGTGTAGCTTCGTGCCATCAGGTATTTTATTGATGTTAACCGACATTATGTGCACATGTTGTGTGATTTGTTCTTTATGCTATTAGTAGATTTAGATATAGATGTAGTGAGGATAAGTAATGCTTGGGGTACGAAGAGTAAAGTAAGTGGCTAATCAAAACTAGCCACTGTAATTAGGGACTTACTATACTTGACTTAAATTGAGCTATTCCCTTGAATGATCGTGTTGGTGTTTGAATATTATAGTGTGTTTAGAGGATGGCCGGTGGTAGATCATCGAAGGCTTCAAGTCATGGAGGTTGTCGTGGCCGTGGTACTGAACCACGGGTCACGAGAGGAAGGCTTAAAGCCGATAAGGTGGTTCATGAAAAACTCGAGACCCCTTTTTCAGTGGGTGGAGACGAGAGTGCTAACTTGAGAGCCTCGATGAAGGAGGTTGTCATGGAGGAAGTCCATGAAGTTATGCAGATGATCTTACTATCTATGGTAACTGAAGTGATTAATGTTGTAAGACAAGGAGAAAGAGGGGAGAGGAATAGGTCATCGGGAGGACGGGAGCGACCGGAGACTGAGACTGTTCTCTTCGATGATGAGGAAGAGGAGGAAGAGCCTGTGTTGGAGGTGGCATGAGGCTGTAACTACGAGGCATTTCAAGGGTGCAAGCCACCAACATTTCATGGTAGCGGTATTGCTACTGCTGCTCACCGATGGGTGAGAGAGATGGAGGCAGTACTCGACATTAGCGAGTGCCGAGAAGATTAGAAGGTGAAGTTTGCTACTCACTCATTTGTGGACTCAGCTTTGTGCTGGTGGGACAATACTGTCCAAGCTGAGGGTAGTGGGGCTATCGGCAGAATGAGGTGGCCGGTGCGGAAGTAGTTGGTGATCGAGGAGTTCTGTCCTCATAGGGAAATGGATAAGATGTATAGGGTGTTCCTGTAGCTGGAGGCGGGAACGATGACGCATGAGCAATACACCACCAAGTTCAATGAGATGGCACGACTGGTGCTGGATCAAGTGACACCCTTGTCATGAAATATCAAGAGATACATCCCAGGGTTGTCGGCGGATATCCGTAGGAATATGACCGCTGCCCGGCCGAGCATGTTTAGATCGGCGGTTGACTTGGTGGGAAGATCGTATATAAAGAACTTTGGTGTTGACAAAATCTAGCAAGAAAGGTGGTGGTGAGCAGAATTGGAACGAGAAGCGATTTTGATGTGGCGGAACCGCTCCAAACAACAAAGGTGCACGGGTGGATGACCGACGTGTGGTCACATCCGGTGCGGGGTGGAGGAGTTGTGTTAAGGGTGGACGAGAGCACACCAGGGAATGTTGAGTGAGATCCAATCTTTGTTTCCGATGTGGGAGGACCAGACATGTGGCAAACAACTGTGGGGTAAGGAGGTATTATACTTGTGGCAAGGAGGGCCACATGAGCAGGAACTGTAAGAAGCCGAGGGTTGAAAGTTCCGGTGCAGGAAGAAGACGATCAGGACTGAAGGGTAGAGGGCAAGTGCCAGAGCGTTCATGATGACACAGGAGGAGGCTAGGACAGACCCTGATGTTGTGTCAAGTACGTTTTTAGTAAACCAAACTTCTGCCTCTGTGTTATTTGATTCTGGTGCTAGTAAAAGTTTTATTTTGGCTACGTTTTGTGCTAAATTGCCTGTTAGTAGTAATAATATAGATACGCCATTTTATGTAAAGGATTTCTGAGATGATAGAGGGTTGTGACATAGAATAAGAAGGTCACAATTTTCCTGTTAGACCCATTATGATAAACCTAGGCGGGTTTGACATAGTCCTAGGAATGGATTGGTGCGGACTACAAGGCGAATGTTGTGTGTTGTAAGAAGAAGATTCGATTGACTAAGATTCGATTGAAAACGCTTGAAGGTGATTTCAATGGCGGTGGCGGGAAAGTGCATGAGGCGTGGATGTAGTACCTATTTGGCATAAGTAAAGGACATAGATAGCCAACACCACAACTGTCTGATGTACCGGTTGTATGTGACATTCAAGACGTGTTCCCGAAGGTTTACTGATAGTGCCACCTAACTGCGAGATTGAGTTCCAGAATGACTTGATACTAGTTGGCCAACCCGTAGCTATGGCACCGTATCAGTTGGCTCCGACTGAGATGAAAGAGTTGATAGAGCAATTGCATGAGTTGCTAGATAAGAGATTCACTAGACTGAGTATCTCGCCGTCGGGTGCTCTGGTCTTATTTATGAAGAAGAAGGATGGTAGCATGAGATGTGTATAGACTACCCTAAGCTAAACAAGTTAACGGTGAAGAATCGGTACCCCTTACCAAGGATCGATGACCTGTTTAATTAGCTTAAGGGTTCCAGTGGGTTCTCGAGGATAGACCTTCGATCTGGCTACTATTAGTTGAAGGTGAAAGATCGGGATATTCCTAAAACAGCGTTTCGCAAACGTTATGGACATTACGAGTTTCTAGTCATGTCTTTTAGTTTGACCAATGCGCCAGCTGCGTTTATGGTCTTAATGAATTGAGTGTGTGAGCCGATGTTGGATAAATCAGTGATTGTGTTTATTGATGATATTCTGATTTATTCGAAGTGCGAGATAGAGCATGTCGGTCATGTTCGGGGGTTTTAGAAACATTAAGAAAGGAGAAGCTGTACGCCAAGTTCTCCAAGTGTGCATTTTGCTGGCGCGAAGTCCGGTTCTTGGCTCATGTAGTGAATCCTAAGGGGATTATGATAGACGCGGCAAAGGTGGAGGCAGTGATGCAATGGAAGTCACCAAAGACGCCATTGGACATTCGTAGTTTCTTGGGTTTATCGGGCTATTACAGAATATTCATTCACTATTTCTCCAAGATAACTTCTCCATTGACCAAGTTGACCCGTAAGGACGTAAAGTGTGTATGGGGTCAAGATCAGGAGAAGGCGTTTGAGAAGTTAAAGGCGAGATTGACTCAAGCTCCTGTCTTTTCGTTACCCAATGGAAGTGAAGATCAGGTGGTTTATTCCGATGCTTCCTACTCGGGGTTAGGATGTGTATTGATGCAAATAGGAAATGTTTTAGCCTATGCATATCGAGAGTTGAAAGATCATGAAGTTAATTATCCTACGCATGAGTTGGAGCTAGCAGCCATGGTCTTTGCGTTATAGAAATGGAGGCACTATCTGTATGGGATGGAGTGCACCAAATTCACTGACCACAAGAGATTAAAGTACTTCTTCTAGTAGAAGGACTTGAACATGGGGCAAAGGAGATGGCAGGAGCTGATAATTGCGAGATCCATTACCATTCGGGCAAAGCCAACATGGTGGCGGACACCCTAAGTAGAAAGGAAAGACTCGAGCCGATTCGGGTGAAGGCTTATCAGTTGGTTATCACCTCTGATGTGATGAAGCAAGTCAATGAGTTTCAAGATGAGGCATTGAAAGAGGATTATCTTAACTTTAAAAGAATGAGAGGTCTGGTGATGGAGTTGGGTGAAAACACACTTGGTGTTAGGATTCAATTCGGACAGATGTGGATTCCATGTTTTGGCCGAGCACCAAAAGTCGTATGGGAAGATCCAACCTTTGGATATACCGGAGTAGAAGTGGGAGCACATCATGATGGACTTTATTATGAAGCTACTGTGTACCGCGCAAGGGTATGATGCTATATGGGTGATAGTTGATCGTTTGAGGAATAGTGCTCACTTCATACCGATCCGCAAGACATACTCATCCGAGAGGTTGATGGATATATTCATTAAGGAGATTGTAACTCTTCATGGTGTGCCGGTGTCTATTGTGATTGATCGTGACACCTGGTTTACATCTAAATTTTGGAAGAAAATCCACGATGCAATGTGGACGAGGTTACATATTAGCACGGCTTATCATTCTCATACGGATGGTCAGTCGGAAAGGACTATTCAGACTCTGAAAAATATGCTTCGGGCATGCGTCATTGACTTTGAAGTAAGTTGGGATGACCACTTACCATTAGTGGAGTTCTCATATAACAATAGTTATCATGCCAGCATTGGTATGCCTCCTTATGAGATGTTATACGGTAGGAGATGTAGAACACCCGTGTGTTGGGGTGATATTGGCCATAAAGAGTTAGAAGCGTTAAGGTGATAGAGACTACGACTGAGAAACTGGAAAGGATCAATGCCTTTATGAATATAGCTATAGATACGAAAAATTTGTATACGGATAAGAGATGTAGACCGATTGAGTTCCAGGTGGGTGATAGATTCATGTTAAAGGTCTCACCTGGAAAGGAATCATTCGATTCAGAAAGCCGGGCAAGTTCAACCCAAGATACATAGGGCCTTTCCAAATCTTTGCTCGAGTAGGAGAGGTGGCCAAGAGTCTAGAGTTACCAAATGAGTTAAGTGGGATTGTTAGGATCGTGTATTAAACGAAATACTAACTGATATACGTGTATACCGAATCAAATAGTGCAGAATCCTATTTGATTGGCGATCCAATCAGTGAGAACACACATAGAAACAATTGTGGATTGAATCTAAACGTTAAGAACGATTGGTAATCGATCTAGTGCGATCTATGAACTAGGAACAGGTTCTTAGATGTCTCTGGATGGCTAGGGTATGATTTGGTACGTAGGTTTTTGAAGTGTTTTGTTTTCCACCATTTAAGTTGTATTTATAGGTTAGGGTGTCTCATTCGGGCGACTGGACCATTAGCATGGTTTAGTCGTGCGATTGAGTCATGTGGTTGATCCCTTTGCAGACTGAGTGTTCAGTCGTGCGACTGAGTCAATTGCATGTTACAATCATGCGACTGATCCAGTCTCCTGGTTCAGTCGTGCGACTGGTTCATTAGCATGAAGTTGTTCATCTGTATGGTCCATTAGCATGGGCCATTCGCATGAGAACTTCATATGATTAAGTTGGAATATGTTTCACAATCATTATTTGACTTAGATCCATTCAAACAACCACAAACCTATATAGTTAGTTCAATAAGCATTATTACATACCAACCAATGAAATATTCAATATTATAAGCACAACCACACATTGTATTTATTTAGGTACCCATTATATTACATATGTGTAAGACAATAAAGACATTTTACATCAATCTCAGAAACTAGGTACACTTGTATCTACAAACTCCCCTTGGACCTAGTTTCATCTACTGTTTTACATCCTTCATAAGCTCCTCATATTTTCTGTACTTCTCCTCTCTTGTGACTCCTGCATGTATTTCAAAAGCAAAGCAGAGCCATATCACATTCTGGAATTGGAGAGCTTGTACAATATCCTGCGAGTCATAGAATAGTGGCCACTTGTATAAGGTGTAAACATCATCAACCGACAAGTTAGTGAGCCACATGGTGTCAAACACCCTCATAGTTTCCATACTACCATTTCTGTTCAACACTATGAGTGCCTTGCCTATTCTCCAATCGTAGTACCACCACTTGAAGTGTGGGGTGAAGTCCTGTGGCATTTCCCTTATAGGGATTCTAGACATCGTGGGCGGAGGACTCCACTTCAGCACTATTTTTTGTTTGCAGTTATGGCATCAACTTCAGATCTCCTTATATACCTCGTTGGTTATTAAAGCTTGAAGTTGACACACCAGGTATGCGTCAAACCAGCCTGACATCTTACGAGGGTCAACATATAACAACTTCAATTTTTCTAGCTGGTTAAGCTCAAAACCTAGAAGAGTCTTCAGATCGTGTGGGAATCTGAAGTACTCGATCCCCATCTGTCTTTTAACAACATAAACATTAAGATCTTCAAAATTGGCCCACATTATAATTTTGCCTGACATCTTGTGATCCTTCTTCACTTTATAGAGCTTGGTGTAGATATTTGACTTTGGAGCACTGCGCTGGGCTCTAACTTCTACAAAGCACGCTGCCCGTTCAGCCTTTCTGATATTGACATCGACGTCTGAGGCTTGGGCCTTGTCTTCTTTCTTTTCCGACTCTTGCTCCATCTTATCCAGAGTTTCAAAAGTATCACTAACAAGGGAGTCACCCAAATTGGGAACTACATTTCCATCCTTGTCAGGGAACTCTGGATAATGTTGGGTCGTGACGTCTTCAATCTCTATCTCGTTTATGTCATTTAGCTCATCGTCACTATATATGTCCACTATAGGAGCATCCTTCACAATCTTGCCAGGATTCAGTCTAAACATCTCAGCAAGTTGCTCATGAGCAAGGTCGTGGATTATTTCTCCTTCTTCAGGAGTGTAACTCACAGACCTCCTCACTATCCCTTGCAGATCAAGTATCATTATGAGTTGAGACATGATCTGCTGAAGGGGAGCAACACCATATTCATCTTGCTGAGATGTGTGATGTGCTTGATTTAAACATATAAACACATCATACATCAGTAAGTAATCAAGACATTAATCATTAAATTTACATACATTAACATTCAAGCACATAATATTAATCCAAAATTCAATTATAAAGTTTTCAAGTACATAAATATCTAAGTATTACTTTTCCCCTTAATAGTCGGCGCGTCAATAGGGGGGTAGAAGATGAGGCTCCTTGGTCCTGATTTCTCTTTGTACGTCTCTCCTGACCTTGACCTGATATAGATGCAGCTGCATCTCCTTCTTCATCATCATCACTGTTCTGCCCTTCCTTTGTCTCTTCCTTCTCACTGGCCTCATCATCATCACTTTAATCATCTTCACCATCATCATCATCATCATCATCTCCTTCTCTTATCTTGAGTGGCTCATCCTTTGAGCCGTTGAGCTTGAGCATGATGGTCTTGTTTGATGCCTCCAACTCCTATATCCTATTTGATGAGTGAGCGTTGATCCTGGAGTTGGGCAATCTGCTCACCTTGTTATGAGATCTAGTGTGCTTAGGTAGCGTTTAGCTCCAGAAGCTGATGTAGTTGGGTAGTCTTCTCCTCATCAGCAGCTAACAACTTCAGCACCATACGGTTGAGTGCTGACAGCTGTTCCTCTACCCTAATAGGGGGTAGAGATGATCCAGTGTGGTAGGTAGGGGGGATGATGGTCCGGCTTGGTGGCTAGTGGTGGTGGTGGTGGCAGTGGTGAAGATTGGGGGTGGTATAGATATAGGTGGTGGTGGATGAGCTGTAGTGGTGGTGGATTCGATGTGGGTAAGTGGTGGAGTGGGTGTGGGAGTGGCTTGTGAGGTGGTAAAGGTGGTGGCAGGTGGTGTGGTAGTAGTGGTGGTGGTAGTAGTGGAAGGTGTGGCTGAGGTAGTGGCTGTGGTGGTAGATGAGGTGAGGTGAACTTTAATCTCTTCCCCTTCTTGCCATAGTGGTGTGCCATCCTCTTCTTCCTTGATCCTCTAGGCACAGAGACTCCCCTTTGGCTGCTGGGCGGGTTGGGGGCATATGTGGGATCTGAATTAGCAACAGCATCCCCAGACTCCCCTGGCGTCCACCAACTGCCCTTAAACCTCTCTCTGTGGCAACCACCCTGCTGCCCACAGTCCACGTGAGAGGCTCCTCATCACTCTCTACCTCCTCATCTGTAGGACAAAAATCCTAGTGAAAGTTGGGAGTGGTGGCATCTGTAGGAGGTGGAAATGTAACATGGGTAATGGGGCCCCTAGTAGAAGCGGCCCAGAGCCTCTGCCGGTGTCATCGTCATTGTCATCGGAGTCATCTGATGGGAGAGCAATTTGCTCAACATCTGAATCACTCTCCTCATGGTGCACATTCGCCTACCAGGCGCCATGTAATCAACCTTGGCCAGATGCCCAAAGAGTCCATTCACAAGGGGCTTCACTTGCTTCCCCATGTTGACATTCATACGGCCCAAGGTCATGTCATCCATAATCTCCAACAATACAGCATCGTGTCTCCATTGGGCAAGGCAGGAAGCTTCTCATCGATAATCATCGGCAAGAATCTGGGGTACATGCAGAATCCCTCCTTTTCCTTTGCCTCTAGGTTCTCTATCAGATAGGAAAAATCATACTAGACAAACTGAAGGGGTGGTTGAGTACCAGTGCCACGTAGGCATTCTGGATCTGGTCTGAGAGATCATGAAACCCACCCCTCCTCGACGCCAAGCACTTTAGTATCACATGCGCCATGTACTTAAACTCGAGACACAAGTTGCTTTTTTTCAGCATACATACATTGATGTCCCAGCGTACTTCATCCTGAGGAAACACCCTCTAACTGTCAGAGGGTGTAGCCTGGTCGGGTGATCTAGATCGTCACCTAGATTGAGTACACGTCGTATATCATTAGCAGTCACCTCGATCGCCTGCCCAAAAATAGTGCTACGGATGCAGAAGGGTTCTTGTGAACGATCAATCGATGCCCCCTCCCAGAAGGCTTGCTGTATAGACCGATAGGGAGTGCACAGTGTGGATATAGCTCTGTGAATCCGGGATCTCTTTAGGAATGCAATGATCTCCACAAACTCGGCACCGTTCCGAGTTGTGGCATCCAAATGGGCACAAATGTTGTGCTTGGGGATGATGGACCACCTATCAGCCATCAATTTGTAACAAAAGGGACATACACATTAGATCATCACACAACAGAAACCATTTGTAGTTAACCTGTTTGAGCTCAGTCTGGTTCAATCATGCGATTGAACCATACGACTGAGTTTGGTCGGTTGACCTAACAGGTGACTGAATACAATCGGGTGACTGAACATGCGACTGAGTTCAATCGGTTGACTGAGCCTGTGATTGGTTCAGTGGTCCGACTGAGCTCATTCGGACTATCCATTCGGTCGACTCAGTCGTTCGGCCAGCTCAGTCGTGTGATTGGAGTTAATCCGGGTGTCTAGTCGTCTGACCTACTGTTTGTTCGAATGAAATTCAAATTTTGACCAATTCGTCAAATTAGAGGCTACGTTTTGGTTCATTAGACTCGCAATCACTCTACTAATCCCCTAATAAACTAGATTTCAACATTTTACTTACTTTAGTTAGGTTATTTGTCCAATTTCAGTCTCGGGTCTTGGTTAGGGCCAAATGTCGTGATTTATGGCTCAAATCAATGGAAATTTTGTTGAATAGCACTGCATTATAGCTGCATAATCACCATAGAACGTTAGAATGTCGAAATAAGTAGGCAAATGAGGTCTGAAGAAATTTTGGCAGAGTAACGGTATTTTATGCGATTTCAGGGCGAATGGGGGTGATGAGTTTATGCGATCGACCATGGCCCTATTTATACTGAATCTGATTTCAATTGGGTGACTGGACCTATTCGCTCTGTTCATTCGGGCGATTGGACCTCAGTCGTACGATTGGTTTAGTCGATCACACTAAGTCGGCCGATTGGGTTCCAGTCGGGCGACTGACTCATTCGGTCAACTCCATTCTGGCAACTGGCTCAATCTTGTAAGCCATTTATGTGAATTGTTCATACTCATGCTCCACTTGGTTGTCTAGGGCATAAGTATGGTCCAATCTACGATTCGTCCATACTCATGGTCCAGTCGTGCGAATGGATCATACTCATGATTTTGACTTTATGACCATTTGACACTTTTATCTTTTGATTAAACATTATGAGTATTCGATCATCTCAGACATGATCATTTTAATTTTGGAAACTTCTGATCACTTGAGATGTCATCCTTTTAAAACAATTTGTCACCTTAGACGTGACTCAATTTTACATTAGAAAGCATGTGTGGTCACCTCAGACATGACCCTTTTATGTGATTAAATTCCAGATTGAGTTCCACGACATAGTCCGACAGATACAACTAAATTGACTCAAACCAATTTAAACATAATAAAATTTAACTAACAAAACAAAAATGTTTTTGTGTTTTTGTGTGGAGTGGAAATCTTAAGATTGAAATCTACCAGATTTATTTCATTGAACGGGCAGCTTCAAGTTATTTTGACCATAAGTGGAACGATTCATTACGGAATCATACAAGCAATCAAATCATTGAGGACGTGTTTCCAAATTCAGTTGATGCTAGATTCTTGTTTCCACATTCAATTTTAGAAAATCATACTGGTACTACGAGGTGCATATGTTGATTTGGATTTTTAAGAATTGCAGCCACACTGATTGTCAGTATAATTGTTCACTTAAATGCATACACAGACTTTTGACAAAGATTGGTGATAAAATAGGTTATATTATTTCAACCAACATTTGTGGATCCCACGCTTATATGGTAATAAACATTCCTCAGTATATTTTTGAGCAGTATACAGGTATTTTGACACGAAGGGACTATTCTTAGAACTCTCAAAGAGAAGCCAAGCCTGAGGTCAGTGCCACCGCATAGAAGAGAGGCGGCAAACAACATTGAATTCTAGAATATCTGGGTTATGCTTATCCTCAGGTCAGTGCCATCGCACAACAGAGAGGCACACAACCTATCTTCTTGTTAGACCATAATTTTTTATGTTGCACATGACGCACAAACAACAGAGGTTATCAGCTTGATTGCATTTATTTTTCATTTTTTTGTGCTTTGCTATTTTAATGGTCATCCACACACATTTGTGACGTTTAATAGCTCGTCACCCCTTATTAGAAATAACTGATTGTGTTAACCAGTGATAAGATGGGAACCCACAGTCGAATGAACAGTTTAGTATAAATTGAGTTCACCAATGAGGTCTAATCATCTATTGTGTTGAATCCACCTACACATCATGTAGTGGTCTAACAACCTCTAGATCTACTTCCTTTGCATTACTTTAATATTAGCCAGTGTACTGTCATTTTTGCTTTTATAATGCCCAAACATCCCAGACTTATACTCTAAACTTTGCATCTAATTCAATTAATATTTTAAAGTCCCAAATGTTTTGTTCCTGTGTACTATCATTTTCCACAGTCATTGAATCGGTTTCACAGAGTCAATCTCAATTCTATCCGCTAGCCCGTCCTCCTCCCTGTTTTTTTTTATTACTAACTTAACCTATTCTCCCCCTAAAATTCTAAAACCGTAAAAGAATTGCGTTTTTAGGATTTTAATAGGCGAATAAATGACAGCAATAAAATTAATTAAATAAAATAAACTAAAATTAAAGAAAATAAAAGAAAATGGAATTTACGCATCTAACAAGTATAGAAAATGTGGTCTAACAAAAGCTTTTGTATTGAGGTCAGCGCGTTGAAAATCCATATTTATTTTAACGACATCGATTAGATTCTTTTGAAAGCAATCGCGTATAAAGTGATATTTTATGCCGATGTGTTTGGTCTTAGGATGTTGGAGAGGATTTTTACTAACTGCTATTGGAGTAGAATTATCAACAAAAATAGGGGTGTTAGAAAATTGCAAACCATAGTCCCGCATCTGTTGTTGAATCCTGATGATTTGAGGAGAGCAGCTTGCCGCAGCAACATACTCAGCTTCACACGCTGACAACGCAACTAATGTCTGCTTCTTACACTGCCATGTGACTAATCTTCTCCCATAGAATTGACAACCTGCTGTTGTAGATTTTTAATTCATCTTGCAGCCACCATAATCCGAATCGCTGTACGCGGTAAGCTCAAAGTCATCATCATGAGGATACCACAATCCAAGTGTGGGTGTACCCTTCAGATAACGAAATATCCTCATGACCCTGATATGATGGTTTTGCAGGATCATTGAAGGGTGTAGAGTTACAACACAACAACACAAAGATGAGATAAACTAAATTTAGATCAAACAGTAAACTGGATCAACCAAGTGGTGATACTAAGAGCACAAGTAATATATAGACAGAACATAAAGAACACAAGTGTTTTGTATTCAATAATGCAGTATATTGCCTTCTTATGTTCTATTACAAGTGTTACAAAAGCATATTCGAAAGATACAAGAACATGAGATACTTATACAACATCCTATAGCCGGCTATACTATGAAAGCCAGCTGGATACGATTGACTAGACACAAACAAAATCAAATGTAGAGTCAAAAGGCAGATTGCCTTTTGACTAGTGACTATGACATGCCATAGCTAACATACTTATCTATTACAAAAAGGATAAAGTACATAAAGTAGATAGTTACAGACTCAAGACCTCAATGTACAGTTACCAAAAGCATGGACCTTTTCACCAAACCATGTTAGTTGGTGACTTGCAGAGTTGCAGCGGAAAGGTGCCCAGCTTTATGGTACAGTACATCAGATAAAGCATGTTACTAAAAGTCTTTGGAAGAAATTTGTCTTCATGTACTTGAAGCTTCGGAAGACCTTGTCTCTCAGGCTACGGAAGACTTCATCTTGGGCTTCGGAAGATGTCAGTCTTGGCTTCGTAAGATTTCACACTTAGAGTATTTTTGTTGCACATGTGAAACATCCGAAGCATTCCACTTTAATGCACTTGTGCAGCATGCAGGACAGACTAAAGATGTTTAGGTTGCACCAGCCTCTTCATTAATCTCTACAAACTCCCCCTAGGCTGATGCTACCAAATCATTTAGGAAACCTCAGATATTAACAGTTCTCATTAGGATGATCACCATTCCTTTCATCATAAGATGATCAGGATCCTTCAGGCTGTCAAAGTGTCTTCTCGTGTCAAAGAGGTCATGCAGAGGCAACTGAAACATATCTTGCCATGTGTAGATGTCTTCAATGTCTTGATATCTAATAACATTCCACCTTTCTGGATTTGTGGTGTATGTCCAAGACAAGATGGGTCTTCATGATGCTAGAGGAGCTACTGAAGTCGGAGTTTATTGAGCTTCCTCTGGCTGCACATCCTCAGGCTGTTCTGATTCATCCTGAGGTTCAGAAGGGGATGCAGGTTTCTTCTCCTTCTTAGACATTGGTTTAGAAGCCATCCTTTTCCTTCTCTTTCCAAGTTTTAACTGAGAAGACTGGCCTGCAGCACCAGATTGATCTTCGCTGTCTTTCTCAGTTGGGACTTCCTCTCTCTCAGGTTCAGATGGAGAGGGAGGTTGACCCTGCTGTGGATCAAAAGATGAAGCTTGCTGAGCATTAGCAGGAGGTCTGGGTTATGTTGTGTGTGTTTGTTCAACCTTAACCTCCACTTGAGGTGGGGCCTGACTTGGAGTGGAGTGTAAGTCAGTGAGCTCTCCACTCTTAATCTTTTGCTTGATTACCCTGATTTGCTCATCCATAGTGGATAGAGACACGGGTCCAAGTCTCCTTCTGGAGAATCCATACAGCTTCAAGAAGCTCATCATCCTCTACCTATCAGCAGACTTCTTCATGCTCTTTTGGATGATTGCTCTTGACTTTGAAGCTTCTTCCCTGAGCTACTTCTTTGTTGTCTTTCTTTCCTTGACTAACTCAAACTCAAGTTGTTTTAAATACTCAAACTCATATAGTCATAAGGTAAGGGAAGGAATGCATCTTCCTGATAAGGCTTGTGGCACTCAGGTAGTTAATCATCTTGATTCTGTTTTCTTCCTTATCTACCTTAGGTTCTTGTTGAACCACATCCTCTTGTTCAGGACTTTCTTGAACTGGTGAGAGGGTAGGCATACCTTTATACAGTCTTTTTCTTCTTCTCTCTTCTTTGACTTGTACTAGGAGTTCTGCATCTTCTACCTCCTTCTTCTTTCTTGACCTTTCCAAATCAACCAGCTCATTTAATTCATCCAAGGGGAGAGAAATGACATTATCTATGTCATACTTCCTACTCTGCAGATAGTTGATCCTGACTGCCCTTAACTCATCATTCTGAGTATCTGGTCTGGGGGCAGCCCTGATTGCAGACTCCATGAGTCTTGGGAACTCAGTAGAGGAACTTTCTCCCCTTAGCCTCCTTTTCCTCTCTCTCTCTCCCCCTCCTCAATCTCCTCAGATGTCATCTTTCTTTTCCCTTTATCACTGTCAGACCTTTGTGATTTATGGTGGAAAGAGATTTGCCCTTCATTGCTCGTTGTAGCATCTGAGCTCGGGCAAGAGAGAGGTTGAGAAGCACCTTCAGCAGCAGGTGTCTCACAAGGAGTATGGATCTATGTAGCAGTTGGAGATGATGAGACAAGGCTCTCAGGTTCTGTCACTGGGCCTCCAGTCAACGTTTCCCCTATGAAGCTAATCTTAGGGTCTACCTTAACATCCAGTTGACCGATGAAATTGCCTGATTGCCTTAGTCTCCTTCTTAGGCTGAACTTTGCAATGATCCTGTCTTGGATTCTTTTAGCCAGTCTATCAGCTTGTCTTGATTGGCTTGGGTTGACAAGTGGCATGTTGACTAGATCCAGACCTTCATAATAGTCCAAGTTCTAAAAATTGAAGACTTCTTGCTGTCCTTTAACTCTTATGATGATGAGAGCCTTCCTATTGTTGTCATACCTCCACCCAATAATGTGATTGAAGGATAGTGAAGGTGACATAGCCCTTGGTATCCCATCCTCAAATAGACTCTTTATGAAGGAGTTTGTGTGGTCCACATCAATATGAACTAGAGGAGGTTGCTAAGAATGCACAGTTGCAAGTGAGGATGGTGAGTCCTCAATGTCGATTCTCTCGGAAGAACTCCCAGGTTCTGTGGCTGTAATGACTTTCTCCCCCTTTTTGGTACCATCACCCACTTGCATAGGTGAGCTGGAGGATAGGTCAATCACATCCACAGGTTCTTGTGTTCCTGGTTGAGCTCTCCTTAAGGGTCTCCCAGCTAGTTTTTCCTTAAGATATGAAATCTCATGTTGTTGATCATTGATCCTGTGTTGTAAGGTAGTCACCTGAGATTCAAGGTGACTGACCTTTGAGACTAGGTAAGTGCATGTTTTAGACAGGTTTTGCACTTTTAGTCTCAGATCCCCTCATCTTTATCATAAGAATCACTGGGGGTGGAGAAGATTGGACCAGAGTCCTTTCTCTCATAACCAGTTCTAAGTGCTTGGCTACCAGATTTCCTCTGCTCACTGGCAGTCTCAGTTGAGATGTCAGTGGGTTGAGTTGCCATGGTTGAGGTCTTAATGATGTAATCACTTTCAGAAGTTAGAGCCTCTTCCATATGGACATCTTGAACAAGTTCAGGAGTGTCCACCTCAATTGTAGGCGACTGATGTGGGATAGATGTAGGAGACTCAGTAGTACTCATCTCTTTTTGAGTAGAGGGAAGAAGAGAGATTCATTATACTCACTGAAACCTATATCTTCATCAGTATTGAATTCAAGGTTGGGAATGGGTTGGTTGAGATCTATAGGCTGGGGATGGTAACTGTCCCCTGAAGGTTGATCACTTGATGTTGAGACTTAGAGTGATGGCTTAAAGCAGTAGGGCTAATGAGCTCATCAGGCTGAGCATGAGGAACCTCAGCACTAGTTCTTGAAGAGATGGGAGTGGTCTGCTCCTCAGGAGAAAGGGAGCTCTAGTGTCCACATCTTCCTGTATGGGTGAGTATATGGGGACCTCCACAGAATGAATAGTTTGAGCAGGGGTTCATTTGTATTTTCTTTGGTAGGTGATGGAGATTTGAGGCTGTGTGGGTGGTTGAGAAGTAGCAGGTGTGGGTTCAACACTAGCTTATGCTGCTAGGTTGTCACCTTGAGCAATGAACTCTAACAGTTTTAGGACTAGGGCTGTTTTTTACCCCACAGAATCCAACAGTGGACTTTCTCAATATTTTAAAGATGTCGGGCTTCATCTGTCCCAATTTAAGAATGTTACCTGTTCCCCTTAATTGTGAGCCCAGTTCACATTAAGAATGTACTGGACATATAATGGAAACATGTAATATTCTATGGAGTCTAAATTATTAAGAAAATTTGTATACACAAACTGAGAGTACTTGAATTTGACCCCTTGAACCATTCCATGGACTATGAAGGAGAGGTCTTTAGGAATCTGGTCCCATCGACCATGCTTGTTTGATAAGTTGTGCATGATCACATGGAGCAGGAATCTCCATTCGGATGAGACCCTCCTACCCCATCTACTCAAAGGAATGATTAACAGCTTTCTTTGGGAAGAACACCTCACCTTCTTCATCATCCAGCTGAAGATGTCGGTTGATGATGGCCGGAGTGATGAAGATTGTTCTCCCCTGCACTGTGGCAGACAGTGCCTTCTCCCCATCCATAATGACCTCTTGGCAGGTCTTCCAGAATTCAAGCAACTGATCCTCATAGAGTGGAGGATCAATATTGAGGGAGGTGAAGTACTTTGATAGAGATAAGAAACGACAAACCTCTGAGAAATGAGGATCTTTCTCAGAGCATAACAGAACAACTTGATTGTGTTATCTGTGTAGCTGCATGGTAAAGTTGGGATCATTTCTGTGAGCAAGGTTGGCCATTTTGAAGTAGCTTAAGGATGAAGGAAGAAGAAAGAAATAAATTTCAGAGGGAAATTTGGGTTTTTAGGTTTGGAGGAAGAACAGATGATAGAAAGAGGGGGGGATCCGTTGGGTTTATATGTGAGAAGGATTTCAGATAAAGTTTAATGAAAGAGGATAAACTTTGAAATCCGGATGTCGGTCCCACCTCTGAAAAAGTAGTTTACTTTTTGCTCAAAAAGTAGTTTTCTTGGAAGTCGAAAAGCTTCCGAAGGTTAATTATCTTCGGATGTTTAGTTAAAGAGCTTCCGAAGCTAAAATGACTTCGGAAAAATTTCCTGAGAGATTTGAAAATTTTGCTTCGGAAGAAAAATTCAAGCTTGAGTCCTTTGGGTATAAACTAACAAAGCTTCCGAGAGTTAATTTTGCTTCGGAAGTAAATAGTCCTTAAAAATGAGTAAGTGTCTGAGACAAATATTTAAGCTTCGGAAGATAAATTTGAAAACTTTTCTGAAGGTAAACTTCTTAGACAGTTATTTATTTTGAAGGCATGATCTACTTCCGAAGTTAAAAAACATACTTCCGAAGTATCAGAAATTTTCAAAAATCTAAGAAAAGTCTTCAAAAGGAAATTTTCATCCAAATAAAACATGAGCTTATGAAAGTGATGAACTAGACAACTTAGGACACACATGAATTTTAAAGAAATAATAAGAATTGGATTTAACAAAGATCTACTCAAGGTTTGTCATCCCAATAGCTGATATAAGATATTTAAATCTCTGTTCATCAAAAGCCTTTGTAAACAGAGCAGCATATTGTTCATCTGTGTGAACCTTGACTAGTTTAATTAATCCTTTTTCATAGTTATCTCTTATTAAATGATACCTGATATTGATGTGCTTTGTCCTTGAGTGCTGCACAGGGTTCTCGGTGATTGAGATAGCACTGTTGTTGTCTATGTGAATGGGAGTCTCCTTGAAGTTTAATCAATAGTCTAGCATCTGATTTTGAATCCAAAGTACTTGAGCACAGCAACTTGCAGCAGCAATGTATTCAGCTTCAGCAGTTGATGTAGACACACAGGATTGTTTCTTGCATTGCCATGAGACAACCCTTCCACCAAGAAATTGACATCCCCAAGATGTAGACTTTGCAATCATGTTGCAACCACCATAATCACTATCTGTATAGGCATACAGATTGAAGTCAGAATTCTTGGGATACCATAGCCCAAGTGTTGATGCACCCTTGAGGTATCTTAGAATCCTCTTGACAGTGATAAGCGGATACATCTTAGGGTTGGCTTGATATCTTGCATAAATACATGTAGCAAACATTATATCAGGCCTGCTAGCAGTAAGATACATAAGAGACCCAATCATAGCCCTGTATAAATGCTCATCTACACACTCCCCCTCAAGATCAGGACCAAGAGAGTGGTTTATGGCTACGGGTGTCTTCAGAATCTTACAGTCAGTCATATTAAACCTCTTGAGTATGTCCTGAACATACTTTGACTGACTTATGAAGATGCCATCTTCAACTTGCTTCACTTGAATTCCCAGAAAGAAATTGAGTTCCCCCATGGCACTCATTTAAAATATGTGTTTCATCAGCTTCTCAAAGTCTTTGCAGAGCTTTGGATTAGTTGAACCAAAGATGATGTCATCCACATATACTTGAACTAGCAATATGTCTTTTCCTTGTCCTTTGATGAAAAGAGTTCCATCTATAGTACCCCTCCTGTATCCATGTTTAGAGATATACTTAGACAGTATCTCATACCACTTCCTGGGATGCAGCCCATAGAGAGCTTTGTCAAGCTTGCAGACATAATCAGGATGATCAGGATCTACAAAACCAGGTGGCTATTTGACATAAACCTCTTCATTTATAACTCCATACAAAAAGGCACACTTTACATTATGTTGAAAAACCTTGAAGTTCTTAGATGCAGCAAATGCCAGGAATATCCTAACAGCTTCTAATCTTGCCACTGCAGTAAAGACATCAGTGTAGTCAATCCCTTCTTCTTGTGTGTATCCTTGAATAACTAGTCTAGCTTTGTTCTTGATGATGATGCCTCTATCATCTTTCTTGTTCATAAACACCTCTTTGGTTCCAATGGTAGTCTTCCCAGAAGGAAGAGGACAAAGGTTCCAAACTTTCTGCCTTTTGAATTGAAGTAGCTCTTGTTGCATAACTTCAACCCAACTTCCATCCTTTAGAGCTTCATCAACTTTCTTTGGCTCTATCTGGGATAGAAAACAAGAGTGAAGACAAACATTTGCTTCATGGGTTTGTCCTCTTGTCTTTACCCCAGAGACAACATCTCCAATGAGGTTTGTGGTAGGGTGAGACTTGTGGATCCTAAGCTGAGGGATCATAGCAAGTTGTTGAGAAATATCTATATTTGAAAATTTTTGATTTGGCATAGATGTTTCTCCTACCACATCAGCATACTTTTTAAGTGAAACTTGATCCAAGCAGTGTGTGACATCATTGATGTTCTCATCCATGGTGTGGTTAGTGGTATCAAGAAATTCTTGGTCACTATCACCATCACCATTGTTGTCTTCCACAGTTGAGGTGTTCTTATCTGGTTGTAGAGCCTTTGAGCTAGAATTTGAAGGAATACCAGATGTATCAGCTGAATTTATCATTGTTGGGCTGATAGAAACCTCATTTGCAGAAGTGGTTCCAACTAGAGCTGAAGATATGTGTCTTGAAGATCTTCCTAGCTCAAATCTTGGATGAGGATCATCTATATTTAAATTTTCTGCAGATCCTGAAATATTCTCACAAGATTTGTTAAAACAGTTGGTAACCAAATCAAGATCAAACCACCAATCCAAACAAGAACCAGTAACACAACGTGTGTGTTCATTGAAAGTCACATTGGCTGACTCATCAACAATTCTAGTTCTGAGATTGTACACTCTATAAGCCTTAGCTTGCGAAGAGTATCCAATAAAGTGTCCATCATCTGATTTCTCAGCAAACTTGGCAATTTGATCTTTGGTATTCAAGATGGTGCAAGGACATCCAAAGGACCTGAGAAAACCAATGAAAGGTCTCCTCTTGTGCCAAAGTTCATAAGGAGTTTTTCCATGAGTCTTAACTACTAAAACTCTATTCTACACATAGCAGGCAGTGTTGACTGCCTCTACCAAGAAGGTGATGGGCAATTTAGAATGAGATAACATGGTTCTTGCAGCTTCAATCAGTGTCCTGTTTCTCCTCTCAGCAACACCGTTTTGCTAAGGAGTCCTAGGAGCACTAAATTGTCTTGCAATACCCTTTTCATCATAGAATGTGTCAAGGATATGGTTCTTAAATTCGGTTCCTTGATCACATCTTATGATCTTGACCTTGTGATCAGATTGATTCTCAATCTTCAAGATGATTTTTTTAGAATCTCAGGAGTCTCATCCTTAGTTCAAAGGAAGAAAACTCAAGTGAATCTTGTAAAGTCATCTGTGATCACTAGAAAGTATAAGGTCCTTCCTAAACTCATTACACTGGTGGGGCCAAAAAATCCATATGTAACAAGTTTAGGGGAGTAGTGATTGAGTTCTTTTCCTTAGGCTTATGAGATACCTTATGTTGCTTCCCTTTCAAGCATGCAACACAGTGGTCATCACTTGTAAACTCTTTCTTTGGCATTCTAGTTACCAATTCATGCTTAATTAACTTACTCATGTTCTTAAAGTTTACATGGCACATTCTTTTATGTCATAGGAAAGACTCATCACTATTGGCTTTAGACAGAAAGCATGAAACTTCTCCAGAGGAGAGGTTTCTTGCAAATCCATCTTGTACATTTTGGACCAAAAGAACCAATGAGCCAGATTAGAAAAACCTTTAAGTCCCACAGACATCAGAACAACAAAAGTGGTCTACAACAGCTAAAGACAAAGTCTGAAGACAACTGTTGAAGACAAAGGCTGAAGACAACAGCTGAAGACCAAGTCTGAAGACAAAGTCTGAAGACAATAGCTAAAGACAAGGTCTGAAGACAAAGTCTAAAGACAAAGTCTGATGACAACTGCTGAAGACAAGTCTGAAGACAAAGTCTAAAGACAAAGTCTGAAGACAAAGTCTAAAGACAAAGTCTGATGACAAAGTCTGATGACAAAGTCTGAAGACAAAGTCTGAAGACAAAGTCTGAAGACAAAGTCTGAAGACAAAGTCTGAAGACAAAGTCTGAAGACAAAGTCTGAAGACAAAGTCTGAAGACAAGAGCTGAAGACAAAGTCTGAAGACAACAGCTGAAGACAAAGTCTGAAAATAAAGTCTGAAGATCAAGTTCTCAGAAGTTGTCACAACAGCTTAAGTAGTACTTTTCAGTAGTTGTGATGGTTTACTTTTCAGTAAATTGAAATTAGTAGTTTTATTTTATGTAAAACATCTAAAGTTCTTACACATCAGATGTTATAACTTTAGTAGTTGTAAATTTAGCTTGTACTTAGCTTTTTGTGAAGGTGTCCTCAGTTGTTATGGACATCTTCAATAGTTTAGTCTACTTTCAGTTGTTTGTATAAATCAGTTAGCTGTCACTATCAAGTGACATCAGCTGATGTCACATTCCTTTATAAAAGGAATGTTGACCTAATTTCTTGGTAGCCGAAGCTTGTGCGTGAATGAAAATATTCTCTTTCTAGAAAACTGTCTCTCTCTATAACTGTCACTATTTGATTGAATATTCATATTGTTCTTGCTTAAATTTTGTCTAATTCTTGTTCTATTCTGCTGCAAATCTTAATCTAATTGATCAAACTAGATCCCGATCCTTTCATACATGTTTCCTTTCCTAGAGGCTCTAAGCAGGATATGCACATGAGGAATGACCACACCAGGCTTAATAACAATGCACTCATGCTCAGTAAAGAGCATGTTATGACTCTGATCACAAAATTGAGATACACTCAGAAGATTGTATCCAAGCTCCTTTACAAAGTTTACCTTTTTTATGCTGAGCTTACCATTTGTGACCTGCCCCTTCCAGAAATGTAACCACCTTTATGTCCTCCAAAAGCAACAGGTCCTCCATCAATGCTTTCAAAGTTCCGGATTAATGATCTATTGCCAGTCATGTGCCTAGAGCAGCCACTGTCTATGATCCAGACATTTCTGTCTGTCTTCAGCTGTCCCTGCACAAAAGAGAATGATTAGTTACATCTGGAAACCCAAACCTTGCTTGTCTTGGGCTCATTTGGAGAAGCTAATTTCACAGTAATAGATCCTATGGTTGTACTAAAAGGATCTTGAGCTGTTTTTGATGGAGAAATCTCAGTCACTTGGTCTTTCTTAGACGTCCACACCGCCTTTGGAGTCTTGAACTTGACCTTCAAAACTTTAGAAGCTTTTGGAGCTTCAGAAGTTTTGATGACTGAACCTTCAGAAGATTCTGCAAACACGGCAGCAGACTTCAGTGCTTTGGAAGAACTCCTTTCTTCCGAGACCAAATATTCTTCCGAGAGAATTTTCCACTTCCCTTCTTTTTAGATTTGGAACTTCCGAAGAAAACTGGTTTTCCTTCCGAAGCTTGAATCTTCTTAGAACTCTTTGAAGCCTTTGTTTTGGCCATATGGACAGTACCTTTAGGATTGAAGGGACAATCCTTTGCAATGCGAGTGTTGTTGTCACACATAACACAATTCATCTTCTTCCTCTCAAGAGCATTGTCTTGAGGTTAAGGCTGTCTTTGGTCACTTCCCTTCTCCACCTTCATCTTTGCAGATGCTGAGACAGTCCTCTTGGGCTGAGGACTGTGCTTGGAGATTGATGGTCCAGGCTGTGTAGCGGTGATACATAGCAGATCAGTCATCTTCTTGTTGGTGAGATGAGTTGAACAAGAACCAGAACTCTTAGCAGAGAAGTTTTGGTTGAAGTCTTTAGTCCCTACTACTTTAAACCCTGTAGAAATAAAAACTTGTTTCTGCTTAGAGTCAAAAGTAGCCTTGATCTCTTAAGCCTTCCTTGCCTTTCTTTTGCTCTTTCTGATCAAGTTCTTTCTCATGGACTTGGTCATCACAGTCTTCACTTTCTCCTCAGAAGGATAGTGGCCCTTCTTGGAATCCTACTCTTCACTCTTTGTAGAGGGATTCTTCATTATCTTTTCTTCATCCTCCTCACTCATAGGATCTATGAGAGGAAGCTCATCTTCACAAGTTCCACACCTAGGATATCTTACTGACAAGATTGTGTGTGGAGGAGCTATCTTATTGGATCCTAGTCCCTGTCTGTTTTGATAGCACACTTTGTTGTGCAGGGATGAGGATATCATGTTCTTGAAGGTCTCCTCTTCAAGAACACACTTTTCTGCCATGGATTTGCTGATCACAAGCTCAGCCTGGCACTCAGTTAACTTGGTTATGAGATCTTTAATTTGAGTCCTAAAATCTGTGTGTTCATGTTTTAGAACTAAAATGGTTTTCTCTAAGTCCTCTATTTTCAGCTTATAATCATTTTCAGACTCTCTAAAATCAGATTTTAAATTGTTTAAGGACTCGACATCAGATCTCAGTTCCAAGTTATAGTACCTGTACCTATTAACTTTAGCAATGCATTGAGGAGTACAGAGATGTTCCAATACCTTGGCTTCATCATGATGAGCCATCAGTGCATGGTTTGGAGAAGCATCTTCCACCTGAAAGATCAAGTCAAAGCATCCTTCTTCAACAGCAACAGCAGCTTGCTGCTTTGACTTCTCATTATGGAGAGCTCTGTCAGTGTAGTTTGGTCTGCATTGTGTTTGGCCATCATTTGTTCTAGGTGCCTTACACTCTCTGGCAAAGTGGCAAATCAGGTTACAGTTGTAACACTTGACTTTGCCTTTGTCCAGTCCAAACTTTCCACTGGTTGCATTGCTTAGAAACTTCCTTCTTGTCCTCTTGTAGAACTTCTTGGCTATATGAGTGAGAAGAGCCATCTGCTGGACTATTTCCATGTATTCCAGATCATCTGGATGGATACAGTCCAGGTCTTCAAGAGTTAAAAGAGAGTTGCCACAGCTTTCATCAGAAGACACAAAAGCTTGAGAAGAGCTTGTCTCTTGGAATGGGCTTCCTTGAGTGTAGTTCTCCTTTGGTGTCTCTGGGAAGGTGATGAAAGGACCTTTGGGTGAGTTGTCAGGGTAGCATAAGAGATGATGTTTGGGTTCTATGCTGTCCCTTTCAACCACATGTAGGGCTGAACCCATTTGATTGTTGGAGTTGCCAGATGAACCTTGCATGTTCATTTGGAAGTGAGGACATGAACTTCCTTACAATGTCTCTGTTTTCAAGAGAAACTCCTCCATCCACTAGGGTATCCGCAATCTCAACATACCTGAAGTACTGCTGAGTCATGGTTTCACCTGTTTTGAAGGTGAAGTTTTCAAACTGCTTTAAGGAGATCCTTCTTGTTCTCCTTGGCTTCAAAAGAACCCTCATACATCAGTTTCAGTGCATCCCATAGCTACTTGGCTGTTTTGCACTTCTTGAAACCTCTGTACATAAGAAGGTCCGTTTGAAGAGCTGTCATGGCTTTTCTGTCTATCTCTACTTCTTTCTATCTTCATCAGAGTAGTTAGCCACATATTTGGGGATCATACCAACACCAGTAGCAGAAGGTGTGCTGGGTATGAAAGATCCATTGTCAATAGACTCCCACATTCTTGAATCAAGAGACCTGATGAACCCTTCCATTCTTAAACACCAGGTGTCAACTAATCAAGAGTGATCAGTGGGGACTTGTTCATGGTTCCAGATTCCATATCAGTTTTGGAAATCGCTGCCATTTGAAAAGTTTAGTATTTGTGCGTGTGAGGGATCTAAAGATGGTGAGATCTTATATCAAGAGCCTGGAATGCTCTGATACCAAATGCAGGATCATTGAAGGGTGTAGAGTTACAACATAAAAATACAAAGAAAAGATAAACTAAACTTAGATAACACAGCAAACTGGATTAACCAAGTGGTGATACTAAGAACACAAGTAATATATGAGACAGAACATAACGAACACAAGTGTTTGGTTTTCAAGAATGCAGTATATTGCCTTCTCTATGTTCTATTCCAAGTGTTACAAAAGCATATTCGAAAGATACAAGAACATGAGATACTTATACAACATCCTACAGCCGGCTATACTTTGAAAGCCAGCTGGATACAATTGACTAGACACACACAAAATCAATTGTAGAGTCAAAAGGCAAATTGCCTTTTGACTATTGACTATGACATGCCATAGCTCACATACTTATCTATTACAAAAAGGATAAAGTACATAAAGTAGAAAGTTACAGACTCAAGACCTCAATGTACAATTACTAAAAGCATGGACCTTTTCACCAAACCTTGTTAGTTGGTGACTTGGAGAGTCGCAGCGGAAAGGTGCCCAAGTTTATGGAACAGTACATCGGATAAAGCATGTTACTAAAAGTCTTCGGAAGAAATCTGTCTTCATGAACTTGAAGCTTCGGAAGACTTTGTCTCTCAGGCTTCGGAAGACTTCATCTTTGGCTTCGGAAGATGTTGGTCTCGGATTCGGAAGATTTCACACTTAGAGTATTTCTGTTGCACATGTGAAACATCCAAAGCATTCCACTTTAATGCACTTGTGTACCATGCATGAAAGACTAAAGATGTTTAGGTTGCATCAGCCTCTTCATTAATCTCTACAGGTTTACTTTTGGTTTTGCCTGATATTTGGAACAAAGACACATTGCATACATGATATCAGGTCTTGAGGTAGTGAGGTGCATGAGAGATCCAATCATTCCTTGGACATGGTGGCATCAACCAGATCACCATTCTCGTCGAGTGCTACATCATGGTTTGTATTAAGTGGAGTCCCAGCTTCGGACGCATTCTCCATATCAAAGCGACTGAGAACATCCTCGACATACTTGGTCTGATGTAGGAATATCCCCTTTGTTGTTTGATCCACCTGTAACCCAAGAAAGAACTTCATCTCTCCCATGGCACTCATTTCAAATTCTGCCTTCATCACTGCTTTAGATTCTTTACATAGTTCTTCGTTCTTGGATCTTAAGATTATGTCGTCAACGTAAATTTGAACCAGCAGCAGATCACCATCTTTCTCTTTGATGAACAGTGTACAATCAATTACACCTCTGCGAAATCCGAGTTTCAGAAGGTGAGTTGAGAGTTTTCATACCATGCTCTCGGGGCTTGATGAAGCCCGTATAGAGCCTTATCCAGTTTGTAAACTCTGTCCTGATGATTTGGATCCTAAAATCCTTCTGGTTGACTAACATACATTTTTTCTTGGATTTCACCATGAAGAAATGCACTCTTTACATCCAATTGATAGACTTTAATCATCATGTAAGAGGCAATCCAATCAGTTTATTGAACGAAATACTAACTCATATGCGTGTATACCGAATCAAATAGTGCAGAGTCATATTTGATTGGTGATTCGATCGGTGAGAACACACATAGAAACAATTATGGATTGAATCTAAACGTTAAGAACGATTGGTAATCGATCTAGTGTGATCTATGAACTTGGAACCGGTTCTTAGATGTCTCTGGATGGCTAGGGTACGATTTAGTACGAAGGTTTTTGAAGTGTTATGTTTTTCCATGATTTAAGTTCTATTTATAGGTTAGGGTTTCACATTCGGGCGACTGAACCATTAGCAGGGTTCAGTCATCCGATTGAGTCATGCGGTAGATCCATTCGCACAACTGAGTGTTCAGTCGTGCGACTGAGTCAATCTCATCTTACAATCATGCGATTGATCCAGTCTCTTGGTTCAGTCGTGCGACTGGTTCATTAGCATGAAGTTGTTCATGCGTATGGTCCATTAGCATGGGCTATTCCCATGAGAACTTCATATGATTAAGTTTGAATATGTTTCACAATCATTATTTGACTTAGATCTATTTAAACAACCACAAACCTATATAGTTAGTTCGATAATCGTTATTACATACCAAGCAATGAAATATTCAACATTATAAGCACAACCACACATTGTATTTCATTAAGTACCTATTTTATTACATATGTGTAAGACAATAAAGACATTTTACATCAAACTCAAAAACAAGGTACGCATGTATCTAGAAACTCCCCCTGAGCTGTGATGTATCCTCCTTTGTTTCCAGCAAAAGAAACATGAACACCTTTGATTTGTTTGACGTTTGATAGGAGTGCCCGATTTCCTGTCATGTGCCATGATGCTCCGCTATTTACGATCCAAGTATTCCTTTTAGCACTATAGCGAACACCCTGAGAGGGAGTGGTTGAATCAGCCATGAAAGCAGTGTCTGACTTCTCTAGTTCTGGTGATTCTGGACTTGTTGTACTTGTCCTTTCTTCAGGTAGGTTATCCACTACTGCTGCAGATTCTTCAATTTTGACATCACGAGCTCCACTACAATATCACCCTCACTTGCTGAGTCGTCATCTAAGTCCTCGACACTAGCAATGTTGGATTCTCCCGGAGACACAAACCGGAAGATCCAATCTTGTCCTTCGTCATCATGAGCTGTTAAGGCTTTAGGATCCTTGCTCGACGAAGTAGGGCTGTTTGTGGCTTCTCCTGACGAGAGAAAAATGAGAATGGATTCCCATTTCCCATCTTCTTGGGCTTCACACATTCACGTTTGAAGTGCCCCTTTTCCCCATAATTGAAACACGTAACTTTTGACTTGTCAAAGCCAAAGGTTGTGTCCTTAGTGGCAATCAGATTCTATCCGGTCTTTTTGACCAACTTCTAAGCTCTCTGGACAACACTTGTTAAGGCCCACATTATTTCCAACAGTTCCAGCTCCGTCTCATCTAGTTGCTCGTAGTCCTCATCTGCCAAATGGCAGTTCCCAATTTTCAAGCAACTAGCCCATCATAAGAGTGGACTACCGCTGCTAAGAGGTCCACGTGCTCCTTTACTACCTTAATAGTCACATTTCCGAGATTCTCGGACTTCTGTTTTGTAGCATTTGCTTCAGGTGCTATGTATTGGGTACCAGACGACCCTGAAGTGTCAGATCCTGAAGAAGAGGTTTGAGATGGACCAGCGGAACTCGACACAAAAGCCGTTTGTTGTGGAGCTCCAGACGTTTTGGCTTGAGGAGTTGAGTTGTATAAGGCTGGGTTCTGATCATAAGTACACTTTTGTGCCATGTACTTCATCCTCAACTCCTCCTCCCGTAGTTTTAGAATGATGTCATTGACGTCTAACTTCTTGAGCATATCATTCTGTCTGAGGTTGGAGGCAAATAAATTCCTCTTCTCGGGCAAACCATCTGCAAAGTTTGAAACTTTGTTTTCCATAGACGTAGTAACTCCACGAGTGTGCAGCTCACTCATCAAATGGTAGAAATGATCAATAACCTCGTCTAAGCTCTCCTTTCCCATTGACGAGAAGTTGTCAAACTCCTTCTTCAATGCTTTGGTCTTCAGAGCTTTCAACGATGCATTTCCCTCATATCTCTTTTCAATACATCCCATACATTCTTTGCTTGCTTGTTCTCAGAAAATTGATGGAAAATGTCCTTCGGAATTGACTGAGTGAGTAACGCATAGACTTTCTTCTCAGCATTGTACTTAACCTTTTGTCCATCAGTCATGCCCCCAAATGTAAGTTTGACTCCATCGGCTTCTACAGGCATGCTATACCCCGTTTCTATCGACTCCCACAGATTCGGATATGCTCTATTCAAGTAGATCTCGAATCTTTGCATCCACTGTGGGTAATAATCTAACGTGATTAGCTTTGGTGATTTGTTGTGATTCCCCACGTCGTTTTCCAGAAGTAATTCATTCTCGATCCTTGAATCCCTACCTGCGGTGAAAGCTGAATACTGATCTTCCATTGCTATAACTTTAAACTTTGGAATAAAACTGCTTTACTTGTGACAATGGAGGTGTGCGATTGGGCTAATCATGTTATTGAACAACGCAGATGCCTCAAACGTTCGAATGAACTAATGCGGATGAATCAATTGTGCGTATGGACAGGTGCGAATGGACAATGCGACTAGATAGTTCAATCGTACGAATGATGGTACGAATGAGTCCAATCATGAGTATGAGGGATGCATATAAATTCAATCGGGCGATTGACTCAATCGTGCGACTGAAGCTACTGAAATTTGAAAATTCGTAGGTTTAAGATATTTTGGACGCAAAAACTCGAATTTTCACTAACCCTATTTGTTGTATGCCGGAAAAAGTCAACTTGACGAACTAGAAATGTCTAAGACACCGTTTTACACAAAAGGATTGCGTTTATAGTGAAAAAACACAATTTTTGTATCAAAAACGATTGATTCACACATAAATCAAGAGCCAAAGCTCTAATACCACTTGTTAGGATCATGTATTGAATGAAATACTAACTGATATACGTGTATACGGAATCAAATAGTGCGAGATCCTATTTGATTGGCTATCCAATCAGTGAGAAAGCACGTAGAAACAATTGTGGATTGAATCTAAATGTTAAGAACGATTGGTAATCGATCTAGTGTGATCTATGAACTTGGAAAAGGTTCTTAGATGTGTGTGGATGGCTACGGTACTATTTAGAAAATAGGTTTTCGAAGTGTTATGTTTTTCCACGATTTATGTTGTATTTATAGGTTAGGGTTTCTCATTCGGGCTACTGAACCATTAGCATGGTTCAGTCGTGTGATTGAGTCATGCGATTGATCTATTCGCACGATTGAGTGATCAGTCGTGAGATTGAGTCAATCTCATGTTACAATCATGCGACTGATCCAGTCTCCTGGTTCAGTTGTGTGACTGGTTCTTTAGCATGAAGTTGTTGATGCGTATGGTCCATTAGCATGGGCCATTCACATGAGAACTTCATATGATTAAGTTTGAATATGTTTCACAATCATTATTTGACTTAGATCTATGCAAACAACCACAAACATATGTGCAAGACAATAAAGACATTTTACATCAAGTTCAGAAACTAGGTACACATGTATCTATAGGGATTCACCTAACCTTCCATGTATCTTATATCAGAATGTTTTTAGTAGACGCGGATATCGATGGAGGATATCATTGCGTTAAAGATTGGAGGATATCATTGTGTTAAAGACAAGGATACCAGATGAGGAAATCATTGCGTTAAATATTGGAAGATATCAAGGTAGATGAACGACTCAATTATGTGGACCAACTAGTGGCGATAATTGATGGTAAAGAGAAGAGGTTAAGGAATAGAGTCGTTCCTCTTGTGCGTGTACATTCGAATCACAGGAAGGGATCCGAGTCTACGTGGGAGACGGAGGAGGAGATGAGACATCATTACCCGTGATTGTTTGAGGAAAAACAGGTTTTGGGGACGAAACCTATATAAGGGGGGTCCACTTGTAACACCCGGTTATTCTTTGAAAAGTTATTAAAGGAAGAACAAAAGTAAAGGAAGAAAGAGAGAAAAGAAATAAAGCCCATGTAGAGGGACCAAATGTTTCAAATGGACAAAATCTTTAAAAAGTTGTTGAATAAAGGTGGCATGGCCGCCCACAATCTCTTCACACATCCTATCATTCGGATATTTTTAGAGAGAGAAAGTGAAGAAGAGCTGATGTTTTTGGGTCTTTGAAGAACAAGAGCAGAAGTTCGAATTCAAGGTAAGAATTCGCTTGTTTACGATGTTCTTAACTAGCCTTGGTTTGGTTAAATGCTTATGCGTGTTTGTGTGTGTTCGGGTATGTGTTTGGTGGGTTTCTAGGCGGTTGAACACAATTGCAAGCGGGTTTTGAGGAAGTCATAACCATGTGCTGCTAAGGTGAGTTCTAGAACCCCCTTTACACTTGTTTAAACCGCTTTGGGGCTGGAAATGCATGTATGAACGTTTTTATAAAGTTAGGTTATATACCCGTATCTATTTATGGGTGTATGTTATGGGTGGGGTTTGATTTTGGGCTTTGTATGTGCATGATGATGTAATGGTTCTGTTTCTAAGGCATAGGATCTATGATTTAAGCTATAACATGATTGGTGATGATTGGGAACTGAGTTATGATGTTTAAGTGTGTTATAGTCGGCCCATGCGGCCAACAAAAAATAACTGCCTAAGTGACCCATGCGCCCAAAACCTTATGCCCCCGAATAGTACCCATGTGCCTAGAAATAGGCTAAAATTGACTAAGTGTTCATACGCCCAGATAGCTCATGCGCTGAGGCACTCATGCGCCTGCATAGTGCGCATGCGCCTCAAAGTTGCCCATGCGCCAGAAAGTTGCCCATGCGCCTAAAAGTTGCCCATGCGCCTAAGTGTTCCCTATGCGCCTGCATAGTTCCCGTGCACCTGAAGACATAGAATATTTTCTGATTTTTTGGGGAAAAGTGTTATGTAGGCTTTGACTTTGGAGGTTCCCGAGGGCTATGTAAGTTGACATTTTGAAGTCATAGATGATGTGATGGGCGATGTATGAATGATGTATGATTGACGCTTATGCATGATGTGTTAGGGATCGTGTACTCAACGAATACTAACTTTACGCGTGTACCAAATCAAATAGTGCGGAATCCTATTTGATTGTTGATCCAATCAGTGTGAACACACGTAGAATCAATTAAAGATTGAATCTAAACATTAAGAACGATTAGCAATCGAACTACTGGGATCTTTGAAGTTGGAACAGGTTATTAAAGGTCTCTGGACGGCTAGGGTACGTCTGGGTATCAAAATATTTGAAGCGTCCCATATTTCCATGATTTAAGTGGTATTTATAGGTTAAGTTTTCTCAATCGTGCGACTGGACCATTTGCATGGTTCAGTCGTGTGATTGAGTCATGTGGTTGATCGATTTGCACGACTGAGTGTTCGGTTGTGCGATTGAGTCAATCTCATGTTTCAATCATGCTACCGATCCATTCTCCTGGTTCATTTGTACAATTGGTTCATTATCATGAACTTGTTCGTGCGTATGGTCCATTAGCATGGGCCAATCGCATGAGAAATTCAAATGATTAAGTTTGAATATGTTACATAGTCATTAATTGATTGAGATAGTATTCAAACAACCACAACCAGTATAGTCAAGTCAATAAGCATTATTACATACCAACCAATGAAATATTCAATATTAAGCACAACCACATATTGTATTTCATTAAGTACCCTTACAATTACATATG
This sequence comes from Flaveria trinervia, assembly GCA_025506515.1. Taxonomy (NCBI): domain Eukaryota; kingdom Viridiplantae; phylum Streptophyta; class Magnoliopsida; order Asterales; family Asteraceae; genus Flaveria; species Flaveria trinervia. The sequence goes on from CM046444.1 coordinate 73,919,821, forward strand.
TGTAAGACAATACAAAGATATTACATTAAGTTAAGAAACTCGGGACACATGTATCTACAAACTCCCCCTTGTACCTAGTTTCGTCTAATGTCTTATATCCTTCATAAGTTCCTCAAACTTCTTGTACTTCTCTTCTCTAGTGACTCCGGCGTGTATGTCAAAAGCAAAATAGAGTCTTATAATGTTCTGAAATTGTAGACCTTGTACAAGTTCTTGGGAGTCATAGAATAATGGCCACTTGTATAATGTATAAACATAATCAGCAGACAAGTTTGTAAGCCGCATCCGGTCAAACACCCTTATCGTTTCCATTACACCATTCTTATTCAAAACTATGACTGCCTCTCCTATCCTCCAACCATAGTACCACCATTTGAAGTGTGGAGTGAAGTCCTGTGGCATTTTCCGTAGAGGGATCTTTGACATTGTGCGTTGAGGACTCCACTTCAGCACTACTTTCGGTTTTGCAGTTATGGGATCAACCTCAGACCGTCTGAGATACCATGTTGGCTGTTGAGGTTTGAAGTTGGCCCATGTGGTGTGATACTCTCTGTGAAGTCGGTTTTCGGATCGATAAACATCCGAGCATGTTCTTGATAGAAGGATAACTAACAGCACAAACCAAACGTCAAACAATAATACAGACTATAATTGAATGGTTTCATTGATAAAACCTAACGATTTCAAGCTCGTTACAACATAAGAATGAAGACTCTTGTCAAGGGGAAGATCGAGCATGATCTCCCCTCTCATCTGGCAGCCCTAGGCTCCCGGGCACACTCTCTCTAAAACCCTTTAGAGAATCCTTTTTGTCTCTACATATTGAAACTGGTATATATAGGCCTCGGCCCATATTAGATGCGACTGGGCCCATCGTGCGATTGGACCATACGTATGGTTCAATCGTACGACTGGACCATGCGTATTGTTCAGTCTCACGAATGTCCCAATCGCATCTCTTAGTCGGACGACTGGTCCATTAGCATGGCTCGGCCATACGACTGAGTCTCATTCGCATATGCTTTTACGAATGACCCACTTTCATGTGTTTACAACATATCAGGTGTATAACATTAAGCCTAGACTATTCGACAAGCGATGGACACACTATATATGACTATATATGCTCTAACAAATTACCCCTTGGACGTTGCTTGCGAATAGTAGATAACACCTCTTACAATCTTCAATCAATCTTTGCTCTGGTTGCCAATAGAATCAATCGAAAACCATATTAGCCAACGTTGCCGATCCGTCAGGTTACACACATCCCTAAAAATGAATTTTGGCACAACAGCTTTCGTTTACTTGGTAGAACACCATCATAGCAGCAAGATTCCCCATATGACTGATTTTTCCACATAATGACATGAATAGTTTTCCATTGCTTCAATCTTCACACAGGCTAACCTGATTAACATCACCACCTGTAGAAATTCCCCGTCACATTTAGCATATCCCAATATATAGACATTGTGCTCTCCTTGCGTCTTCACACGGTGTATTGGGCAAAAGGTTGAAGGTTCCAATCCACAGCTGACAATATCAACCAAATTAGCATGCACGAAGATTCATCTTCGGAAACCAGTTCACATCATCATTTCCTGACTGCGTCTTCAATTTCTCTATACATGGATTCCCCCTAAGAATGAGAATCCTCTCTGTGCGGATACATATAACTTGATTGGCCCATAAGTAGTCAGATGCTCCTGACTACCCCACAAAATCAGCACCAACTGCTGACATCTTCTCTTCTTTCTTTCGTGTTCCAAATACATTCACCTATTCTGGAAGTCTGACGAATAATGGGGTACACATCGAACTTGTTTGACAAAAGAACCTCAGGGTGAATATGCTTTGCTCATCTTCAAATATGTGCAAGAAGCTGTTCCAGATTCCTTTTTTTTGGTCTGGAACAAATGCGGATGAGTCAATGCGGATGGCTCATTCGTGCGATTGAACATACGATTGGTCCAGTCGCACGACTAAACATACGACTGGTCCAGTCGCACGAATGGTCCATTCGCATGGCTCATTCGTACGAATGGTCCATTCGCATGACCGGGTCTGCACGCAGATTTTCAGATCTATAGCCGCCAGGACTACCCAAAACCCTAATCTGACGAATTTTACGTGAACCGAAACAAAATAGGTATCATCACATTCGAAAGGGTGATAGGAATGTGGTTTCGAATTCGACTTTAAAATAGAAGCAACACACATAACAAGATCTGAGCAAAACACGAAGAACAGGAAGTGGGTTTAACGTCAAGATCTGAACTTTGATCCAGAAATCAAGAGCTCGGGTTGCTAGAATGATTGTTAGATAATCCAGCAGTAACCGGCTCTGATACCAATTGTGAAGTCGGTTTTCGGATCGATAAACATCCGAGCATGTTCTTGACGAAATGATAAATAACAGCACAAACCAAAAGTCAAACAATAATACAAACTATAATTGAATGGTTTGATTGATAAAACCTAACGATTCCAAGCTCGTTACAACATAAGAATGAAGACTCTTGGCAAGGGGAAGATCGAGCATGATCTCCCCTATCATCCGAAGCCCTAGGCTCCTGGGCACACTCTCTCTAAAACCCTTTAGAGAATCCTTTTTCTCTCTACACATTGAAAGTGGTATATATAGGCCTCAGCCCATAATAGATACGACTAGGCCTATTCGTGGGATTGGACCATGCGTATGGTTCAATCGTACGACTGGACCATGTGTATGGTTCAGTCTCATGAATGTCCCAATCGCATCTCTCAGTCGCACGACTAGTCCATTGTCATGGCTCAGTCATACGACTGACTCTCATTCGCATATGGTCCTGCAAATGACCCAGTTTGATGTGTTTACAACATATCAGGTGTATAACATTAAGCCTAGACTATTCGAAAAGCGACACACACACTATATATGACTATATATGCTCCAACACTCTCTTTTAAGAGCAGTCTCAAACCAGCGTGACATTTTTTGTGGGTCAGCATTAGCAATTTTAGCTTTGCTAAATGGTTTAGCTCAAATCTAGGAAGAGTCTTCAGGTCATGTGGGAACCTGAAGTACTCAATCCCTTTCTCACGTTTAACTGCATAAATGTTGAGATCTTAAAAATACGCCCATGTTATGATTCTGCCTGACACCTTTTGATGTTTCTTCACTTTCTACAACTTGGTGTAGGCAATTGATGTTGAAGCACTGTGTTGGGCTCGTATTACTTCAAAGTATGCAGCCCACTCAACCTTTCTGATATTAACTTCAGCTTCCGAGGCTTGGGCTGTGTCTTCTTTCTTGTCTGAATCTTCCTCCATTCTTTTTTACTTTAACTTTAAACCAAACTTTTGTATTAGTGCGAATGAAGGTGTGCGATTGGGCTATTCGGGCGATTGAACTATGCGGATGGTTAAATCATGCGACTGAACTAATGCGGGTGACTCAGTCGGCCGAATGAACTAATGTGGATGAACAGTGTGAATAGTCTTCTCAGTTGGACGAATGGAAGTGCGACTGAGTCCAATCTTGCGTATGGGGAATGCGAATGATCTTAGTCATGCGATTGAGTCAATCGTGTGACTGAACTTGCTAGATTTCGAAAATTTCTAGGTTTAAGGTGTTTGAGTGCAAAAACATGAATTTTTGCTAACCCTAATTGCCGTATGCCGGAAAAAACTTAAATTTACGATTAGGGGACGTCTAAAACCCGATTTGACACAAAAGATTGCGTTTTTGAGCCTAAAAACACAATTTTTATATCAATACGATTGAATCACACAAAAATCTCGAGCCAAAGCTGTAATACCACTTGTTAGGGATCGTGTACTCAACGAATACTAACAGATTTACGTGTGTACCGGATCAAATAGTGTGGAATCCTATTTGATTGGCGATCCAATCAGTGAGAATGCACGTAGAATCAATTAAAGATTGAATGTAAGCGTTAAGAACGATTAGCAATCGATCTACCGCGATCTTTGAAGTTGGAACAGGTTATTAGAGGTCTCTAGATGGCTAGGGTACGTCTGGATATCAAAATATTTGAAGTGTCCCGTTCTTCCACGATTTAAGTGGTATTTATAGGTTAACGTTTCTCAATCATGCGACTGGACCATTTGCAAGGTTCAGTCTGTGATTGAGTCATGCGGGTGATCCTTTCACACGACTGAGTGTTCAGTCATGCGACTGAGTCAATCTCATGTTTCAATCATGCGACTGATCTAGTCACCTGGTTCACTCGTACGATTGGTTCATTAGCAACAAGTTGTTCATGCGTATGGTCCATTAGCATGGGCCAATCGCATGAGAACTTCACATGATTAAGTTTGAATAGGTTACATAGTCATTAATTGATTTAGATAATATCCAAACAACCACAACCTATATAGTCAAGTCAATAAGTGTTATTACATACCAACCAATGAAATATTCAATATCAAGCATAACCACATATTGTATTTCATTAAGTACCCTTACAATTACATGTGTGTAAGACAATACAAAGATATTACATTAAGTTTAGAAACTAGGGACACATGTATCTACATGATGGTATGTATGATGTATGTATGATAGTGCCTTGTGTGGTGATGTTTGTATGTTCATGTTTATGTTCCATGTTATGTATGTTTATCTTTCCCGTGGTTTACGTGTTATAGTTGTGAATGAAATGATAGAGTATTACGCAACGTAAAGTGAAAGATAATGAAAAAAGGAACATAATGATAGTGTGCATGCATTAATGAAAGAGAAAGTAAAGAAAGGCTTGCAAGCAAAATGTACGGAGGTGCACGACTCTAAAATGTCATAAGCTTAAGTGTGTGTGGTTTAGCTAACCATAAGGATACACAAAGGGGTCCAGTCTTTGAGACTGACCAATGATATAGTACATGGATTATAGTGGATACTCACCTCGGTGCTGGTGCCAGGCTCTGTGCGTTATGAAAGTTAGTTATGATCTTTAGCCCAGTACCCACTTTGTGCATATGTTTGATGTGTAGTATATAGTTTGGATCTTTGTCGCTTGCCCCGATGCTGGTGCCAGGCTATGTGTGTTATGGAAGTCATTTATGATCTTTGGCCCAGTACCAGCTTTGTGCATACATTTGGGGTATAGCTGATTACACTGATCCAGAAAGAGATATAAGAGATAAAGAAAGAAAGTGATGAACAATAAAGGAAGATAATAATGATATTATCTATGTGTATGTACGATGTGTGATCATGTACGGATGTATAGTATGATTTGACAAAAAGTAAAGAATAGTTTGAACGAAAGTAAGGCATGTTTTATTTTATAACTAGAAGTCACTTAGCAACGCTGACTTTTATGTATTTCCAGTTGGCAGGTAAAGGTTCCTGAGGATGGCACGGGGCGACTACTTGGCTCGTTTTGGATGCCATCCATTTTTATAATGTTTTTGTGATATAATACAACAAGTATTTTCTAATTTGATAACGATGTATTATTTTGCAAAAGCTATTATAATAAAATGGAAAAATTATTTTAATGTTTTCGCTGTAGTATTTTATTGAAGTTAATGTAATTATATGTTTTCCGTGCCATGATTGACCAGCTGTAAGTGTCCCGGGAACGGGGCCTTACATTTGATGACTGTACCTTGAGAAGATTTGGAGACACTTCAGCAGACTTCGGTGCTTAGGAAGTATTCGTTTCTTCCGAGACCAAAATTTCTTCCAAGGCAGCTTTCCACTTGCCTTCTTCTTTGACTTGGGGCTTCCGAAGGAAACATATTTTCCTTTCGAAGTTGAAATTTTCTTAGAGCTCTTGGAAATCCTTTTCTTGGTCATATGGAGAGTACCTCTTGGATTGTATGGATAATCCTATGCAAGATGAGAGATATTTTCACACATAACACATTCTATTTTCTTTTTCCCAAGAGCCTTCTGCTGAGAGTGGGACTGATCTTGATCATATCCCATCTCCACCTTCATCTTTGCAGATACTGAGACAGTCCTTTTGGGCTGAGAACTATTCATGGAGTTGGATAGTCGAGGCTGTGTAGCACTGGTACACAATAAATCAGCCTTCTTCTTTGTGCTAAGATGATTTGAACATGTATTAGAACTCTTAGCAGAAGAGCTTAGGTTGATGTCTCCAGTCTTCACCACTTCAAATCCTGCAAAGATGAAAACTTGTTTCTGCCTAGATTCAAAAGTGGCCTTGATCTCTTGAGCCTTCCTAGCTTTTCTTTTGCTCTTTCTGATCAAGTTTTTCATCACAGACTTGGTCATCACATTCTTCTTCTTCTCCTCAGAAGGATAGTGACCCTTCTTAGAATCTTCTTCTTCACTCTTCTTAGAGAGATTCTTCACTATCACTTCTTCATCCTCTTCACTCAAAGGATCTATGTGAGGAAGCTCATCTTCACAAGTTCCACATCTAGGTGATCTTACATACAAGATTATGTGTGGAGGAGCTATCTCATTAGATCCAAGTCATTCCTTGTTTTGATAACACACCTTATTTTGTAGGGATGAGGATATCATGCTTTTGAAGGTTTTTTCTTCAAGAACACACTTTTCTGCCCTGACTTTGCTCATCACAAGCTCAGCCTTGCACTCAGTCAGCTTACTTATGAGATCCTTAATCTGGGTCCTATAATTTGTATGCTCATGTTCTAGAACTGAAATGGTTTTCTCTAAGTCCTCTATATTTAGTTTATAATCACTTTCAGACATTCTAAAATAAGCTTTTAAGATGTTTAAGGTTTAAGATCAGATGTCATTTCTAAGTTGTAGGACCTATTTCTGTAACTTTAGCAATACATTCAGGGGTACAAAGATGTTCCAATACCTTGGTTTCATCATGATTTGCCATCTATGTTTGGTTTGGAGAAGTATCTTCCACATGAAAGCTCCGGTCAAAGCCTCATTCTTCAGTAACAACTACAGTTTGCTACTTTGGCTTGTCATTCTCGATAGCTTTATCAGTGTAGTTTGGTCTGGACTGTGCTTGGCCACCATTTGTTCTTCGTGCCCTACACTCGCTGGCAAAATGGCCCATGAAGTTACAATTGTAACATTTGACTTTACTTTTCTCCAATCCAAACTTTCCACTAGCTACATTGTTGGGGATCTTCTTTCCAGTCCGCTTCAAGAACTTCTTGGCTATGTGAGTGAGAAGAGCCATCTACTACACTATCTCTATGTACTCCATATTACCTGGATGGATATAGTCCAGGTCTTCAAGGGTTAAAATAAAGCTTCCACAACTTTCATCAGAGGACACAAAGGCTTGAGAAGAACTTGTCTCTTGGAATGAGCTTCCTTGAGTGTAGTTCTCCCTTGGTGTCTTATGGAAAGTGATGAAAGGAACATTTTATGAGTTGTCAGGGTAGCAAATGAGATGATGTTGGGGTTCTATGCTATCCCTTTCAACCACATGAAGGGTTGAACCTATTTGATTGTTGGAGTTGCGAAATGAACCTTGCATGTTCATCTCCATCTGGTAGCCATTGAGAGTTCCATACAACTCTGTTACAATAAGAGTTTTTAGATTCTCAGTTTTCCTGATAAGCACACAGTAGTGTGTCCATTGCCTAGGAAGTGAGGACATGAACTTCCTTACAATGTCTTTGTTTTCAAGAGCAACTTCTCTATCCACTAGGGTATCCACAATCTTAACATACCTAAAGTATTGTTGAGTCATGGTTTCATTAGCTTCAAAGGTGAACTTTTCAAATTGTTGCTTCACGAGATCCTTTTGTTCTCCTTAGCTTCAAAGGAACCCTCATACATCAGTTTCATTGCATCCCACAAATGCTTGGCTATTTTGCATTTCTTGAAACCTCTATACACAGAGTTTGGAAGAGCAGTTTGAAGGGCTGTCATGGCCTTCTAGTTAATCTCTACTCTCTTTCTATCTTCATCTGAGTAGTCAGCCATAGCCTTAGGGATCATACCACCACCAGTAGTAGAAGAGGTGGTTGGTATGTAAAGTCCATTTTCAACAGACTCCCATATTCTTGAGTCTAGAGACCTGATGAAACATTCCATTCTTTGGCACCAGGTGTCAAAGTCAATGAGCTCTAGCCCTCGCCATGTGCCCTTTAATCCCGGTCGTCTTCTTCCCTGCATCGGAACTTTCAGCCCTCGGCTTCTTTCAATCCCTGCTCATATGGTCGTCCCCGGCACAGTTGAAACACCTCCCTGCGTTGCATTCTCTCGCCATATGGCCAGGCTTCCCACTCTTGAAGCACACGTTTAGTCCCCACCTACACTCTTCGGTGTGCTCCATTCCACACTTGCCACACCTCTTCATTACCGCACCAGATGTGACCACACGTAGGTTATCCACCCGTGCATCTTTGTTGGTTGGAATGGCACCACCCAGCTCGCTTCCCGTTCCAGGTCCAATCACCAACATCTTTCAGGTTTATTACGTTCCTCTTTTCATTATCTTCCATTTTACGTTACATAATACTTCTCATTTCATTCATAAAAATTCAATGTAAAGCAATGGAAAATGAATGTACATAATAAGGAACACAAACATAAACATGCAAAACATCACCATACAAGGCACCATCACACGTGACATAACAATCATCATACATTCCATAACACACCTCATTCATCATCAAAATTCAACTTTCTTCACCCCCGGGAACATCCCAAATCAAAGCCTACGTTTCACTTTTTCCCCAAAAATCAGAAAACAAATGTAAGTCTTAGGCGCATGGTCTTTCAGGTGCATGGGTAACACCTAGGCGTATGGGAACTTTCAGGCACATGGGCACTATTGGGGCGTATGCATAATACTTAGGCATTTTAGGCAGATTTCTAGGCGCATGGGCACTATGCAGACGCATGAGTGCCTGGAGCATGGGCTTTCTAGGCGTCTCAACACTTAGTCAATTACAGCCTAATTCTGGGTGCATGAACACTCTTTGGGTGCATGGGGACACTTAGACAATTTATACCGTTGGGCGCATGGGCCACAATTTAGGGGCATGGGTAGAGTACTTCACACTTAATCAACTTAATTCACTTCCCAATCATCATTTAACATGTTCAAAGTTTAAATCTTACGTTCTAAGCTATACAAACACATTCATAGCATAATCATAACCATAATAACACCCAAATCAAATTCCACCCGCAAAACACATACACATTTACATACAGGTGAAAATCCATTTTTATAACAAGTAAAAACGGGGTTCTAGAACTCACCTTAATAGCTCTTGGTTTGATTTCCTTCAAAACCCATTTGCTAAAAGCTCAAACACCTAAAATTCACCAAAGACACACAAAAACGAATGCACAACACATATAAGCATACAACCAAGACAAAGACCAGTTAAGAACAACACAGAACCATGAATTCTTACCTTGAATTCAGATTATTCTTCTTGTTCTTTGAATATCCAAAGGTTCTCAGCTCTTTCTTCCTCTCTCTAAAAATCCGAAGAGAAAGGTGAGTGTGATGAGGGTGTGAGCGGCCATACGAACTTTATCACCAACTTTGTAAGGCCCCTTTCCCAGGACACTCACAGCTGATCAATCATCACACAAAAGCATACATAAAATGTTAACATTAGTAAAACGTTGCAACGGAATTTACTAAACCATTTCATATATATATATAATCATTTTTGCATAATAATAAAATAATGTTAAGAATACAAAACATCATTTGTTCGAATTACAATGCAAAAACACAATCGTTACACAAAATTGATGCCATCCAAAACAAACGAAGTAGTCGCCCGTGCCATTCTCAGTAACCATCACCTGCCAACAGGAAAACACATAAAAGTCAACATTGCTGAGTGAATTCTAGTTTTATAAAATAAAATACATTTACTTCCATTTAAAACCTTTCTTTACATTCTTACGCGATCAAGCATCATACGTACACATATATAATAACATTATTATCTTTGATTATCATTTGTTAACTTCCATTCAATTTTCTTCTTTCACTTCATCATCAACGAGATTGCATAAAGCAAGAGCTTTATGTTGATCGACAACAAATGTCGATCCCTGTCGGTACACATCATAATTGTAGCTAACCCCCGACAGTTGATCCACACTGCAAGGCCCATAGCCCGCTCATGAATACGGATCAATCATCATACATGAGACTCATATAAGCGAAGTCCATCAAAATGCTTGCAAGACTTTTCATCAACAAACGGGCCCTGGGTAACATTCATTAAGTACCACTTCTCATTAATATTAAATTCCGCTTTACGTTACATAATACTTTGCGTTCATTTCCTAACCATAACATGTAAGTCACGGAATAATACAAAATAGGAATATAAGGTCAACATAACTCATTCATACATAGCATCATATAAACATTGCATACCCATCACACATCATCATAAACATCATGCATCATACATTCACATACATATGCATATGCATCGCATGCATAAATCATCATAAAACATAACTGATCCTCCGCGGGACAACGGAGTCCTAGGTGCAGCAGCCCCTAGTAGGGTCCAAGGGGCAACGCCCCTGGCTGGGGTCGCCCTGTCCAGCGGAGGATCTTTCCGGTAAAGCCTCTTAAAATCATGGTTGTTTAAAACATATATTTAGCGTGCATTTCCAACCCCAAATAAGTTTAAAACAAGTAAAAAACAGGGTTCTAGAACTCACCTTAGTAGCTCTTAGGTTTGATTTCCATCATAACCCATTTGCTAAAAGCTCGAACACCTAAAACCCACCAAACAGACAAAAAAACAAAGACACAACACATATAAGCATACAACCAAGACAAAGACCAATTAAGAACAAGACAACCATGAATTCTTACCTTGAATTCAGATTCTACTTCTTGTTCTTCGAATATCCAAAGTTTTTCAACTCTTTCTTCCTCTCTCTAAAACCCGAAGAGAAAGGTGAGTGTGATGAGGGTGTGAGCGGTCATACCAACTTTATCACCAACTTTCTAAGGCCCCGTTCCCTGGACGCTCACAGCTGGTCAAACATCGCACAAAAGCATACATAAAATGTTAACATTAGTTAAACATTGCAGCGGAATTTACTTAAACCATTTCATATATATATAATCATTTTTGCATTATAATAAAACGATGTTAACAATTACAAAACATCATTTGTTCGAATTACAATGCAAAAACACAATCGTTACAGAAAATCAATGACATCCAAAACAAACCAAGTAGCCGCCCGTGCCATCCTCAGTAACCATCACCTGCCAACTGGAAAATACATAAAAGTTAGGGTTGCTGAGTGAATTCTACTTTTATAAAATAAAATACATTTACTTCCATTTAAAACCTTTCTTTACATTCTTACGCAATCAAGCATCATACGTACACATATATAATAACATTATTATCTTTGATTATCGTTTGTTAACTTCCATTCATTTTTCATCATTCACTTCATTATCAACGAGATTGCGCAAAGCAAGAGCACCATGTTGATCGACAACAAATATCGATCCCTGTCGGTACACATCATCATGGTAGCTAACCTCCGACAGCTGATCCACACTGCAAGGCCCATAGCTCGCTCATGAATACGGATCAATCATCATACATGACACTCATCTAAGCGAAGTCCATTAAATTTGTTGCAAGACTTTTCATCATCAAACGGGCCAGGGGTAACATTCGTTAAGTACCACTTCTCATTAATAATAACTTCCGCTTTATGTTAAATAATACTTTGCGTTCATTTCCTAACCATAACATGTATGCCACGGAATAATACATAATAGGAACATAAGGTCAACATAACACATTCATACATAGCATGATATAAACATCGCATACCCATCACACATCATCATAAACATCATGCATCATACATTCACATACATATGCATATGCTCCGCATGCATAAATCATCATAAAACATAACTGATCCTCCGTGGGACAACAATGTCCTAGGTGCAGCAGCCCCTCGTGGGGTCCAAGGGGCAACACCCCTGGCTGGGGTCATGTTGTCCCGCAGAGGATCGTTCTGGTAAAACGTCTTAAAATCTTGGTCGCTTAAAATGTATATTTAGCATGCATTTCCAACCCCAAACTAGTTGAAAACCTTTAAAAGAGGGGATCCAGAACTGACCTTGACTCATGAGTAGCTTCTTAGTCAAGCTTTCAAAGCAAGGGTTGCACTACACAGCCTGTAGATAAGTTAACACTCAAAGGAGTTATTTTCGACCTAATTTTACTCCTAATTTTGCCTCCAGATCAGTAGTTTCGCTGCTAGTTTCACCAGCAGTTTTCTTGCTAGTTTCTCCAGCAGTTTTGTTGCTAGTTTCTCCAGCAGTTTTGCTGCTAGTTTCACTGGCAGTTTCGCCCAAATTTCATTGGATCACCATGTCTGCGAAACTACCTGCGTATCTATAGTTTCACACAAAGACCAATGGTTTTGATAGATGAATACATAATTTCACTAGATGAACACCCAGTTTCGTAGAACAGGATGAAAATACGAACCAACCCATTTTTACCAAAACCATCAATATTTTACTTCCAAAACCTTGGTTTATCGGCCAATAAGCTATATCTAAGCTTCATTAATGTTTTCTTACCCAAGTAATGAGTTTTGGGTGAATCTTTGCCACTTCCGAAAACCCCAAACCCTAGAATTTGTGTTTACGTCAAAAGGATCGATTAAATGGTGTTTCTTACCTGGATTATTGGTGTTTTCCTGTTGTTTGGATGCCCACGAACACCGATCATCATTCCTGTGATCAACCGAGTCTTGAATTTACTTTCTCTCTGTAGAATTCGGGTGTTAAGTTGCAAATGAGAGTTGCTCAAGCTGATCTGTTTATATATAGCGGGTGTTCTCTGGACCTTTAACTCACCAAACACATAACCCTCGAGGTCTACTTGGCCCGTACTCCATTACCTGCATATTTTCTTTATATAATCTCGGCAAAGCCCATTATTATTAATTGGCTCGTTTGGACTTTATTTCGGGCGTTACAAGTCCACCCCCCTTATATAGGTTTCATCCCCGAAACCTCTTATTGCTCAAACAAAACTGGGTAATGCGGTCTTATCTTCCCTTAAGTCTCCCACATCGACTCAGATCCCTTCATGTGCTTTCACCGTACATGCACAAGAGGAACCAATTTATTCCATAGCCTCTTCTTTTTGTGATCGATGATCGCCACTGGTTGCTCCACATAATTGAGTCAGTCATCCAATTCAATATCCTCTAGTGGCACCACCATATCCCCTCGGCTAAGCACTTTCTTAATTGAGATGCATGGAATGTCAGATGAATTCCTTTTAATTCAGTGGGCGACTCCAACCTATAGGCCACCTCTCCTACTCGAGCCATGATTCGGAAAGGCCTTATTTATCCCATGTTTAACTTGCCCCACTTCCTAAACCAAATGATGCCCTTCCAAGGTGAGACTTTTAGCATAACTCTATCACACTCCTGGAATTCAATCGATTTACATCTCTTGTCGGCGTACAACTTCTGTCTATCTTTGGTTGCCTTCATAAAGGCTTTGATCCTTTCCAGCTTCTCAGTCGTAGCCTTGACTAGCTCGACGTTCCCTAACTCTTTATAGCCAATGTCACCCCAACAAGCAGGTGTTCTACATCACCTACCGTATAACATCTGACAAGGAGGCACGCAAATGTTGGCATGGTAACTATTGTTGTAAGAGAAATCAGCTAATGGTAAGTGGTCATCCCAACTTCCTCTAAAATCAATAAAGCCTGCCCGAAGCATATCTTCTAGCGTCTGAATGGTCCTTTCTGACTGACCATCTGTTTCGGGATGATAAGCCGTGTTGATATGTAACCTCGTCCCCTAGCATCATGAAATCTCTTCCAAAACTTGGATGTAAACCAACTGTCACGATCAGAAACATTAGACACTCGCACACCATGACGAATAAATCCGCCAACCTCTAAGAAGTGAGCACTCTTCATCAAATGATCAACTATTACCCATATAGCATCATACCCTGGCGAGGTACGTGGAAGCTTCGTAATAAAGTCCGTGGTGATGTGCTCCTAGTTTCCCTCCAGTATATCCAAAGTTTGGATCTTTCCGTATGGCTTGTGATGCTCCGCCTTCACTTGCAAACAAGTAAGACACTTACTCACGTACTCCAATATGTCACGCTTCATACCCAGCCGCCAATAATCTTTCTTCATGTCATGATACATCTTTGTAGCATCAGGATGAATGGAGTACCGAGTCTTATGAGCTTCATCCATGATCTTCACACGTAGATTCCCATAATGAGGAATCCACATCCGTGTAAATGGTGTTCTAACACCAAGCGTGTTATCACCCAACTGCATGACTAGACCTCTCCTCCTTTTGGAGTTAAGATGATCTTCCTTCAATGCCTCATCTTGAAATTATTTAACATGGTTCATCACATCGGAGGACATAATCAATTGGTAAGCCTATACCCGAATCGGCTAGGGTCTCACTTTTCGGCTCAGGGTATCCACCACCACGATGGCTTTGCCCGGATGGTAATGGATCTCATAATCATAATTTTTTATGAGCTCTAACCATGTCCTATGCCTCGTGTTCAAGTCTTTCTGCTCGAAGTAGTAGTTCAAGCTCTTGTGGTCAGTGAATATGGTGCACTTCATCCATACAGGTAGTGCCTCCAAATCATTAACATGAAGACCACAGCTGCTAGCCCCAAGTAATGAGTAGGATAATTAACGTCACAAACCATCAATTGTCAGGATGCGTAGGCTATAACCATTCATTGTTGTATCAAAATGCAACCCAACCCCGAGTAATAAGCATTGGAATTAACCACCAAATACTCGCTTTCTTCGGGTGATGACAAGACAAGAGCTTGAGTCAACCTTGCCTTAAACCCTCAAGAGCCTTCTTCTTGATCATGACCCCATACAAACTTCGCATCCTCACGGGTCAGCTTAGTTAATACACATCGTTATACTTCCGTCCTTCTTCTTCGCAAAGAAGAGCGGAGCACCTTAATGAGAGATACATGATTAAATGAACCACTTATCAAGAAACTCTTACAGTTACTCCATGAGTTCCTTTATCTCAGAAGGGGCTAAACGATATGACACCTTAGCAACAGGTAGGGTACTGTGTCTCGAATCTATCTGGAACTCAA
Source organism: Flaveria trinervia (assembly GCA_025506515.1). Classification (NCBI taxonomy): domain Eukaryota; kingdom Viridiplantae; phylum Streptophyta; class Magnoliopsida; order Asterales; family Asteraceae; genus Flaveria; species Flaveria trinervia. The sequence goes on from CM046444.1 coordinate 73,934,919, forward strand.
TCACACGATCTAGTGTTACACCTGGTGATTCTTCTCGAAACACATCCGGAAGGTCACACACAACTGGTACATTGGATAATTGTGGTGTTGATGTGTCCACTTCCTTCATATATGCCAAATAAGCAGTACATCCATGTCTCATGCACCATTCCGCCACCGCCAGCAAAATCACCTTCAAAGTCATAGCGACTAAGTCACCATATATCATCCTTGAACTACCGTCAGGCACTGTCAGTCCGACCATCTTCTTGCAACACACAATATTCGTCTCGTAGTCCACCAACCTATCCATTCTTAAGACTACATCAAAACCACCTAAGGTCATCACGAACGGTCTAATAGGAAACTTACAACCTTCTAGTTCTAAATCACAACCTTTTATCATCTCAGAACTCCTGGTAGACTTCCTTATGGCAGTTTATACATCGAAGGGCTTATATATTCTCCTACTGCTAACAGGCAATTTAGCACACAAAACACCAGAAATAAAACTCTTACTAGCACCAAAATTAAATGACACAGAAGCTAGAGTTTGTTTACTAGAAACATACCTGACACAATATCGGGGTCCGTCCTAGCCTCCTCCTGCATCATCGTGAAGTCTCAGCGCTCGCCTTATGCCCTTCAGTTCTAGATGTCTTCCCTGCCCCGGAACTCTCATCCCTCGGCTTCTTGCAGTCTCTGCTTATGTGACCCTTTCCGCCACAGTTATAACACCTCGTCACCCCACACTCTCTTGCTAGATGACCGGGCCTCCAACATTTGAAGTAGAGGTTTGATCCCCACCTACACTCTCCTGTATGTTTCTTCCTGCAATTACTACAACTCTTCAACCCCACACTAGATATGACCACACACTAGTCATCCACTCTCGTAGCCTTGTTGTTTGGAGTGGCCCCGCCACGCTCAAATTTCTTTCCATTCAAGTTCCAGTCTTCGCCACCCTTCTCATTCTCCTTAATTAGGACCTCCTCCCTCGTTGCTCTAATCATCTCAGTCACCACAAATGGCATGATAGTCTGTATGACCTGTTGATCTTCCTTGACGACTTCCTCTTTCACTATCATCCTCAAATTAGCACTATCATCACTGCCTTCCAAGTGATGGATCTTGGGCTCTTTGAGTACCATTTTAGCAGCCCTATCCATGCTTCTCGTGGCACGCGGTTCAGCATCACGTCTACCATGGCCTCCACCTGGCGAAACCTTCGAAGATCTACCGCCAGCCATCCTCTAACACGCTATAAGGTTCAAACACTAACGTGGTCATTCAAGGAAATAGCTCAGTTTGTATCAAGTATAGTAAGTCCCTAATTACAATGGCCAGTTGTAATTAGCCACTTAATTTACTCTTCATACCCCAAGCATTTCGTATCTTAACTACATCAGTATTTAAATCTACTTAAGGCACATAAACCACATAACACGCGCATGTAATACCAATTAACATTAAAGAAAATATCTAATGGCACGTAACTACTCGGACTCACATGCATTCCCTTTCCATCCCTTTTTCAGTTTAAGTTAAGGTTTCTTTTGAAAATTTACCCGTTTCACTTAAACTTTGGCTCTGATACCAACTTGTAAGTCCTCGTTCCCAGGACACTCACAGCGGGTCAATCATTATACAAAAGCATAGATAAAATTTTAACATTAGTAAAACATTGCAGCTGAATTTATTTAAACCATTTCGTATATATGTAATCATATTTGCATAATAATACAACAATGTTAAGAATTACAAAATATCAATTGTCCGTATTACAATGCAAAAACAAAATCGTTATACAAAATGAATGCCATCCAAATCAAGCCAAGTAGCCTCCCATGCCATCCTCAGGAACCCTCACCTGCCAACTGGAAACCACATAAAAGTTAGTGTTGCTAAGTGAATTCTAGTTTTATAAAATAAAAGACTTTTACCTCCATTTATGTCCTTTTTTTACATTCGTACGCGATCAAGTATCATACGTACACATAGATAATAACATTATTATCTTTGATCATCGTTTGTTAACTTCAATTCATTTTTCAGCTTTCACTTCATCATTAACGATATTGCACAAAGCAAGAGCTCCATATTGATCAAAAACAAATGTCGATCCCTGTCGGTACACATCATCCTGGTAGCTAACCCCTGACAGTTGATCAACACTACAAGGCACATAGCCTGCTCATGAATAGGGATAAATCATCATACATCAGACTCGTATAAGTGAAGTCCATCAAATTGCATGGAAGACTTTTTATCATCAAACGGGCCCCGAGTAATGTTCGTTTAGTTCCACTTCTTATTTATATAACATCCGCTTTACATTACATAATACTTTTCGTTCATTTCATAACCATAACACGTAAGTCACGGAATAATACATAATAGGAACATAAGGTGAACATAACACATTCATACATAGCATCATATAAACATCGCATACCCCATCACACATCATCATAAACATCATGCATCATACATTCACATACATATGCATATGCAACACATGCATAAATACATGATCAATTTGTGTCACTAAACACTTGATTTTCTCTCAAACTCACTTAAACACACTCTCGATGAAAGCAGAATCTTTAAGAGTTGGTAACAATATAATAAGTAATAAGAAAACACAAGAAGTAAGTTTCAAGGTACTTGCATATATTGCTTCTCAACTCAATATTGCAAGACTCTTACAAGCATGTTCTTATGAGTTACAATTAGAGACTATATATAATACAACCTACAGCCGGATATACTTTAATACCAGCTGGAATCCTCTTACTAAAGCAAATACTACAAAGCTATAGTTTAAGGTATCTTAGATAAGACTTTATCTGAGATATGGTAGCCAGGACATGTCCCTGACTTACCTTTTGTCACCAACTAAAGTTGGTAACTTGTACTAGCATAAAAAGGTGAACAATGGATTAAAGTATGGTCAACTACATGGCTCTTTGAGAAAAAGCCATTCAGTATCAGAGGTCTGCAGTGGAGTGTCAGAGACCATACTTATGTCCACTAGTTCATACCAGTGTCTTCCGAAGGTTAAATGGCTTTGGCAGAACAAGTACTTCCCAAGCCACTTATACTTCGAAAGAGGCTGCTTCTTTTTTCTTCATACTTCGGAAGTAGTCTTCTGATTCTTCCTTTGAGACTTCATCTTCGAAACTGAATAGTTTATCTTCAGAAGTAGAGCTTTGCCTTTGGAAGTTGAACTTTTACTTTGTCTTCGGAAAACTCTACTTCCTTCGGAATTCCACACTTGGCTTCGGAAGCCTTTGTAAGCAGCACCAAAATTTGTCTAAGTGATTTGGTTTTGGTTGCACTAGCGTTCTTCTTGATCCAACAAACTCCCCTAGGCTGATGCTACCAAATCTTACTTGTTTCTTCTCTCCTCAAAACTTTCAGCACCAGGGAGAGTAAATACGTATTAGTCTCTTTGTTCTTCCCTCATGTGGTGCTGAGAAGTTTGTATAAATCTTTGATTGACAGGATCTCCAGTCTGTTGCCCTGAATGATATGTACCCTTTGTTGTGGCCCTCTGAAAAGAGTTAGTTGATCGGAGCTATAATCATATTCCCATCAAACTATAGGTTCCAATTTAGGACCTTCCACCATCTATAGAAGGGCTATGTTGTTGGTGGGAGATCTATCCTTGTCTTGCTTTCTTCTCAATCTTAACTCTTCCTTAATCTTGGCTTTTGTTGTTAACGAAGCCAGATGAAAACTGCTAAGATGATTCTTGATGTGAGCAGAAATTTTAGAGTTTGAGGAGTTAGAGAAAGGTTTCTTTGCTAACTCATCAATATCACATCAGCTGGAGTGTAGCAGAGAGGTGGCATTCAGTCTATTAAGTTCACCATTCTCTCTTTCCACAACAAAGTTATGAGTAGCTTCATCAAACCTCCACCGGAGTATATTCTTTCTAGGCACAAGAGACTGACTAGGAATCTTGTCCTCTTTCCTTGTATCCAGTAGAGTCACCAGCTTCCTTCTTTGTTTCTTCTTTTCATCATTTAATGATTTTGAGTTGATTCCTAGAAGTATTGCAACCTGGTCCAGTGTTCCTCTCGGTAGATCAAGAAATTGATCTCTTGTGAGGGAATGTGAAGATCCATCCACATAGGTTAGCTTGATGGAGCCTTCCTCACAGGAGATATCGCTCAGGTTTGTGCAATTGATCAGCCTATTCTTGATGCTTTTAAACTCTTCTAGAGCAAGATGTTTGGAAGGCTGAGGGGATGGTTGAGAAGGTTGTGGGATAGGATGTGGTAAGGTGGTTCGGGTTACAGTTTTGGGTTGAAGGATGGGCAGTTTGGTGGTTGAGGTGAGGAAGTAGATGAAGGTAAAGGTGTGGGTGCAGGAGTGTAAGGTTTAGTTTTGATGGTGAAGGGAGAGGGAATTGGTTCAGGTTGGGGTACTGTGGTTGGAGTAAAGTTATCCCTTGAACCCTGTGTACATCTCTCTTCTTTTCCTTGAACGAATGCCAACTTTGATTTCACTGACAATTTGTTAAAGTGTCCTTTCATTCATGGGACCCACCTGCCTTCCAGAGAAGCCGTGAGGCCGGAGATAGTCTTTCATCCAGGCTTTGTCACCTATCTTCCTGGTTGCAGATGCCTTTGCTTCTTCCTCTTTCTTCTTCTTCTCCTTCAACTTTTCTCTTGTAGCTCTTTTTCTTTCTTTCTCCATTTGATCCTGCTCTTTGTTGATGAGCCAAAGTATCATTTCATTTTTGTGTGGAGAATGTTCTTAGAGAGAGAAGCCTCTGGATGTTAGGAAATCTATCCTTTCCCTCCTGAGCTGCATGTCAGCTTCCCTTTGTTCCTTTCCTTCTCTTCCTCTGAGGTGAACCTTGTTGCTTCCTTCTGCAGGCTGGTTGCCTTTTCCAGTTCCACCAACTACTCTAATGGTAGCATGAGTGTTTCTTCATTGATAGCTCCGAGCTATATGTGCTGGTCAATGATCTCTTCTCTTTTTTTGTTGTTGCCAGCCTCCTGGTTGGCTGCAGCTGGTTTTGTACTAGCAACCAATAGCTTCCCAGTTGTAAGTCTCCCTTTTCTTTTCAGCCTTTCAATCTTGTCCTCTTTCTGAAGCTCTTCCACAGTCATCTTCTATTTTCCTTTGGTATCTTTTGTAGAACTTGACTTTGGTGGTTCTTGGACAGTGGATACTGATTGTGTGAGAGGTAGAGATGGTGTCTGGGCAGAAGGTTGATCCAGAAAGTCCTCACTATTCACCTTAGATGTCATTTCTAGGATTGCATCTGTGATGATCAGTTCCTCAGACATTTTGAATAGTCCTTCCGTAGCTTCCATTTCAGTTTCGGAAGATTCAACTTGTTCTTCCGAGGCTTTAACTTCAGCTTTGGAAGTAAGAGGGAATGCAGATTTTATCCCAAGTGGTTTAGTTGCTGGGCCATAAGTCCCTACTTCCCCTTCAAATTGAATCTTAGCTTCCATTTAGAGCTTAGGTTGACCAACTTCTTACACAGTGGTAGAAGGTGCAGTATGCCTTTAAATCTCTTAAGCTCCAAAGTAAATCATGGCAGCATCAAGACATGGCTGATCACGAGTATATCTCACAAGAAGTTGAAGATTGGCTTTGTGGGTCCTTATATGTTTTTCTGTGAACACACTCCCCCTTTTTGGTAGCATTATCTTGAAAGGTAGATGAGCTGGAGGAAGAGGTCAAGGAGAGCTGAAAAAGTACGTGCCTAACAGATCTCTCAGTCTGTTTCTCAGCTAGTTGAGCCTTGAGATTGTCAATCTCAAGTTGCTGAGTGGCGGACCTTTTTTCTAAATTCCTAACCTTCGATTCAACTTTTGAGACTTTAGATAGTAGGTCTGTAATGAAGAGTTTCATGCTTCCCTCATCTTCTTTTGAAGAATCACGAGAAGATGAGGTAATATACGTAGTATGTTTAGCCTCACCACCAGATGTGGTTTGTTGGCACCCTGGTTTCCCTTGCTTGGTGATGTCTCTTGCAAAGTCATCAAAAGGCATGGTTGCCGTAGATTCAGTACCAGAATCATTACCACTGTCCATAGGGTCCATTGAGGCACCTTCTGTAGTCACAGCTGAATCTGCATGAGTCCCCTCCACATAATTGGGACTCACCTCAGTAATGGTTTTCTGATGGGGGATAGAGATAAGAGGTCTCTCTAGCTATGTTGATCTTGGAGAGGGTGTTGTAGATCAACATCATTGCCATGCGGTGATGTTATCTCCTCATCAGTTTTAAAGAGAAGGTCAATGAAAGATAAGGAGGTTAAACCGATTGACCCGGGACCTTGGTCAATGTCTACAAGCATTGAGTCTCTGATTGGGTTGTCCCTTATTGGCTGCACAGAGGAGTGTAAAGACTCACCCTCAGGACTTTCAGATTGGGTAATAGGCTCATGGGATTGAGACTAAAGAAACTCAAGACCCTTATTGAGGTTAATGATGAAGGAAGGTGAGACCTCTGACTGAGTAGGAGCCTAATGTTCCACTCTAGTCTTTTTAGGTTGAGCAGGAGGAGCTTGTTCAATGAGAGTAGTTTGAACAAGGGTTAGTTTGGGGCGTCTTGTGTAGGTAATGGTGATGGGAGGAGAAGGTAGTGTTGGCATTGTGGTTGTAGTTTTTGGTGTGGGTTCATTACCTGTGGGCTGAACAGGGATGTAACCAGGAGTGATGTGCTTAGTCATACAAGGAGGTAAAGAAGTGTACCTTCCAGTGAAGTTGGTGGATACCCTCTTCAATATCTTGAATATGGTTGGCCTCATGTAAGGGAAAGACAGAGTGGCTGCACAGACAAGCTGACTCCGATCCAACTCACTGTTAATGATGCGATGTAGAAATCTGGGATACATAAAGAATGTTTCCCTCTATAGATTTCCAATGTGATTGAGCAGCACAAATGTTGAGTAGTTGAAGCACAGGCTTCGCACCAGTCCATGAACTAGGCACCCTAGTCCATATGGGATTTGATCCCATCCCCCAGATTTGTTTGACAGGCAGTGAAGGACAATGTGCAGGAGGAACTACCAGTTGTAGGAGAAGTTGAATTTGTAAATGGTCGACTTGCTCACATTGCCACCATATTCAATGAGGAAGTATGTGCTGTTTAAATCTGCCTTGGTGAACTTAGTAGGGGCACCTTCATCATGAAGCTCCATATGCTCCATGATGAGTCATTCAGAGATGACCAACTATTGGCCACAAATGTGGGATCATATTAGATGAACCCCATTTAGGGTTTCGAGCTAACTGTTTCCGCAAAATTCAGTCATGTGGTTGAGGTAAAATGTGGAAATAATGATCAAGGTTGTGTAGTAGGATGATTGGATGAGGAAGGAGATGATTTCAGAGAAGTCCGCATCTCTTGAACAATCAAGAAGTGCGACTTAGTTGTGTTGAGGATTTAGGGCCACTGGGAAAGTGTGAAGGTAGAGCAGTTTGACTTTGGATATATTTGGAAGCTAGGAAATTTGAAGGTTGTAAAATTTGTGGTAGGAAGAAGAAAGTGAATAGTCGGGATTATTTAAAAGATGGTGGAAAGGCGGTAAAGTGTTAGGATAAGGTGAAATGACGGTTTAGTGGATGAAGTGACAGGGGCGGTAAGGTTTAATTCAGTTAAATAATCACACATCATTAACAAAATCCTTGCTTTTTACAGTGTGGGGCCCAAGAGATTTTCGTTACATAGTAAAATCTCTTTTCCGAATATAAAACATTTCCGAAGTTAATTTGTCTTCCGAAGGTAATTTGTCTTCCGAAGGCAATTCCTACTTCCGAAGGTAAAATGTACCTTCCGAGAGTAGATAGTGCTTTCTGAAGGGAGAGATTTTGTAAGCTTCTGAAGTAGATCTTATATGAAATTAATCGCTTCTTCCGAGAAAAAAAACTCTTTCGAGAAGAAAATTATCCTTGGAGAAATATTGCTTCGGAAGATATGAAGATAACTTCCGAGGGTTAATTTCTCTTCGGAAGAAATTTATGCTTAGAAAATTCCAGAGATATCTTTTGTAACAGGGCTTAGTTGTTGGGTTTGTTGGACCATATCAAAGTAGTTTAACCATTTAAACTATGATAACGCAGAGGATTAATACCTTAATATTATCATTTGTAATCTGAAAAATTATGGCTAATAACATATCATCAACAACCCAAGAACATAGGATCATAAATATGTGTTTGAACTAGCTATCAACAAGAAATAACAACCCAAAACAAGCCATACATACTACCTTTAGTAAAGCTATAGAAAAATGATTACTAGTGAAGAAGATGATGTTGTTGAACAGCCAAAACACCAAGGAAAAAATGTCCTCAAGCATCCAGCAAAGACCACTCTTGCTAGGATTTGTACACCAAAACTCAAAGAACAAGCTCTTAGAACACATTTCCAGCCTAGAATACCTTCAAGAAAGGAGAGAATATGTTCTTTTCTTGCATGTGTGAGAGAGAAGAAGATGGAGTATGTGTTTAGTAAAAGGTGTTCATGTTCCAAGACCTCAAATGAAATCAAACGAGGGCCACATGCCAAGGGATGGCCAAAACCTCTTTTTAATTTGGGTTCCCCCCCCCCCACAAATCTTAAACACCCATTTTCACAAGTTAACTACTCACTAATTGAGTTATATATAATTAACCTTTTAAATTTTTAACTCTCACACACTCCTTTATTATTGATGTTATTTAACTAACTTAAATAACATCACAAACAATATCTATGAACAAAATATCCCTATAAATTGTTCAATCTCATATGCAACTTATATAGAAAACCCATTTTCTAAAATGGTGTAATTATTTAATTGCATGATCATATCATCAATTAAATATTAATTGGTGTTTGCTAAGCTTGTTATTGGGTGTGACCCGACTTGGATCATAACGTACTAACCACATCAATGTTCTATGTGTCTTAGGCATAAAGAATCCAACAATCTCCCACTTGCACAAGATTCATAGAAGATTGATGCAAGCAGTAAATACCGCCTAACAACGGTTTACTACCCTTAATACGCATGACTTAAAGCCATTCAATAACATCATCCCCTTCAAGTATCCAACTTGAAATGATTTAGGTGAATCAATCATTTATCCTTTTGTTACAGATGTCATGTTAAATCCAAGGACATAGAATGATCATTCCTTGTTGATTTAACTTAATCAGGCCTTAGACATCTTGCTCTCAACAAATAAGAGGAACAAATTCCATCTTGACAAGATACGTTTTTCACAATCACCTGTGTAACACCTGAACATAGCCTTATGTACTCCCCAATATTTAAGGACAGTGAAGAACTAGCTCAAAGTATAACATTTGGTGAATATCAAAACCCAATATGTATCTCAGGTCGGAGGATACCAAATGATATTCGCCTTTACTCAAATTTACTTATTATCAATCTAGAAGATTCCATGTAGTAAAATTGAGATGCGGGTCAGTCCAATACTTGTATCCCACAAATATCTATGAACCGTGGCAGCAACCAATTGCTCTATATTCATTCCATATGAATATCCACCAATCCATGTTCATAATAGTCTTACGTTCATATTTGTTCCCACAAACTTGACCGACTACGGACATTTAGAATAATAAACATATTCATGGATGTATACATGCTAAAATGAATATAACTCAAAATATGACAAGTATATAAAGAGTTAAATATTACATTGTTTCAAAATTTTAATACTAAACAGATCAATTCCAGTCACTAGAATATAAAGTCCTAAGGCACAAGTATGACTTTCATTCTTTGCCCTTTCAAGGAGCTTCGTGAGTGGATCCGCAATATATTGATCCGTGTGAACTTTACGAATACATATCCTTCCGTTTTCAACTTCATCCCATATGTAGTTGAATATGCTCTCAATGTGCCTAGCCTTTTGAAATACGGAGGGTACCTGATTTATGCAATCGTACCCTCATGATCACAAAAGGATTTCTAGGGGTCTTGAATGGTAGAGACCACCCTAGGTCGGCGATAAATTTCTTTATCCATGCAGCTTCCTGAGCTGCTAATGATGCGGCTATGTATTCGGATTTTGTAGTGGACAATGCTACTCGCTTCATAATGAAGACATACCCCGATTGTGATCGAGAATCATCTCGAACGGTTTGGAAACTCACATCCGTGTAACCCTTTACAACGAGTTCCTCTTCATCAGATCCATATATTAGAAACATTCCTTAGTCCTCCTATGGTATTTCATTATACTTTTAATAGCCATCCAATGGCTATTACCTGGATTCTGCTGATATCTGCTTGTCATGCTTAACGCGCATGACACGTCCAGTCTAGTGCATATCATCGCATACGTGAAGGACCCTATAGCTGACGCATATGGGATGTCCTTCATTCGATATTGCTCATCCTTTGAGCTTGGACATTGAGATGTACTCAATATTGTCCCTCTTTGAATAGGTACCATACCTTTCTCAGAGTTTTCCATCTTGAACCCTTTCAAGACTTTATCAATATATGCACTTTGGTTTAAACCTATCAACCACCTCGATCTATCCCTATAGATCTTTGTTCCCGAAATATAGGCGGCTTCACCAAGATTTTTATGGAAAAACAACTTACAATCCAGGTTTTAACACCTTCCATGGTTTGAATATCATTTCCAAAAGTAGTATGTCATCAACATACAATGCTAAGAATGTTATTATGCTCCCTCTAGCATTTGTATATACACAAGCATCGTCAGCGTTCTTGATGAAACCAAATTTCTTGATCTCTTCATCAAAATGTTGATTTCAACTTCTCGATGCTTGATTCAATGCATAGATTGATCTCTTTAACTTGCATACTTTATTAGGATGTTGTGGATTGACAAAACCATCTTGGCTGAACCATATGGACAGTCTCTTCGAGATGTCCATTAAGACAAGCGGTTTTGACATCCATTTGTCAAATCTCATAGTCATAATATGCCCCTATGACAAATAATATCCTAATTGACTTTAGCATTGCCACAGGCAAGAAAATTTCATCATAATCAACCCCGTGATTTTAGTGAAACCTTTTGCTACAAGTCTTGCTTTGTAAGTATCCAAGTTTCCATGTATACCCATTTTCTTCTTGAAACCCACATTAAAAGATTTGCAAATGAGGTAATCTAATCAATGTTTAGCATCCCAATAGCTGTTAGAAGATACTTAAATCTTTGTTCATCAAAAGCTTTGGTGAACAGATTATTATATTGTTCATTTGTATAAACTTTGATTAGTTTAATTAGATTCTTTTCTTGAATATCTCTAATGAAATGGTACCTGATACTAATGTGCTTTGTCTTGGAGTGCTTCACTGGATTTTCAGTGATAGAGATAGCACTGTTGTTGTCAATTTGGTTTGGAGTACTCATAAGGTTGAATCCATAGTTCAACATCTTATTTTGAGTCCACAGCAACTGAGCACAACAACTAGCAGCAGTAATGTATTCAGCTTCAGCAGTTGATGTGGAGACACATGACTGTTTCTTGCATTGCCATGAGATGATCCTTCCACAAGAAATTGACATCCTCCTAATGTTGATTTCTTGTCAATGTTGCAGGCACCATAGTCATTGTTAGAGTATCCATAGAGATTAAAATCATTGTTTCTGGGATACCAAAAACCTAGTTTAGGTGCTCCTTTGAGGTATCTGAGGATTCTCTTAGCAGCAGCTGTAGGTTTGTTAGAAGATAAAATCAATGTTTAACCTCTTAAACTTTCTGAAAAATGCAGTGGAAAAATATATATAGAAACATGATTAGAAAATTGAAAAATCATGTTTTTTAGTTGACAAACATATGTGTCAAACAAACCCATATAACAAAGGATCATATTATGTGAATAAGCAAGCTATGTAAACATAAAAACAAGCATTATGGACAGCCATATGAAGGCTGCCATAAACTACCTTTCAGCAGCTCAAAAGGGTCGAAATCTTTAAAGATGATGATGGTTTTGAGCAGCAATCCTTCAAGGTGGAGGATCTCAAGCTTGTAATACCTACAAGGTCTTCAAACACCTAGCTTGTTAGGAAGCTTGACACCAAAATTCACACCAAGGAACCTTTAAATCATGAAATTTTCAGCCTCCTTTTGAGCTGGAAAAATCCGAAAATGGTCTAGCCTTGTAGAGAACTTTTGTTGCGTAAGTGTGTGTTAGAGAAGGTGAGATGATAGAAGAGTGTTCAAGTGAGTAATGTCAGTCAAGAACCAAGACAAAATGGGTGTTTTCAAGGCCAAGGGCGGCCGAAAATTCCCATTTCAAAATGGGTTTCCCACCCATTTCAAGTCTTATATAATTAACTCTTTCAACCCCTTAAATTTATAAAATTAAAACATATTTTAATTATATACCATTAACACAATTTATTTGTCATTATTAACCAACTTAAATAATGAAACAAATAAATATCTCATGAACAAATTATCCATATAATGTTGTTCTATCACAAAAAGCAATAATTTAGAAAACTCGTTTTCTAAATTGGTGTCAATATTTATTTGTATGATCTTATTAACAAACAATATGTATTGGTGTATGTTTGGCTTGTTATTGGGTATGACCTGACTTGGATCATAACATACTAGCCACATCAATCTTGTATGTGTCTTGGGCATATGAGGCCAACAATCTCCCACTTGCACAAGATTCATAGAAGATTGATGCAAGCAGTAAATACCACCTAACAACGGTTTACTACCCTTAATACGTATGACTAAGTGCCATTCAATAACATCATCTCCTTCAAGTACCATACTTGAAATGTTTTAGGTGAACCAATCATGTATCCTTTTGTCACAGATGTCATGTTAAATCCTAGAGACACAGAGTGATCATTCTCCATTGATTTAACTTTATCAGGCCTTAGACATCTTACTCTCAACGAATAAGAGGGACAAATCCTATCTTGACTACATACCCTCTCACAATTACCTTATATCATACCTGAACTCAGACTTATGTACTGCCATATTTCAGAACAGCGAAGAACTGAGTCAAAGTATAATATTTGGTAAATATCAAAACCCAATATGTATCTCAGGTCAGAGGATACCAAATGATGTTCGCCTTTACTCAAAATTACTTATGATCAATCGGGAAGATTCCATGTAGTAATTTTTGAGATGCAGGTCAGTCCAATATTTGCATCCTACAAATATCTATGAACCTTGGCAGCAACCTTTTGGTCTATATTCATCCATATGAATATGTACCAATCCAAATTCATAATAATCTTACCCTCATACTTGTTCCCACAAGTCTGAACGACTATCGACATTTAGAGTAAACAATTTACTCATGGATTAAACATGCTAAATTGAAATATTAATTGAAACATTATAACCAAATAATTCTATTCAAGTAATAAAAATTCCACATATCCAAATACAAAATTACAGATCAAATCCAATCACTAGAATATTGAAGTCCCATGGCACAAGTATGACCTTCATGCTTTGCCTTTTCAAGGAGCTTCGTGAGAGGATCCCCAATGTTTTGATCCGTGTGCACTTTGCGAATACATATCTTCCCTTTTCAACTTCATATCGTATGTAGTTGAATCTCCGCTCAATGTGCCTAGTCTTTTGATGAGCACGAGGTTCCTTGATTCGGGCAATCGCACCCTCCTTATCACAAAAGATCTCTAGGGGGTCCTCAATGGAAGGGACAACCCCTAGATCGGCAATGAATTTCTTCAACCATGCAACTTCTTGAACTGCCAATGAGGCGGTGACGTATTTTCATTCTGTAGTTGATAGAGCCACACATCCTGTTTGGAGCTCTTCCAAGAGACCGCTCCTCCATTCAGAATAAAAATGTATCCCGATTGTGATCGTGAATCATCAAGATCGGTATGGACACTCGCATCCATGTAACCTTATATCATAATGAGCAGCTATGGCAAACAATATCCTTATAGACTTTAGCATCGCAATAGGTGAGAAGGTTTCATCATAATCAACTCCTTGAGTTTGAGTGAAACCTTTTGCTACAAGTCTAGCTTTATAAGTATCCAAGTTCCCATGCATATCAGTTTTCTTCTTGAAAACCCACTTACTTCCAACTACTTTGGAGTTAAGAGGTGGTACAACCAAGTCCCATACTTGATTGTCATGCATGGATTGCATCTCAACACTCATGGCCTCGAGCCATTTGTCACAATCCGAATTGGACACTGCATCACGATAGGTGGTTGGTTCATCGGAATCTACCACATAGCATCCATCTACGAAAAATCCATATCTTTCAGGTGGATTACTAATTCTACCAGATCTGTGAATGTTTTGTGTATATTGATCAACCACTTGATCATCCTCAACATCCTCATGTTCAGTGCTAGTTTCAACCAAACATGCATCGGGATGTGGTTCTTGACCCTCCTCAAGATCCACTGTTCTACTGCTAGTTTCTTCCATAACGAACTTTGCTTCTAATAACTCACCCTTTCTAGCAACAAACACCTTTTGTTCTAGGGGATCATAGAAAAAATATCCCATAGAATCTCTAGGATATCCAACAAAGATACACTTGGTGGATCGGACTTCCAATTTGTTTGGGGTGGGAGTCTTAACATAAGCCTCACAACCCCAACCCTTAAGTACGATAGGGATGGAACTCTTCCATGCCATATCTCAAAAGGTGTCCTTTCCACCTTTTTGGTTGGGGCCATATTTAGAATACGGACCGCAAAGAGCAAAGTGAAACCCCAAAATGATAGAGGTAATGTGCTTCTAGTCATCATAGATCGGACCATATCCAATAAGGTTTGATTCCTCCTCTTAGACACACCATTATGTTGTGGTGTTCCAGGTGGAGTGAGTTGTGAGACAATCCCACAACTCCTAAGATGATCTTGAAAAGCATCGCTTATGTATTCACCCCCTTTATCGGTGCTGAGAACTTTAATCCACTTGTTAAGTGGATTTTGTACTTCATTTTGAAAGATCTTGAACATTTCAAGAGCTTCATCTTTGTGTCTTAATAGGTACACATACCCATAGCGACTATAATCGTCGGTAAAGGTAATGAAGTATCTTTCACCATTCCTAGTCATTGGCTTAAAAGGACCACATACATCCGAATGTATGATTCCTAATAAATCTTTTGCCCTTTCATTAGTTCCACTAAAGGGTGCCTTAGTCATTTTTCCTTGTAAACAAGATTCACATACATCAAATGAATCACATTCATTTGTTTTTAAAAGACCATTCTTTTGAAGTGTTTGTGTATGTTTCTTGTTTATATGACTAAGACGACAATGCCAAAGATAGGTATCACTCAAATCCAACTTGAGTTTCTTGGTGCTAGTTTGGTACAATGAACTATTTAAAGTATTTTCATGAACCAATTCATAAATACCATTAATGGGAATAGTTTTAAAGTAGAACATATCATTTAAAGAAACTTGAATATCTTTTTCAACAAATGATAGTACATATCCAAATTGTTTTAATAGGGCTACAGAAATAATATTCCTAGTCAAACTAGGAGCATACAAAACATTGTTCAAAATTACTTCCAAACCATTTGGAAGTTTCAAGATGTAGTCACAACGGGCTTCAACTTGAACTTTAGCCCTATTGCCCATGTAGAGGCTAACATCCCCTTTGTTGAAGTTACTATTTCTTTTGAACCCCTGAAACAAATTACAAATGTGAGTTCCACATCCGGTATCTAATACCCATGTGTTAGAGGATGTCATGTTTAAATCAATATGGATCATGTAAATTGTACTTGAGGTTTGCCCAGCATCCCTCTTTGATTTCAACTCTTGGAGATGGACAGGACAATTTCTTGTCCAATGTCCAATCTCCCCATACTTGAAGCATGGGTCATTAGTAGCAACCTTTTGCTTCTTCTCCGGTGGTTTGGGTGGCACCCTTACCACCCCTTTCCCTTTTCCCCATACGGGTCCCTTGCCCTTGGCAACCTTTGCCTTGGGTGTGGGATGAGGCCTTTTCTTGTTCCCACCTTCATTGATGGTGAGAATGGGTAAAACCCTTTTACACATGGCTGCCTCCGCCGTTTTGAGCATTTAGTGAAGCTCACCAATGCTTTTGTCCCAAGCATTCATGTTGTAGTTCAACACGAATGTCTCGAACTTCTTGGTACGGCCATTGAGGATCAAATCCCTGGCCAATTCCTTCGAGAAAAGACAATTAAGCCTTTCTAGACGGTCAATGTGGCTTTTTATCTTAAGTACATTAGATGAAACCGATTGGTTGTCGTCCACACGACATGCATGGAGTGCTCGAACCATTTCGAAGCGCTCAACCCTCGCTTGCTGTTGGAACGTTTCCTTCAGTTGGGTTATCGTGTCATAAGCTCCATGATGTTCATACTCCTTTTGGAGATCCGAAGTCATGCTCACCAGCATGAGACAAGACACTTGGACGGAGTCCTCAGTGTACTTCAGCCAATCGTTATAGGCCTCCTCATCATCCTCAGTAGGTTGATCGGGGATAGGGTCGTCTAAAATATATGATCGTCTCTCTTGCTTGAGAACGATTCTCAAGTTTCGATACCAATCAATGAAATTGTTATGATTTTGACGTTCCTTTTGGACAATCGCTCATAATGATTGGGCGGACGCGGATGAATTTTCATGATTATCATTATTTGTGGCCATTTACAAAATTTAACAAAGATCTATTTTAGTATTTTTGATATTGCTATTTTATTAATAATTAATACCTTTTAAGGTCATTTTCATATTAAAATCTAGAACCCAACATTACATTTAAATTGTGGTTAGGTGACCTTTATCCCACGATTTAAATTAATAAGGTGGTCAACGATTGACGGTTGCAACCATTTGCAACTTCTAGAGGTATGGGATCGACTTTAAACATCATATGTAAAGTTGGCATGTTAATCCCATCAACACCATTTGAAACCATATTGTAGGTGATCTATTTAACATGGTTTGCAAATAAAGTTACCCTACTCGCACACACATGTGAGTTTACCAACATAAGTGGTTAGGTAACCTTTATCCCACCAATGTGGTATCCCCACCTTAAGTCACAAGTTCCCTCTAAATGGTTAGGTGAACTTTATCCCATTAAGAGTTTCCAAATTACTCAAGTGTTGTGCAAATGGACGGTGTTAAACTTGTTGGTAAAGAATTTAAAGTTTTCATTAATTCTAGACTTTGAAAACTCTATGTACCTTCTAATTGCATGCTTACAAATACTTGGTACTCTATGGTTCTTTTAATAAAACCCATTTTATTATGAAATCATTAATCCTTTTAATAACCATTTATTAATGCTTAATGATTAAGAACCATTTTTATATTAGCTTGTTAAGATCATTTTTATTAAGATTGTTTATCATATCCAAATATTATACAATCATTCACAAAATCACAACAAACAAGCATAATATAACAACCACATGTGCATAACCATAGCTACTATTATGACCACCCTTGTTTACCATCACAAGTGTGGTCATTAGGTCTTTCTTAAGGGTTACCAAAAACACAAAATAGAGATTACAATGGATCTCCCACTTGATGTCGCATCCGTATGCTTCAAGTCCACTTTGTGTCTACCTTTTGTGCTTCCTTCCCGAGCATCTTCTTTTACAAAATATATATCCTAATACATATTTTCTAGTAAAAGAAAAATACTTCAAATCTATTATTACATCCCAGTGAATAAATAGAAAATTACAAGCACAAAACTTTACAACCCAATTGAATTAAAAAAAATCAAATAAATACATTCTTTCAAACCAAACAACAGAAGGTCAAGCTAGGTTATGCACTACCAATGAACAATAACAAACATCATACAATAAACGAAATAAACCCCATCAAACCCCAAATTTTCAACCAACATAAACTGGAAATTAGGGTTTGTTTGTCCAAACATATCAACCAATTGACATTCCTATCTTTCAATGTTTAATCATAAGCATGAAGATATAACTTTGAAAGACATGGGGTTTATTTGAATCAACCAAAACAGCCTCTAATGAGTGATAAACATCCTTTAAAACCGATTTTTAAAGGACAAGAACAAGCAAGCTATCCACATAACCGGCTCTTGATGCCATTGTAGGGTTTGTTAGAAGATAAAATCAAAGTTTAACCTCTTAAACTTTCTAAAAAACGCAGCGGAAAAATATATATAGAAACATGATTATAAAACTGAAAAATCATATTCTTTAGGTGACAAACATATGTGTAAAACAAACCCATATAACAAAGGATCATATTATGTTAACAAGCAAGCTATGTAAACATAAAAATGAGCATTATGGACAGCCATATAGAGGCTGCCATAAACTATCTTTCAGCAGCTCAAAAGGGTCGAAATCTTTGAAGATGATGATGGTTTTGAGCAGCAATCCTTCAAGGTGGAGGACCTCAAGCTTGTAATACCCACAAGGTCTTCAAACACCTAGCTTGTTAGGAAGCTTGACACCAAAATTAACACCAAGGAACCTTTAAATCACGAAATTTTCAGCCTCCTTTTGAGCTGGAAAAATCCGAAAATGGTCTAGCCTTGTAGAGAACTTTTGTTGCTTAAGTGTGTGTTAGAGAAGGTGAGATGATGGAAGAGTGTTCAAGTGAGTAACGTCACTCAGGACCCAAGACAAAATGGGTGTTTTCAAGGCCAAGGGCGGCCGAACATTCCCATTTCAAAATGGGTCTCCCACCCATTTCAAGTCTTATAAAAATAACTCTTTCAACCCCCTAAATTTATAAAATTAAAACCTATTTTAAGTTTATACCATTAACACAATTTTATTTGTCATTATTTAACCAACTTAAATAATGAAACAAATAAATATCTCATGAACAAATTATCCATATAATGTTGTTCTATCACAAAAAGCAATAATTTAGAAAACCCGTTTTCTAAATTGGTGTCAATATTTATTTGTATGATCTTATCAACAAACAAATATATATTGGTGTATGTTTGGCTTGTTATTGGGTACAACCTGACTTGGATCATAACATACTAACCACATCAATCTTGTATGTGTCTTGGGCATTTGAGGTCTAACAGCAGCTACGTGAGACACCTTTGGAGCAGCCTGATATCTTGCACAGATGCAAGTTGCAAATATAATATCAGGTCTACTAGTTGTGAGATACATCAGAGAACCAATAATCGCCCTATACTGATATTGATCAATATCCTCTCGCTCAAGGTCAGGACAAAGATTATGGTTTCTGGGTATGAGTGTCTTGGCTGCATTGCAATCTTTCATTTCAAATCTTTCTAGATGTCATTGACATACTTAGATTGATTAATGAAAAATCCTTCCTTTAGTTGTTTCACTTGAATTCCAAGGAAAAAGTCCATTATTCCGATTAAACTCATCTCAAACTTCTTCTTCATAATGCTTTCAAAGTCCTTACACATTTGGTCATTTGAAAAACCAAATATGATGTCATCAACATAGACTTGAACAAGCAAAATGTCCTTACCATTCTTGAGGAGAAACTGAGACAAAGTCTTCAGGAGAAACTGAGACAATGGTTCCTCTAGCGCAGCCATTCTTGAGGTTCCTCTAGCGTAGCCATTCTTGAGGAGAAACTGAGACAAAGTCTCATACCACAGCCTTGGTGCTTGGTGTAGCCCATATAGAGGTTTATCAAATTTGCACACATAGTGAGGATGATGTGGGTCTTCAAATTCTGGAGGTTGGCACACATACACTACCTTATCTATATCACCATAAAGAAAGGTGCACTTGACATCAAGTTGGTAGACAGTAAAGTTCTTGCAAGCAGCATAAGCAAGGAAGATCCTAACTACCTCAAGTCTTGCATCAGGTGCAAAGACATCAGTATAATCAATTCCTTCTTCTTCAGTGTATCCTTGAACTACTAGTCTTGCCTTGTTCTTGATGATCAAGCCTCTATTATCTCTTTTGTTCCTAAAATCCCATTTAGTGCCTATTGGTACTTGACCAGATGGTAGCGGACATAGGTTCCAAACCTTCTGTCTTTTGAATTGATGCGGCTCCTCTTGCATCGACTCAACCTAGCTACTATACTTTAAGGAATCTTCCACCATCTTGGGTTCTATCTGGGATAAGAAGCATGAGTACAAGTAGACATTCCCATGATGAGTCTGCCCTCTTGTTCTCACACCTTCAAAGACATCCCCAATGATGTTCTTAGCTGGATGAGTATTGTGAATCCTTAGACAAGGGATCACTTAAAGTTGCAAAGATAAGTCTAGATTTGACATATTTTGCTCAGGAACTGCAACACTTTGTCCAGCTATTGTTTCAAATTCATTCAATGAGGACTCATTGAACGAAAGAGAAACATCATCACATCCATATCCCTGCTATTACATGCCACACCCAAATCCAGTTCAAGTTCCTATTGCACAACAACCTCAAGCCCTACCTGAGCCTCTACCTTCACCCCTATTATTGTTGACTGGAGCAGTTTACCAGATGATCTCTCTGGTAATGAGCAATTATTTGCTGGTGATGGTCAACATGGTGGTGAACATACTTTTGGGAATCTAGCTCTCATGGCCCTGGAATCTACTGATAGTTCATGCTCCAATGCATCTTCATCACAGGTAACCCAGGTATCCACTGAGGCTAAGGCCAAGCTATGTTCCGAATGTTGCATAGCTGCATTTATCTCTATTAGAGAGGCAAATGTAGCTTTAATAAATCAAAATCTAGAGCTTGAGCAAACCCTTTCCAAAAGAGAAGCTGAATATGAGTCTGTCCTTAAGGATAAAGATGATGAGATTTATAATCTTAAATGCCAATTAAATGATGAAAAGGCTAAGCTAGAGGTCATTCTTGAGAACTATATAGATCTCAAAGAAAAACTTGCAGTTACCCAAGTTTAGTGTGACCGCTGGGTATCATCCTGCAAGGGATTTGAAATGCTGCTCAGCAAGCAATCTGCTTCGAATGTGAAGTTTGGAATAGGTTACAACCACATTGCACCACCTACAGATTTTACTCCAAAACCAATAGTAAAATCTGAAGGTGAAAGTAATTTCCAAACCACATCATCATGTGCATCATCCTCAAGTGATCACCCAAAATCACAAGATGAAATCAGTGTTGATACCTGAGCAAATCAATTGGCTGATGGGTTAACCACTGATAAGCACATGAAGTTGAGTACTTCAGATGTTGTCCCTCAAAGTACCTTAAGTACTGAAGGACAAGTCACAACATCTGAAAAGCATTTCAAATCAGCTGAAATAAAAGGATTAACAACTGCTGATAGAGAACAGCTGAAGAACAAGTCTTCAGTTGTTACAGATCCTTCAGTACTAAACAAAAGTACTGAAAGGAGGAAAGTACTGAATAGCACACCTTCAGTAGTTTCCACATCAGCAGTTGATCAATTCAAGATGAAGAATAAGCCATGTGAAATATGTGGAAAATTCAATCATCTTTCTGATGAATATTGGTACAGAAAGGGTTCCAAACTCAATAGAGATAAGCTCATTAAAATCCAGATGGGTGAAATGAAAAATGAGTTTGAGACCAAGTTTGTACCACAGTCATCCCAATGTGATGAACCCAAGCCTTCATCCAAATCCAAAAAGAAGGATAGGGTTTATCATAAAACAACTGATAGTGCTCCTCATGATAAACATCAGACTAAGTTTGTGAATTTTAAGGAGGAAATGGTGGGTCACAGGAACTCATCAAACACAAGTACTGATATGTCACAAGAGCTGAAAGCTTTAGCTACAAATCAGACAAAACTTGTTATGATGGTTCAGCATTTGTTGGGGAGAGTTAACCAACTAGATGCACCTATGATCAAACCACTAAAAAGGCATTCCAAGCCCAAATCCAAGGAATCCATTTCAACACCATCTCCTTCTTCATCAGCTGTTAATCATAAGAAACAGTTATGGTTAAATCTGTTGATGAAAATATACCCAAAACCAAAAAGGTTTTGGTCTCAAAACCTAACTAGTTCTTTATGATGAATGCAGGGTTCTTCAGCATGCCAAAGGAGCATCTGGTATGTAGACAGTGGAGGATCTATGCATATGACTGGGAGCAGTTCTCTTCTTAATGACTACTCTCAAGGAAAGAAGGTTTGTTTCATTTGGAAATGATGCCAAGGGTTATATCATCAGGAAAGGATATGTGTCTAATGGACAAATCAGGTTTGATGATGTTAACCATGTGGAGAATCTCAAGTATAATATGCTGAGTGTCTGTCAGATGTGTGATAAAGGGCATGTTGCACTTTTCACAAGCCAGAACTGCAGGATTCTGTCTTCCCAATTTCTAAGGTTGATTGACAAGGTAT
This sequence comes from Flaveria trinervia, assembly GCA_025506515.1. Lineage (NCBI taxonomy): Eukaryota > Viridiplantae > Streptophyta > Magnoliopsida > Asterales > Asteraceae > Flaveria > Flaveria trinervia. The sequence goes on from CM046444.1 coordinate 73,957,194, forward strand.
TGGATGATCATACTCTTCTGAAGGCCAATAGGATTGGTAGAGTATATGCCTTGGATTTGTCAAAGAAGATTGATTTAAAGGGTCATCCTTGTCTGTTCTCCAAAGCCTCTCCTCAGGAATCTAAACTGTGGCATAGAAGGCTGGGTCATGTTAATCTCAAAAACATGAATCAGCTGATCCACAATAGTTTACTGAGAGGTCTACCAATAAAGGAGTTCCACTGTGATGAAACCTGCACTACTTGTTTAAAAGGAAAACAACACAAAGTCTCATTCCCTCCTGTTGAAGAACCTAAGTCCACTGCCTGCTTGCAGTTACTGCACATGGATCTATTTGGTCCTGTGAGAGTGATGAGCATGGCAAAGAAGAAATACTGTCTGGTAATTATGGATGATTACTCCAGATTTGTATGGATTTTCTTCTTGCATGCAACAATAGTGATACTGAAGAGCAAAAGGTCCCAATAGCTGACCCATCTTCCCTTCCTTGTCGTGGCCACTATTGTTGCATCATTCTTCGACTCATGTGAAGATGGGTCAGCTATTGGGACCTCTTGCTCTTCAGTACCACATCTAGGTTGTCTTATGAACTCATAAGAATGTGGTGGAGCAATTTCATTGGTCCCCAGCCCTCTTTTATTCTGATAACAGATTTCGGAGTGGGAGGATGATGCAATAATAGCTTGGAAGTTTTGCTCAGAAATAGCATACTTCCTGGCTTGAGCCTCAGTGGTGACAAGCTAGGCTTGAGCCTCAGACAAGTTGGATATTAAATCCTTTATTTGAGTCTTGTAATTGGTGTGTTCATGTTTTAATAAGGAAATAGTTTTCTCTAACTCTTCAATTTTCTTTAGGTAGTCAAATTCTACCCTTTTAAAATCAGATTTCAAAACATTTAAAGATTCAATATCAGATTTAATTTCCCAGGTCATCATCAGTCTATGCTGAATCACCTAACCTCCGGATTGAATCAGGATGTACATGCTCTGAGAGTAGATCAGTAGAAGCATGTGCCCCCTGATCTTGGTACTGGGGACTTCCTGCCTCAGGACTGTGTCCTTCATTGGCAGTTGCCTCTGGTAAGGTCTTATGGATGTTACCAACTTCATCCTGATCATTTGCTGAATCAGTAGAAGTGGCAGCCTTACCAGATGTTCTATGCTCCGTTTCTACACTTGGAGAGTGAACATTGTAACCCCTGTGCTGTGGGTTATCAGAAGCATTTTGGTCCTCCCCCTCAATGGTTGAGGTATTCCCAGTGGTAAGTTGTTTCTGGGGAGGGGGTGAGGAATGCAACTGACTCAGCACTTTAGCAATTACCAGTGTTGGGCTTTGAGGGGCAGTTGCATGTGGAGATTGGTCTGAAGCAGATTGCACCTAGGGTGAGAGGTGCTCTTCAATGGTAACCCTCTCAATTGAGATAGGTTCCAGAAATGCGGGATCCCCAATTGTGGTTGCAACAGGATCCTGTTGAGAGGATACCTGTGCGGCTTCAGCAGGTTGAGTCTCGGACATAACTGGGGGGTTATAACCGGTATGTATTTCTTGTGTTTATGGTACAGGGGCATCCTCAGGGGACTCATCTCCCTGAGTAGCCTTTTTGGGCTTTTTGGATTTGGGTTTGGTGGGGACTTTGGATCTGGAGGTGGAGGCTATGGGTTCCCTCTGCTTGGGTTTTAGCATCCGGGCAGCCCCTTAAGGGTAGGGTCTGAGTTATGTTGGGAGTATACCTCAGCTAAAACAGCTGGAGCAGGGACTCCAAGACCAATAAGGCCATCAGATTGTAATTGATTCAAAATTATGGCCATCAGAAACCTGGGATAAAGTGTCCATCTGTTTGCCACAGGTTTTTGAGCCAGATCCTTTAGTTCCATGAACACTATCTCAGAAAAATTTAGATTTTGGCGTTCAAGGATAGAGTACAATACCTGTTGCCATCGGGAAGACATCTGATCCCAAGAAGATGCCTTTGATGCAAGGGAGATATTCACCATATGAAAGATAAGTCGTTCAGCATCATGGAAGTGCTTTTTAAGTATGGTTGTAGCACTTAAGTCGCCTTCATACCCGTTATGGCTAAAAGACATATCACTGGTGCCTTTCGGGTATTCTTTAGGATAGGTGCCATCATGTAGATTTAGGGTTTTGTGAATGATGTCGGGGGTGATGAGCACCTGTTTCTGGTTCACCAACGACTGGAAAGTGATTTGTCTATCATTCTCACCAGTTATTACAGAGACGTTGGTCCAGAACTGGGATAAGGAGTCAGGATATATGGTAGGATTCAGAAGAAAGGTTGTTCGGTATGGGGAATCCACCATAAGATTGATGGCAGTGTCAAACTTGTTCCAAAAGGCTGATTTTAAAAGGTAAGCAACACAGTTGTGTCGGGGTTTGAGTTTCATGGTCGCCATTGTTGAGAGAGAAAGGTTTGAAAATGGCTAATGAAACGTTTGGCTATAAGTGTAGGTATTTATAGGTTTAGAAAAGGCTGAAAATAAAACAACTGAAAGTGTTGGTGTTGGCATCAGTTGTTATGAAAACAACTGAAGACTTGGTTTTAACTATCAGACGTTTGAAAACAACTGAAGACTTGGTTTTACTCATCAGTAGTTGTGAAACTACTGAAAACCTTGGTTTTGTCTTCAGTTGTTGTAAAGAACTGAGGACTTGGTATTAGTCATCAGTAGTTGCGAAACTACTGAAGACATGGTTTTGTCATCAGCTGTTTAGAGTGAAACAGTAGTTTGTGGAAACGATTGAAGTGAAAATTCTCATGAGTAGTTTTCGTCAATTCTTAGCTTTTCAGCTGTTTCATACTGTCCTCAACACTTACTCATCAGACTTTTTAGCTGATTTTAGTAGTTTCATAGGACATCAGTACTTATCTGTTTTTACTGACATCAGGAGTTATAACTACATTAGTAGTTGTAAATGCATCAGTTTCTTTTAACAGAATTAGTACATATTTGTGACATGTTTACTAATGATCATCAGTACTTGTTTACTGAGATCATTAGTAGTTATCACTTATTCTAGCTGCAGCATACCAAGCCTTAACACAAGGTTTTGGAAAGTTAAACTATCCAAAGGCTTAGTAAATATATCTGCAAGCTCAACAGCACTAGGCACAAACTTTAGATCAATCAGACCTTTTTCAAAACAATCCCTAAGAAAATGGTGTCTGATCTCTATATGTTTGGTCCTAGAGTGCTGGACTGGATTCTTGACAATGCACAGAGTTGAAGCACTATCCATTAATAATGGAGTCTTAGTCTCTCTAATGCCATAATCCAATAATTCGTTCTGAAGCCAGAGTAGCTGAGATGTACAACTTGCAGCAGCAATGTACTCTGCTTCAGCAGTGGATGTAGCAACAGATGTTTGTTTGTTACTCTACCAAAAAATCAAACAGTTGCCTAGGAATTGACATCCACCAGAAGTTGACTTTCTAGTTAACTTACATCCTACATAGTCACTATCTGAAAAAGCAACTAATTTGCAAGAGTGTCCAGTGGAATACCATAGACCTAGAGATTGAGTACCTTGCAAATATCTAAAAATTCTCTTGACTGAAATCAAATGAGATTCTTTAGGAGCAGCCTGAAATCTAGCACAAACACAAGTTGCAAACATGATATCAGGTCTAGAAGTTGTTAAGTACATCAAGGACCCAATCATACATCTGTAAAGTGTTCATCAACAGCTTTACCTTTCTGATCCGCATCCAGTTGTGTGGTGTTGCACATGGGAGTAGAACAGGGCTTACAATTTTGTAAATCAAACTTATTCAAAAGATCTTTTGTATATTTTGACTGATGAATAAAGGTTCCATCAGCCTTTTGTTTGATTTGCAAGCCTAGAAAGAACTGTAATTCACCCATTGCACTGATTTTAAACTTTTGTTTCATTAAACTTGTAAAATCATCACACAACTGGGGATCAGAGGATGCAAAAATTATATCATCAACATAAATTTGAAAAAGTAGCTTATGCTGATCCACTTGCTTAATAAACAAAGTTTTATCTATGGATCCTCTAGTGAAATTATTTGTAAGAAGAAAATTTGAAAGTGTTTCATACCAGGCTCTAGGAGGTTGCTTCAACCCATAAAGAGCCTTATCAAGTTTATACACCCAATCAGGATGTTTATTGTCCTCAAAACCTTGTGGTTGAAACACATAAACCTCTTCTTTTATTTTACCATATAAAAATGCACTTTTGACATTCATTTGAAAAACTTTAAGATTGTGGAATGCAGCATATGCTACGATCAATCTAATTGCCTCTAGTCTGGCTACAGGGGCAAAGGTTTCATCATAATCAATACCTTCTTCTTGTGAAAACCCTTGTACAAGCAGTCTAGCCTTGTTCTTGACAATAAGCCCATTTTCATCAGTTTTATTCCTAAACACCCATTTTGTGTCTATTGTACACTTACCTGGGGGTAGAGGAACCATGTTGGACCAAAAGAACCAATGAGCCAAGATCAGAAAACCTCTAAGTCCCACATGGTATCACAACAACTGCTGAAAGCTTCATCAGCAGTTTGACAAGTCCTGAAGACTTCAACAGCTAAAGATCAAGTGTTGAAGACTTCAACAGCTGAAGAACTAAAGTGCTGAAGTACAACAGCTGAAGAACTAAAGTACTGAAGCTGAACAGCTGAAGAACACAAGTACTGAAGCTGAACAGCTGAAGAACACAAGTGCTGAAGCTGAAAGACCAAAGTACTGAAGTACAACAGCTGAAGAGTTTACAAGTGCTGAAGATCAACAACTGATGTACAAAGTCTGAAGACAAAGACTGAAGACATCAGCTGATGATATCTACTGAAGTCATCAGCTGATGAAACATCTCAAGGTCAAAGTCTAAAGATCAAGTACTGAAGCGTCAGTAGTTTGTCACAACTACTGAAGAGTACTTCTTCAGTAGTTGTGATATCAGTAGTTTTATATTTTTAGTTTCAGTAGTTTTGTAAAACGACTGAAGAGCTTGTTCTTCAGTCGTTGTAGTTTCAGTAGTTTTATACTTCTCAGTAGTTGTATCAACTGATAACACTTAACATATTTTGTAAGAAGATGTCAGCTGTTTTGACATCTTCAGTAGTTGTGTTTCAGTTGAAATAAATCTGTTAGATGTCACTATCAAGTGACATCAGTAGACGTCACATCTCTTATATAAGAGGTGTCGACCTAATCATAATTGTGACATTCTGTTACTACGAAAGCGAATATTGAATGAAATATATTTGCACATATTCTCTCTCTCTATAACCGTCTTTGTTCTTCATTGAATATCGTTTTGTTCTTGTGAATCGACTAATTCATTGTTTGAATTCCGCTGCAATACTCGTCAATCAATCAAACATAGATCACTGATCCTAACAAGTGGTATCAGAGCAAGGTTAATCATTGATCGATCTAACAATTGATCATTGAAACTGCTAATTGATATCTGTGTTTGATTGAATTAGCGTATTTGCAAGAACTGGTTATAGATTATTGAATTTCTTCCGCTTTCGTTCATTTATTTTGAGATCTTCTGGTTCAATTGGTTGTTGCGTTTTTGTTCTAAATCTGTTTTAGCTTAACCGAATTTGATTGAATCCGAGATGACGACTCCTTCTAATGACCCACACAATACCGGTTCCTCAACCAAGCCTCCGATGCTGGTTAGGACCGAGTATAACATATGGCAACGAAGAATGCTTCATCACCTATCTGTTAACAGTTCAGGTTATTGGACATCTGTGGTACATGGACCACATAAGCCTATGGTGAACAATCCGGAAAGATCTTCTAGAGAAGTAAGCCTACGGTTAATGATAAAAATGATGATATTTACAAACTGAAATGCCAAATAACTGATGATAAGGATAGGGAAGAGATACTTCTAGAGAAGTATAAAGATCTCAAAGAAACCCTTGCAGTCACCCAGGTAGAGTGTGATAGATGGGTACAATCATGCAAAGGTTTTGAAATGCTTCTTTGTAAGCAATCTGCTTCCAATGTGAAGTTTGGCATTGGTTACAATCACACTGCTCCACCTACAGATTTTACTCCAAGAGCAGAGGTAGAATCTGATGGTGAGAGTGATAACCAATCCATCTCATCATGTGATCTACTTTCTCATACAACACAATCAGAAGTAGCAGTCAGCATCAAGCCCTCTCTGAACCTATCAGCTGATGTTGATGGTTCAAATGCTGACACTCAAATGATCAATGAGTTGATCAACTCAGGAGTTAATTCTGAAAGTCCTGAAAGGATTAGAGAGCAGAATTTAACACCTGAATTTCAAACTCCAACTGCTGTCAGTACTGAAGAGAAGAAAACTGTCAGTAGAAAGAGTTTGAAGACTACTAAAGAGGCAGTCAAGAAAGCAAACAATGCTTCCAAAGCATTGAAGAGCAAGTCTCCAGTTGCTTCACCCTCTTTAGTTGATTATCAACCTAAGATGAAGAAGAAACCATGTGAAGTATGTGGTTTATTCAATCATCTTACAGATGATGCTAGTACAAAAGAGGTTCCAAACTCAAACAAAAAGAAGAAATTAAAGAGAAAATGGTAAAAATGAAAACTGAGTTTGAGACCACATTTGTATCAGCAACATCAAATCCTGTAACCCTTAAGTCCTCAAAGAAATCCAAAAAGGAAGGGGTTAAACAGGTGACAACTGAGAGTGCTCAGAAGAAGAAGGTGCAACATAGGAACTTATCAAACTCCACTGGCAACGTGTCTGATGAGCTGAAAGCTTTATCACAAAATCAGACACAGCTGGTTATGATGGTTCAACATCTGTTGGGTAGAGTTAACCAACTAGATGCTCCTATGTTGAAACCACAGAAAAGGAGATCCAAGCCAAAGGATTCCTCTTCTTCACCATCTTCTTCCTCTCAGGTTGTTGTTTCAAATAAACCTGTTAGTTTACCATCTATTGATAAGACCAGGCCCAAAACCAAAAAGGTTTGGGTCTCCAAAACTAACTGATTGTTTATTTTTACAGGGTTCTCCAACATGCCAAAGTAGCATCTGGTATGTAGACAGTGGGGGATCTATGCACATGACTGGGAACAACTCTCTTCTTCATGACTACTCTCAAGGAAAGAAGGGATTTGTTTCTTTTGGCAATGATGCTAGGGGTTACATCATTGGTAAGGCTTTGTCTCCAATGGAGAAATCAAATTTGATGATGTTAATCATGTGGAAAATCTCAAGTACAATCTCTTGAGTTTCAGTCAAATGTGTGATAAAGGCCATGTTGCTCTTTTCACCAGTCAGAACTGTAGGATTCTGTCATCCAAAGTTTTGCATTTGATTGACAAGGTGTTGGATGATCACACTATCCTGAGAGCCAACAGGACAGGAAGAGTGTATGCCTTAGATCTTTCCAAGAAAATAGATCTCAAAGGCAATCCTTGCCTATTTTCCAAAGCCTCTTCTGAAGAATCTAAACTGTGGCACAAAAGGCTGGGTCATGTTAATTTCAAAAACATGAATCAGCTTATCCACAATAGTTTAGTCAGAGGCTTACCAATAAAGGAGTTCCACTGTGATGAAACCTGCACTGCTTATTTAAAAGGAAAACAGCACAAAGTCTCATTCCCTCCTATTGAAGAGCCTAAGTCCACTGCCTGCTTGCAATTACTGCATATGGATCTATTTGGTCCTGTGATAGTGATGAGCATGGCAAAGAAGAAATACTGTCTGGTAATTGTGGATGATTACTCCAGATTTGTATGGACTTTCTTTCTACATTCAAAGGATGAGGTTGCTCAGAAAGTTATTAACTTTGTGTTGTATATTGAGAAGCAGTATTCCCTTCCAGTCAAGTGTATCAGGAGTGATAATGGAACTGAATTCAGGAATCATACACTTGATAAATTCTATCTCTCAAAGGGAATCAAAAGGCAGTTTAGCATCCCAAGGACTCCAGAACAAAATGGAGTAGTGGAGAGAAAGAACAGGACCCTCATTGAAGCTGCAAGGTCCATGTTGGCTGACTCTGGTTTGCCACTGACCTTTTGGGCTGAAGCTGTCAACACAGCTTGCTATGTGCAGAATAGAGTTCTAGTAAATCAGAGGTTGATAAAGACTCTATATGAAGTTCTCCATCATTTGGCTCCTCTAATTTCATTTTTCAAAGCATTTGGGTGTCCCTGTTTTATTCTCAACACAAAGGATCAACTCCATAAATTTGATCCTAAGGTGGATGCTGGGTATTTTGTTGGTTATTTATCTACTTGCAAGGCATACAGAGTCTTCAACTGCAGAACAAAGATAGTTAAAGAGACTCTGCATGTGAAGTTTAATGAATCTCCTTTGGACAAGATTCCACAAAACCCTGTGGAGTTGTTTGATTTGGACATACTGCAATATGTTCCTTATCAACCTCCAGCTGTTGCAGATCCTGTGGCTCAATCATCTTCTGCAGCATGTCTTCCACCTGGTGGTATTGATGATGATGATGATAATATCAATACTCACCTATTCAAGTTTAGTGACCAACTGCCTGTGTCTGCTAAACTTGATGTTCCTGTAGCTTCAGCAGTTCCATCCACAACAAATGCTGATGAGATCTCTGTTTCCTCTACATCTTTTGAGTTACCATCAAATTCTTGGTTTCAAGAGTCTACATCAACATCTGCTACTGCTGAAGGTTCTACAAACACTTGCACAGATCTCATTGTTTATCAAGAACTGAAGAATCACCCCATGTCTCAGATTATTGGTGATATCAATGCTAGTGTTTCAACTAGAAGTCAATTGTCTAACTTTTGCTTCTATGCTCTCTTCATCAGTCAGCTAGAGCCAAAGAACTATCATGTTGCTTTGAGAGACAATGGATGGGTTGAAGCTATGCAGCTTGAGCTACTTCAGTTCAAGAAACAGCAAGTGTGGGAACTTGTTCCTCTTTCCCCAGGTAAGTGTGCAATAGGCACTAAATGGGTGTTTAGGAATAAAACCGATGAAAATGGGCTCATTGTTAAGAACAAGGCTAGACTGGTTGTACAGGGGTTTTCACAAGAAGGTATTGACTATGATGAAACCTTTGCCCCTGTAGCCAGACTAGAGGCAATCAGATTGTTCTTAGCCTATGCTGCATTCCATAATCTTAAAGTTTTTCAAATGGATGTTAAAAGTGCATTTTTATATGGTAAAATAAGGGAAGAAGTTTATGTGTGTCAACCACCAGGCTTTGAGGATAATAACCATCCTGAATGGGTGTACAAACTTGATAAGGCTCTTTATGGGTTGAAACAAGCTCCTAGAGCCTGGTATGAGACACTCTCTACTTTTCTTCTTAAGAATAATTTCACTAGAGGCTCCATTGATAAAACTTTGTTTTTTAAGAAGGTGGATCAGCATAAGCTACTTGTTCAGATTTATGTTGATGATATTATTTTTGCATCCTCTGATCCCCAGTTGTGTGATGATTTTACAACATTAATGAAAAAGAGGTTTGAAATGAGTGCAATGGGAGAATTACAGTTCTTTCTAGGCTTTCAAATCAAACAAAAGGCTGATGGAACCTTATTCATCAGTCAAAATATACAAAAGATCTTTTGAATAAGTTGATTTACAAAACTGTAAGCCCTGTTCTACTCCCATGTGCAACACCACACAACTGGATGCTCATCAGAAAGATAAAGCTGTTGATGAAACGCTTTACAGATGTATGATGGGGCCTTGATGTATCTAACAGCTTCTAGACCAGATATTATGTTTGCTACATGTGTTTGTGCTAGATTCAGGCTGCTCCTAAAGACTCTCATTTGATTGCAGTCAAGAGAATCTTTAGATATTTGCAAGGAACACAATCTCTGGGTTTATGGTATTCCACTGGACACTCTTGCAAATTAGTTGCTTTTTCAGATAGTGAATATGCAGGGTGCAAGTTAACTAGAAAGTCAATTTCTGGTGGTCGTCAATTCCTAGGCAACTGTTTGATTTCTTGGCAAGTAAGAAACAAACATCTGTTGCTACATCAACTGCTGAGGCCGAGTACATTGCTGCTGCAAGTTGCACCTCTCAGGTACTCTGGCTTCAGAACCAACTTCTGGATTATGGCATTACAGAGACTAAGACTCCATTGTTAATGGATAGTGCTTCAGCTCTGTGTATTGTCAAAAATCCAGTCCAGCACTCTAGGACCAAACATATAGAGATCAGACATCATTTTCGGGATTTTTTTGAAAAAGGTTTGATTGATCCTAAGTTTGTGCCTAGTGCTGATGAGCTTGCAGATATTTTTACTAAGCCTTTGGATAGTTCTACTTTCCAAAACCTTATGTTAAGGCTTGGTATGCTGCAGCTAGAATAAGTGACAACTACTGATGATTTCAGTAGTAATTACTTGTAATCATTGGTACCCATGTCACATATAAGTACTGATGAGTCATTTTCCCTTCAGTAGTTTTTATAACTACTGATGGCTAAATGCCTCACAAGTACCGAAGGACTTTATCTGTTACAAACTACTGATGTAGTTACTGTTGGGTTTTAAACATGTTTATCAAAGTTCATATAACCTTATTTATATGAAAACGCAGCGGATATAAGATTTAAAACATGTTAATAAGATGATTATTAAACCTATTTATGTGAACCCCAAAGCCATGGATCATTATACAAAATACATACAATGAAAGAAACATAAGATGTAAGAACCACAACCTTTGGAGCTGCAGAGAACCGAAATTAAAGAGATGAAAAGGATGTGTTCTTGTTTCTAAACTTCAAGGTAGAAGTTCTCAAGATAGCATACCCCAAGCCTATCAACAAAACCCTTGAATTGCTAGGATCTTTGACACCAATTTCCAGCTATAAAACACCTTTTGTGGGCTGAAAATCTACTTCCTTTTCTGCCTAAAACCGTGAGATAGAGGAGAGAGTAGAGAGAGAGCTTTGGTTGTGTGTGTTCTTGGATGTGATAGAATGAATGAGTGTTCAAGTGTCCAAGACTTGCATGTCTTGGAACTAATAAAATTGGGCATCCAAGACCAAAGGGGCGGCCGAAAATGCCCCCTTTAGTTTTCCCTCTCAATTCAAATTTTAAAAAAAAATACAATCACATCCCTTGTTTTATAAAATTAAAACCATTTTATTTTATATCACTAACACACACTATTATTTGCCATTGCTTAACTAATTTAAATAATGTACAAATAATCTTTTATGAACAAATTATCTATATAATGATGTTCATCTACAAAAGCAATAATTTAGAAAATCCATTTTCTAAATTGGTGTCATTATTTATTTGTGTGATCTTATCAACAAATAAATTACCTTTTGGTGTTTGTTTGGCTTGTTATTGGGTATGACCCGACTTGGATCATATTACACTAGCCACATCAATTTAATATGAATCTTGGGCAGATCAATACTTTCAATCTCCCACTTGCACAAGATTATAGAAGATTGATGCAAGCAGCAATAACGCCTAGCAACGGTTTGCTACCCCTAATGTATATGACTAAGTGCCATTCAATAACATTATCCTTTTCAAGTACCTTACTTGAATATGTTTTAGGTGAATTAATCATCTATCCTTTTGTTGCAGATGTCATGTTAAATCCAAGAGACACAGAATTGTCATTCTCTGATGATTTAACTTTAGCAGGCCTTAGACATCTAACTCTCAACGAATAGAGGAACAAATTCCATCTCGATTACATACGTCTCTCACAATCACCTCATGTTATACCTGAACTCAACCTTATGTACTGCCTTTTCAGAACAGCAAAGAACTAAGTCAAGGTACAATACTTGGTGAATATCAAGACCCAATATGTATCTCAGGTCTGAGGATACAATGATATTCGCCTTTACTCAAAATCTCTTATGACAATCAGCAAGATTCCATGCAGAAATAATTGAGAGCGGGTCAGTCCAATATCTATATCCCATAGATATCAATGAACCTTGGTAGCAACCTCTTGCTGTATATTCATACCATATGAATATCAACCAATCCAAGTTCATTATAGTCTTATATTTATAGTTGTTCCCACAAGTATAATCGACTGCGGACGTTTAGAATAACTTATTTATTCATGGATTTAAACATGCTAAAATAGAAGAACAAATGAAATTATAACTATATAATTAAGTCAAATAACATTAGTTCCAATATCTATATGCAAAACAACATCAAACCCAGTCACTTGAATATCTAAGTCCCATGGCACAAACATGACCCTCATGCTTTGCCTTTTCGAGGAGCTTTGTGAGTGGATCCGCAACATTTTTATCAGTGTGAACTTTGCGAATACATATCTTTCCTTTTCAACTTCATCCCTTATGTAGTTGAATCTCCGTTCAATGTGCCGAGTCTTTTGATGAGCACGAGGTTCCTTGATTTGAGCAATCGCACCCTCGTTGTCACAAAAGATCTCTAGGGGATCCTGAATGGAAGGGACTACCCCTAGATCGGCTATGAATTTCTTCAGCCATGCAGCTTCCTGTGCTGCCATTGAAGCGGCGACGTATTCTGACTTTGTAGTGGACAACGCTACGACTTCTTGCTTTGAGCTTTTCCGAAATAGCTCCCCATTGAGAATAAAGATGTACCCCGATTGAGATCGTGAATCATCACGATCGGTTTGGAAACTCGCATCCGTGTAACCTTTTACAACGATTTCCTCTTCACCAGATCCGTAGATCAAGAACATGTCCTTAGTCCTCCTTAGGTACTTAGAATGTTCTTGACAGCGATCCAATGACTATCACCAGGATTTTGCTGGTATCTACTTGTCATGCTCAAAGCGCATGACACGTCTGGTCTAGTGCATATCATTGCATACATGATGGATCCTATAGCAGATGCATATGGGATAGCCTTCATTCTATTTTGCTCCTCCTTTGAGCTTGGACATTGAGTTGTACTCAATATTGTCCCTCTCTGAATAGGTACAGTACCTTTCTTAGAGTTTTCCATCTTGAATCTTTTCAAGATTTTGTCAATGTATGCACTTTGATTCAAACCAATTAGCCGTCTTGATCTATCCCTATAGATCTTTATTCCCAGAATATAGGCAGCTTCACCAAGATCCTTGATGGAAAAACACTTCCAAGCCAGGTTTTTACACCTTCCATGGTTGGAATGTCGTTTCCAAACAGTAGTATGTCATCAACATATAATACTAGGAAGGTTATTGTGCTCCCACTAGCCTTCTTATACACGCAAGCCTCATCAGCGTTTTTGATGAAGCCAAATTTCTTTACTTCATCATCAAAACGGTGATTCCAACTTCTTGATGCTTGTTTCAATCCATAGATTGATTTCATTAACTTGCATACTTTATTAGGATATTTTGGATCGACAAAACCTTCAGGCTGAACCATATAGACATCTTCCTCAAGATATCCATTTAGGAAAGCGGTTTTGACATCCATTTGCCAAATCTCATAATCATAATGAGCTGCTATGGCAAATAATATCCTTATAGACTTAAGCATTGCAACAGGTGAGAAGGTTTCATCATAATCAACCCCTTGAGTTTGAGTGAAACCCTTTGCTACAAGTCTAGCTTTGTAAGTATCCAAGTTTCCATACATATCAGTTTTCTTCTTGAAAACCCACTTACTTCCAACTATTTTGGAATAAGAGGTGGCACAACAAGTTCCCAAACTTGATTGTCATACATGGATTGCATCTCAACGTTCATGGCCTCAAGCCATTTGTCACAATCCAAATTGGACACTGCATCATGATATGTGGTTGGTTCATCTGAATCCACCACATAGCATCCATCCATGAAAAATCCATATCTGTCAGGTGGATTACTAGTTCTACCACTTCTGCGAACGTTTTTGTGTATCGATCAACCGCTTGATCATCCTCAACATCCTCACGTTGAGTGCTAGTTTCAACCAAACGTGCACCGGGCTGTGTTTCTTGATCCTCCTCAAGATCCACTGTTCTACTGCTAGTTCCTTCCATAAGGAACTTAGTTTCTAAGAACTCACCCTTTCTGGCAACAAACACCTTTTGTTCCAGTGGATCATAAAATAATATCCCATAGAATCTCTAGGATATCCAACAAAGATACACTTGGTGGATCGGACATCTAATTTGTTTGGGGTGGGAGTCTTAACATAAACCTCACAACCCCAGACCCTTAAGTACGATAAGGATGGAACTCTTCCATGCCATATCTCAAAAGGTGTCTTTTCCACCTTTTTGGTTGGGGCCATATTCGAATACGGGTTGCGGAGAGCAAGCGAAACACCAAAATGATAGAGGTAATGTGCTTCTAGCCATCATAGATCGAACCATATCCAATAAGGTTCGATTCCTCCTCTCAGACACACCATTATGTTGTGGTGTTCCAGGTGGAGTGAGTTGTGAGACAATCCCACAACTCCTAAGATGATCTTGAAAAACATCACTTAGGTATTCGCCACCTCTATCGGTTCGGAGAATTTTAATTGACATGTTGAGTTGATTTTCTACTTCATTCTTGAAGATTTTGAACATTTCAAAAGCTTCATCTTTGTGCCTTAATAAGTACACATACCCATAGCGACTGTAATCGTCGGTAAAGGTAATGAAGTATCTTTCACCATTCCTAGTCATTGGCTTAAAAGGACCACATACATCCGAATGTATGATACCTAATAAATCTTTTGCCCTTTCGTTAGTTCCACTAAAGGGTGCCTTAGTCAATTTACCTTGTAAACAAGATTCACATACATCAAATGAATCACATTCATTTGTTTCTAAAAGACCGTTCTTCTGAAGCGTTTGTATACGTTTCTTGTTTATATGACCAAGGCGACAATGCCAAAGGTAGTATCATTCAAATCTAATTTGAGTCTTTTGGTGGTTGTTTGGTACATGGAGCTATCATATGTTACGTTTTCATGAACCAATTCATAAATACCATTACAAGGTATAGCTTTAAAATAAAATACATGATTTAAAGAAACATGAATATCATTGTCAACAAACTTGAAATCATAATCATATTGTCTTAAACGGGAAACATAAATTATGTTCCTAGTCAAACTAGGAGCATACAACACATTATATAAAATGACTTCCAAACCACTTGGAAGCTTCAAAATGTAGTCTCCTCGGGCTTCAATGTGAACCTTTGCACCATTGCCATGAATAGACTTATTTCCCCATTTGCATAATGCTCATTTCTTTTGAACCCCTGCAACAAATTGCAAATGTGAGTTCCACATTCGGTATCTAATACCCATGTGTTAGAAGAAATAACATTAGCTCAACATGTATCATGTAAATTATACCTGAGGTTTGCCCTGCATCCCTTTTTTCTCTTAACTCTTTGAGATAGACTGGACAATTCTCTCCAATGCCCTATCTCACCACATTTGAAGCATGGGTCATTTGCAGCAACCTTTTGCTTCTTCTCCTTGGGCTTCGGAGGTTCCGCCCTAACAACCATCTTCCCCTTTCTTCCAACGTGCCCCTTTCCTTGGCAACATTTGCCTTAGGAGGGGGTAGAGACCTCTTGTTTCTCCCACCTTCATTAATGGTGAGAACGGTAAAACCCTTTTCCCATTCCCGCCTCAGTGATTTGAGCATCGAATGAAGTTCATTTATGCTCTTGTCCCATCCGTTCATGTTGTAATTCATGACGAATGCCTCAAACCTTTTAGATAGGCCATTAAGGATCAAATCCGTGGCCAACTCCTTTGAGACAGGACAATTTAGCTTTTGAAGGCGGTCGATGTGGCTTTTCATCCTAAGAACATAAGATGAAACTGATTGGGATTCTTCCATCCGACATGCATGAAGTGCTCAAACCGTTTCGAAGCGCTCCACTCTAGCTTGTTGTTGGAACGTTTCTCGCAACTGAGTGATCATGTCATAAGCTCCATGGAGCTCATACTCTTTTGGAGTTTGGTGTCATACTTGCTAACATTAAGGAGAGACTTGGACGGAGTCTTCCACATATTAACCCAATCATTATAGGCCTCCACATCCTCCTCGTTAGGTTCATCGGGGATGGGATCATCAAGAATGTAGGCCCGCTTTTCTTGCTTGAGAACAATTCTCAAGTTGCGGTACCAATCCATGAAGTTGTTAGGTGTTAGACGATCCGTTTGAAGGATCGCCCTAAGAGATTGGTTGTTTTGGTTTGGTACATCGTTATTAGCGTTGGTGTGGTCGGCCATCTACAAGATTTTACAAATTTCCATTTAAGTAATCGTTGATATAATTATATATTTCAATTATTAATACCCTTTACGTCTCATAGACTATTAAAAAAATTAATTTAGAATCCAACGATATATTTAAATATGGTTAGGTGACCTTATCCCATTATTTAAATAAACAAGGTAGTCCTATATGACAATTGCAACCATTGCAACTTCTAATGGTATGGATCGTTTGAACATCTTATGTTTATAACGACATGTTTACCCCATCAACACCTTTTATAAAACACATTTTAGGTGATCCATTCAATATATTTTATAAATCAAGTCGCCTTACTTACACACACGTATGAGTTCACACATAAGTGGTTAGGTGACCTTATCCCACAAACATGGCATTATCACCTCAAGTTACAAGTTCCCTCAAAGTGGTTAGGTGACCTTTATCCCACTAAGAGTTTGCAAGTAACCTAAGTGTTGTGTAAAAGGATGGTGTTTAACTTGTTTCTCAAAAGGGATTTGTAATTTCACAATTCTTGTTTTAGAAAAGTCCATGTAGTATATGATTGTATGCATTCACCATATGGTATCCATTTGGTTCTTTAAATAAAACCCATTTTATTTTGCAAACCAATAACTCCTTTTATAGACCCATTCTATTTAGCTTAATGATTTGAGAACCATTACATGTAATAGTTTGTTCTAGTTGATGGTTTGTTAATGACATCCAAATATCCAAAACAAAACAACATCATAAGCATTCAACCAAGCATAACCAAATAATCCAAATATGCATAAAAAAGTATACTAAGTTGAGCACACTTGTTTAGCCAAAACAAGTGTGTCAAAAGTCTGTCCTAAGGGTAAGAACATGACACATGGTTGACAAAAGGAACTCCCACTTGAATCCACATCTTCAAGCATCCTCTTTGTCCATCTTTTCTTCAAGTCTTGATCTTGAACATCCTTACAAAATATGTATCCTAATACATTTTTCTAGTAAAGATAGACTCCTAATCTATTTTATTACAAACCATATGAATGAATAGATTACAAAACAAGACTTGAAATAAAATAAATATTACATGCCCAAATGAATATAACATGACAACCAATCATTCAATCCAAATGGTCTAGACTTTGTTATGCATAATCAACAACATGAGCAAACATACATAAGAAATCGATTTTCCAGCCCCTTGTGGCCCATGTTTTTGGCCAACATAAACCAAGAACAATGGGTTTAGAACACATAAACAATCATATAATAATCTTGAGTTTTAAAGATCCTAATATGCATAAAGTAGCATCATTTAACACCAAAAGGGGGCAAAAAGCAGACCCTAACTCACGGATTTTTGTGTGTCAAGCAACACAAACCGTGAGCTAGTAATGAGAAACATGTATGCATATGTATAAGTGGCTCTTGATGCCATTTGTTGGGGTTTAAACATGTTTATCAAAGTTCATATAACCTTATTTATAGGAAAAACGCAGCGGATATAAGATTTAAAACATGTTAATAAGATGATTATTAAACCCATTTAATGTGAACCCCAAATCCATGGATCATTATACAAAATACATACAATGAAAGAAACATAAGATGTAAGAACCACAACCTTTGGAGCTGCAGAGAACCGAAATTAAAGAGATGAAAAGGATGTGTTCTTGTGGCTAAACTTCAAGGTAGAAGTTCTCAAGATAGCATACCCCAAGCCTATCAACAAAACACCTTGAATTGCTAGGATCTTTGACACCAATTTCCAGCTATAAAACACCTTTTGTGGGCTGAAAATCTACTTCCTTTTCTGCCCAAAACCGTGAGATAGAGGAGAGAGTAGAGAGAGAGCTTTGGTTGTGTGTGTTCTTGGATGTGATAGAATGAATGAGTGGTCAAGTGTCCAAGACTTGCATGTCTTGGAACTAATAAAATATGGGCATCCAAGACCAAAGGGGCGGCCGAAAAATGGCCCCCTTTAGTTTTCCCTCTCAATTCAAATTTTATAAAAAATACAATCACATCCCTTGTTTTATAAAATTAAAACCATTTTAATTTTATATCACTAACACACACTATTATTTGCCATTGCTTAACTAATTTAAATAATGTACAAATAATCTTTTATGAACAAATTATCTATATAATGATGTTCATCTACAAAAGCAATAATTTAGAAAATCCAATTTTCTAAATTTGTGTCATTACTTATTTGTGTGATCTTATCAACAAATAAATTACCTTTTGGTGTTTGTTTGGCTTGTTATTGGGTATGACCCGACTTGGATCATATTACACTAGCCACATCAATTTAATATGAATCTTGGGCAGATCAATACTTTCAGTTACAACTACTGAAATCAGTATAAACAGATAAGTACTGATGTCCTATGAAACACTGAAAAACAGATGCAAAGTCTGATGAGTAAGTGTTGAGGACAGCATGAAACAGCTGATAGGCTATGAATTGACGACAACTACTGAAGAGAACTTTCTCTTCAGTTGTTTCAACAACTGCTGTTTCATTCTAAACAACTGAAGCAAAACCATGTCTTCAGTAGTTTTATAACTACTGATGACTAATACCAAGTCTTCAGTTTTTTGCAACAGCTGATGACAAAACCACTGTCTTGAGTAGTTTCACAACTACTGATGACAAACACCAAGTCCTCAGTTGTTTCAATCATCTGAAGTCAAAACCATGGTCTTCAGTAGTTTTCTAACTTCTGATGCCTAACACCACGACTTCAGCTGTTTCAACGTCTGAAAGGATAATACCATGTCAACAGTCGTTTAAAACTACTGATGACTAACACCACATCTTCAGTCGTTTTCTTACCCGTACCCTATAAATATCCCTGACCTAATCCTTCAATGCTTCATCTTCTTCAAACCTAACGTTCCTCTCCAAAACTTCTCTCTTCTCAATGGCGTCCATGCAAATTAAACCGCGACACAACTGTGTTGCCTACCTTACTAAATCGCCTGTCTGGGCTAAGTTAGATACTGCTATCGATCTTATGGTTCAGTCCCAATACCAAACGGCATTTCTTTTGAATCCCATTCTACATGCCGAATCCCTCCAACAGCTTTGGATGAACGTCACCATTACCACTGGGGAGAACAACACACCATCTCTCCAGTCGGTCGTCAACAACAAAGAAGTGGTCATCACTCCTGCAATAATCCGCCAAATTCTTCATCTGGATGATGCTATTTCTCCTGCTGGATATCCCAAGGGCACCACAGATCTATCCTTTGCCCAACATGGATATCAAGGCAATCTCAGTGCCTCCACTATCATGAAGAAACACTTCCATGACGCCGAACGCCTAATTTTTCACATGGTGAATGTATGTTTGGCTCCTAAGACTTCGTCTTGGGATCAAATGTCGTCAAAGTGGCAGCAGGTAATGTATTCTATTCTTGAGCAACAACCGTTAATCTTTTCAGAAATAATATTTTCGGAGCTCAAGGATATGGCTCAAAAACTAACCGCTAACCGTTGGATACTATATCCACGGTTCATAATGGCCATCATTACAAACCAGCTTAATGTTGAGGGACTTGTTGGCTTGGGAGTCCCCGCTACGGCTGTTCTGCCGGAAGTATACTCCCGGCACAACTCTGACCAGACACTCAAATTGGCTGCCAAGCTGCGCAAACCCAGGCAGCTAGAACCCACAGCCACCACCTCCACATCAAAAGTCCCCACCAAACCCACCAAAAAGAAACCTAAAACGGCTACTCAGGGAATTGAGTCCCCTGAGGATGCCCCTGTACACAAACGCAGGAGATATCCATTGGTCCAAACCCCCTAGTGGATATAAGGACTCTTCCAGCCATAGCCGCTCAGGATTCCTCTCAACAGGAGCCTGCAGCAACCACACAAGGGGTACCTACCCATCTGGGATCTTCCTCACTTGAGGGGATTGCCATTGAAGAGCACCAACCTCCCCAGGTGCACACTGCTTCTATCCCTTCACCCCATACAACCACCCCTCACAGCCCAACTTTAATAGTTGCACAAGTGCTGACTCAACTGCACTCCTCACCCCCTCCCCAGAAACCACTTACTACTGGGAACACCTCTACAATTGAGGGGGAGGAACACAGTGCAATTGAGAACCCACAGCACAGGGGTTTACCACTTCTATCTCCTAGTGTAGATAAGGAGATTAGAATATCTAGTGAGGCTGCCACCTCTTCTGAATCAGCACATGATCAGAATGAGGCTGGTAACATTGCTAAGACCTCACTAGAGGCAACAGCTGATGATGGACATTGTCCTGAGGCTGGAAGTCCCCAGTACCAAGCAAAAGGGGCACATGCAACAACTGGTCTACACCCAGTGCATGTAAATCCTGCTCTAAGCAGGAGGTCAGGTGATTAAGCTTCGGCTGATGATGACCTGGGCTTTTTCTATGATGTTCTTGCCCAGAACACAATCCTTAAAGAGAAAGTTAGTAGGCTGCAAAACCTACTTGACCAACTCTCACAAGGAGAAAGACCATCTGCCTCCACCAACCCACAGATGGCACCTTCAGTTGAAGGTTCCCCAAACACTGAGCCACTCCAAACTCAACCACCTGCCTCTGCTTCAGGCCCTATTTCTCAGGAACAGAACCCTCCTGAGCAAATAGGTGTTGTACTTCAAAATTCCCTCCCTCTTATCACACCTATAATCACTGATATTGTGACTAACGCCATTGATGAGAGGCTTTCCTCAACTTTACAACCCTTGATTGATGCTGCTGTGCAAAAGACACTTTCTGCGGTACAAACCCCTTCCACCAATGCATCCAAAAAGGGGGAGAGTACTGCAGTGAAAGAAAAGAAGAGGAAAAGAACAGAGGAAGAGAAGGAAGAGAAGCAAGCCCAAGAGGAGGAGAAAGAAAAGCAACCACTGCTCACTTACAAGCGAAAGAAAAGTGCTGAGGATCAACCTACTGCTCAAGACAAATCCTTGGAAGAGCTGGTAAAAGAAGCTGACACTACACACAGCCGATCCATGGATAAAATAATTGAACAACTCTTCAGGCAAGGGTTTGATACAGCCACATTGGATAGTGAGATCAGAAGGTTGGAAGTGCAAGAGATTCAAAGCCGATGGGCTGGGTATGATGCTTTTGAAAAAGAGAGATTGGAGATCATGATCCGCTTCATTGCAAAATACTTAGGAAGATCTTTAATGGAGATTCGCGCGTGGACCAGGGACAGTATTCTGGCTATAGCCACCAGAATCTGTCTGTCTAAGCAATTCCACAAGGGGATTATTGTTGAAGCCCTTGATGAGGCTGGGGCTGGTAAAAGGTTGGAAATGGCTAAACTCACAAAGGCGAAACTTACTACAAAGATGCTGGATCAACCTTCCCTTCCACCCACTCAAACACAGCCTACCCCTCAAATCTCCAAACCAATCTCTAAGCCAAAGTCCAAACATCCTCATTCTTCAAAACCAATTCCCTTACCAACCCAACCATCATCCAGTGATGCACCTAGAAGGAGGAGAAGGGTGCTAAGGATGGAAGAAGAAGAAGAAGAGGATGAAGATGATAGTCTGCAACTCTCTGCTGTTCTAAAGCTACCAAAACTCAGAAGTCAACCCATGATCACACCTGACTCTCAAAGGGAAATGGTCAGAGTCAAGATAGAAGATGAAGAATAGCAAAAACAGCATGATGAGCAACTACTGAAGATGGTTGACAAGGAATTTCCTCAGTCATCATCTATACAAGCCATGAAAGGGCATGCTCAGAGGCTGTACACTCTCAGGCACACTTTTCAGTATCAGAAGGAGAGAGTGAGAGTATGGCCAGACCCCAGGGTGAGTTCTAGAATCCATAAAAGAACTATTCTACACAGATACAATGGCCAGGTTAGAAAAACAATAGATTCTACCATCATGTTGGCCATTGTAGTCACACCTTGGGAAATAATTAATGAATTCAAGAAAGCTCATCAAGCAAAGATGACCCCTCAAGCTTTACTAGAAAACAAGATGATCAAAAAAGGGTTGTTATATAAAAAGCTTGAAGACATCCAGAAGAATGAGCTCCAGTTACTCCTTGATGGCACCCATCCTGATGAATTTGTCTATAGGGAGGTAACTACAGTGGAGCTGAAAAATGGCAGGACCATGAAGTACTTATCTGAGTACTATGGTCCAGAGTTCTTCTTCAAAGGTGGAGTAGAAGAACTCTCCAAGGAGGAACAAGTTGTTCTCCTTGAGGCCTATGTTCGAGAGTCATACAGACTCATTATGGGGAAGTAAACCTCATGAATCGAATAACAACTCTGTGTCCAGTTCCCCAAAACAGAGTTCCCATTCATACCTTGCCAAACAAATATATGAGATTTCTTCCCAGGCTGGAGCTTACATGGGTCATCTTCTCTACTGATCAAGAAGGAAAAAGACCAACATTTTGCCAACAATAAGTGGGATAATAAATAATTTAGAGGTTTTAGCTGCATTGCTTCAGGGGGAGTTTGTTGGACCAAAAGAACCAATGATCCAAGATCAGAAAACCTCTGAGTCCCACATGGTATCACAACAACTGCTGAAAGCTTCATCAGCAGTTTGATAAGTGCTGAAGACTTCAACAGCTGAAGATCAAGTGCTGAAGACTTCAACAGCTGAAGAACTAAAGTGCTGAAGTACAACAGCTGAAGAACTAAAGTACTGAAGCTGAACAGCTGAAGAACATAAGTACTGAAGCTGAACATCTGAAGAACACAAGTGCTGAAGCTGAAAGACCAAAGTACTGAAGTACAACAGCTGAAGAGTTTACAAGTGCTGAAGATCAACAACTGATGTACAAAGTCTGAAGACAAAGACTGAAGACATCAGCTGATGATATCTACTGAAGTCATCAGCTGATGAAACATCTGAAGGTCAAAGTCTGAAGCTCAAGTACTGAAGCGTCAGTAGTTTGTCACAACTACTGAAGAGTACTTCTTCAGTAGTTTGTCACAACTACTGAAGAGTACTTCTTCAGTAGTTTGTCACAACTACTGAAGAGTACTTCTTCAGTAGTTGTGATATCAGTAGTTTTATATTTTTAGTTTCAGTACTTTTGTAAAACGCTGAAGAGCTTGTTCTTCAGTCGTTGTAGTTTCAGTAGTTTTATATTTCTCAGTAGTTGTATCAACTGATAACACTTAGCATATTTTGTAAGAAGATGTCAGCTGTTTTGACATCTTCAGTAGTTGTGTTTCAGTTGAAATAAATATGTTAGATGTCACTATCAAGTGACATCAGCAGACGTCACATCTCTTATATAAGAGGTGTCGACCTAATCATAATTGTGACATTCTGTTACCACGAAAGCGAATATTGAATGAAATATATTTGCAGATATTTTCTCTCTCTATAACCGTCTTTGTTCTTCATTGAATATCGTTTTGTTCTTGTGAATTGACTAATTCATTGTTTGAATTCCGCTGCAATACTCGTCAATCAATCAAACATAGATCACTGATCCTAACAAACCAGTTCCCACACTTGCTGCTTTTTGAACTGAAGTAGCTCAAGCTGCATGGCTTCAACCCATCCATCGTCTCTCAAAGAAACATGATAGTTTTTGGCTCTAGCTGACTGACAAAGAGAGCATAGAAGCAGAAGTTAGACAATTGAATTCTGGCTGAGACACCAGCATTGATATCACCATGATTTGAGACATGGGGTGATTCTTCAGCTCTTGGTATACTATAAGATCAGTGCAAGTGTTTGTAGCCGGTTCAGCAGCAGTAGATGGTGATCCATATTCTTGAAACCAAGTATTAGATGGCAAGTCAAATGACGTAGAGGAGTCAGAAATCTCATCAGCATTTGTTGTGGATGGAGCTACAGAAGCTACAGGAACATCAAGTTTAGCATACTCAGGCAGTTGGTCACTAAACTTGAAAAGGTGAGTACTGATATCATCATCATCTTCAATACCACCACGTGGAAGACTTGCTGCAGAAGATGATTTATCCACATGATCTGCAACAGTTGGAGGTTGATAAGGAACATATTGCAGTATGTCTAGATCAAACAACTCCATAGGGTTTTATGGAATTTTATCCTTAGGAGATTCATTGAATTTCTCATGCAAGGTTTCTTCAAGTATCTTTGTTCTGCAGTTGAAGACTCTGTAAGCCTTGCATGTGGATGAATAACCTACAAAATACCCTGCATCCACCTTAGGATCAAATTTGTGGAGTTGATCCTTTGTGTTGAGAATGAAACAAGGACACCCAAAGGTTTTGAAGAATGAAATTAGAGGAGCCAAATGATGTAGAACTTCATATGGAGTCTTCATCAACCTTTGATTTAGTAATACTCTGAGCAACCTCTTGATTAATAGGGAATACTGCTTCTCAACATACAACACAAAGTTTGTAATTGTCTGAGCAACCTCAACCTTTGAATGCAAAAAGAAGTCCATACAAGTCTGGAGTAATCATCCATAATTACGAGACTGTATTTCTTCTTTGCCATGCTCATCACTCTCACAGGACAAAATAGATCCATGTGCAGTAACTGAAAGCAAGCAGTGGACTTAGTTTCTTCAATAGAGGAAATAAGACTTTGTGTTGTTTTCCTTTTAAACAAGCAGTGCAGGTTTCATCATAGTGGAACTCCTTTATTGGTAGACCTCTCACTAAACTATTGTGGATCAGCTGATTCATGTTTTTGAGATTAACATGACCCAGCCTTCTATGCAACAGTTTAGATTCCTAAGGAGAGGCTTTGGAGAACAGACAAGGATGACCCTTAAAATCAATCTTCTTTGACAAATCCAAGGCATATACTCTTCCAATCCTGATGGCCTTCAGGATAGTATAATCATCCAATACCTTCTCAACCAGCCTCAGAACTTGGGAAGACAGAATCCTGCAGTTCTGGCTTGTGAAAAGTGCAACATGCCCTTTATCACACATATGACTGACACTCGGTAGATTATACTTGAGATTCTCCATATGGTTAACATCATCAAATCTGATATCTCTATTAGATACATATCCTTTCTCGATAATGTAACCCTTGGCATCATTTAATGAAACAAATCCCTTCTTTCTTTGAGAGTAGTCATTAAGAAAAGAACTGCTCCCAGTCATATGCATAGATCCTCCACTGTCTACATACCAGATGCTCCTTTGGCATGCTGAAGAACCCTGCATTCATCATAAAGAACTAGTTAGGTTTTGAGACCCAAACCTTTTTGGTTTTTGGTCTGTTTTCATCATCAGATTTAACCATAACTTGTTTCTTATGATTAACAGCTGATGAAGATGGAGATGGTGCTGAAATGGATTCCTTGGATTTGGGCTTGGAATGCCTTTTCAGTGGTTTGATCACAGGTGCATCTAGTTGGTTAACTCTCCCCAACAAATGCTGAACCATCATAACAAGTTGTGTCTGATTTGTAGCTAAAGCTTTCAGCTCTTTTGACATATCAGTACTTGTGTTTGAAGAGTTCCCGTGACCCACCATTTCCTCCTTAAAATTCACAGACTTAGTCTGATGTTTATCATGAGGAGCACTATCTGCTGTTTTATGATAAACCCTATCCTTCTTTTTGGACTTGGTTGAAGGCTTAGGTTTATCACATTGGGATGACTGTGGTAGAAACTTAGTCTCAAACTCATTTTTCATTTCATCCTTCTGGATTTTAATGAGCTTATCTCTGTTGAGTTTGGAACCATTTCTGTACCAACATTCATTAGAAAGATGATTGAATTTACCACATATTTCACATGGCTTATTCTTTATCTTGGATTGATCAACTGCTCATGTGGAAACTACTGAAGGTGTGCTCTTCAGTACTTTCCTCCTTTCAGTAATTTTGTTTAGTATTGAAGGATCTGTAACAACTGATGACTTGTTCTTCAGCTGTTCTCTATTAGCAGTTGTTAATCCGTTTATTTCAGCAGATTTGTAATGCTTTTCAGATGTTGTGACTTGCCCTTCAGTACTTGAGGTACTTTGTGGGACAACATCTGAAGTACTCAGCTTCATGTGCTTATCAGTAGTTAACCCATCAGCTAATTGATTTGCTGAGGTATCAACACTGATTTCATCTTGTGATTTTGGGTGATCACTTGAGGATGATGCACATGATGATGTGGTTTGGAAATTACTTTCACCACCAGATTTTACTATTGGTTTTGGAGTAAAATCTGTAGGTGGTGCAATGTGGTTGTAACCTATTCCAAACTTGACATTCGAAGCAGATTGCTTGCTGAGCAGCATTTCAAATCCCTTGCAGGATGATACCTAGCAGTCACACTCAACTTGGGTAACTACAAGTTTTTCTTTGAGATCTCTATGGTTCTCAAGAATGACCTCTAGCTTAGCCTTTTCATCTTTTAATTGGCATTTAAGCTTATAAATCTCATCATCTTTATCCTTCAGGACAGACTCATATTCAACTTTTCTTTTGGAAAGGGTTGCTCAAGCTCTAGATTTTGATATATTAAAGCTACATTTGCCTCTCTAATAGAGATAAATGCAGCTATGCAAGATTCAGAACGTAGCTTTGCCTTAGCCTTAGAGCATACCTGGGTTACCTGTGATGAAGATGCATTGGAGCATGAACTATCAGTAGATTCTAGGGACATGAGAGCTAGATTCCCAAAAGGATGTTCACCACCATGTTGACCATCACCAGTAAATAATTGCTCATTACCAGAGAGATCATCTGGTAAACTGCTCCAGTCAACAATACCAGGGGTGAAGAAGCTGTGATGAGGTTGTGATTGAGATGATTGAGATGGTAGAGGCTCAGGTAGGGCTTGAGGTTGTTGTGCAATAGGAACTTGAACCGGATTGGGTATGGCGTGTAATAGCAGGGATATGGATAAGATATTGGACCTGAGGGACAAAATATGCAAGAGATATAGGTTGTGAATGATGACCAGAACTAGCAGGATGTTGCCCTCTGTTTTGTGGACTTTTGCTTGGAAAAGTCACGAAGGGTGCAGAGGAGTTAGATCCAGATGATCTACACTCTCTTGCAAAGTGTCCAAGCCTGTGGCATTGTGACACCTTAACTTACTCTTGTCAAAACAACTTGGTTTTGCCAGAGAGTCCTGGAAATTTCCTACCAGTTCTCTTGTAGAACTTTTGAGATCTGATATTAATCAGGCCATTTGGCTCAGAATATCCATCTCTTCTAAGTCATTATCAGCAATACCCTATAAATCATCCATAACGAAACACAAATTGTCACTATTACAGCCTGATTGACTGTGAATACTAACAAATGCATGATCTGAACCGTTTGTGGAGAAATCTATATGCTCATCATAATTGCTTTCTGATGCAGCATATTCTGACTCATGACCAACCAAGGCAGTGTTCCCTGGTACAAAGTTATCGGTGAGCTTTCTTGATGATGCCGGTTTCCTTTTCTGCTCTATCTCTCCTTCAAATGCAAGCAGTTTCCCATGGAGTTGGGTGAGAGATAGACTATCCAGATTTGCACTAGAGCGTAGGACAATGGTATATGTGTCCCATCTCTCAGGCAGTGACCTGAGGAATCTGTTGTTCATCTGACTATTAGTGTATTCATGTTTGACCATTTTCAGCTCAGAGATCAAACAGGAAAAACGCTCAAACTATTGACTCAGTGACTCACCCTTCCTATGAGAGAATGTCTCATATTGTTGGGAAAGGATTTCTCTGTTGTTTGCTAAGACCTCATCTGTTCCACCAAATTGTTCCTTCAATGCATTCCAGAGGTCATGAGCAGTTTCATGATGCATATGCCCAGAATAGATTTCATTCGGCAGTGCCATGGCCAGAATTCCATGCGCTTTAGCATCAATCTCAAACAGTTTTCGATCCTCATCTGAGTATTGTTCCTTCTTCTTCGGAACCATTTGCTTGGTTTCCGGATTGTTCACCATACGCTTGTGTGGACCATGTACCACAAATGTCCAACAACCTGAACTGTTAACAGACAGGTGATGAAGCATTCTTCGTTCCCATATGTATACTCAGTCCTAACCAGCATCGGAGGCTTGGTTGAGGAACCGGTATTGTGAGGGTCATTAAAAGGAGTGGTCATTCTCAGATTCAACCAAATTCAATTAAGTTTTAACTGATTTAGTGCAAAACACAACAAACTCAATATGAACCAAGAGAAAACTCAAAGCAGATAAAAGAAAGCAGCAGAAATTCAATAATCTATAACCAATTCTTGGAAATATGCTAATTCAATCAAACTTAGATATCGAATAGCAGTTTCAATGATCAATTGTTAGATCGATCAATGATTAACCTTGCTCTGATACCATTTGTTAGGATCAGTGATCTATGTTTGATTAATTAGAGATTATTGCAGAGGAATTCGAACAACGAATTAAACAATTCACAAGAACACAATTGATATTCAATGTAACAGTACACGGATATAGAAAGAGAGAAATCTGCAAAAGAAATATTTCATTCATATGCTTTAGTGGTGGCTTAATGTCACACTTTACAACTAGGTCAACATTCCTTATATAGGATATGTGACGTCTGCTCATGTCACTTGATAGTGACACTAACAGAATTATTCAAACTACTGAAACTATACAAACTGCTGAGAATGTTCACAACTACTCATTACATCTCAGAGAATGCTCAAGTACAAAAATATAAAACTACTAAACTACAACTACTGAAACTATAACTACTGAAAAGTAAATTACAAGTACTGAAAGGAAACCATCACAACTACTGAAGTTAATTACTTCAGCTGTTGTGACAACTACTGATCACTTTGGTCTTCAGTCTTTGTCTTCAGTACTTTACTTTCAGACTTTGTCTTCTGCTGATGGCTTCAGACTTTGTCTTCAGTCTTTGTTCTTCAGTACTTTACTTTCAGACTTTGTCTTCAGCTGATGGCTTCAGACTTTGTCTTCGGTCTTTGTTCTTCAGTACTTTACTTTCAGACATTGTCTTCAGACCTTGTAATCAGCTGATGTCTTTAGCTGTTGTGATCTTCTTCAGCAGTTGTAATGTCTGTGGGACTTAGAGGTTTTTCTGATCAGGCTCATTGGTTCTTTTGGTCCAACAGTTATCTATACTCCTACTACTAACAGGAATTTAGCACAGAATGCAGCATAAAAAACTTTTACTAGCACCAGAAGCAAGAGTTTGGTTCACTAGAAACGTACTTGACACAACTTCGGGGTCCATCCTAGCCTCCTCCTATGTCATCGTGAACGCTCTGGCGCTCGTCCTCTACCCTTTGGTCCCAATCATCTTCTTCCCTGCACTGAAACATTCAGCCCTCTGCTTCTTACAATCCCTGCTCATGTTGCCCTCCCCGCCACAGTTGAAGCACCTCCATTCCTTGCATTCTCTCGCCATATGGCAAGGGTTCCCACACTCGAAGCACATGTTCAATCCTCACCTACACTCTCTAGTGTGCTCCATTCCATACTTGCCACACCTCTTCATCACCTCATCGGATGGACCACACGTAGGTTATCCACCCGTGCACCTTTGTTGGTTTGAATGGCCCCGCCAAGTAGAACTCGCTTCCCGTTCTAGTTCCAGTCACCACCACCTTTCTTGTTCATTATGTTCCCCTTTCATTATTTTCCACTTTATTTTACATAATACTTCTCATTTCATTCATAAACATCGACGTAAAGCAATGGAAAATGAACGTACATAATAAGAAACATAAACATACAAAACATCACCATACAAGGCAACGTCATATGTGACATAAAAATCATCATACATACCATACACACCTCATTCATCATCAAAAGTCAACTTACTTCACCCCAGGGAACATCCAAAGTCAAAGCCTACATTTCATTTTTCCCCAAAAATCAGAAAACAAATCGAAGTCTTAGGCGCATGGGCACTATGCAGGCGTATGGTCATTCAGGCGCATCAGGGACACTTAGGCGCATGGGGAACTTTCAGGCGCATGGAAAACTTTCAGGCGCATGGAAAACTTTCAGGCGCATGGTCACTATTGGGGCGTATGCACAACACTTAGGCATTTTGGGCACATTTCTAGGCGCATGGGTACTATGCTGACGCATGAGTGCCTTAGCGCATGGGCTTTCTAGGCTTCTGAACACTTAATCAATTTCAGCCTAATTCTAGGTGCATGGACACTCTTTGAGTGCATGGGGACACATAGACAGGTTATGTCGTTGGGCGTATGGGCCACTATTTAAGCGCATGGGTAGTCTAATTCACAATTAATCAACTTAATTTCGTTCATGTTTTGTGTTTAAATCTTACATTCTAAGCCATACAAACACATTCATAGCATAATCATAGCCATAATAACACCCAAATCAAACCCCACCCATAAAACACATACACATTTACATATGGGTGAAAACCCCTTTTTATAAAAATGTTCATACATGTATTTCCAGCCCTAAATCAGTTTAGAACAAGTAAAACGAGGTTGTTGAACTCACCTTAGTAGCTCTTGGGTTTGATTTCTTTCAAAACCCATTTACTAAAAGCTCAAACACCTAAAGCCCCCCAAAAACACACATAAACAAACAACCAACACATATAAGCATACAACCAAGACAAATACTGGTTAAGCACACCACAAAACCACAAATTCTTACCTTGAATTTGGATTCATCTTCTTGTTCTTCAAACATCTGAAAGTTTTTAGCTCTTTCTTCCTCTCTCTCTCTCTCTAAAAACCCGAAGAGAAAGCTGAGTGTGAAGAGGGTGTGGGCGGCCATACCAACTTTATCACCAACTTTTTGAATGTTTTGTCCTTTTGGTTAGTTTTTACCCCTCAACATGGATTTTAGAACCTTTCTTTCTTTACCTTCACTTTTATTCCTTCTTTCATAACTTTTAAAAATAACCGTGTGTTAGAAGGAAGTTCAGCAGGTCATGCAAATGATCTTACCGTCTGTGGTGACCGAAGTGAGAAAGGCTATAGTAGAAGGAAAAAGGAAGGAGAGGAACAGGTTCTCGGGAGGGAGAGAGCAGCTAGAGACCGAGACTGTTGTCTCGACTGATGTGGGAGAGGAAGAAGAGCCTGTGTTTGAGGCAGCATGAAGCTGTAACTATGGCGTATTTTGAAAATGCAAGCCCCCAATTTTTTATGGAAATGGCATTATTGCCGCTGCTCACCGGTGGGTGAGAGACATGGATGTTGTTCTTTATATTTGCAAGTGCCAGGAGGATCAGAAGGTGAAGTTTGCCACCCACTCAATCATGGACTCGGGTAGTAGGGCGATCGTGAGGATGAGGTGGAAAAAGTTGAAAAACTTGGTGATCGAAGAGTTTTGTCCTCATAGGTACTTGACAATGGGGGAAGGGAGTTCATGAAGATAGAGGCGGGAAACATGACAGACTAATAGTAGATCACCAAATTCAACGAGATGGAACGGCTGGTGCCGGACCAGGTGATGCCCTTGTCACAGAAGATCAAGAGGTACATCCGAGGATTGCCAGCAGATATCCACAAGCATATGATCGCCTGTTTAGGTCGGTGGTTGATGTGGTAGGGAGGCTGTATGATAAACGGGAAGTGGTGGGTGCTGAAGTCAGTAAGAAAGGTGGTGGAGACTGGAATTAGAACGAGAAGATATTATGACGGGGCAATGCTCCGGTAAACAACAATTGTGCATGGGTGGACGACCGACGTGTGTCACATCTGGTGCAGGGGTAAAGAGGTATGGCAAGTGTGGAAAAGAGCACACCGGAGAGTGTAGTTGGGGATTGAACATGTGCTTCATGTGTGGGAAGCCTCGCCACATGGAAAGAGAGAGCAAGGTGGTGAGGTGTTTAAATATGGAGGGGAGGGCCACATGAGCAGGAACTGTAAGAAACCAAGGGCTAAAATTCTAAGCACTGAAGTAGGCTGGAGGTGAAGGGTAGAAGGCGAGAGCCGAAACCTCATGATTACCTAGGAGGAGGCTAGGACAGACCCCGATGTGGGGTATGGTCAGTTTTTTTGTAAACCAAAATATCGCATCTGTGTTATTTGAGTCTGGTGCTAGTAGGAGTTTCATTTTTGTTACCTTTTGTGATAAGTTGCGCATTAAGTGTAGAAGTATTGGTGAGACCTTCGATGTAGAAACTGTCGTAGGTAAGTCTACCGGGATTTTTCAGATGATAGAAGGTTGTGACATATAATTAAAAGGTCATAAGTTTCTTGTTAGACCATTTTTTATGAGCTTAGGCAGTTTCTATCTAGTCCTAGGAGTGGATTGGTAGGCGGACTATGAGGCGGACATTGTGTGTTGCAAGAAGATGGTTACACTAATAGCACATGACGGGTGTTTGACTGGGTAGTAAGATTGGGAATCTCACTTAGGATCGAATATAATAAATGAGGTAGTGATTAAAAGGCTGAATCATACAAACAAGAAACATTTAATGCAGAAGAAATACTCATAAATGCTTGTTTATTTTGAAGAAGGTGATTGATTATAGTAAATGCTAGGGTTTGAGCATAAAGCAGTAATAATACACCTAGAGTAAAAGACAAAATATATAGTAATTGTCTATCAACAGTCACCTCATGTACGGAGTTTTCTGTTCTTGTTATAGGCAGACAAGATGTCTTTTTACAAAATGACTAAACCACCCTTGACCTATACATCAGAACTAGTCTATGTATTGATCCTCATTTCCATTGGTTCATCCGCATTGACAAATACGGATGTGTTGGACTTCATCCGCATTTCTTCTCATGTTGCCGCATTAGTAAGTTGTTCATCCGCATTTGTTAATATGGAAGAACAATAACTTGGCGCATTTGTCTGACCAACCCGCATTTGTAAATATGGAAGAGTCAACCTTGTCCGCATATTCTTCTAGGCTATCCGCATTAACAAAACACTTGTGAGCATTTGTTTTATGACTTCTGTATATACAAATGCGGTTAGCCACACTTTTTTCTTTTATGAGTACAATCTTCATCTGCATTAATTCATGGACTAGTGGGAATCTCAGCAGATCAACCATCAACTCACCAATTGAATTGGCATGTATGATCCTTTTAGGGTCCATCAATACTCCCCCTAAGGATTATACAGCCTATGTTCTTCAATGTTTGGGTGGTGATTGAGGTTGTAAGGATTTTGCCGGGTCTTGTGGAGGCATAAAAGGTGCTGCTTGAGCTGGATCCAAAATAGCCTTTATCATGTTGACCAAGTCTGTTGCTTCAAACATCCTTTCCCTGCTCAGCACATGGATCTTCATCTTGCTCATATTGTAGATGGATTCTAGTGGTAATTTCTTGAGGGAAATAGGTTCCCAAATATATATTGTAGATAGCCCATCTCTGTGATTTAATAAGCTTCCATCCACATCAACCTCCAACTTAACAATATTCCCAAGCTGCAAAGGGGTCTTTTTCTTCTTTCTTTTATCTCTCTTGGCCATGATGCGATCATATGCCATTTTGAGCAGTTTGATGCACTTTAGGAAGAAGTGCATATCTTGTTCTCCTAGTTTGTTGCTGATTTCTCTTAAATGCCTGGTATATATGTAGTTGATGTAAGATTCATCAAGCAGTCATACCTCATATCCACTAAATAATTTGATTTCAACACCTTCCATTCCTCCCCATTTTCTTTCAATGACCATCTCATAAGTTTTCTCATCATAATACACGTTTGAGATAGGTATGGAGGAATGGGTACTAGACACCGGTTTTCTCTTCAAAGACTCTATTGGTTTCACTTTTACCTCTGGAAACACAACTTCCTCAGCTTGTTTTGTGTGCTTCTTCTCAAGGGGATTGATGAAAGGCCTGTCTTTCCTCATGCAGATGGCTTTCAATGATTTGTGCACTTCTTCTCAATGTTATCAGTTCGTTTGAACATCTTAAGTATGTTTTCAAATTCATAACCCCTGAACATAGCCTAATGGTTGATCAGTTCCAAATTGGCTAGTTATTTTAAGTCATGAATCTCTAGGGCATTTACAAGAGCAGTGTACTCTGTAAAGAATTGGACCAGCCCTGAGATTCTCTTGACCATGAACATGTTCCGATCACTGTCATACTTCTAGGCAATGATTACTTGTTCAATGTTTCCTTTGAGAGTAGACACGCCTGTAATTATCTCTGCAGTGGTTTACCCTTGTTGAAGTTTCAGTTGGGGGGGCTCAACAACCAATCGGGTATCTATGAAGCACAAATGCCAAAACATCTTGATCTTGATGGGTGAGTTGCATGTCTTGAGCTGACACTCTAGATCTTGGCTTTTTGTTGATGATTTCTTCTTCTATATTCTTGAGCCTATCTTTCTTTTCATTAATCAGCTTGAGAGTGGTAGCCCTCAGTGAATTTGTTTCCATATTCCCAAGCTTTCTTCTTGTGAAGCCTTGACTTGAAAGGTAATCCTTCATTTCCCTATTAGACATATTATAGGGATCAGGATATAGGAGTTAAGGAATTGATGTTGATTTTTTCATGGCTGACAGTTTGGGCACAAGAGCCTTTGGAGAAACGGTTCTCTCATACTCAGTCTCAAAGGTAGGGTCCAATAGTTTGTTTACTCTCTCCTCTTCTGCTTTCATTCCCTCATATGTTATGCTAAAAACTTCATCAGAATCATATTCATTGTTAATCAAGAACATGGCTTTCACCATGAGGTCATCTGTTTGTGCCTTTTCAACTATTTCATGCACATATTTCTCTTCTTGTACAAGACTATCAGCTGCTACAGGCTCATCAGCACATAGCCTCCTTCATGCTTTTCCAAGAATTCTGCTATTGCAGCAAGACTTCTTGGATCATCTTGTTTGCTTTTCTTTATTGGTTCTTCTTCTTTCATAGGTCTCTTTCCCTTAGCCATCTTGGATAGATACTTCCTCCTTCTGGTCCTTCTCGGGCAGATACTTCCTCCTTCTGGTGTAAGTTTGCATTGAAGGATCAGATGAGGACTTAGGCTTTTCAACTTCCTCGGGCAATTTTTCAGCCTCTGTTTGTACTTGTTCATAAGCAGCAACAACTTTTTCTTTGTTTTCTCATTCTTCTTCAAATAACTTTCTCATCATATCTTTTTTCTCATCAGACAAAGACACAGCAGGAACTATTTGCATACTCAACTCCTTCTCCAGAGGGACAAGAGATTAAGTAATGACCACTATGGGTTCGGTACCAGTCTTCTAGTCAACTATAAAATCCCAAAATTCATCATCAATGATGAATTATTCAGATGTAAAACTATCTAAGGCGTTGATCATATCTTTGAATTCAGCCTCTTCTGCATGCATGCTAGCTGTTTCCTCTAAATATGCCACCATTTCCAAGCCAAATTCATCTTGTTTTGCTTTGCTTGGTTTTGTTGCGTGTTCTAAGAATCTCATTCTTTTACGAGGAGGTCAGTCATCACTACTCTGCTCTAAAGTGCTTTCAGATTAAGTTTCTTGCTCATCTACTTCCTTGACTTCTGATTCAGCTTCCCTCTTGATTT
Organism: Flaveria trinervia; assembly: GCA_025506515.1. Taxonomy (NCBI): domain Eukaryota; kingdom Viridiplantae; phylum Streptophyta; class Magnoliopsida; order Asterales; family Asteraceae; genus Flaveria; species Flaveria trinervia. The sequence continues at coordinate 73,992,752 of CM046444.1, forward strand.
CAACAAGCACCTGAAGTTCAGGTACTCTCTTGTTCAGACGTTCATTTTGTTTGTGCAAGTTAATGATAATCTCATATTTCCCTTCAATTAGTTCTTCTTGTTCTTCCATAGCTAATGATTGAATGGATAAAGTGTCCACGTGACCACTTATCTCATCCCTTGCTTGTTGAGGAGCAGCAGTTAAGTTGTTATTCTCCTTATCTTTCTCTTTCTTTTCAGCCTCATACTTTCTATTAACTCTTTCAACTCATTCTCCTTTCATCATGTTCAAGAAGTCTATCTTGAATGATGCTTGCTCTTCTGTTCAGTACTCTTTCCATCCTTCCAACCTTTTGCATGATCACCAAAATTAACTCATCTTGTACATCTGGTTTGTTCACACTAGATTCAATAAAGCTCTTTCATGGAGCAGCCTCAGAAGTGGCTTTCTTCACAAGCATTTGGATAGGTTTATCCTCTTCATCTGAAGATGATTTGGATTCTTCAGTTGAGTTGGTGGAATAAACACAGTTGGATCAGCACTAGTATGGAATGGTTGAGGTGGTGATTTTGGAGACTGATGAAGTAAAGATGTGATTGGTTAAGCTAGTGGTGATAAGATAGGTGATTTATGAATTGAAGTGGTTGGTGTTCTATGGGGAGATGGTAATGGTGATGGTACAAAGGGAGATGCAATATCATGATCATGAGGACTAGTGTGAAGATCACCCCCTAACTCCTCCTGCGGTGACACTGGCCTGGATCCTTCAACTTTCTCAGCATGCTCAACAACAGCTTGATGTTCTTGAGCCCCTAGAACTTCTTCCGTAATGGGCTCATCAACAAGAGCCTCCTGTTCTTCTACATGTTCCTCAAGATTTATCTACTGAACGATCCAATGTAATAGAAGAGAGTGTGCTCCACTATAATGTGGAGTATCCAAAGTTGGTCCTTCAAGTACAAGATCAGGAAATGCTTCATTAATCAAACATGGAGAAATCTTGGGTACATTAAGAACATATGCCTTCTTCCTTCTTGTATGCTAGAGGTTAGACCATTGAATACATAAGCAGACATGTTGAAAGCTCTGTTTGTGCATAAGGCACATATGGCAGAAGAAGTGATCATAGGGATATCATTCCAACCTGTCTTCCTCTTAGATAAGCAATGTTGAAAAAGGTGAATTAGAAATATCCATTGGAAATGTACCAACCCCTTTACAATTTGCTTTCGCACATAGCCACCTTCATATCCAATCTCTGCAAAGAGAGTAGCGGTTTCTTCACCTTCCAACTCAATGGGAGCATTAGCATCATGACCAAATTATAGACACTGTCTCACAATTTGTTCAGTGATGGTGAAAGACAAAATCATCAGTATTTCTTCATAATAAAGTCATTTCACCCTTCACATCAATCACTTTTGTAGTACTCCAGAATGATATGATATGTCTTTCATAGATGATGGGTATGACTGTAATAGCATTAGCTATTCTGGTAGTAGATATGAATCTGATCATGTCTCTTAGTCCTTTGCTTGAGGTGTATGAGGGTCCAAATAACCGCTGACGTTATAGAGCTTGCTCCATGTAAGATTAGCCATTTAATATGCATTTGAGACATATGACTTAGCTTAATGATAATATATGTAATACTTCAAGCCGCATTCATCATTTTGACTTTTTATAGTCAAATATGAAAATTTGAGGTTACTATTCCATACGAATTATTTCAGATTGAGGTATTGTCATCAATACTCATTGTCATTTGGTTTTTTTCATGTTTGAAGATCAAATTTTGATGTATTCGACTATTAATTGGATATTATCTCAAGTTTTGATTTCAACATATTCGGTTTCATGATGCTCTGTTCATGCAATGAACATAACTTTAAGATTTTCAGATTGAATCGTATTCTACTAAGTTTGTGTTGAATTACATCTGCCCAAGATACATATTAAATTGATGTGGCTAGTGTGATATGATCCAAGTCGGGTTATACCCAATAACAGGCTAGACAAACACCTGCAATATTTATTTATTGATTTGATCAGTTAAATAAATAACAACACCAAAGGGTTTAGAAAATTGTTTCTAAAATAGATGCACTTAAGAAATTAAAAAATAAGATGGGTTTATTTATTAATTCTAAGAGATTACTTTATAATTGTTACTTAATGGTTAATTAACATTATAAAATGAAACATATAATGGCATATAAGATGTTACAAATTAATTAACATAGGTTTTAATTAATCATATGTTAATGCTAGTTGGGTGTACAAAATAATATGTAAATGTTACATTTATATTTTGTAACTCTAATAAAACAAATTGGATTAATAAAACAAAAGGGAAGCCCCATTGGTGGCAGCATTTGCTCGGCCCAAGGGGCTGCCTTAGAGGCCAGCCATTTTGCTTTAACTAATCATTTTGGCACCCACAAGCAACATACATGCAAACCATTCAATCTCTCTCAAAAGTGTGCAAAAGATCTACCTCTATTCTTCTTTCTTGTTCACGGAAATATCAAGAAGAACAAGGCTGGATTTTCTTTCAGCTTTAAAAGTGTTTTAAGCTGAAAGTTGGTGTTGCAAGATCCTAGCATCAAAGGTTTTTCGTTTGTGGCTTGGGGTACAACCTTTGAGGTCTTCTAGTTTGATGATTCAGCCACAAGTTCATCCTTTTATCTGAACAACTTCGATTTCCAGCAGCTCCAAAGGTTGTAATTTCACCATCTTATGTTCTTTTCATTGTATGCACTTTCGTATATTGATCCATGGTTGGGGTTGCTTATTAAATGGTTTAATAACCATCTATTAACATGTTTTAAAACTTCAAAATCTGCTGCGTTTTCGTATAAACAAGGTTATACGAGCTTTGATAAACTTGTTAAATCCCTACAATGGCATCAAGAGCCACTTATACGATTGCATACATGATGTTCTGCGAGTTCACGGTTTTGTGGTGTTTGACACCACATACCCGTGAGTTAGAGGGCTGTTTTGGTCACCCCTTTTGGTGTTTTAAAGATGCTTCTTTATGCTTATAAGGATCTTTAAAACTCTTGATTATAAGTTGTTGTTTGTATGGACTAAACCCATTTGTTCTTGGTTTATGTTGGCCAAGAACATGGGCTATTAGGGGCTGCCAAAAACGTATCTCTTGTGTATTTTAGATATGTTGTTAGTGTTTATGCATAACAAAGCCTTGACCTTGTGAATGTTTGATTGGTTGTCATGTTATATTCATTGGTTATGTAAAAGTTTATTTTATGTTTCAAGTCTTGTATTTGTAATTTATTTATTCATATGGTATGTAATAAATAGATTAGGAGTTTTTTTTTTTACTAGAAAAATGTATTAGGATACATATTTGTAAGGATGCTCAAAATCAAGACTTAAAGAAAAGATGGACAAAGAGGATGCTTGAAGATGTGGACTCAAGTGGGAGTCTTTTGTCAACCTTCTGTCATGTTCTTAACCTTAGCACAAGACCTTTTGAGACACTTGTTTTGGCTAAACAAGTGTGCTCAACTTAGTATGCTTTGTTATGCATAAGTGTATGTTTTGTTTATGCTTGGTTGAATGCTTATGATGATGTTTGTTTTGGATTTTGGATGTGATTAACAACCATCAATTATAACAAGCTATAACAAGAAATTGGTTCTCAAATCATAAGCATAAATAGAATGGTTCTATAAAAGGAGTTAATGGTTTAAAAGATAAATGGGTTTTATTTAAAAGAATCAATTGGGTACCATATGGTTGAATACATACAATCATATGGTACATAGTCTTTCTTAACAAGTATTATGAAAATGTAAATCCCTTTTGAAAACAAGTTAAACACCATCCTTTTACACAACACTTAAGTAACTTGCAAACTCTTAGTGGGATAAAGGTCACCTAACCACTTTGAGGGAACTTGTAACTTGAGGTGAGAATACCATGTTTGTGGGATAAAGGTCACCTAACCACTTATGTGGTAAACTCACACACGTGTGTGTAAGTAGGACGACTTGATTTATAAAAAATATTGAATGGATCACCTAAAATATGTTTTATAAAAGGTGTTGATGGGATAAACATGCCGTTGTAAACATAAGATGTTCAAACGATCCCATACCACTAGAAGTTGCAATAGGTTGCAATTGTCATTCATGACTACCTTGTTTATTTAAATAATAGGATAAGGTCACCTAACCAATATTTAAATATAACGTTGGATTCTAAACTTTTATTTATTAATTGTCTATGAGACATTAGGGTATTAATAAATGAAACATAATTATATCTACGATTACTAAAATCAAACTTTGTAATATCTTGTATATGGCCGACAACAACGCTAATAACGATGTACCAAACCAAAACAACCAATCACTTAGGGCGATCCTTCAAAGGGATCGTCTAACACCTAACAACTTCATGGATTGGTACCGCAACTTAAGAATCATTCTCAAGCAAGAAAGGCGGGCCTACATCCTTGATGATCCCATCCCTGATGAACCTAACGAGGAGGATGTGGAGGCCTATAATGATTGGTTTAAATATGGAAGACTCCGTCCAAGTCTCTTGCCTAATGTTAGCAAGTATGATACCTGACCTCCAAAAGGAGTATGAGTTCCATGGAGCTTATGACATGATCACTCAGTTGCGGGAAACGTTCCAGCAACAAGCTAGGGTGGAGCACTTCGAAACGGTTCGAGCGCTTCATGCATGTCGGATGGAGGAATCCCAATCGGTTCATCTTATGTTCTTATGATGAAAAGCCATATCGACCGCCTTGAAAGGCTAAATTGTCCTGTCTCAAAGGAGTTGGCCACGGATTTGATCCTTAATGGCCTTACTAAAAGGTTTGAGGCGTTCGTCATGAACTATAACATGAACGGATGGGACAAGAGCATAAATGAACCTCATTCAATGCTCAAATCAGCCGAGGCAGGAATGGGTAAAAGGGTTTTACCTGTTCTCACCATTAATGAAGGAGGGAGAAATAGAAGGTCTACCCCCTCCTAAGCAATTGTTGCCAAAGGAAAGGGGCACGTTAAGAGAAATAGGAAGATGGTTGTTAGGGCGGAACCTCCAAAGTCCAAGGAGAAGAAGCAAAGGGTTGCTGTAAACGACCCATGCTTCAAATGTGGTGAGATAGGACATTGGATGAGAAATTGTCCAGTCTATCTCAAAGAGTTGAGAGAAAAGAGGATGCGGGGCAAACCTCGGGTATAATTTATATGATACATGTTGTGCTAAATGTTATTTCTTCCAACACATGGGTATTAGATACCGGATGTGGAACTCACATATGCAATTTGTTGCAGGGGTTCAAAAGAAATGAGCACTATGAAAAAGGGGGAATAAGTCTCTTCATGGGCAATGGTGCAAAGGTTCATGTGGAAGCCCAAGGAGACTACATTTTAAAGCTTCCAAGTGGTTTGGAAGTCATTTTAAATAATGTATTATATGCTCCTAGTTTGACTAGGAACATTATTTCTGTTTCCTGTTTAAGACAATGTGATTATGATTTCAAGTTTGTTGACAATGATATTCATGTTTCTTTAAAACACATGTTTTATTTTAAGGCTATACCTTGTAATGGTATTTATGAATTGGTTTATGAAAACGCAACATATGATAGCTCAATATACCAAGCAACCACCAAAAGGCTCAAATTAGATTTGAGTGATACCTACCTTTGGCATTGTCATCTTGGTCACATAAACAAGAAACGTATACAAACACTTCAAAAGAATGGTCTTTTAAAAACAAATGAATGCGATTCATTTGATGTATGTGAATCTTGTTTACAAGGAAAAATGACTAAGGCACCCTTTAATGGAACTAACGAAAGGGCAAAAGATTTATTAGGTATCATACATTCGGATGTATGTGGTCCTTTTAATCCAATGACTAGGAATGGTGAAAGATACTTCATTACCTTTACCGATGATTATAGTCGCTATGGGTATGTGTACTTATTAAGGCACAAAGATGAAGCTTTTGAAATGTTCAAAATCTTCAAGAATGAAGTTGAAAATCAACTCAACAAGTCAGTTAAAGTTCTCCGCACCGATAGAGTGGTGTGAATACCTATGTGATGTTTTTCAAGATCACCTTAAGAGTTGTGGGATTGTCTCACAACTCACTCCACCTGGAACACCACAACATAATGGTGTGTCTGAGAGGAGGAATCGAACATTATTGGATGATTCGATCTATGATGGCTAGAAGCACATTGCCTTTATCATTTTGGGGTTTCACTTTGCTCTTCGCGGCCCGTATTCTGAATATGGCCCCGACCAAAAAGGTGGAAAAGACACCTTTTGAGATATGGCATGGAAGAGTTCCATCCCTATCATACTTAAGGGTCTGGGGTGTGAGGCTTATGTAAGACTCCCACCCCAAACAAATTAGAAGTCCGATCCCCAAGTGTATCTTTATTGGATATCCTAGAGATTCTATGGATATTATTTCTATGATCCACTGGAACAAAAGGTGTTTGTTGCCAGAAAGGGTGAGTTCTTAGAAAAAGGTTCCTTATGAAAGGAACTAGCACTAGAACAGTGGATCTTGAGGAAGATCAAGAACCACAGCCCGATACATGCTTGGTTGAAACTAGCACTCAACATGAGGATGTTGAGAATGATCAAGCGGTTGATCAATACACACAAAACGTTCGCAGAAGTGGTAGAACTAGTAATCCACCTGAAAGATATGGATTTTTCATGGATGGATGCTATGTGGTAGACTCAGATGAACCGACCACATATCATGATGCAGTATCCAATTTGGATTGTGACAAATGGCTTGAAGCCATGAACGTTGAGATGCAATCCATGTATGACAATCAAGTTTTGGAACTTGTTGTACCACCTCTTAATTCCAAAGTAGTTGGAAGTAAGTGGGTTTTCAAGAAGAAAAACCGATATGCATGGAACCTTGGATACTTACAAAGCTAGACTGGTAGCAAAGGGTTTCACTCAAACTCAAGGGGTTGATTATGATGAAACTTTCTCACCCGTTGCGATGCTAAAGTCTATAAGGATACTGTTTGCCATAGCTGCTCATTACGATTATGTAATTTGGCAAATGGATGTTGATATTCATAAGCTATGGATATAGAGCAAGAGGTTGTTACCAAGGTTCATTGATATGTATGGGATATAGATGTTGGACAGACCCGCTCTCAATTATTTCTGCATGGAATCTTTGTGATTAGTCATAAGAGATATTGAGTAAAGGCGAACATCATTGCATCCTCAGACCTGAGATAATATTGGGTCTTGATATTCACCAAGTGTTGTACTTTGACTTAGTTCTTTGTTGTTATGAAAAATTGGTAGTACATAAGGCTGAGTTCATGTATGATATGAGGTGATTGTGAGAGACGTATGTAGTCAAGATGGAATTTGTTCCTCTTATTCGTTGAGAGTTAGATGTCTAAGGCCTGTTAAAATTAAATCATCGGAGAATGACAATTCTGTGTCTCTTGGATTTAATATGAATCTGTAACAAAAGGATAAATGATTGATTCACCTAAAACATATTCAAGTAAGGTACTTGAAAGGGATGATGTTATTGAATGGCACTTAGTCATATACATTAGGGGTAGCAAACCGTTGCTAGGCGTCATTTGCTGCTTGCATCAATCTTCTATGAATCTTGTGCAAGTGGGAGATTGTTGAATTCGATCTGCCCAAGATACATATTAAATTGATGGCTTGTGTGATATGATCCAAGTCGGGTCATACCCAATGACAGGCTAGACAAACACCTGCAATATTTATTCATGGATTTGATCAGTTAAATAATAACAACACCAAAGGGTTTAGAAAATTGTTTTCTAATATAGATGCACTTAAGAAATTAATAATTAAGATGGGTTTATTTATTAATTCTGAGAGATTACTTTATAATTGTTACTTAATGGTTAATTAACATTTATAAAATGAAACATATAATGGCATATAAGATGTTACAAATTAATTAACTTAGGTTTTAATTAATCATATGTTAATGCTAGTTGGGTGTACAAAATAATATGTAAATGTTACATATTATATTTTGTAATTCTAATAAAACAAATTGGATTATTAAACAAAAGGGAAGCCACCCATTGGTGGCAGCATTGCTTGGCCCAAGGGGCTGCCTTAGACGCCAGCCATTTTGCTTTAACTAATCATTTTAGCACCCACAAGCAACATACATGCAAACCATTCAATCTCTCTCAAAAGTGTGCAAAAGATCTACCTCTATTCTTCTTTCTTGTTCACGGAAGTATCAAGAAGAACAAGGCTGGATTTTCTTTCAGCTTTAAAAGTGTTTTAAGCTGAAAGTTGGTGTTGCAAGATCCTAGCATCAAAGGTTTTTCGTTTGTGGCTTGGGGTACAACCTTCTTGAGGTCTTCTAGTTTGAATATTCACCCACAAGTTCATCCTTTTATCTGAACAACTTCAATTTCCAACAGCTCCAAAGGTTGTAATTTCAACATCTTATGTTCTTTTCGTTGTATGCACTTTCGTATATTGATCCATGGTTTGGGGTTGCTTATTAAATGGGTTTAATAACCATCTTATTTACATGTTTTAAAACTTCAAAATCCGCTGCGTTTTCATATAAACAAGGTTATATGAGCTTTGATAAACTTGTTAAATCCCTACAGTTTGCATGTTCATTGAAGTCGAAAATGTTCATCTTTTCTTGTAATAACTCTGATTTGGGTGTTCTTTGTTAACCTAGGGTTCTACGTTCATTATCAGTTTAAAAGTCCCACACAATAGGTTAAAACAATCTAAAGAGTTTCACCTCTTGTTTGATAATACTATTGTGAAGTATCTAATATGAGAATAGATTAGGTGAAATGAACTTGGATCTTTGATTGTTAAAGAAGAAGATGATTCATGAAGATAAATAGTGTTTTTCACTCGTCACACTATATAGTCTCTCAATTTTGAAAACTATAAATGACCTTTTGATCTTGCTTTAAATAGTCAAAAAAATGGTTTCTACAAAATTTTACAAGTCTCAAAATAAATGCGGTTAGAGTTTTAATTCACACTATAGCAAATGCAGATGGTTTTTAAATATCTGTATTTGTTAACTGTTGTAAATGTGGAAGAGTAAAACTTATGAGTTTGAACATCCGCATTTGTACACTATAGCAATTGCAGAAGTGGAAATTTTGAGTATTTTGGCTATCCACATTTATTTATTGTTTCAAATGCAGAAGAACAAAGTTTGTCAGCATTTGTATACTGTAGCAAATGCGGAAGTGAGATACTTACATTTTTCACATCCCGCATTTCTTCACTATAGCAAAAGCTGAAGAACAAAGTTGGCCAGCATTTGTGTATAGTAGCGAATGTTATTGATCATACTTGTTTTCAGCATTTGTTACTGTAGCAAATGCGTTTGATCAGAATTGTTTCAGCATCTGTTTACTGTAGCGAATGCGGTAGCGTTAATTTTCCACATTTTCATGATCATCATCCTTTGTGAAAAAAGAGATTGAGCACTTGTTTATTCATTTTGAAATTACATAAAATGTATTGTGAAATGTAAAAAATGCGGATGTTATGAGTTCCTCCGCATTAACAAATGCGGTAGAACAAAATTTTTCTACATAGGTTTTTAATCAACTTTTCATGCCCTTGTTTGACACAAATGCGGTAGAGTATAACATTATCCGCAATGGTTTGTCTATGACGTAAACAGTTACCCACTTTGGTTAAATGCATGGGTTACCTTCACCGGCATTTACCAATGCACTTACTCACATTAAATTTTGAATTTAATCAAAACTGAATGTTTCTTCCTTTTGATTTTTCTTGTTATGAAGGTTGTCTTCGATTGAAATTGTGTCTTATGAAGTTGTTGACTGCTATTGGAGTTGTCAATTCTTGCTTGGATGACCTGTATGTTAGAAGTGATACAAGTTTCCCGTTGCTTGACTGAACTTGGACTTGTCATGCTCCCGAGAATCTGCATAAGCTGAGATACAATGGTATAACTTCTGCATCAACACATGCATTTTCTTTTTGTTTTGTTTTTAAGTTTTAAGAAAGTATTTTAAGATATCAACACATGCATTTTCTTTTAAGAAAGTAATTTAAGATAGTAAAATCTATATAGACTTAATCAAAAATTTTAAATTACTCCCCCTAAAGTTTATATCATATTTTAATAGAAACTTTAAAGATTTAAAGACTTTTGAATATAATTTTGATTATTAATAATGTGGAGAAGTATATGTTTTGTTGGGATCATATAAATCTTACATTACACATGCATCTTTTATAATAAAATGGACATGTTTATGAACTTGATGATTAAGGTATGTTGTCCTCTTAAACTCATACCAGGTTTATATTTGATGCAAGTGATATTGGTGGGGTGCGGATAGTATATATATTTTGATAAATATTTTACGCACAGATTCAGTTTTAAATGGTTATTAAAAGTACTAAACCACACACATAAAAGGCAAGTGTACGTGTTGTGTGGTAATATAGTATTGGTACGAACCGAGTATCAATCCGTGGACCACCTAGCCTACTCAACAAACTTCACATTCGACTATCAGATTTGGTTTTTGTTAAAGAAAATGATAAGTTGCATTGGGAAGATTTTTTAGGGTTTAAAAGCAATGATAGAAATAAAGTAAAGTAAGAATTCAAGCGTTGGATTTAAAACTGGGAATAAAAGTTATCATCCTAATTAGACTCCACTTATGTAATCATGATGAATTGGTGGTGTGATATAAAGATATGGATTAATGTAATTATGTTAATGTTTATAAAGATGAGCTGGCACGACTTCTCGTCTATCCTGCTGCCGTAGTGACTAGGATCACGTCAGGTTGAGTTTTACTGCTTAGATCAAAGCCCTAGTAATGTAGGTATCTTTTGTGACCTATTTGACATATGATTTCTCAAAACATAACTTAATTTTAAAAAGAGAGTTGATCAAGTTCCTTCCTAATCTACCATTAATTTTAGAAAACCATAACAATTACTTCTTTCTTCAACACCTCTTGCGTGTTTGGGTTTAAACATCTTTGAGGTTGAATGACGGATTTGAAGTTCTCCTCCATCAATATTTTATGAGTTCAAAAGGATGGATTGATTCCCTTGATGTCCATGATTTTCATGCAATTGCTCTTTGTGTGCCTTAAGCACATTGAGCAACTTGTTCTTCTCATCAATTATAAGGTGGATAAGATTATGACAGGAAGTTGAGATGTGTTTTCAAGGAAAGTGTATTCGAGATGATATTGAAGTTCTTTGAGCTCAAAATCTGGAGGGTCTTTGATAGAAGGTTTGGCTTTCGGTTCTAGATCTTGCTCAATTATCTCAAATGCTTTTGATGTAGTGTTGTTTCATAAACTTCAAGTTCTGGAATGATTTGGTTCTCACAGATGAGTTCGGTGATTTGGACTTCTATTAATTGAGTGTTGCAAGCTTCATTTTGAAGAGTTTTCTTCAAATGACAGCTTATGATCGAATTGCAAGCATCAACGTAATGGAGCGAGTCATCATGATGTTGAGGGTGTTTCATGGATTGGCCTATATCAAAAGTTACTTGCTCTTCATCTAATCTAAGTGTGAGTTTGCCTATACAAAAATCAATGAGTGCTCGAGCAGTCGCTAAGAAAGGTCGACCTAGGATAAGAGGAACATTTTTGTCCTCATCCATGTCAAGGAACGGGAAATACGAATTTGTCAATTTTAACTAACAGATTTTCAATGATGCCCCTCGGATATTTGACAAAACGGCCAGCTAACTGGATGCTCATACGGGTAGGTCTTGGTTCACCTAAGTTTAATTTTTCAAAAACCGCATAAGGCATAAAGGTTAATGCTTGCACCTAAATTCGCTAACACATTACTAACAAATAGATTTCCTATTAGGCAAGGTATGGTGAAACTTCCTGGATCAGTCATCTTTTGAGGTAGTTTGTTTTGAAGAACTGCAGAGCATTCCTTATTCAATACCACATGTGATAACTCTTCCAATTTCTTTTTGTTTGACAAGACACTTTTTCGAAACTTAGCGTAGTTTGGCATTTGTGCTATGGCCTCCACCAAAGGCAAATTGGTGTGGAGTTGCTTGAACAACCCAAGGAATTTTCCATATTGTGCATCCATTCTTTGTTGTCTAAAACGACCTGGATATGGAGGTGGTGGAACATAAGGTGGTGGTGGAACATGTTTCTTGGTTGGTTCTTCAGTGACGACAAGTTGTTTTTGCTTATAACTCGTATCACTTGGAGTTTCAGTCTCTACTTCCTCAGGGATGGGTTGTAATGCGGGTGCATCACCTTAAGTGGTTTTGCTACTCCTGGTAGTGATGGTTTTGACTTGAGCATTAGGGTTTATGACAGTGTTGCTGGGCAAAGCTCCTTGAGGTCTTTGAGATAGCTGTTGTGCAATTTGACCTACTTGGTGCTCTATGGTGTGAAATGATGCTTTGTTGCTTTTGATGTCAGCTTCATTTCTTTGGAAACTCTCCTCATTTCTTCGATCAGATTTCCAGATGTACTCATGTGTGGCTTGTGTGGTTAACAACAACTAATGCAATAAATCTTCCATGATGATGCTCCACGATCTTGGTTGCTTGGGCCTTGGTATGGTGGTTTCTGTTGTTGGTAAGGTGGCTTTCGGTTGAATCCAGATGATTGTTGATTACTACCAATATCTCTATAATTTGAGTTGCTTGTGCAATATGAGTTGTGTTGTACGAGTTGCATGGGCCTCCTACGTAGTCAACATCTTCAACTACCATAATGCCTTGTGGGCATTCATTGGTCTTGTGTGAACTTCCACATGTGTTTCATCGTGTTGGGGGTTTTTGTTAGTTCGCTTTGCAATTGTTCGAATTTTTTTGTTAGAGCTTCTAATTGGGGTGCAATTAGGGTTTCAGAGTCTACTTGATGAATACCTTTAGAACTGGGTTTGGTCCTTAAGGGATTGTAAGCAAAACTCTTCTTAGCTGCTCTTTCTAAGGCTTGGTATGCTTCTGTTGGTGTGACACTTCCAAAGTCTCCTCCCGCACTTTGGTCTAACGCTTGTTTGTGGGCTCTGCTAATTGCATCGTAAAAGGTTTGACACTACAACACAGATCCAGTCCATGATGTGGGCATCTCCGAAGGGGACTTTTATATCTCTCCCATGCTGCGTGTAATGATTCATCGTTGTCTTGGCGAAAACTTGTGATGTTGCTTCTTAGTTTAATAGTGCGATCGGGTGGGAAGTATTTCAAAAGGAATTGTTCAGCCATTTCCGCCCATGTGGTGATGGACCCAGGTGGAAGTGAATCAAGCCAATCGATGGCTCGGCCTCGAAGTGGAAACGGAAAAAGTCTTAGTCGAATGGCGTCGTCTGAACAATTTTTGATTTTGAAGGTAGCACAGATACAAAGGATCGTGAGATGTGAGCATTAGGATCTTCGTTTTGTAACCCATGGAACGGAACAGAGTTTTCTACAAGTTGGATAATACTAGATTTAATCCCGTAATTGTTGGCCGCTATTGCTGGTTGGACAACACTAGACTGATAACCTCTACTGACGGTGTGGCATAGTGTCATCTTCATTTCCTCGTCTTGGTTAGCCATGTCTTCTTCGGATGGTGTACCTTCCATAATGTCTTCTTCATTGACTGGTGCAGCTTGTTGTGATCTTTTGCGCAATCTTTGACTTCAAAGTCGTTCGGGTTCCGAAAGAGGCGAAACGAGTTCAAAACTAGACGAGTCGGACATACACTTACATAAAGAAGCATAAACTAACTAAGGCTTAAAATGAAACACGCAAAAGTTACTAAACTAACTAAGGAACTACCTAAAAGTAAAAATGATGTTTAAACAAAAATATATTAACAAGTTATATACAAGATACCCGAAATTTAGTTTGTCTTTCAAACTGCCGTGTGCCCGGCAACGGCGCCAAAATCTTGGTTGGGTGGGGATAGTGCATATATTTTGATAAATATTTTACGCACGGATTCAGTTTTAAATGGTTATTACAAGTTCTAAACCACACACACAAAAGGCAAGTGTACCTGTCGTGTGGTAATATAGTATTGGTATGAACCAAGTATCAATCCGTGGGCACACCTAGCCTACTCAACAACCTTCACATTTGACAATCAGATTTGGTTTTTGTTAAAGAAAATGCTAAGTCGCATTGGGAAGATTTTTAGGGTTTAAAAAACAATGATAGAAATAAAGAAAACTAAGAATTAAGCGTTTGGATTTAAAACCAGCGAATAAAAGTTATCATCCTAATTAGACTCCACTTATGTAATCGTGATGAATTGGTGGTGTGATTTAAAGATATGGATTAATGAAACTACGTTAATGTTTATAAAGATGAGCTGGTGTGATTTCTCGTCTATCTTGCTGTCGTAGTGACTAGGATCACGTTAGGTTGAGTTTTACTACATAGATCAAAGCCCTAAGAATGTAGGTAAATCTTTTTTGACCTATTTGACATATGATTTCTCAAAACATAACTTAATGTTAAAAAGAGAGTTGATCAAGTTCCTTCCTAACATACCAATAATTTTAGAAAACCATAAAAATTACTGAAGATTTCTCAAACTAATAAAAGGGAACCCACAAATGATGAGAAAGTTAAGGTGATATGATTTCTAATAACCATTTCTAGTTAATTAGCCATTGATTTATTATGAAGACCAGTTTCGCGAATGAAAGTTAATCATATGGTTTTCAACCTTGTATGACAATCACAATCACAATCACAAACCATAAATTTATAACTTCCCGTTCAAATGTAGATGCTACCTATCAATAGTTTTCCCAAGACCACTATAACATTACCATAATAATTATCACACCATTAGTTCATCACAAATTTCATAAGTTTCATCTGATTAGGATGATAGAAAGAGATTAGCTCATAATAAGCTTGAACATAACAACATATAACAAAGAAGATAGATATGTAATCATCGGTGAAATGGAACAATCAAACCGATAATCCACAATGGATGACGTTTACACGATCCCGAGCTTCTTCCAAGTGTTTTATGCACCTCCCAAGCCTCCAAATGACCTTGAAGTCTTGATACCCGGGAGAGTTCTGCAAAGTAACTCTCCCACCAAAGCTTACCCAAATTGGTGAACTTAGGCTTCTATTTATAGGCATTCTGGCGTGTTTAAGCACGGCCCCGTGCCTAAAAGGCATGGCCCCGTGCTAGTACAATGCTTACTAAAGTTGGTCAGCTCGTACATGCAGGTTGTGTCGGGCACGGCCCCGTGCTAAATGGGGCACGATACCATGTTGGAGGTGGGGCACGGCCCCGTGCCTTATGGGGTACGGCCCCGTGTCTACTTTTAGGGAAAAGTACTTTTGTCCTGTCAAATGTCCAAACACGGGGGTGTGTTTCAGGAAAAGCATTGGGGCGTGCTTAAAGAGGCATGACCCCATGCTTGGACTCCAAAGCTTGGATTACTTCAATTTCTTGCTAAATATGCTTCTTTTGTCCATCTTGCCCTTTTAAACACCTGAAAACACAATTTTACAATTTTCAGTATTTTTTCATCAATTTAAGGAAGGTATTAAGGAATAATTGATGTGCTTTTGATAGGATTTTTATGTATAATATGGAGCACATCAGATATTTTTCATGATTTTGGGTGATTTAATTATTCAATATCTACCTCACACACAAAAGCATGGAATGATCAACCATCCTTATACAATGCATGGTAGAACTTTTTCACAACTTTCCTTACCAGGTTACTTAAGTTATAAGACCTCATTTTCACTGATCCTCACTTCTTATTGTTTTGACCTTATGATTAAGTTGATTTTCTATTTTAGTGATAAAGTCTTTTATTGTTTGGGATGCCTCATTTTTATGAAGTAAGAAGAAAACCCATGGGAATCTAGAAAAATCATCAATGATCACCAAACAATATTGTTTCTTTCAAATACTCATGACATGAGTTGGTCCAAAATAGATCCATATGAGATAGCTTCAATAGAGTATTGTTGGTGTTTATTAGCTTTGGTTTGTGAGAGGATTTATGGCATTTTCCATTGAGACACGCAGAACAGTGGTCTACAAAATGAAATTCTTTTTGTGGAAGACCAATGACATGGTTTCCTTTCACCAATCTGTTCGTGTTTTTAAAGTTTGTGTGCCCCAAACATCTGTGCCAAAGCTGAGACCCATCAAAAATGTTGCTTTTGATAATAGGAATGTTTCTTCTCTTGGTGTTGAAGAATTCAGATTTAAGACATAAATGTTATTGGATCAAAAAGAATCTTGGTGCAACCAAAACCAAATCACTTAGACAAATTTTGGTGCTGCTGACAAAGGCTTTTGAAGCCAAGTGTGGAACTTCCGAAGGAAGTAGAGTTCTTCCAAAGACAAAGTAAAAGTTCCACTACCGAAGGCAAAGCTCTACTTCCGAAGATAAACTATTCACATTCGAAGATGAAGTCTCAAAGGAAGAAATCAAAAGACTACTTCTGAAGTATGAAGAAAGAAGTTCTCAAGCCTCGGAAGAAGCGGCCTCTTGCGAAGTATAAGTGGCTTTGAAATTACTTGTTCTTCCGAAACCATTAATCATCGGAAGACACTACTATGAACCAGTGGACATAAGTATGGTCTCTCACACTCCGCTGCAGACCTTTGATACTGCATGGTGTTTTCTCAAAGAGCCATGTTTTCTCAAAGAGCCATGTAATTGAGCATACTTTATTCCACTGTTCACCTTTCTATGTTAGTACAAGTTACCAACTTTAGTTGGTGACAAAAGGTAAGTCAGGGACATGTCCTGACTACCATATCTCAGATAAGTCTTATGTGAGATACTTTAAACTATAGCTTTGTAGTATTTGCTTTAGTTAGAGGATTCCAGATGTTATCAAAGTATATCCGGTTGTACGTAGTATTATATATAGTTTCTCATTATAACTCATAACTGTATGCTTATAAGAGTCTTGTAATACTTGTGTTGAGAAGGAATATATGCAAGTACCTTGAAAATTACTTCTTGTGTTTGATTATTACTTATTATACTGTTATCAACTCTTAAAGACTCTGCTTTCATCAAGAGTGTTGTTTCAATGAGTTTGAGAGAAAACCAAGTGCTTAGTGACAGAAACCAATCTTGCAATTGGTATCAGAGCTTCTTAGGCTCTTGTTTGTGAGATCTAACCATCCAAATCAACCTTTTTTCTCTCCTCCTTACAACCCTCACAAAAATAGCTCTTAAAAAATCCACAGTAGAGATGGGAACCATGACCAAACACCCATCATTACTCCTGAAAACTTGAGGTCTTGGAACAGAAGAATGGAAGGCTTCATTAGATACCAAGACAACAAAATATGGAACTCCATTGTCAATGGCCATATAAACCTAAGGTGGCAGCGCGTGGTGGAGATGGTGCCATGATAGAAAAACCTGATGAATATTATTCTGACGAAGACCGGAAGAAAATGGTTGTTGACAGCAACGCAATGACCATTCTAATGACTGCAATACCCAACTCCATCATGGTGGGGTTTGAGCATTGTAAATCTACTAAAGAATTGTTTGATGCACTTGCTCAAATGTATTCGAGCTCTAACGACTCCAAAAAGGACTCACTGAAGCAGCAGTTCAAGAACTTCACTTATATTGCTGGAGAGAGCCTCAGCCAGTAGTATTTTAGGTACATGGATCTTATTTCTTCACTTCAGTCTGTGAAGATCACTCCTGAACTTAGAGATCTCACAAGAAAGTTCATGAGTGCTCTTCCAAATGAGTGGACATTCTACTGTGTCTCTATCAAGAGGACAGAGAACTTGAACACTCTTACCATGAGTGAACTCTATGGCATCCTTGATGGATACCGGTTGAAGATGGGGAGTAAGAAGGGCCACCAAACAAACAGACCTCTGAGTCTTCCTGCTAGCAACCCTTTAATGGTTGCTGAAGGCTCAGTACTGCCATAACCTTAGCAATACCTGACATACAACCAACAACCATCCTGCTTTTCTCGACCATATATCACTTTCCATGTGACTCCAAGGTCTCAACAGGCTCAGCACAACTCATTTCTAGACAGCTATGCCTTTGTCTCAAGTAGTGGGCACTCTGGTGATTGTCAATACTATTTTGATGATCTAGAGTGTTTCAGTCCAGACGATGTAGAGTAGTGGACATCATCCAAAAAATGGCTCTTTTAACCTATAGAGCGAAGAAGTTCTTTAAGAGAACTGGAAGGCAATTTCCTCAAAACCCAACTGTCAACAAGTTTGGGTTTGACAAGACCAAGGCTAAATGTTACAAGTGTAACCAACTTGGTCACTTTGCAAGCGAATGCAAGGCTCCAAAATCAAACCCAGGAACCCCGCAGGCCTCCACACAACTCTCTAAAACAAAGCCCACTGGAAAGTCAACTGAAATAGCTACAATGGCTCAAGAAGTTGACTGGAGCTTTATGGTTCAGGATGTGACTCCTGCTCAAGCTCTCATGGCCAGAACAGATGATAACCAGGTATATGAACATCTTTGTACTCCTTCCTATATAGCTATGGTTAAATTATATCATGACTACCAATAGGGGAAATTAAATATGGAATTGAGTCTTTAAATGTTTTGAAATCTGAATTTAAAAGGGTAGAATCTGACTATATAAAGAAAATTGAAGAGTTAGTGAAAACTGTTTCCCTATTAAAAGATGTACACACCAATTAGAAGACTCAAATAAAGTATTTAATATCCAAATTGTCTGAGGCTGAACCTCAGCTTGTCACCGCTAAGCCTCAGGCCAGGAAGTATGCTATTTCTCATCAAAACTTCTAAGCTATTATTGCATCATCCTCCCACTCCAGAATCTGTATCATAATAAAGGAGGGTTGGGGACCAATGAAATTGCTCCACCACTTTCTAGTTCTGGTGTTGAGACCATAAGACAACCTAGATGTGGTGCTGAAGAGCAAGAGGTCCCATCTGCTGACCCTTCTTCACATGAGTTGAACAATGACGCAACAATAATGGCCACCACAGGGAAGGAACAGGTAAATCCACCCATCTCTCTGAATGAAGATCAAACCCTAACCACCAAAGCCCGAAGACGCAGAGCTAAAGCTGCTAGAAGAACTGCTAAGAAAGTGGCTGAGTCTAAGCTGATGATTAACCCAAACAAAAGGATGTCCTTATCTCAACTGGATTCCAGGGGATATGTACTTCTGATTTAGGAAAGGATTGTAGTACTAGCACTCCTGTCCTACCAAAGGATGAGAAGTTGAAGGACAAGGTTACTGACAAAGAGAGAAACACTAAGAAACAGCAACTTACAAGCTCCTAAAACACTAACATTACATGCATAATGTGTGGTTTGCAAAACCACATGGCTAAAGATTGTGCTACAATCCTACTAGCACACATTATGCAAATAATGTTAGAAAGGAAGGAGTCAGGAAGGTTTCTCGTTTGGACCTTATCAGATGGTCCAAGTGATGAAAATAGGAAAGCTAGTTTCTGAAGCTAGGTTGTCTTCGGAAGAAACTCCTTCTTCCGAAGGGAAAATGGCTTCGGAAGCAAAAGCAGGTAAAATTCTGAAGAAAAAAAAATTCCCTTGAAACCATCCCAGAAGAAGACTGCTTCGGAAGAAAAGGTGATGAAGGCTTCTTTCTAAAATAAATAAGCTTCGAAACAATGTCGTGCTGCGAAAGCTTCTACGAGTACATCTTCCACGATCAACCAAAGGATGGATTGAATGATCAAGAAAGATGCCGCAGAACAAACCTCTTCTTCAAAGACATTCATTGAACCCCATGCTTAACTTTTGGTTTAATTATGTCACTATCTTTGGAGGAACCCAAGACCAATGAGGCTTGGGTCTCCAATAAAAACTAATAATCTCATCTTATGTGCGGGGACATCCATATGACAAGAAAAACAATGTCTGGATTCAAGACAGTGAATGCTCTAAGTAGATAACAGGGAACAGACCTCTCCTTCAACATTTTCAACACTATGATGGAGGTCCTATCCATTTGGTGGTGAGGCCGGAGGATATTTCTGGCAGAGGGAGTATATCGAATGGTAAGTTAAAAGTTAAAAAAGTTAACTTTGTCCAATAGCTTGAACACAATCTGTTAAGTGTTTCTAAGTTTTGTGCTCAAAAGCACGAGATGCTTTTCACAGAGCATGAGTGCATTATCTCAAACTAGGGTTGACAATTCCTCCAGAATTGGTGCTTCTTAGATCTCCCAGGAAAGGGGATATGTACAAGCTGCATATAAACTTTGCTTCCCCAATGGGCGAGGTATCATGCTTTCTTTCCAAAGCTGATAGTGATAAGTCAACAATTTGGCATAGACGTATGTGTCATGTAAATTTTAAGACAATAAATAAATTGGCTAAAAATAACTTGGTACAGGGTTTGCCTAAAAAGGAATTTTCTGCAAAGACAATTGTGTTGCATGCCTGAAAGGGAAGCAACACAGGGCCTCTCATAAATCCAAAAGTGTTAACTCCATTACTACACCATTACACTTATTACACAGGGATCTTTTTGGTCCCACAAGTATAATGTGCATTGGAAGGAAATCATACTGCCTTGTGACAGTTGATGATTTAAATAGGTATTCTTTTTAAGACCTAAAGATGAAACTGCTGAAACATTAAAAAAATTTATTCATAAAATAGAAAATCAAATCGATCACAAGGTTAAGATTATTAGGAGTGATCAAGGGACTAAGTTTAAGAACTTCGTTCTTGACTCATTCGGTAAATCAAAATGGATTGCTAGACAATATGGTACTCCAAGAACTCCTCAACAAAATGGTGTTGCTAAGAGGAGGAACAAGACACTTATTGAGGTTGATCAAACTATGTTAGCTGATTCCCAACGACCTCTAACAATCTGGGCAGAGGCAGTTAGCATTGCATGCTATATGTAGAACAGAGTTCTTGTATTTAAGCGACATGGAAAAACCCCTTATGAGCTATGGAACAAGAGGCCACCGTTCATTGGCTTTCTAAGGTCCTTTGGCAGCAGGTGTACCATACTTAACACAAAGGACAATTTAGCAAAATTTGCTGAAAAGTCGGATGATGCTATCTTTGTTGGATACTCTTCTAGACCCAAAGCATACAGAGTATACAACATTAAGAATGAACAATTTGAGGAGTCATCCAATATAGTTGTTAATGAGCACACTCCTTGTATTAGAGGGAATGGCCCTGATCATATCTTTGATTTAGAAATGTTTCGAAACTATTCTAAACCTTCTTGTGAGAATGTTTCAGTTGGAACAGGTGCTCAAAATGATGCTGATGCTAATCAACTGTTTGAGCTACCCAGACCTCTTCTAGTTTCTCCAAGAGATGCAACAAATAATGCTCCCACTATTCCACCTCAAATAATGCTAATCAAGTTCAAGTTCCTATTGCACAACAACCTCAAGCCTTACCTGAGCCTCTACCATCTCAATCATATAATCACAACCTCATCACAGCTTCTTCACCCCTGGTGTTGTTGACTGGAGCAGTTTACGAGATGATCTCTCTGGTAATGAGCAATTATTTGCTGTTGATTGTCAACATGGTGGTGAACATCCTTTTGGGAATCTAGCTCTCATGGCCCTAGAATCTACTGATAGTTCATGCTCCAATGCATCTTCATCATAGATAACCCAGGTATCCTCTGAGGCCAAGGCCAAGCTATGTTCTGAATCTTGCATATCTACATTTATCTCTATTAGAGAGGCAAATGTAGCTTTAATTAATCAAAATCTTGAGCTTGAGCAAACTATTTCCAAAAGAAAAGTTGAATATGAGTCTGTCCTTAAGGATAAAGATGATGAGATTTATAAGCTTAAATGCCAATTAAATGATGAAAAGGCTAAGCTAGAGGTCATTCTTGAGAACCACAGAGAAGTCAAAGAAAACCTTGCAGTTACCCAAGTTGAGTGTGACCGTTGGGTATCATCCTGCAAGGGATTTGAAATGCTGCTCAGCAAGCAATCTGCTTCGAATGTGAAGTTTGGAATAGGTTACAACTACATTGCACCACCTATAAATTTTACTCCAAAATCAATAGTAAAACCTGAAGGTGAAAGTAATTTCGAAACCACATCATCTTGTGCATCATCCTCGAGTGATCACCTAAAATCATAAGATGAAATCAGTGTTGATACCTCAGCAAATCAATTGCCTGATGGGTCAACTACTGATAAGCACATGAAGCTGAGTACTTCAGATGTTGTCCCTCAAAGTATCTCAAGCACTGAAGGGAAAGACACAACATCTGAAAAGCATTTCAAATCAGCTGAAATAAAAGGATTAACAACTGCTGATAGAGAACAGCTGAAGAACAAGTCTTCAGTTGTTACAGATCCTTCAGTACTTAACACAAGTACTGAAAGGAGGAAAGTACTAAAGAGCACACCTTCAGTAATTTCCACATCAGCAGTTGATCAATTCAAGATGAAGAGTAAGCCAAGTGAAATATGTGGTAAATTCAATCATCTTTCTGATGAATGTTGGTAGAGAAAGGGTTCCAAACTCAACAGAAATAAGATCATTAAAATCCAGATGGATGAAATGAAAAATGAGTTTGAGAGCAAGTTTGTACCACAGTCATCCCAATGTGATAAACCCAAGCCTTCATCCAAATCCAAAAAGAAGGATACGGTTTATCATAAAAAAGCTGATAGTGCTCCTCATGACAAACATCAGACTAAGTCTGTGAATTTCAAGGAGGAAATGGTGGGCCACAGGAACTCATCATACACAAGTACTCATATGTCACAAGAGCTGAAAGCTTTGGCTACAAATCAAACACAACTTGTTATGATGGTTCAGCATTTGTTTGGGAGAGTTAACCAACTAGATGCACCTGTGATCAAACCACTGAAAAGGCATTCCAAGCCCAAATCCAAGGAATCCATTTTAGCACCATCTCCTTCTTCATCAGCTGTTAGTCATAAGAAACAAGTTATGGTTAAATCTGTTGATGAAAACAGACCCAAAACCAAAAAGGTTTGGGTCTCAAAACCTAACTAGTTCTTTATGATAAATGCAGGGTTCTTCAACATGCCAAAGGAGCATCTTATACGTAGACAGTGGATGATCTATGCATATGACTGGGAGCAGTTCTCTTTTTCAAGACTACTCTCAAGGAAAGAAGGGATTTGTTTCATTTGAAATGATGCCAAGGTTACATCATCGGGAAAGGATATGTGTCTAATGGAGATATCAAATTTAATGATGTTAACCATGTGGAGAATCTTAAGTATAATCTACTAAGTGTCAGTCAAATGTGTGATAAAGGGCATGTTGCACTTTGCACAAGCCAGAACTACAGGATTCTGTCTTCCCAAGTTCTAAGGCTGATTAACAAGGTATTGGATGATCATACTCTCCTGAAGGCCAACAAGATTGGTAGAGTATATGCCTTGGATTTGTCAAAGAAGTTTGATTTGAAGGGTCATCCTTGTCTGTTCTCCAAAGCGTCTCCTCAGGAATCTAAACTGTGGCATAGAAGGTTGGGTCATGTTAATCTTAAAAACATGAATCAACTGATCCACAATAGTTTAGTGAGAGGTCTACCAATAAAGGAGTTCCACTGTGATAAAACCTGCACTGCTTGTTTAAAAGGAAAACAACACCAAGTGTCATTCCCTCCTATTGAAGAACCAAAGTCCACTACCTGCTTGCAGTTACTGCACATCGATCTATTTGGTCCTGTGAGAGTGATGAGCATGGCAAAGAAGAAATACTGTCTGGTAATTGTGGATGATTACTCGAGATTCTTATGGACTTTCTTCTTGCATTCAAAGGTTAAGGTTGCTCAGACGATTATAAACTTTGTGTTGTATGTTGAGAAGCAGTATTCCCTATCAGTCAAGTGTATAAGGAGTGATAATGGAACTGAAATCAGAAACCATACACTTGATGATTTTTATCTATCAAAAGGAATCAAGAGGCAGTTTAGCATCCCAAGGACTCCAGAACAAAATGGAGTAGTGGAGAGAAAGAACAGGACCCTAATTGAAGCTGCAAGGTCTATGTTGGCTGACTCTGGTTTGCCATTGACCTTTTGGGCTGAAGCTGTTAACACAACTTGCTATGTGCAGAATAGAGTGTTAGTAAATCAGAGGTTGATGAAGACTCCATGTGAAGTTCTACATCATTTGGCTCCTCTAATTTCATTCTTCAAAACCTTTGGGTGTCCTTGTTTCATTCTCAACACAAAGGATCAACTCCACAAATTCGATACTAAGGTGGATGCAGGGTATTTTGTAGGTTATTCATCCACATGAAAGGCTTACAGAGTCTTCAACTGCAGAACAAAGATAGTTGAAGAAACCTTGCATGTGAAATTCAATGAATCTCCTAAGGATAAAATTCCATAAAACCCTATGGAGTTGTTTGATCTAGACATACTGCAATATGTTCCTTATCAACCTCCAACTGTTGCAGATCATGTGGATAAATCATCTTCTGCAGCAAGTCTTCCACCTGGTGGTACTGAAGATGATGATGATATCAGTACTCACCTTTTCAAGTTTAGTGACCAACTGCCTGAGTCTGCTAAACTTGATGTTCTTGTAGCTTCTGTAGCTCCATCCACAACAAATGCTGATGAGATTTCTGACTCCTCTACATCATTTGACTTGCCATCTAATACTTGGTTTCAAGAATCTGGATCACCATCTGCTGCTGCTGAACCGACTACAAACACTTGCACTGACCTTATAGTATACCAAGAGCTGAAGAATCACCCCATGTCTCAAATCATTGGTGATATCAATGCTGGTGTCTCAACCAAAAGTCAATTGTCTAACTTCTGCTTCTATGCTCTCTTCATCAGTCAGCTAGAGCCAAAGAACTATCATGTTGCTTTGAGAGACAATGGATGGGTTGAAGCCATGCAGCTTGAGCTACTTTAATTCAAAAAGCAGCAAGTGTGGGAACTGGTTCCTCTACCCCCAGGTAAGTGTGCAATAGGCACTAAATGGATGTTTAGGAATAAAACTGATGAAAATGGGCTTATTGTCAAGAACAAGGCTAGACTGGTTGTACAAGGGTTTTCACAAGAAGAAGGTATTGATTATGATGAAACCTTTGCCGCTGTAGCTAGACTAGAGGCAATTAGATTGTTCTTAGCCTATGCTGCTTTCCACAATCTTAAAGTTTTTCAAATGGATGTCAAAAGTGCATTTTTATATGGTAAAATAAAAGAAGAGGTTTATGTGTGTCAACCACCAGGTTTTGAGGACAATAAACATCCTGATTGGGTGTATCAACTTGATAAGGCTCTTTATGGGTTGAAGCAAGCTCCTAGAGCCTGGTATGAAACACTTTTAAATTTTCTTCTTAAAAATAATTTCACTAGAGGCTCCATAGATAAAACTTTGTTTATTAAGAAAGTGGATCAACATAAGCTACTTGTTCAAATTTATGTTGATGATATTATTTTTTCATCCTCTGATCCCCAGTTGTGTGATGATTTTACAAGTCTAATGAAACAAAAGTTTGAAATGAGTGCAATGGGAGAATTACAGTTCTTTCTAGGCTTGCAAATCAAACAAAAGGCTGATGGAACCTTTATTCATCAATCAAAATATACAAAAGAACTTTTGAATAAGTTTGATTTACAAAATTGTAAGCCCTGTTCTACTCTCATGTGCAACACCACACAACTGGATGCAGATCAGAAAGGTAAAGCTGTTGATGAAACACTTTACAGATGTAGGATTGGGTACTTGATGTACTTAATAGCTTCTAGACCAGATATCATGTTTGCAACTTGTGTTTCTGCTAGATTTCAGGCTGCTCCTAAAGAGTCCCATTTGATTGCAGTTAAGAGGATCTTTAGATATCTTCAAGGTACACAATCTCTAGGTCTTTGGTATTCCACTGGACACTCATGCAAATTAGTTGCTTTTTCTGATAGTGACTATGCAGGGTGTAAGTTAACCAGAAATTCAACTTCTGGTGGATGTCAATTCCTAGGCAACTGTTTGATTTCTTGGCAGAGTAAGAAACAAACATCTGTTGCTACATCCACTACTGAAGCAGAGTACATTGCTGCTGCAAGTTGTACATCTCAGGTACTCTGGCTTCAAAACCGTTGGATTATGGCATTACAGCGACTAAGACTCCATTATTAATGGATAGTGCTTCAGCTCTGTGTATTGTCAAGAATCCAGTCTAGCACTCTAGGACCAAACATATAGAGATCAGACACCATTTTATTAGGGATTGTTTTGAAAAAGGTTTGATTGATCCAACGTTTGTGCCTAGTGCTGATGAGCTTGCAGATATATTTACTAAGCCTTTGGATAGTTCAACTTTCCAAAACCTTGTGTTAAGGCTTGGTATGCTGTAGCGAGAATAAGTGATAACTACTGATGATCTCAGTAAACAAGTACTGATGATCATTAGTAACCATGTCACAAATATGTACTAATTCTGTTAAAAGAAACTGTTGTAGTTACAACTACTGATGTAGTTATAACTACTGATGTCAGTAAAAACAGATAAGTACTGATGTCCTATGAAACAACTGAAAACAGCTAAAAAGTCTGATGAGTAAGTGTTGAGGATAGTATGAAACAGCTAAAAAGCTAAGAATTGACGAAAACTACTGATGAGAATTTTCTCTTCAGTTGTTTCCACAAACTGCTGTTTCACCCTAAATAGCTGATGACAAAACCATGTCTTCAGTAGTTTCACAACTACTGATGACTAATACCAAGTGCTCAGTTGTTTACATCAGCTGACGACAAAACCAACGTTTTCAGTAGTTTCACAACTACTGATGACTAAAACCAAGTCTTCAGTTGTTTTCAAACGTCTGATAGTTAAAACCAAGTCTTCAGTTGTTTTCATAACAACTGATGCCAACACCAACACTTTCAGTCGTTTTCTCTTCAGCCTTTTCTTAACTATAAATACCTGCACTTAAAGCCAAACGTTTCATTAGCCGTTTTTCAAACCTTTTCTCTCTCAACAATGGCAACCATGAAACTCAAACCCCGACACAACTGTGTTGCCTACCTTTCGAAATTGGCTTTCTGGAACAAGTTTGACAATGCCATCGATCTTATTGTGGATTCCCAATACCGAACAGCCTTTCTTCTGAATCCTACCATATACCCTGATTCCTTAACCCAGTTCTGGACCAACGTCTCTGTAATAACTGGTTAGAATGATAGCCAACTCACTCTACAATCGTTGGTGAACCAGAAACAGGTGCTCATCACCCCCGACATCATTCATAAAACCCTAAATTTGCATGATGGCACCTATGTTAAAGAATACACTAAAGGCACCACTGATATGTCTTTCATCAATAACGGGTATGAAGGCGACTTAAGTGCTACAACCATACTTAAAAAGCACTTCCATGATGCTAAACGACTTATCTTTCATATGGTGAATGTCTACCTTGCATCAAAGATATCTTCTAGGGATCAGATGTCATCCCGATGGCAACAGGTATCGTATTCTATCTTCGAATGCTAAAATCGAAATTTTTCTGAGATAGTGTTCATGGAACTAAAGGATCTGGCTCAGAAACCTGTGCCAAACTGATGGCTACTTTATCCTAGGTTTCTGATGGCCATAATTTTGAATCAATGAAAATCTGATGGCCTTGTTGGTCTTGGAGTCCCTGCTCTAGCTGTTTTAGCTGAGGTATACTCCAGACATAACTCAGACCCTACTCTAAAAGGGGCTGCCTGGATGCTAAAACCCAAGCAGAAGGAACCCACAACCATCACTTCCAGATCCAAAGTCCCCACCAAACCCAAATCCAAAAAGCCCAAAAAGGCTACTCAAGGAGATGAGTCCCCTAAGGATGCCCCTGTACCACAAATACAGGAAATACATACTGGTTCTAACCCCCCAGTTATGTCCAAGACTCAACCTGCTGAAGCCGCACAGGTATCCTCTCAACAGGATCCTGTTGCAACCACAATTAGGGATCCCACATTTCTACAACCTATCTCAATTGAGAGGGTTACCATTGAAGAGCACCTCTCACCCCGGGTGCAATCTGCTTCAGACCAATCTCCACATGCAACCGCCCCTCAAAGCCCAACACTAATAGTTGCTAAAGTGCTGAGTCAGTTGCATTCCTCACCCCCTCCCCAGAAACCACTTACCACTGGGAATACGTCAACCATTGAGGGGGAGGACCAAAATGCTTCTGCTAACCCACACACAGGGGTTACAATGTTCAATATCCAAGTGTAGAACGGAGGTTAGAACATCTGGTAAGGCTGCTACTTCTACTGATTCAGCAAATGATCAGGATGAAGTTGGTAACATCCATAAGACCTTACCAGAGGCAACTGCCAATGAAGGACACAGTCCTGAGGCAGGAAGTCCCCAGTACCAAGAACAGGGGCACATGCTTCTACTGATCTACACTCAAGCATGTACATCCTGATTCAATCAGGAGGTCAGGTGATTCAGCACAGACTGATGATGACCTGGGCTTTTTCTATGATGTATTAGCCCATAATACCATCCCAGAGACTGAGGTGAGCAGACTTAACGAGCTGCTAGCCAAAATGTTTCAGGATCAAAGTCTATCTACCGCACAAACCCCACAGATGGCACCTTCAATTGAAGGTTGACCAAACACTGAGCCTACACACTTAACTGAGCCACCAGCCACTACTTTTGGCACCACCTCTCAAGAACAGAACCCCTCTGAGCAGATGGTTGCTATCTTTCAAAACTCCTTACCTCTCATCACTCCCATCATCACTGACATAGTGCATAAAGCCATTGATGAGAGGATCTCCTCAAATCTACAAATCGTCATTGATGATGCTGTTGACAAATCTCTTTCTGCCTTTCACGCCCCTGATCCCAATGCAACCAAAAAGGGGGAGACTTCCAAGTCTAGGGCATTGAAAGAAAAGAAAAGAAAATGAGTTGATAATGAGAAAGAACCTGCAAAAGAGAAGGAGGTGGAGAAAGTACTGATCTCAGAACAGCTGATCATAGATAAAGAGAAGAAAGATCAGCTGATCACATATAAAAGAAAGAAAAGTGCTGAGTCAAAAGCTGATGAAGATAAATCCTTAGAAGATCTTGTCAAAGATGTTGATGAAGCTCACAGCAGATCCATGGATAAAATTATAGATCAGCTCTTTCGACAAGGTCATGACACAGCCACACTAGACACTGAGATCAGAAGGCTGGAAATAGAAGAGATTCAAGCTAGATGGCTGGTTATAGTGTGTTGGAAAGGGAAAGATTGGAAAATATGATCAGATTCATTGCCAAATACCTTGTAAGATCATTGACAGAGATAAAGGCCTGGTCCAGAGACATTATCTTGGAGATAACCAAGAAAATCTGCTTTGTTGGAGGCTATAATAAAGGGTTGATCATCGAAGCACTGGATGAAACAGGTGCAGGGAAGAGAACTGAAATGGCAAAGCTCTCCAAATCCAAACTCACCACCAAAATGCTAAGTCAGTCTTCTCACACTCCCAGTCAAACATAACCCTTATCTCTAAAATCTCCCAAATCTATCCCTAAACCAAAGCCACCCATAACTCAACCCACAAAACCAATTCCTTTACCCCAAAAACCACCTCAAACCTTACCCAGTGATACACCCAGAAGGAGGAGAAGGGTGTTGAGGATAGAAGAAGATGAAGAAGAGGATGATGATGAAGATTGTCTGCCAATCTCTGCTGTTCTCAACCTTAAAACACCTAAGCTTACAAGTCAACAAGTGATTACACCTGACTTGAAAATGCAGATGGTGAAGGTAAAGATTGAAGAAGCAGAACAACAGAAGTAGCACGATGAGCAGTTTCTCAAGATGGTTGACAAGGATTTCCCTCAGTCCTAATCCATTCAAGAAATGAAGAAATAGGCTCTGAGGCTGTACACTCTTAGACATACTTTTCAACATCAAAAAGAAAGAGTGCGGATCTGGCCAGACACCAGGGTATGTTCTAGAATTCATAAGAAGAATATACCAACTAGATATCATGGCCAAGTGAAGAAGACCTTGAATGCGGCAATTACGTTGGCCATGGTAGTCTTACCCTAGGAAATCATTGAAGAATTCAAGAGAGCTCACAACTCCAAGACAACCCCTCAATCTATTCTTGAGAACAAAATGATCAAGAAGGGGTTGTTATACAAAAGACTTGAAGATCTTCAGAAGAGTGAACTCCAGTTGTTGCTTGAAGGCTCTCACCCTGATGAATTGCTTACAGAGAGATAACAACTGTTGAGTTGAAAAATGGAAAGACAGTGAGATACCTGTCTGAGTACTATGGCCCAGAGTTCTTCTTCGAGGGAGAAGCAGAAGAACTCACCAAGGAGGAACAAGTTGTTCTCCTTGAGGCCTATGCTAATGAGTCTTATAGACTCATTAATGGGAATTAGGTTTCATGGTTGGGACAAGACTCTGTGTCCAGTTTCCCCAAGACAGAGTTCCCTTCCATACTTAGCCAATCAAAAGATTAGAAACCTTTTCCCGGCCTGTGCTTAACTGATTACCTCTGAAGCTGATCAAGAGGGTGTTTTTGCCAAGTATAAGTGGGATCATCAATAAGTTTAGAGGTTTTGGCTGCATTGGTTCAGGGGAGTTTGTTGGACCAAAAGAACCAATGAGCCTGATCAGAAAAACCTCTAAGTCCCACAGACATTACAACTGCTGAAGAACATCTCAACAGCTGAAGACATCAGCTGATTACAAGGTCTGAAGACAAAGTTTTATGATTTTGTACTTAAGCATTCTTTGAGATGTAATCAGTAGTTGAGAACATCCTCAGTAGTTTCCATAGTTTCAGTAGTTTGAATAATTCTGTTAGATGTCACTATCAAGTGACATCAGCAGACGTCACATTTCCTATATAAGGAATGTTGACCTAGTTGTAACGTGTGACATTGAGCCACCACGAAAGCATATGAATGAAATATTTCTTTTCCAGAATTCTCTCATTCTATAACCGTTTACTATTACATTGAATATCAATTGTGTTCTTGTGAATTGTTTAATTCATTGTTCGAATTCCGCTGCAATACTCTCTAATTAATCAAACTTAGATCACTGATCCTAACAAACTCTAATTGTAAAAGAAAATCACACGACTCCTTATGAGCTGATGTTTCATAGAAAACCATTCATTGGAGTTTTCAAGTCATTTGGTAGTCCTGTCTCAATATTAAACACCCAAGTCCATTTCGGAAAATTTTCATCCAAGTCTGAGGAAGGATTCTTCATAGGTTATTCTTCAGTTTCCAAGGCTTAAAGATTGTTTAATCCTAGCTTAAACATTATTCATGTATCGACTAATGTTCAATTTAAAGAACATTAATCTCCCAAATCTACAAATGGTCCCAACTGGTTGTTTGATATTGACTCTTTTACAAAATCATTTGATAAATTTCACTTGTCCGATGAAGGAAACAAACATTCAGACCTTATTCAGGAGTAGAACAAAATGATTTCTTTCCAATGATACATCCATCATCCCCTCCACGTCTGAATGAAGATGTTCCACTACATGCTGATCCTATTAGGCAATCATCACAAAATCAAAGTTTATCAACTGAAGCTGGTACAAGCTTGATACCTTCACCATTTGAAGATCCATCAACTGAAGGAAGAACTCAAGATCAAGCTACACCTCCAGTTGAAACTAAATGAACGTCAAATGATGGAAGCAATCAATGCATTACAGATGCTGAAGCAGTCACAGAAACTAAATCAGATTATCTTCATAACTCACCAACAGTTCAAGACGAAGGTGCCTTGCACCATAATGATCTGAATGTCTCCAATCTTGATGTAACCATAGCTGGTGACTCAATTCCTACCACCAGAATACACAAGAATCATCCACTGGCAAGCATTATTGGTAAACTTAATGAATGGGTGACAAGAAGCAAGTCTGGAATTACAAACATCTGTTTGTTCTCATGCTTTCTTTGTTAAACAGTACCCAAGAATATCAAAGAGACTCTTCAAGACAACAGTTGGATGGAAGCAATGTAGGAAGAATTGCTACAATTCAAGAAGCAAGAAGTATGGCAACTAGTAGACCTTCCTGAAGGACAAGACCCCATCGGCACCAGATGGCTATACAGAAATAAAACTGATGATAGAGGTATCGTCATTAGAAATAAAGCAAGATTATTGGCACAGGGATACACTCAAGAAGAAGGAATTGACTATGATGAAGTGTTTGCACCTGTTGCCAGATTAGAAGCAATCAGAATCTTTCTAGCATATTTTGCGTCCATGAAATTTACTGTTTATCAAATGGATGTGAAGTGTATATTCTTGTATGAAAAGATTGCTGAGGAGGTCTATGTGACTCAACCACCTAGCTTTGAAGATCCAGATTTCCCTTACAGAGTTTACAAGCGTGACAAAGTTCTATATGGTTTTCACCAAGCTCCAAGGAAGTGGTGTGAGACTCTATCATCCTTTCTTCTGTAAAATGGATATGAAAGAGGAAGGATTGATCAGACTTTTTTTTGAAAAAAGAATAGGAACAGACATGCTGTTAGTCCAGATTTATGTGGATGATATCATCTTTGGCTCAATAAACAAGCAACTCTATAAAGAGTTTGAAGACCAATAAATAAGCATTCAAAATTTCAAATGTGTAATAGGGGAACTCACTTTCTTTCTAGGGGTGCAAGTCCAACAAACAGCAGAGGGAATCTTCATCAATCAATTAAAATACGTGGAAACTATGTTGAAGAAATTCCACTTTGCTGATGGTTAGTCTATCAGAACTCCTATGGTTACTAAAGTGAAGATTGGACCTGATCGAGAAGGCAAATCAATGGACCAGACTCACTATCGATCTATGACCGGTTCACTTATGTATCTAACAGCCAGTAGGCCTGACATTATGTTTGGTGTTTGTGTGTGTACTAGATATTAAGCTAATCCTAAGGAATCTCATGTGAATTCTTTCAAGAAGATATTCAAATATCTTATGGGCAAACCAACTCTTGGATTGTGGTATCCAAAGGAAGGAGACTTCAATCTCTATGTCTTCACTAACAGTGATTATGAAGGATGCAACTTCAATAGGAAATCCACCTCTGGCAGTTGTCAATTTCTTGGTCCTAGACTGGTCTCTTAGCAATGCAAGAAGTAGACAAATGAATTTGTGTCAATAGTAGAAGCTGAGTATGTTGTAGCATTAGTTTGTTGCTCTCAAGTTCTCTAGATTCAAAACTAGATGCTTGATTATGGTTTTAACTTCTTGCACACATCAATTCACATTGACAACACAGCACCTGTTTTTATTGCAAATAATCATGTTCAGCACTCTAAAACAAAACACATTGAAATTCGATATCACTTTTTGAGAGACTACGCTGAAAAGGGGCTAATCAAATTGGTTTAAGTACCCATTGAAAATCAATTGGCTGATTTATTCACAAAGGCATTTGAACCTAGTAGGTTTGAATTTCTAGTTCAATTAATTGGTATGATTAATCATGTGTAAAACCAATCAAAACATCAAAAACAAGTCAAAAGAATAATCTAATCTTGTGGAAGAAAAGAATGATAGAAAATGATATAATTACAGTCATTATATCATTCACTGTGCTCAATTTTAAAAATTGCAAGACTGTCATGACTTACCAGATATGTTGGTAGGCTCAACCTAGAAGAGAAGATATATGCAATGATGAATTCACATCTTATTCAATGGTGAAACGCTCATCTCAAAGTACAGGTATGTATTGGCTTATCTAAATGCATGTGTGTGTAGTAACCTTAACGCACCAGGTAATGATGCTTTATGAATCTCTTTCACCTACATCACGTTTCATCTTTGTTTTGCTGAGCAAAGACCTGATGAAACAAGCACATAGTGTAGATGTACTGATCCAAAAGATTCCTAATGAACAAAAGAATCCTATCATGGATCACCTTCCAAAGTGAAGTGAAAAGAATCCCAATATGGATCATCATGAAAAGGATCAAAGTAAAAGAATCCCAATGAGGATCAGTGAAAATGAGTTCTTATAACTTAAGTAACCTAGTAAGGAATGTTGTGAAAAAGTTCTACCATTCATTGTATAAGGGTGGTTGATCATTCCATGCTTGTGTGTGTGAAGTACATATTAATTAATTAAATCAACTAAAAACGTGATAAATATCATTTGCATCAAAATATCAACCCGGTATGAGTTTAAGAGGACAAACATACCTTCAATCATAAAGTTCATAAACATGTCCTATTTATCATAAAGCATGCACATGTGTAATGTAAGATTGATATGTTCCTAACAAAACCTATACTTCTCCTCATTATTAATAATTAAAATTATACTCAAAAGTTTTTAAATATTGAAAGTTTCTATCCAGATATGGATATAAACTTTAGGGGGAGTAATTGAAAAGTTTTGATTAAGTCAATATAAATTAAAAAAACAAAAGAAAAAGAAAATTCATGTGTTGATGCAGAAGTTATACCATAGAATCTCAGCCTATGCAGATTCTTGGAAGCATGAAAAGTCCAAGAACAGTCAAACAATGGGAAACTTGTATCACTTCTAACATACATGTCAATCCAAGCAAGAATTTACAACTCCAACAGCAGTCATCAGCATTTACTACAGTGAAGAAATACGGGATGTAAAAAACCTAAGTATCTCTGCTCCGCATTTGCTACAGTACACAAATGCTAACGAACTTTGTTCTTCCGCATTTACAATAGTAAACAAATGTGGATAGTCAAAGTACCTTAAATTTTCACTTCTGCATCTACAATAGTAAACAAATACGATTAAAATTTCCACTTCTGCGTTTGCTACAGTGATTTACAAATTTGACCGCATTTCCTTTGGAACTTGTAAAATCTTTTAAAAGCCATTAATTGACTATTTAAAGGAAATTCAAAGGGTCATTTAATACTTTTCAAATTTGAGAGATTCCATAGTTAGATGAGCGAAAAACCACTATACATCCTCATTGATCATCATGATCAACAACAACCAGAGATTTAAGTGTCTTCTCCTCAATATGTTCTTATCTTTGATTCTAAGCAACAAAGTACTGAAATAAAGGTGAAATTTCCAAAATATTTCATGACCTAACATTCGGACTTTTGAAAAAGAATTGAATGAAGAACCAAGGGTTAATGAAGAACACCCAAAATCAGATTTATTCAAAGAAATGTAATACATTTTCGACATCAATGAACATGCAAACTAAGAGGAATTCTACTCATTATGAATAACCTTCATAGTTGTGTTCATCATAAGAACAGAGCCTGATGAAAACTAAAAATGTGGAACAAATTCATGAAATAAAATCTAATAAATGGTTGATCATATTAATAATGCATTTACTTAAACTTGAAAAACAGAGAAACTGTGATTGTTCATCACAAATTCACCATTTAACGTGACAACAATGAAACAGTAACATCAAACATTCATCATTGACCATTAACAGTCAAACTAATGAATGGTGCATATACTTTCTCATCAAATCTAACTCATATGTCTTACATGCAGATTAAATGGATAATCTTATATGGAGCAAGCTCCATTAAGTCAGCAGGTGTTTGGACCCTGATGCCCCTGAAGTTGAAGGACTAAGAAACATGATCAGATTCATATCTCCTACTAGAATAGCTTATGCTATTATAGTCAGGCCCATCATCTTTGAAATATATATCAGATCACTCTAGAGTGCTGCAGAAGTGACTGATATGGAGGGTGAAAGGACTCTAATGGGAAGAATTACTGATGATCTCTGTTAAACCATCACAGAACAAACTATAAGACAATGTCTATAGTTTAGTGATGATGCCAATGCTCCCATTGAGTTAGAAGATGAAGAAATCACCACTTTCCTTGCAGAAAATGGATATGAAGGTGGCTATGAGGGAAAGCTAATTGTCAAGGGGTTGGTAGATTTGCAATGGAGGCTTCTAATTCACCTCTTTCAACATTGCTTATCTAAGAGGAAGACTAGTTGGAATGATATACGTGTGATTACTTCCTCTGCCATATGTGCCTTATGCACAAACAGACCTTTCAACATGTTTGCTTATCTATTCAATGGTCTGACCTCTAACAATCAAGAAGGAAGAAGGCATAAGTTCTTAATGTATCCAAGATTTCTCCAATGTATGATTAATTAAGCATTTCCTGATATAGTACTTGAAGGACCAACTTTGGGTATTCCTCATTATGATGCCAAATCTTATAAGTACATTAAGAAAAAAGATGCAAGAAATTATTACAGTGGAGCACACTCTCCAGGAGGAGTTAGGGGGTGATCTTCACACTGGTGCTCATGATCATGATATTACATCTCCCTTTATACCATCACCATTACCATCTCCCCATAATCACCAACCACTTCAATTCATAAATCACCTATCCCTTCACTAATAGCTCAACCAATCACATCTCCACCTAATCACTCTCCAAAATCACCACCTCACCACTCTCCAAATTCACCACCTCAACCATTCCTTACTAGTGATAATCCAACTAAGTTTAGAGATTCCGCCAGCTCATCTAAAGAATCCAAATCATCTTCGATGAGGAGGATGAACCTGTCCAAATGCCTTTGAAGAAAGCCACTTATGAGACTGCTCCTTCAGAGAGCTTTGCTGAATCCAATGTGAAGACCATATGAAAAGGATGAGTTGATTTCTAAGCTCATGCAAAAGATTGAATAGATGGAAAGAGTACTTAACAGGAGAGAATGCATCATTGAAGATAGAATTCTTGAACTTGATGAAAAGGAAAATGTGTTGAAAGAGTTAATAGAAAATTATGAAGCTGAAAAGATAGAAAAGGATAAGGAGATTAATTACTTAATTGCTGCTCTTCAACAAGCAAGGGATGAGATAAGTGGTCACTTGGACACTTTGGCCATTCAAACAATAGCCACGGATGAACAAGAAGACCTAATTGAAG
Organism: Flaveria trinervia; assembly: GCA_025506515.1. Lineage (NCBI taxonomy): Eukaryota > Viridiplantae > Streptophyta > Magnoliopsida > Asterales > Asteraceae > Flaveria > Flaveria trinervia. The sequence continues at coordinate 74,029,664 of CM046444.1, forward strand.
AGCAAGATAAGACCATCATTGACTTGCAAAAGCAAATGAACTTCTGAACAAGAGAGTAGCCGAACTTGAGATGCTTGTTGAAATCAAGAAGAAAGTTGAATCAAAAGTCAAGCAAGTACATGAACAAGAAAATGAATCTAAAAGCAATACAAAGGATAGTAGTGATGACTCTCCTCCTGTTAAAAGAATGAGATTCTTAGAGCAAGCAGCAGAACCCAACAAGGAAAATCAAGATGAATCTTGATTGGAAATGGTATTATATTTAGAGGAAACAGCCTACAAGCATGTAGAAGAGGTTGAATTCGAAGATATGATGAATGACTTAGATAGTTTTACATCTGAAGAATTCATTATCTATGATGAATTTTGGGATTTTATTGTTGAATAGAGGACTAGTACTGAACCCATAGTGGTCATTCCTCAATCTCCTGTCCCTTTGGAAAAGGAGTTCAGTATGCAAATAGTTCCTACTGTGTCTTTGATTGATGAGCAAAAAGAAACAATCAGAAAGTTATGTGAAGAAGAAAGGGAAAATAAAGAACAAGTTGTTGCTGCTTATAATAAAGAACAAACAGAGGCTAAAAAATTGCCTGAGGAAGTTGAAAAGCCTGAATCTTCACCTGGTCCTTCAACACAAACTTACACCTGAAGGAGGAAGTATCTGTCTGAGAAAGCAAAAGGAAATAGACCTATGATAGAAGAAGAACTAGTAAAGAAAACCAAACAAGATGATCCTAGAAGTCTTGTTGCAATAGCAGAATTCTTGGAAGAGCGTGAACAAGCTGAGGCACAATTGTAGAAACTAGCTATCTTTATTGATCTTGAAGAAGGAGATATTGAAGTAGGATATGATGCTAATAAGCCTGTAGATGTTGATAGTCCTGTACAAGAAGAAAAATCTATGGATGAAATGGTTGTAAAGGCACAAACAGATGACCTCATGATAAAATCCGTGTTCTTGATCAACCATGGATATGATGCTAATGAAGTCTTTAGCTTGACATATGAGCGAATGAAAGCAGAAGAGGAGAAAGTCAACAAACTGCTGAACCCCACCTTTGAAACTGAGTATGAAAGAACTCTTTCTTGAAAGGTTCTTGTGCCCACACTGTCAGCCATGAAGAAATCAACATCAACTTTTGAACCCCTATATCCGGATCCTTATAGCATGTCACATAAGGAAATGAAGGATTATCTTTCAAGCCAAGGCTTCACAAGAAAGAAGCTTAGGAATATGAAAACAAACTCATTGAGGGCTACCACTCTCAACCTGATTAATGAAAAGAAAAATAGGCTCAAGCACATAGAAGAAGAAATCATAAACAAAAAGCCAAGATCTAGAGTGACAGCTCAAGATATGGAACTCACCCAAAAAGATCAAGAATTCTTGGCACATGTGCTTCATAAATACCCTGAGTGGTTTGCTGAACCCTCCCAACTAAAACTTCAAGAAGGGTTAACCACTGCAGAGTTGATTAGAGGTGTATCTGCTCCCAAAGGCAAACTTGACCAGAAAATAATTGCATGGAAGTATGACAACACTTGGAACATGTCTATGGTTAAAAGGATCTCTGGGCTGGTCCAATTCTTTACAGAATACTCTGCTCTTGTAAATGCCTTGGAGATCCATGACTTAAAAGAACTAGCTTAACTAGAACTGATCAATCACTCAGTTATGTTCAAGGGTTATGAATTTGAAAACATACTCAAAATGTTCAAACAAACTAATAATTTCAAATCATTAAAAGCCATATGCATGAAGAAAGTTAATTCTTTTATCAATCCCTTTGAGAAGAAGCAGACAAAACAAGCTAAAGAAGTTGTATTTCCTGAGCTAAAAGTGAAACCAACAAAATCTTTGAAGAGAAAATTGGTGTCCGGTACCCATTCCTCCTTACCTATCACAAATGTGTATTATGATGAGAAACTTATGGGATGGTTATTGAAATAAAATAGGGAGGAAAGGAAGGTGCTGGAATAAGATTATTCAGTGGATATGAGGTAAGGCTGCTTGATGAATCATACATCCATTACCTACATACCAAACATTTCAGAGAAATCAGCAACAAACTAGGAGAACAAGATATGCACTTCTTTCTAAAATGTATCAAGCTGCTGAAAATGGCATATGATCATATCACTACCAAGAGAGATAAAAGAAAGAAGAAAAGGATCCCTTTCCGGGTTGGGAATATTGTTAAGTTGGAGGTTGATGTGGATGGAAGCTTATTAATTCACATAGATGCGATGTCTACAGTATCTATCTAGGAACCTATTTCCCTCAAGAAATTACCACTAGAAGCCATCTACAACATGAGCAAGAAGAAGATCCATGTGCTGAGTAGGGAATGGATGTCAGATACAACAGACTTTTTTAACATGATAAAGGCTATTTTGGATCCAACTACAGCAACATTTTTGATGACTCCACAAGACCCAGCAGAATCATCACAACCTTAATCACCACCCAAACATTAAAGAAGATAGGTTGTATAATCCTTAGAGGGAGTATTTGTAGGATTCTATATGCCCAAGACACGTAGAATATTGATGTGGTTAGTACGTTATAATCCAAATCGGGTTATACTCAACAACAAGCTTTGCAAACACAAACTGTTATTTAATTGATGATATGATCATGCAATTAAATAATCAAACCATATTTGGAAAATAACTTTTCTAAACAATTGCATTTGTTGTGCAACAAATTATAAGGATAATTTGTTGATGAATTTTCTTATTTGTATTGTTATTTAAATAGGTTTAAGTAACATCAAATAATAAATCAAGAGAGTCATTTTAAATTAAAAGAGGTTTAATTTAAATGATGTACATGACTTCCTAATGTGTGTTTTTATTTAAAGTTTGGGAGGGAAAACCCTTCTAGAAGGCTGAAAATCAGCCTCCTTATGGTCCAATAGGATTATTTTTAATTGCCTTGAAAACTCACATTAGATGGTGGTGCAAGTCTCTATACATTATTCATCATTTCACACAAAAGAAACTATCTTCTCTCCTCTCAACACTCTCGGCCAGAAACAGAAAATTGAGAGTTTTTTAGAAGTTTTCTGGTGTTCTTCTCCCTAGCAAGAAGGTGTTTGCTATAAGGCTTTGGGTATACAAGCTTGAGAGGACCTCTTGTTGGTGCCTTGGTCGTTCTTTCATGGTCCAAATCATCCTCTTCCATTTCGATTGTTGCTGCTGAAAGGTAGTTCATGGCAGCCTCTTTATGGCTGTCCATAATGCTTGTTTTGTGTTTACATAGCTACTCTCATTCACATATTAAAGGTCCTTTGTTCTTGGTTTTGTTTGTGTCTTTATAATATCAAGATAGAACCCAAAATTTCAGTTTACAAACTAAGTAATAAAGTTTATTTCTGCTGCGTTTTTCACAAAGTTTAAATGGTTAAACTATGTATCTTGTTCTAACAAACCCAACATTGGCATCTAGAGCCGGTTATGTGGATAGCTAGCTTGTTTTGTCCTTAAAAATTCATTTTATGGGACCGTTAAACCCTTTTAGGGGCTGCTATATTCATGTATCATGAAACCCCAAACTTTCAAAGTTATATCACTCATGCTTGTGATTAAACTTTGAAAGACATGTAAGTTGTATTGTTTGTTTGGACAAGATAAAACCCGAAATATCAGTTTTTGTTGGCTGAAATTTCATGGGTTTTAGTGGGGATTCATTGTTCTTTTGGATGATATGATTATTGTTCATTATGGTGCATAACCTAGCCCTTGACCTTGTGTTATTTGGATGATTGTATTTATTCATTCAATTGGGTTGTATAATCTTTTATTTGTGCATTGTATAAAGTGTAATTTATTTATTATTGGGATGTAATAAATAGATTAGGTACTTTTCATTTTACTAGAAATCTAGTATTAGGATGTAATATCTTGTAATATGAAGATGTGTGTGTTAGAAGCACAAAGGGAAGACACAAGAAACATGGAGCATTTGGATGCGGTTTCAAGTGGGAGGTTCATGGAAGCCTTTTGTGTTGTGTTTTGTCCCTTAGGAATGTCCTATGCACCACACTTGTGATGGAAAACAACTGTGGCCACTTTAGATGCTATCGTTATCCACTAATATTTGGTTGATTCATGGTTGTTTGGTTATGGTATTATGGATGATTACTTATATATGATGTTTGCTTAACAATCCTTTCTATGATCATAACAAACTATCTAATGGGCTTTAATCATTAAAAGGTAATAAAAGATTATTGATATTGTTTAATGATTTCAAAGATTAAAAGGGGTTTTAATCAATGTATCATAGGGTATCTTGTATTTGAAAGCATGCAAATATGAATACATAGAATTTTCTAAAGTAGAATTATGAAATCTCTAAATATTTTAAAAATGAGATCAACACCGTCCTTTTACATAACACTTGAATCACTCGGGAACTCTTAATGGGATAAAGGTCACCTAACCATTTTGAGGGAACTTGTGGCTTGAGGTGAGAATGCCATATTCGTGGGATAAAGGTCACCTAACCGCTTATTTTGGCAAACTCACACGTGTGTGTAAGTAGGGTGGCTTGATTTGCAAACCATATCAAACGGATCACCTACGATATGGTTTCCAAATGGTGTTGATGGGATTAACATGCCGACTTTACATATGATGTTTCAAGTCGATCCCATACCTCTAGAAGTTGCAAATGGTTGCAATCGTCAATTGTTGACCACCTTATTAATTAAATCGTGGGATAAAGGTCACCTAACCATTTTGAGGGAACTTGTGGCTTGAGGTGAGAATGCCATATTCGTGGGATAAAGGTCACCTAACCGCTTATTTTGGCAAACTCACACGTGTGTGTAAGTAGGGTGGCTTGATTTGCAAACCATATCAAACGGATCACCTACGATATGGTTTCCAAATGGTGTTGATGGGATTAACATGCCGACTTTACATATGATGTTTCAAGTCGATCCCATACCTCTAGAAGTTGCAAATGGTTGCAATCGTCAATTGTTGACCACCTTATTAATTAAATCGTGGGATAAAGGTCACCTAACCACTATTTAAATGTAATGTTGGGTTCTAGATTTCAATATGAAAATGACCTTAAAAGGTATTAATTATTAAAATTACAATATCGAAAATACTAAAATGAATCTTTGATAAATTTTGTAGATGGCCACTAGTAATTATGATAATCAGGATAATTCATCCACCTCCGCCCAATCTTTACGAGCGATTCTCAAAAGGAACGTCTAAATCATAACAATTTTATCGATTGGTATCAAAACTTGAGAATCATTCTCAAGCAAGAGAAACGATCATATGTTTTAGACGAACCTGTCCCCGATCAACCTAGTGAGGATGACGAGGAGGCCTATAACGATTGGATAAGTACACTGAGGACTCTGTCCAAGTGTCTTGCTTAATGTTGGCAAGCATGACTCCGGATCTCCAGAAGGAGTATGAGCATCACGGAGCTTATGACATGATAACCCAACTGAAGGAAACGTTCCAACAGCAAGCGAGGGTTAAGCACTTCGAAACGGTTCGAGCGCTCCATGCATGTCGTACGGACAACAATCAATCACTTTCATCTTATGTACTTAAGATGGAAAGTCACATTGACTGCCTCAAAAGGCTAAACTGTCCCGTCTCAAAGGAATTGACCACGGATTTGATCCTCAATGGCCTTACCAAAAAGTTTGAGACGTTCGTGTTGAACTACAACATGAATGCTTGGGACAAAAGCATTGGTGAGCTTCACTCTATGCTCAAAACGGCCAAGGCGGCCTTGGGTAAAAGGGTTTTACCCGTTCTCACCATCAATGAAGGTGAGAACAAGAAAAGGCCTCATCCCGCACCCAAGGCAAGAGTTGCCAAGGGTAAGGATCCGTAATGGGAAAAGGGAAAGGGGTGGCAAGGGTGCCACCCAAAGCACAGGAGAAGAGGCAAAAGGTTGCTTCCAATGACCCATGCTTCAAGTGTGGGGATATTAGACATTGGGAAAGAAATTGTCCTGTCCATCTACAAGAGTTGAAAGCAAAGAGGGATGCTGGGCAGACCTCAGGTACTATATACATGATCCATATTGACTTAAATTTAATATCCTCTAACACATGGGTATTAGATACCGGATGTGGAACTCACATTTGCAATTTGTTGCAGGGGTTCAAAAGAAGTAGCAACTTCAACAAAGGGGATGTTAGCCTCTATATGGGCAATGGGGCTAAAGTTCAAGTTGAAGCCCGTGTTGACTACATCTTGAAACTTCCAAATGGTTTGGAAGTAATTTTGTACAATGTTTTGTATGCTCCTAGTTTGACTAGGAACATTATCTCCGTAGCCCTATTAAAACATTTTGGATATGTATTATCATTTATTGGAAATGAAATCCATGTTACTTTGAATGACATGTTTTACTTTAAAGTTGTTCCCATCAATGGTATCTATGAATTGGTTCATGAAAATACATTGAATTATAGCTTGTTGTACCAAACTAGTACCAAGAAACTCAAATTGGATTTGAGTGACAGTTACCTTTGGTATTGCCGTCTTGGTCATATACCAAGAAAAGAATATAAGAACTACAAAAGAATGGTCTTTTAAAAACAAGTGAATGTGATTCATTTGATGTATGTGAGTCTTGTTTACAAGGTAAAATGACCAAGGCACCTTTTAGTGGCAAAGCCGAAACGGCAAAGGATTTATTAGGTATCATACATTCGGATGTATGTGGTCCTTTTAAACCTATGACTAGGTACAATGAAAGATACTTCATTACCTTTACCGACGATTATAGTCGATATGGATATGTGTACTTGTTAAGATACAAAGATGAAGCTTTTGAAATGTTCAAGATCTTTCAAAAGGAAGTACAAAATCAACTCAATAAGTCAATTAAAATTCTCCGCACCGATAGAGGAGGTGAATACCTGAATGATACTTTTAGGGACCATCTTAGAAGTTGTGGGATTGTCTCACAACTATCTCCACCGGGAACACCACAACATAATGGTGTGTCCGAGCAGAGAAATCGAACTCTATTGGATATGGTTTGATCTATGATGGCTAGAAGCTCATTACCTCTATCATTTTGGGGTTTTGCTCTGCTCTCTGCGACCCGTATTTTTAATATAACCCCAACCAAGAAAGTGGAAAGGACACATTATGAGATATGGCATGGAAGGGTTCCATCATTTTCATATTTAAGGGTGTGGGGGTGTGAGGCTTATGTGAAGACTCCCACCTCGAACAAATTAAAAGGTCGTTCCACTAAGTGTATCTTTATTGGATATCCAAGAGATTCTATGGATATTATTTCTATGATCTAATACAACAAAAAGAGTTTGTTGTCAGAAAGGGTGAGAACTTGGAAACCAAGTTCCTTATGGAAGGAACTGTTAGTGAAACTGTGGATCTTGAAGAGGATCAATAACCACAACCCTATACACGTTTGGTTGACACTAGCACTCAACATGAGGATGCTGAAAATGATCAAATAGTTGATCAATACATAGAAAACGTTGTAGATCTAGTAGAACTAGTAATCCACCTGAAAGATATGGATTTTTCAGTGACGGATGCTATGTGATAGGTTCTGATGAACCAATCACATACCATGATGCGTTGTCCAATTCGGATTGTGAGAAATGGCTTGAGGCCATGAACATTGAGATGCAATCCATGTATGACAATCAAGTATGGGACTTGGTTGTACCACCTCTTAACTCCAAAGTAAGTGGAAGTAAGTGGGTTTTAAAAAAGAAAATCGATATGCATAGAAACTTGGATACTTATAAAGCAAGACTTGTAGCAAAGGGTTTTACTCAAACTCAAGGGGTTCACTATGATGAAACTTTCTCACCAGTTGCAATGCTAAAATCAACTAGGATATTGTTTGTCATAGCTGCTCATTATGATTATGAGATTTGGCAAATGGATGTCAAAACGGCTTTCCTAAATGGATATCTTGAGGTAGATGTCTATATGGTTTAGCATGAAGGTTTTGTCGATCCAAATCTGTTAGATTCTATATGCCCAAGACACATAGAACATTGATGCGGTTAGTATGTCATGATCCAAGTCGGGTTATACCCAATAACAAGCTTAGCAAACACCAATTAATATTTAATTGATGATATGATCATGAAGTTAAATATTTACACCAATTTAGAAAATGGGTTTTCTAAATAAGTTGCATATGAGAAGGAACAACTTATTAGAATATTTTGTTCAACAATATTATTTGAAGTGGCATTGAAATGAGTTAAATAACACCAAATAATAATGAGAACTTATAACTTATAAGTTAATTGGTTAATTTTATAAGTTATAAAACTTGTACATACAATTAAATGGTAATTATATGTCTAGTTGCAAGACCATTTTTATGTGTGTGTATGTGTTTAATTTAAAGAGGGAAAACCCATTTTGAATGAGTTTTGGCCGTCCCCCCCCTCTATTTTCTCATTGGACCATTTTGTTTTGAGAATAACACACACATTAAGTGGTCTTGGGGTTCTCCTTTTCTCTACCATTCACAATACATGCAAACAAGAAAAAGCTCTATTCTCTCTCAAAATCTCAGTTCTAGCAGCTGAAAGTTGAGGGTTTTTGGAGCTTTTGTGGTGTTTCTTCCTAACAAGATGGTGTGTTTGCAAGATAAGCTTGGGGTATACACACTTGAGGGTTCCTCCTCTTGGAACCTTGGTCGATTTCATCTTCCCACATCATCAAATTTGCTGCTGGAAGTTCATTATCTTGAAGGTCTTTTGGCAGTTTTCATTTTGGTGTTTTTGGTGTCCAAATCCAAGCAAGAATGATGCTTACTTAGAGCTTTGTGGGAGTCAACATTTGAGGACATCCAACCTTGAAGCTTTGGCCATATTTCACCCTTCTAACTTCTTTCTTTGGTCGACTTCTAACTGCTGAAAGAGGTAGTTTGGCAGCCCCTTTGTGGCTGCCATATTGTGTTGTTTTTATGTACACATAGCATGTTTAATCACATATTATGATCCTTTGTTTTATGGGTTTGTTTTAAACACTTATATGGTCACCTAAAGAACATAATTTTCAGCTTATAAAATCGGTTTTAAAGTTGTTATTCCGCTGTGTTTTTTTTCTGAAAGTTTAAATGGTTAAACTTGCTTTTTATGTTCTAACAAACACTTTAATGGCATCAAGAGCCGGTTATGTGGAAAACTTGCTTGGTTTTGTACTTTAAAATCGGTTTTAGAGGATAATTATAAACTCATAATAGGCTGATTTTGGTTGATTGAATAAACCCCATGTCTTTCAAAGTTATATCTTCATGCTTATGATTAAACTTTGAAAGATAGAAATATCAATTGGTTGACATGTTTGGTTGTTGTTTGTTTGAACAAACAAACCCAAATTTTCAGTTTATGTTGGCTGAAAATTTAGGGTTTAATGGGGTTTATTTTGTTTGTTGAATTATGTCAATGATTGTTCATATGATAGTGCATAACCTAGCTTAAGACCTTGTGCTGTTTTGGTTTGGATTGAATGTATTTATTTGATTATAATCATTCAATTGGGTTGTAAAGTTTTGTGCTTGTATTTTGTCTATTTATTCATTGGGATGTAATAATAGATTAGTTTTTTTTCCTAGAAAATATGTATTAGGATATGTATTTTGTAAAAGAAGATGCTTGGGAAGGAGGCACAAGAGGAAGACACAAAAAAAGAACTTGAAGCATATGGATGCAAGTTCAAGTGGGGGTCTAAGAAGACCTAAATTTTGTGTTGTATTCCAACCTTAGGAAAGACCAAATGACCACACTTGTGATGGCAAACAAGTGTGGTCACAATAGTAGCTAAGGTTATGCACATTATGGTTGTTTATGTTATGCTTGTTTGTATGTTTGTTATTTGATTGTATGGTTGATATTTTGATATGCATTACAAACTAATTAACAAACTTAACAAGCTATAAAAATGATGGTTCTTAATCATTAAAAGGTAATAAAATGTTATTAAAATGATTTAATGATTTTAAAGATTAAAATAGGTTTTAATCAAAGGACCAAAGGGTACCTTGTATTTGAAAGCATGCAATACAAGTACAAAGAGTTTTCTAAACTAGAATTATGAAATCTCTAAACATTTGAAAAACAAGATCAAAACCGTCCTTTTACACAACACTTGAGTCACTTGGGAACTCTTAGTGGGATAAAGGTCACCTAACCACTTTGAGGGAACTTATGACTTAAGGTGAGAATGCCATATTCGTGGGATAAAGGTCACCTAACCACTCATTTTGGCAAACTCACGTGTGTGTGTGTAAGTAGGATGTCTTGATTTGCAAACCATGTTAAATGGATCACCTACAATATGGTCTCCAAATGGTGTTGATGGGATTAACATGCCGACTTTACATATGATGTTTAAAGTCGATCCCATACCTCTAGAAGTTGTAAATGGTTGCAACCGTCAATCGTTGACTACCTTATTAATTTAAATCGTGGGATAAAGGTCACCTAACCAAAATTTAAATGTAATGTTGGGTTCTAGACTTTAATATAAAAAATGACCTTAAAAGGCATTAATTATTCAAATAGCAATATCGAAAATACTAAAATAGATCTTTGTTAAATTTTGTAGATGGCCACCAACAATGAAAATCACGATAACTCATCCGCGTCCAACCAATCATTACGAGCGATCCTCCAAAAGGAACGTCTAAATCATAACAACTTTATTGATTGGTATCGAAACTTGAGAATCGTTCTCAAGCAAGAGAGAAGATCATATGTTTTAGACGACCCTATCCCCGATCAACCTACTGAGGATGATGAGAGGCCTACAACGATTGGCTCAAGTACACTGAGGACTCTGTCCAAGTGTCTTGTCTCATGCTAGCGAGCATGACTCCGGATCTCCAAAAGGAGTATGAACATCACGGAGCATATGACATGATAACCCAGCTGAAAGAAACGTTCCAAACGCAAGCAAGGGTTGAGCGATTCGAAACGGTTCGAGCACTCCATGCATGTCGTATGGACGACAACCAATCTGTTTCATCTTATGTACTTAAGATGAAAAGTAATATTGACCGCCTCGAGAGGCTTAATTGTCCTGTCTTGAAGGAATTGGCCACAGATTTGATCCTTAATGGCCTTACCAAAAATTTCGAGACATTCGTGTTGAACTACAACATGAATGCATGGGACAAAAGCATTGGTGAGCTTCACTCAATGCTGAGAACGACCGAGGCGGCCATGGGTAAAAGGTTTTACCCGTTCTCACCATCAATGAAGGTGGGAACAAGAAAAGGCCTCATCCCGCACCCAAGGCAAATGTTGCTAGGGGTAAGGGACCCGTATGGGGAAAGGGGAAAGGGGTGTCAAGGGTGCCACCTAAACCGCAAGAGAAGAAGCAAAAGGTTGCTACCAATGACCCATGCTTCAAATGTGGGGAGATTGGACATTGGGCAAGAAATTGTCCTTTCCATCTCCAAGAGTTGAAAACCAAGAGGGATGTCGGGCTGACCTCAGGTACAATATACATGATTCATATTGATCTTAATGTTACATCTTCAAACACATGGGTATTAGATACCGAATGTGGAACTCATATTTGCAATTTGTTGCAGGGGTTCACAAGAAGTAAGGACTTCAATCAAGGGGATGTGAGCCTCTTCATGGGCAATGGAACCAAATTCCAAGTTGAAGCTCATGGGGACTACATCTTAATACTTCCAAGTGGCTTGGATGTTATTTTGAAGAATGTTTTGTATGCTCCTAGTTTGACTAGGAACATTATTTCTGTATCCCAATTAAGACTTTATGATTATGTATTATCTTTTATTGAAAATAATATTCATGTTTCTTTAAATGATATGTTCTATTTTAAAGCTATACCCATTAATGGTATTTATAAATTGGTTCATGAAAATGCTTTAAATAGTTCATTGTACCATACTAACACCAAGAAACTCAAGTTAGATATGAGTGATACCTATCTTTGGCATTGTCATCTTGGTCATATAAACAAGAAAGGTATACAACACTTCAAAAGAATGGTCTTTTAGAAATGAATGAATGTGATTCATTTGATGTATGTGAATCTTGTTTACATGGTAAAATGACTAAGGCACCCTTTAGTGGAACTAGCGAAAGGGCAAAATATTTATTAGGAATCATACATTCGGATGTATGTGGTCCTTTTAAAGCATGAATAGGAATGGTGAAAGATACTTCATTACCTTTACCGACGATTATAGTCGCTATGGGTATGTGTACTTATTAAGGCACAAAGATGAAGGTTTTGAAATGTTCAAAATCTTCAAGAATGAAGTAGAAAATCAACTCAACAAGTCGATTAAAGTTCTCCGCACGATAGAGGAGGTGAATACCTAAGTGATGCTTTTCAAGATCATCTTAGGAGTTGTCGGATTGTCTCACAACTCACTCCACCTGGAACACCACAACACAATGGTGTGTCTGAGAGGAGGAATCGAACCTTATTGGATATGGTCCGATCTATGATGGCTAGAAGCACATTACCTCTTTCATTTTGGGGTTTCGCTTTGCTCTCCATGGCCCGTATTCTAAATATGGCCCCAACCAAAAAGGTGGAAAGGACACCTTTTGAGATATGGCATAGAAGAGTTCCATCCTTATCATACTTAAGGGTCTGGGGATGTGAGGCTTATGTTAAGACTCCCACCCAAACAAATTGGAAGTCCGATCCACCAAGTGTATCTTTATTGGATATCCTAGAGATTCTATGGGATATTATTTCTATGATCCACTGGAACAAAAGGTGTTTGTTGCCAGAAAGGTGAGTTCTTAGAAGCAAAGTTCCTTATGGAAGGAACTAGCAGTAGAACAGTGGATCTTGAGGAGGATCAAGAACCACAACCCGATACACGTTTGGTTGAAACTAGCACTCAACATGAAGATGTTGAAGATGATCAAATGGTTGATCAATACACACAAAACATTCGCAGAAGTGGTAGAACTAGTAATCCACCTGAAAGATACACATTTTTCATGGATGGATGCTATGTGGTAGATTCAGATGAACCAACCACATACCATGATGCAATGTCCAATTTGGATTGTGACAAATGGCTTGAGACCACGAACGTTGAGATGCAATCCATGTATGACAACAAGTTTGGGAACTTGTCGTACCACCTCTTAATTCCAAGGTAGTTGGAAGTAAGTGGGTTTTCAAGAACAAAACCGATATGCATGGAAACTTGGATACTTATAGAGCTAGACTTGTAGCAAAGGGTTTCACTCAAACTCAAGGGGTTGATTATGATGAAACCTTCTCACCTGTTGCGATGCTAAAGTCTATAAGGACATTGTTTGCCATAGCTGCTCATTATGATTATAAGATTTGGCAAATGGATGTCAAAACCGCTTTCCTAAATGGATATCTCGAGGAAGATGTCTATATGGTTCAGCCTGAAGGTTTTGTCGATCCAAAACATCCTAATAAAGTATGCAAGTTAAAGAAATCAATCTATGGATTGAAGCAAGCGTCGAGAAGCTGGAATCATCGTTTTGATGAGGAGGTAAAGAAATTTGGCTTCATCAAAAACGCTGATGAGGCTTGTGTGTATAAGAAGGCTAGTGGGAGCACAATAACTTTCCTAGTATTGTATGTTGATGACATACTACTATTTGGAAATGACATTCCAACCTTGGAAGGTGTAAAAACCTGGCTTGGAAGTTGTTTTTCCATTAAGGATCTTGGAGAAGCCGCCTATATTCTGGGAATAAAGATCTATAGGGATAGATCAAGGCGGTTGATTGGTTTAAATCAAAGTGCGTATATTGATAAAATCTTGAAAAGGTTCAAGATGGAGAACTCTAAGAAAGGTACCGTACCTATTCAAAGAGGAACGATATTGAGTACGACTCAATGTCCTAACTTAAAGGATGAGCAAGATAAAATGAAGGCAATCCCATACGCATCTGCTATTGGATCCATCATGTATGCGATGACATGCACTCGACCGGACGTGTCATGCGCCTTAAGCATGACAAGCCGTTACCAGCAAAATCCTGGAAACAGTCATTGGATGGCTATTAAGAACATACTTAAGTACCTGAGGAGGACAAGAGATATGTTCTTAATCTATGGATGTGGGGATGAGGAACTCGTTGTAAAAGGTTACACGGATGCGAGTTTCCAAACCGATCGTGATGATTCTCGGTCACAATCGGGATATATTTTAATTCTGAATAGAGGAGCGGTCTCTTGGAAAAGCTCCAAACAGGATGTGGTGGCTCTATCAACTACAGAATCAGAATATGTTGCCGCCTCATTGGCAGCTCAAGAAGCTGCATGGTTAAAGAAATTCATTGTCGATCTGGGGTTCCATTCAGGACCCCCTAGAGATCGTTTGTGATAACGAGGGTGCGATTGCTCAAATCAAGGAACCTCGTGCTCATCAAATGACTAGGCACATTGAGCGGAGATTCAACTACATACGAGATGAAGTTGAAAAAGGAAAGATATGTATTCGCAAAGTTCACACGGATCAGAACATTGCGGATCCTCTCACGAAGCTCCTTGAAAAGGCAAAGCATGAAGGTCATACTCGTGCCATGGGACTTCGATATTCTAGTGATTGGATTTGATCTGTAAATTTTGTATTTGGATATGTGGAACTCTCTATTATTTGAATAAAATTATTTGGTTATAATGCTTCAATTAATGTTCCAATTTAGCATGTTTAATCCATGAGTAAATTGTTTACTCTAAATGTCCGTAGTCGTTCATACTTGTGGGAAAAAGTGTGAGGGTAAGACTATTATGAACTTGGATTGGTTGATATTCATAAGGATGAATATAGAGCAATGGGTTGCTACTAAGGTTCATAGATATTTGTGGGATACAAATATTGGACTAACCCGCATCTCAAATTTTACTACATGGAATCTTATTGATTGATCATAAGTAAATTTGAGTAAAGGTGAATATCATTTGGTATCCTCCGACCTGAGATACATATTGGGTTTTGATATTCACCAAGTGTTATACCTTGAACTAATTCTTCACTGTCCTCAAATAGTAGACAGCACATAAGGGTATGTTCAGGTATGACACGAGGTGTTTGTGAGAAATGTATGTAGTCAAGATGGAATTTGTTCCTCTTATTTGTTGAGAGTTAGATGTCTAAGGCCTGATAAGTTAAATCAACAAAGAATGATCACTCTATGTTCTTGGATTTAACATGACATCTGTAACAAAAGGATAAATGATTAATTCACCTAAATCATTTCAAGTAGGATACTTGAATGGGATGATGTTATTGAATCGCTATATGTCATGCGTATTAAGGGTAGTAAACCGTTGTTAGGCGGTATTTACTACTTGCATCAATCTTCTATGAATCTTGTGCAAGTGGGAGATTGTTAGATTCTATATGCCCAAGACACATAGAACATTGATGTGGTTAGTATGTCATGATCCAAGTCGGGTTATACCCAATAACAAGCTTAGCAAACACCAATTAATATTTAATTGATGATATGATCATGCAGTTAAATATTTACACCAATTTAGAAAATGGGTTTTCTAAATAAGTTGCATATGAGAAGGAACAACTTATTAGAATATTTTGTTCAACAATATTATTGAAGTGGCATTGAAATGAGTTAAATAACACCAAATAATAATGAGAACTTATAACTTATAAGTTAATTGGTTAATTTTATAAGTTATAAAACTTGTACATACAATTAAATGGTAATTATATGTCTAGTTGCAAGACCATTTTTATGTGTGTGTATGTGTTTAATTTAAAGTGGGAAAACCCATTTTGAATGAGGTTTGGCCGTCCCCCCCTCTATTTTCTCATTGGACCATTTTGTTTTGAGAATAACACACACATTAAGTGGTCTTGGGGTTCTCCTTTTCTCTACCATTCACAATACATGCAAACAAGAAAAAGCTCTCTATTTTCTCTCAAAATCTTAGTTCTAGCAGCTGAAAGTTGAGGGTTTTTGGAGCTTTTGTGGTGTTTCTTCCTAACAAGAAGGTGTGTTTACAAGATAAGCTTGGGGTATACACACTTGAGGGTTCCTCCTCTTGGAACCTTGGTTGATTTCATCTACCCACATCATCAAATTTGCTGCTGGAAGTTCACTATCTTGAAGGTCTTTTGGCAGTTTTCATTTTGGTGTTTTTGGTGTCCAAATCCAAGCAAGAATGATGCTTACTTAGAGCTTTGTGGGAGTCAACATTTGAGGACATCCAACCTGAAGCTTTGGCCATATTTCACCCTTCTAACTTCTTTCTTTGGTCGACTTCTAACTGCTGAAAGAGGTAGTTTGGCAGCCCCTTTGTGGCTGCCATATTGTGTTGTTTTTATGTACACATAGCATGCTTATTCACATATTATGATCCTTTGATTTATGGGTTTGTTTTAAACACTTATATGGTCACCTAAAGAACATAATTTTCAGCTTATAAAATCGCTTTTAAAGTTGTTATTCCGCTGCGTTTTTTTTTTGAAAGTTTAATGGTTAAACTTGCTTTTATGTTCTAACAAACCCTTCAAAAACATCCTTACAAAGTATGCAAGTTAAAGAAATCAATCTATGGATTGAAACAAGCATCGAGAAGTTGGAATCACCATTTTGATAAAGAAGTAATTAAATTTGGATTCATCAAGAACGCTGATGAAGCTTGTGTATATAAGAAAGCTAGTGGGAGAATCATCACTTCCTAGTATTGTATGTTGATGACATACTACTATTTGGAAATGACATTCCAACCATGGAAGGTGTAAAAACCTTGCTTGGAAGTTGTTTTTCCATTGAGGATCTTGGTGAAGCCCCCTATATTCTAGGAATAAAGACTTATAGGGATAGATCATGGCGGTTGATTGGTTTAAATCAAAGTGCATACATTGATAAGATCTTGAAAAGGTTCAACATGGAGAACTCTAAGAAAGGTACGGTACCTATTCAAAGAGGAACGATATTGAGTACGACTCAATGTCCAAACTCAAAGGATGAGCAAGATAAAATGTAGGGAATCCCATACGCAATCGCTATTGGATCCATCATGTATGCAATGATATGCACTCGGCCGGACGTTTCCTACGCCTTAAGCATGACAAGCCGATACCAGCAAAATCCTGGAAGCAGTCATTGGATGGCTGTTAAGAACATACTTAAGTACCTAACGAGGACTAAAGATATGTTTCTAATCTATGGATCTGGTGATGAGGAACTTGTTGTAAAAGGTTACACGGATGCGAGTTTTCAGACCGATCGTGATGATTCACGATCACAATCGGGATACATTTTCATTCTAATGGAAGAGCTGTCTCTTGGAAGAGCTCTAAAAAAGATGTGGTAGCTTTATCAACTACAGAATCTTAATACGTCGCCGCCTCATTGGCAGCTCAAGAAGCTACATGGTTGACGAAATTCAATGGTGATCTAGGGGTTGTCTCTTCCATTCAGGACCACCTAGAGATCTTTTGTGATAACAAGCGTGCGATTGCTCAAATCAAGGAACCTCGTGCTCATCAAAAGACTAGGCACATTGAGCGGAGATTCAACTACATACGAGAAGAATTTGAGACAGGAAAGATATGTATTCGCAAAGTTCAAATAGATCATAATATTGCGGATCCTCTTACGAAGCTCCTAGAAAAGGCAAAGCATGAAGGTCATACTTGTGCCATGGGACTTCGATATCCTAGTGATTGGATTTGATCTGTGATTTCGTATTCGGATATTTGGAACTCCCTTACTACTTGAATAAAATTATTTGGTTATAATATTTCAATAAATGTTCCATTTTAGCATGTTTAATCCACGGTAAATTGTTTACTCTAAATGTCCATAGTCGTTCATACTTGTGGGAACAAGTATGAGGGTAAGATTATTATGAATTTGGATTGGTGGATATTCATAAAGAATGAATATAGAGCAAATGGTTGCTGCGAAAGTTCATAGATATTGTGGGATACAAATATTGGACTGACCCACATTTCAAACTTTACTACATGGAATCTTTTAGATTGATCATAAGTAAATTTGAGTAAAGGCGAATATCATTTGGTATCCTCAGACCTGAGATACATATTGGTTTGATATTCACCAAGTGTTATACCTTGAGCTAGTTCTTCACTGCCCTGAAATAATGGATGGTACGTAAGGCTATGTTCAGGCGTAACACGAGGTGTTTGTGAGAAACGTATGTAGTCAAGATGGAATTTTTTCCTCTTATTCGTTGAGAGTTAGATATCTAAGGCCTGATAAGTTAAATCAGCAAGGAATGATCATTCTGTGTCCTTGGATTTAACATGAGATCTGTAGCAAAAGGATAGATGATTAATTCACCTAAATCATTTCAAGTAGGATACTTGAATGGGATGATGTTATTGAATGGCTATAAGTCATGCATATTATAGGTAGTAAACCGTTCTTAGGCGGTATTTACTGCTTGCATCAATTTTCTATGAATCTTATGCAAGTGGGAGATTGTAGGATTCTATATGCCCAAGAAACGTAGAATATTGATGTGGTTAGTACGTTATGATCCAAGTCGGGTTATACCCAATAACAAGCTTTGCAAACACAAACTGTTATTTAATTGATGATATGATCATGCAATTAAATAATCGCACCAAATTTGGAAAATAGGTTTTCTAAACAATTGCATTTGTTGTGGAACAAATTATAAGGATAATTTGTTGATGAATTTTATTATTTGTATCGTTATTTAAATAGGTTTAAGTAACATCAAATAATAAATCAAGAGAGTCATTTAAATTAAAAGATGTTTAATTTAAATGATGTACATGACTTCCTAATGTGTGTTTTTATTAAAAGTTTGGGAGGGAAAACCCTTCTAGAAGGCTGAAAATCAGCCTCCCTATGGTCCAATAGGATTATTTTTAATTGCCTTGAAAACTCACATTAGATGGTGGTGCAAGTCTCAATACATTATTCATCATTTCACACAAAAGAAACTCTCTTCTCTTCTCTCAACACTCTCGGCCAGAAGTAGAAAATTGAGAGTTTTTAGAAGTTTTTTGGTGTTCTTCTCCCTAGCAAGAAGGTGTTTGCTATAAGGCTTTGGGTATATAAGCTTGAGAGGAGCTCTTGTTGGTGCCTTGGTCGTTCTTTCTTGGTCCAAATCATCCTCTTCCATTTTGATTTTTGCTGCTGAAAGGTAGTTCATGGCAGCCTCTTTATGGCTGTCCATAATGCTTATTTTGTGTTTATATAGCTAGTCTCATTCACATATTAAAGGTCCTTTGTTCTTGGGTTTGTTTGTGTTTTTATAATCAAGATAGAACCCTAAATTTCAGTTTACAAACTATGTAATAAAGCTTATTTCCGCTGCGTTTTTCACAAAGTTTAAATGGTTAAACTATGTATCTTGTTCTAACAAACCCGATAGTATTGTTACACCCTGAAAGGATCATACATGCTAATTCAATAGTTGAGTTGATGGTTGTTTTGCTGGATTCCTACAAGTCCAAGTATTAATGCGGATGAAGATTCTGCAATAGAAGATTAAGTATTGGATTTCCATATTTGTAAATGTGGAAGGCAAAGAACAAATGCTGACAAGTGTTTCTTCTTCCGCATTAACAAATACGGAAGACCAGAAGTAATGTGCACAAGATTCTGTTCATCCGCATTTGCCAATGCGGATGACCGGACAAGAATGCACACAAGTATTTGTTCATCCGCATTACCCAATACGAATGACCAACATAATATTGCGGATGATCAAGTGAAGAAATGCTCATCAAGTCCATCTCACCCGCATTTGCCAATGCGGATGAACAAGAATAAATGCGGATCCAGACGTAGACAAGTTCCGATGTATAGGTCAGGGGTAGTTTAGTCATTTTGTAAAAAGGCATCTTGTCTGCCTATAAATTGAATAGAAAACCTCATACATGAGGTGATGGTTGATAGACGATTAGAACATGTTTTGTGTTTTACTCTGTAGGTGTATCATTATTGTTTTATGTTCAAACCCCTAGCATTTACTATAATCATCATCTCTTTCAATACAATCAAGCATTTATGAGTATTTCTTTTACATTGAACGTTTATTGATTGTTTGTTTCTGCCTTTCAATCACTAACTCAATCATTATATTCGATCCTAAGTGAGTATCTCTATCTTACTGCCCAGTCAGTCTTCTGATTTCTTCTTTTGAGACTTGATCTTCGGAAGTGAACACTTTATCTTCAGAAGTAAAGCTTTCACTCTGTCTTTGGAAGAACTCTACTTCCTTTGGAATTTCCACACTTGGCTTCGGAAGCCTTTGTAAGTAGCACCAAAATTTGTCTAAGTTATTTGGTTTTGGTTGCACCAGCCTTGTTCTTGATCCAAGAAACTCCCCTAGGCTGATGCTACCAAAACCTCACTTCTTTCTACTCCTGAAAACTTTCAGCACCAAGGGGAGTAAATACTTATCAGTTTCCTTGTTCTTCCCTCATGTGGTTCTGAGAAGTTTGTACAAATATTTGGTAGACAGGATCTCTAGTCTGTCACCTTCAATGATATGTACCCTTTGTTGTGACCCTCTGAAAAGAGTTAGTTGATAGGAACTATAATAATATTCCCATCAAACTATAGGTTCTAATTTAGGACCACCACTATCTGTAGAAAGGTTGTGCCCTTGGTGGGAGGTCTATCCTTGTCTTCCCTTCTGCTCAACTTCTACTCTTCTTCAATCTTGACTTTTTTAGTTAATTCAGCCAAATGAAGACTGTTGAGATGGTTTCTAATATGAGCAGCAGTTTCAGAATTTGAGGGGTTAGAGAATGGTTTCTCTGTTAACTCAGTAATATCAAACCTCCTAGAGTGTAGCAGAGAGGTGGCATTCAGCCTGTTGACATCACCATTCTCTCTTTCCACAATAGAGTTATGAGTAGCTTCATTGAACCTCTATAACACCCCGAAATTTCTACTTAAACGAATGGGAAAGAAAAGTAAATAGAAAGAATGGAAATTGTGCACAAATGGAGGGGGATAAAGTGTACAAAGTACATTTTTATTATTTTAAGGATTTAAGGTCATGGGTGCCCATTCTTCCTTTACCATTTTCTTTCTCACGGCTGAAAAGAAGAAGAGAGAGAAACCCTCAGTTCTAGAGAGAGAAAGAGGAAGAAGAAGCTGAACATCAACAGTGGTTCATGCGCCCAAACAGTTGTCCACGCGTCCAGCATGAGTGGCGAGACGCCTAAGTGTTGGCCATGCGCCCAAGGGTGGGTCATGCGCCTAAATAGTGGCCCATGTGCCCAGCATGTTGGCCCATGCGTCTAAGCGTTGGCCATGCGCCCAAGGGTTGGCCATGCGCCTAAATAGTGCCCATGCGTCCCAGAGATTGAAACATCTAAGTATTGGCCATGCGCCTAAGTAGTGCCCATGCACCCAAAGTGCTTGAAACGGCTAAATGTTGGTGATGCGCCTGAACAGGGCAGAAACGTCCAAATAGTGGCCATGCGCCCAGACTGTTTTATACTTATAATTTTTATGCTCATGTGCCTGGAAGGACCCATGCACCCACTTTGGACTTAGGGTTTTATAAGTTGTTTTTAAGGGGTAAAATGGGGAGATAGGCCTGGTTATGATATGGCTTATGTTTGATGTGTGTTATGCATGTATGATGTGCCTGTATTGGTGATAATGAATGTGTATGTTTATGTTTATGTTCCTTACTATGTACGTATGTCTTCCCTTGGCTCTGCGTTGAATGTTAATGAGTGTAATGAAAGTATTATGTAACGTAAAGTGGAAGAAATGAAAAGAGGAACGTAATGAATGATTGCGAGCATAAACGAAAGAACGAGAGAAAGGATGGGTTGCGGAAGAAAGAAAGGAGGTTCATGACTTACTGAGGGTCGTTAGCTCAACTGTGTCTGTATCATAGCGTGCGATCCTGGCTTACTCATAAGGGGACATACACATAGTGGGAGTTCATTTTTGGTAACTGCTCCGATAGGTGCGATGTGGTATTACTGTGTGCTACGTAGCGTGCGATTTTGACCGCCTCACGTGGCTTTTATAGCGTGTGATACTAGCTAAACCCCGATAGTTCTCACACACAGGGGGAGTCGGTCTTCGTGACCACTCCGATGGTGCGATTGGTGCGATATGTGCGATGGATGGCATAAGGATAGCGTGCAGTTTTGGCTGCCTCATATGGTTTTTATAGCGTGCGATCATGGCTAACCCATGAGATAGCGTGCGATTCTGGCTTCGTTATATGTGCGATCCGTGTGATATGTACTTGGGGTATGATGATGTGATGGTGCGGTTGGTGCGATATGTGCGATGGACAGCATACGGGTAGCGTGCGATTTTGGTTGCCTCATGTGGTTTTTATAGCGTGCGATCATTGCTAACCCATGAGATAGCACGTGATTTTGGCTTCCTTATGTGTGCGATCCGTGCGATATGTACTTCGGGTACGATGATGTGAAGGTGCGATTTGAACTAAAGTGCGATAATGAACGAACGGGATCCTTGTCATTCGACCTCAGTAATCATGGCTGAGTGCCATGAGGAGGGTAAAGCTTGACAGGATCTAGATGAGAAATGAATGATAATAAAAGTATGAAATGTGCGAACATGTGCTATGTATGTAACGAACGTTAATGAATTATCGTAATAAAGCATAGAGCGGGATCCCCGTCATTCGACCTCAGTAATCATGGCTAAGTGCCACGAAGAGGGTAAAGACTGACCGGATCTAGAAAGGGAAGTGAACGATAATGTAATACATTGAATGAACAAAGTTAATGACCGTAATGGAAGATAATAATGATATTATCTGTATGTACGTATGATGCATGATCACGAACGGTTGTATAGTATTGTATGTTTTGAAAGAATGGTTTTAATGAAAGTAATGTATTTTATTATAAAACTAGAACTCACTCAGCGTCGCTGACTTTTGTATGCATTATAGTTGGCAGGTATATGTTGATGCTGAGGAGTTGCAGGGATGGATACATAAGCTATTGGGAGCATTTTGAGGCTGGCATCCGTATTTTGACATGTCATGTATTTTGAGATGAAAATCAATGTTGTAAATGACATGTTTTCATTATTAATGAATGTTTTAAATTCCGCTGCAAAATTAATGTACATTTTATAATGTTTTAAGTGCGATGAACCACCAGCTGTAGGCATCCTGAGAACGGGGCCTTACAAGTTGGTATCAGAGCAAAAGTTTAAGTGAATTGGGTAAATATTTTGAAAAACCTAATCTTAAACTGAGAATGGGACCAAAAGGAAAAGGGATGCCAGTCCTAGTAGCTATGTGCTTGCAGGTAAAGGTTTTATGTAAACATTTTATGTAAGTTAATGTTAACTGGCATTATGTGCACATGTATGTGGCTTGTGTGCTTATGTGTAGATTTAGATACTGATGTAGTCGGGATAGGAAATGCTTGGGGTATGAAGAGTAAAGTAAGTGGCTAATCACAACTGGCCACTGTAATTAGGGACCTACTATACTTGACATAACTGAGTTACTACCTTGAATGACCGCGTTAGTGTCTGAATCTTATAGTGTGTTAGAAGATGGTTGGCGGCAAATCTTCGAAAGCTTCATGAGGTGGAGGCAGTGGTGGACGTGGTGTTGAACCACGGGTCACAAGAGGAAGGTCTAGGGTTGAAGGAGCAGCCCATGAGGAACCGATACCCCTCATCAGGAGGGCGATGATGAGAATGCTAATCAGAGAGCCTCAATGAGAGAGGCAGTCAGGGAGGAAGCAGATCAGGTTATGCAGACGATCCTACCGTCTGTGGTTATCGAAGTTATGAAGGCTGTAAGAGACGAGGAGAGATAGGAAGGGGGTAGATCTTCAGGCGAAAGAAGACCCAAGATTGAAACGGTTTTCTTCGATGACGAAGAGGACGAAGAAGAAGAGTCTGCGCCGGAGGTGGCACGAGACTGTAATTATGGGGCGTTACAATGATGCACGCCCCCAACTTTTGATGGAAACAACACTGCTGCTACCGCCCACCGATGGGTGAGAGAGATGAAGATGTGTTGAATATCAGCAAGTGCCAGGAGGATCAGAAGGTGAAGTTTGTTGCCCATTCTTTTGTGGACTCAGCTCTGTGCTGGTGAGACAATATAGTCCAAGCCAAGGGTAGCAGAGCTATTGGTAGGATGAGATGACCGGAGTTGAAGAAGCTGGTAATTGAGGAATTCTGTCCTTATCGTGAGATGGACAAAGTTGAAAGGGAATTCTTGCAACTGGAGGCGGGAACCTGACACATCAACAGTACACCATGAAGTTCAACGAGATGGTACGTCTGGTGCCGGATCAGGTGACACCTCTTTTGCGAAAGATCAAGAGGTATATTCAGGGCTTGCCGGCTGACATCCGTAGGCACATGATCGCTGCCCGACCAAGCACGTTTAGGTCGGCAGTTGATTTGGCGGGGAGGTTGTATGATGAAAGAACTATGGTGGTGGTGGTGGCTGAAGATGGAGAGAAGGTGATGGACACTGAAACTGGAAGGGAAAGAGAACTGGACGGAGTGGTGACTCGATGAATAATGAGCATGCCCGGGGGGATGACCGTCGTATGGTCACACCAGGTGCGGGGACGAATAGATGTGGTAAATGCGGGATGGAGCACTTGGGAGACTGCAAAAGGGGACCAAACACTTGCTTTAAGTGTGGGAAGCCTGGTCATGTGGCTTGAGAATGTGGAACTGTGAGATGTTACAATTGTGGAGGAATTGGCCACATGAGCAGAGATTGCAAGAAGCCGATAGCAGAAGTTTCGTGAACGAAGAAGATCGAAGGAAGCTCCGGTACGAGGAAGGAGAACAGAGGGTGAGGGCTAGAGCCTTCGCTATGACGGAGAGGAGGCTAGGTCAGACTTCGAGGTAACGTCAAGTACGTTCTTGGAAGTTTAGATTTATCCATCTATGCTAAAATCGTGATGCTAGTAGTAGTTTTGTTGTCACCACTTTCTGTGATGTTGCACGTTAGGGGTTGGAAGATCGATGAGCCCATTGATGTAAGAATTGATGTTAGTAAGTCTACCGGTTACCTAATGCCCTAGAGGATTGCGTGATAGAATTGAGAGAGAGCGCTTGTTCCTGTTGTCAAACTCCACTGGCAATGTGTCTGATGAGCTGAAAGCTTTATCACAAAATCAGACACAGCTGGTTATGATGGTTCAACATCTATTGGGAAGAGTTAACCAATTAGATGCTACTATGTTGAAACCACAGAAAAGGAGGTCCAAGCCAAAGGATTCCTCTTCTTCACCATCTTCTTCCTCTCAGGCTGTTGTTTCTAATAAACCTATTAGTTTACCATCTGTTGATGAGACCAGGCCCAAAACCAAAAAGGTTTGGGTCTCCAAAACTAACTCATTGTTTATTATTGTAGGGTTCTCCAACATGCCAAAGTAGCATCTGGTATGTAGACAGTGGGGGATCTATGCACATGACTGGGAACAGCTCTCTTCTTCATGACTACTCTCAAGGAAAGAAGGGGTTTGTTTCTTTTGGCAATGATGCTAGGGGTTACATCATTGGAAATGGTTTTGTCTCCAATGGAGAAATCAAGTTTGATGATGTTAATCATGTGGAAAATCTCAAGTACAATCTCTTGAGTGTCAGTCAAATGTGTGATAAAGGCCATGTTGCTCTTTTCACCAGTCAGAACTGTAGGATTCTGTCATCCAAAGTTCTGCATTTGATTGATAAGGTGTTGGATGATCACACTCTCCTGAGAGCCAACAGGATAGGAAGAGTGTATGCCTTAGATCTTTCCAAGAAAATAGATCTCAGAGGCAATCCTTGCCTATTTTCCAAAGCCTTGCAAAGTGTCCCAGCCTTTGGCATTTGTGACACCTCAACTTACTCTTGTCAAAACCAACTTTGGTTTTGCCAGAGAGTCCAGGAAATTTCCTGCCAGTTCTCTTATAGAACTTCTGAGATCTGATATTAATCAATGCCATTTGGCTCAGAATATCCATCTCTTCTAGATCATCATCAGCTATTCCTTTCAGATCATCCATAATGAAGCATAAATTGTCACTATTACTGCCGGAATGACTCTCAATACCAACAAATGCATGATCAGAACTATTTGTAGAGAAATCAATATGCTCATCATAATTGCTTTCAGATGCAGCATATTCTGACTCATGACCAACCAAGGCAGTATTCCCTGGTACAAAGTCATCAGTGAGCTTTCCTGATGAGGACAGTTTCCTCTTCTGCTCTATCTCTCTTTCAAATGTAAGAATTTTCCCATGAAGTTGGGTGAGCGATAGGCTATCCAGATTTGCACTGGAGCGTAGGACAATAGTCTATGTGTCCCATCTCTCAGGCAGTGATCTGAGGAACCTGTTGTTCATCTGGCTATTGGTGTATTCCTGTTTCACCATTTTCAGCTCAGATATCAAGCAGGAAAGCGCTCAAACTGTTGAGTCAGTGTCTCACCCTTTCTATGAGAGAATGTCTCATATTGTTGGGCAAGGATTTCTCTATTGTTTGCTAAGACCTCATCTGTGCCACCGAATTGTTCCTTCAGGGCATTCCAGAGATCATGAGCAGTTTCATGATGCATAAGCCCTGAATAGATTTCATTAGGCAGTGCCATGGCCAGAATTCCATGGGCTTTAGCATCAATCTCAAACAGTTTCCGATCTTCATCAGAGTATTGTTCCTTCTTCTTCGGAACCATTTGATTGGTTTCCGGATTGTTCACCATAGGCTTATGTGATCCATGTACCACAGATGTCCAACAACCTGAACTGTTAACAGACAGATGATGAAGCATTCTTCGTTGCCATATGTTATACTCGGTCCTAACCAGCATCGGAGGCTTGGTTGAGGAACCGGTATTGTGAGGATCATTAGAAGGAGTAGTCATCTCAGATTCAATCAAATACGATTAAGCTAAAATAGATTTAGAACAAAACGCAACAACCAATTGAACCAAAAGAGATCTCAAAATAAATGAACGAAAGCGACAGAAATTCAATAATCTATAACCAGTTCTTGCGAATATGCTAATTCAATCAAACACAGATATCAATTAGCAGTTTCAATGATCATTGTTAGATCGATCAATGATTAACCTGCTCTGATACCACTTGTTAGGATCAGTGATCTACGTTTGATTGATTTGAGAGTATAGCAGCGGAATTCTAACAATGAATTAGCCAATTCACAAGAATGAAACGATATTCAATGAAGAACAAAGACGGTTATAGAGAGAGAGAATTCTGCAAATATATTTTATTCAATATTCGCTTTCGTGGTAACGGAATGTCACAATTACAATTAGGTCGACACCTCTTATATAAGAGATGTGACGTCTGCTGATGTCACTTGATAGTGACATCTAACAGAATTATTCCAACTGAAACACAACTACTGAAGATGTCAAAACAGCTGACATCTCCTTACAAAAATGCTAAGTGTTATCAGTTGTTATAACTACTGAAAAACATAAAACTACTGAAACTACAACGACTGAAGAACAAGCTCTTCAGTCGTTTTACAAAACTACTGAAAGTAAAAACATAAAACTACTGATATCACAACTACTGAAGAAGTACTCTTCAGCTGTTGTGACAAACTACTGAAACTTCAGTACTTGATCTTCAGACTTGAACTTCAGACGTTTCATCAGCTGATGACTTCAATAGATATCATCAGCTGATGTCTTCAGTTTTTGTCTTCAGACTTTGTACACCAGTTGTTGATCTTCAGTACTTGTAGACTCTTCAGCTGTTGTACTTCAGGACTTTGGTCTTCAGCTTCAGCACTTGTGTTCTTCAGCTGTTCAGCTTCAGTACTTGTGTTCTTCAGCTGTTGAACTTCAGCACTTTAATCTTCAGCTGTTGAAGTCTTCAGCACTTGATCTTCAGCTGTTGGAGTTTTCAGCACTTGTCGAACTACTGATGAAGCTTTCAGCAGTTGTTGTGATATCATGTGGGACTTAGAGGTTTTCTGATCTTGGCTCATTGGTTCTTTTGGTCCAACAACTTGTAACACCCCGAAATTTCTACTTAAACGAAAGGAAAAGAGAAGTAAATAGAAAGAATGGAAATTGTGCACAAATGGAGGGGGATAAAGTGTACAAAGTACATTTTTATTATTTTAAGTATTTAAGGGCATGGGTGCCCATTCTTCCTTTACCATTTTCTTTCTCACGACTGAAAAGAAGAAGAGAGAGAGACTCTCTGTTCTAGAGAGAGAAAGAGGAAGAAGAAGCTGAAAAAGGTAAGTCTTCTCTTGTTTGAGCTTGGTTTCATTTGAGTATTGAGTTCTTGACCGAAGTTCCGGTTATTTAGATTTTACTTTCAGGATTCAAAGAGCTGAATCGAAGTGGGTCTTGAACAGGAAGAGTGTTCCTTAAAATCTGCTGAAGGTGAGTTTCTAGAACCCCTCTTTTACTGATTTTTAACTGATTTGGGACTATTATGCATACCAAGTGATGTTTTCAAGTAAAACCGTGGATTTACAGCTTTATGTATGAATGTTGTATGTATGTATCCATGTTATAGTGTTGATTATGGGTTAGAGATGATGTATAGCATGCTTAGATGGCCTTAGTATGTTAGATCTATGTTTGGGTATGCTTAGATTAATAATCGCGTGAAATTGGTAGCATAGAAAACATTTAAGAATGTCTGATGAACATGAACAGTGGTTCATGCGCCAAATAGTTGTCCATGCATCCAGCATGAGTGGCGAGACGCCTAAGTGTTGGCCATGCGCCCAAGGGTGGGTCATGCGCCTAAATAGCGGCCCATGCGCCCAGCATGTTGGCCCATGCGTCTAAGTGTTGGCCTTGCGCCCAAGGGTTGGCCATGCGCCTAAATAGTGCCCATGCGCCCAAGTGAACAAAAGGCTAAGTGTGGACCATGCGCCTAAATAGTTACCATGCATCCTAGAGATTAAAACGGCTAAGTATTGGCCATGCGCCTAAGCAGTGCCCATGCGCCCAAAGTGCTTGAAACGGCTTAGTGTTGGTGATGCGCCTCAACGGGGCAGAAACGCCCAAATAATGCCCATGCGCCCAGACTGTTTTATACTTAGAATTTTTTGTGCTCATGCGCCTGGAAGGACCCATGTACCCACTTTGGACATAAGGTTTTCTAAGAGTTTATATGGGGTAAAATGGGGAGATAGGCCTGGTTATGATATGGCTTATGTTTGATGTGTGTTATGCATATATGGTGTGCCTGTATTGGTGATGATGTATGTGTATGTTTATGTTTCTGTTCCTTATTATGTACGTATGTCTTCCCTTGGATTTGCATTGAACGTTAATGAATGTAATAAAAGTATTATGTAACGTAATCTGGAAGATAATAAAAACAGGAACGTAACAAATGATTGCGAGCATAAACGAATGAATGCGAGAAAGGATGGCTTGCGAAAGAAAGAAAGGAGGTTCACGACTCACTGAGGGTCGTTAGCTCAACTGTGTGTGTATCATAGCGTGCGATCCTGGCTTACACATAGGGGGACATAGACACAGTGGGAGTTCAGTTTTGGTAACTGCTTCGATACGTGCGATGTGGTATTACTGTGTGTATGTAACGTGCGATTTTGGCTGCCTCATGTGATTTTTATAGCGTGCGATCTTGGCTAACCCATGGGATGGCGTGCTATTCTGGCTAAACCCAGAGAGTTCTCACACACAGGGGGAGTCGGTCTTCGTGACCACTCCGATGGTGCGATTGGTGCGATATGTGCGATGGATGGCATAAGGGTAGCATGCGATTTTGGCTGCCTCATGTGGTTTTTATAGCGTGCGATCTTGGCTAACCCATGAGATAGCGTGCGATTCTAGCTTCCTTATGTGTGTGATCTGTGCAATATGTACTTCGGGTACGATGATGAGATGGTGCGATTGGTGCGTTATGTGCGATGGATGGCATAAGGGTAGCGTGCGATTTTGGCTACCTGATGTGGTTTTTCTTGCGTGTGATCTTGGCTAACCCATGAGATAGCATGTGATTCTGCCTTCCTTATGTGTGCAATCCATGTGATATGTACTTCGGGTACGATGATGTGAAGGTGCGATTTGAACTAAAGTGCGATAATGAACGAACGGGATCTTGTCATTCGACCTCAGTAATCATGGCTGAGTGCCATGAGGAGGGTAAAGTTTGACAGGATCAAGATGAGAAATGAATGATAATAAAAGTATGAAATGTGCGAACGTATGCTATGTATGTCACGAACGTTAATGAATTATCGTAATAAAGTATAGAACATGATCCCCGTCATTCGACCTCAGTAATCGTGCCTGAGTGTCACGAAGAGGGTAAAGACTAAACGGATCTAGAAAGAGAACTGAGCAATAATGTAATACGTTGAATGAACAAAGTGAATGACCGTAATGGAAGATAATAATGATATTATTTGTATGTACGTATGATGCATGATCACGAACGGTTGTATGTATTGTATGTTTTGAAAGAATGGTTTTAACGAAAGTAAAGTATTTTATTATAAAACTAAAATTCACTCCGCGCCGCTGAATTTTGTATGCATGATAGTTGGTTGGTATATGTTGATGTTGAGGACTTGCAGGCATCGATGCATAAGCTACTAGGAGCATTTTGAGGCTGGCATCCGTATTTTGACATGTCATGTATTTTGAGATGAAAATCAATGTTGTAAATGACATGTTTTAGTTTTTAATGAGAGTTTTAAATTCCACAGAAAATTTAATGTACATTTTATAATGTTTTAAGTTTGATGAACCACTAGCTGTAAGCGTCCAGGAACGGGGCCTTACAACCTGCACTAGATTATTTTCTTTCTAGGCATAAGAGGCTGACTATGAATCTTGTCCTCTTTCTTTGTATCTAGCAAAGTCACCAGCTTCCTTCTTAGTCTCTTCTCTTTATCATTTAATGAGTGTGAGTTGAGGCCTAGAAGTTTTGCAACATGGTCCGGTGTTCCTCTGGGCAGATCAAGAAATTGATCTCTTGTAAGGGAATGTGAAGATCCATCAACATAGGTTAGTTTGATGGAGTCTTCCTCATAAGAGATGTCACTCAGAGTTGTACAGTTGGTGAGCCTAGTCTTGATCTTCTTAAACTCTTCTAGAGAGAGATGTTTGGAAGGCTAAAGGGATTGTTTGGAAGGTTGCTAGGTAGGATATGGTATGATGGTTCTGGTAAGAGTTTTGGGTTGAAGGATGGGTAGTTTTGGGTTGAACGATGGGCAATTTTGGTGGTTGAGGTGAGGAAATGGATGAGGGTAAAGGTGTGGGTTCAAGAGCGTAAAGCTTAGTTTTGATGGTGAATGGAGAGAGAATTGGTTTAGGTTAGGGTTGAGTGGTTGGTGTGAAGGTTATCCCTTGTACCCTTCTATACATCTCTCTCCTTTTCCCCAAACAAATGTCTACCTTGTTTTCACTAACTATTCGTTGGAGTGTTCTCTCAGACATGGGACCCACCTACCTTCGAGAGAAGTCGTGAGCCCGGAGATAGTCTTTCATCCAGGCTTTGTCACCTATCTTCTTGGTTGTAGAGACCTTTGCTTCTTCTTCCCTTTTCTTCTTCTCCTCTTTGTTAAAGAGCCATAGGATCGTTTCATCATTTTGTGGAGACAGTTTTTGAAAATATAACCGTCTCGAGTTTAGGAAGGCTATCCTTTCCCTCCTGAGCTGCATGTCAGCTTCCCTCTGTTCCTTTCTTTCTCATCCTCTAAGGCCAACCATGCTGCTTCATACTACAGCCTGGTTGCCTTTTCCAGTTCCACCAACTTCTCTAATGGTAGCAGGAGTGTTTCTTCATTAGAAGCTCCAAGCTTGATGAGTTGGTCAATGATCTCATCTCTCCTTTTGTTATTGATTGCCTCCTGGTTGGCTGCAGCTGCTTTTTTACTAGCAGCTAATAGCTTCGCAGTTGGAAGTGTTCCTTTTCTTTTTAGCTTTTCAAGCTTCTCCTCTTCCTGAAGCTCTTTTGCAGTCATCTTCTTCTTTCCTTTGTTATTTTTTCAAGAGCTTGACTTTGGTGGTTCTTGGAGAATGGATTCAGATTGTGAGATAGGCAGAGAGGGTGTCTGAACAAGAAGTTGATCCAGAAAGTCCTTACTATTCACCTCAGATGCTAGTTCTAGGATTGCATCTATGATGATTAGATTCTCAAACATTATGAACAGTCCTTCCGCAGCTTCCATTTCAGCTTCAGAAGATTCAGCTTGTTCTTCCGAGACTTTAACTTCAGCTTTAGAAGTTTGAGGGGATGCATATTTTGTCCCAACTATTTCAGTTGCTGGGCCATGAGTCCCCATTTCCCTTTCAAATTGAATCTTAGTTTCCATGTGGACCTTAGGTTGACCAACTTCTTCCAAAGTGGTAGAAGGTGCAATTAGCTTCAAAAGTTCTTCAGCTACGAAATACATAATTATTGCATTAGGGCTTGGCTGATCAAGATAAGATCTCAGTAGAAACTTGGAGAAGAGTCTGTAGAGATTTTGGAGCATCCTTTGGTCAATTTGCAGTAAGACTTGAGATGGCCCAAAGAAAGTCGTAATGGGAGTCGTGAATTTAGAAGTTAAAGTTTGGCTCTATGGTTCCTCAAATGTTTGTCTCTAAACACCCTCCCCCTTTTTGATAGCATCATTATGAGATCTAGATGAGCTGGAGGAAGAGGTCCCGAGACCTAAACAGGTGCATGCCTAACATATCACTCAATCTGTTTCTCAGCTAGTTGAGCCTTGAGATTGTCAATCTCAAGTTGTTGAGTGGCAGACCTTCTTCTCAAGTCATAACCTTGGATTCAAGGTTTGAGACTTTAGATAGTAGGTCTTGAATGAAGAGTTGCATACTTCCCTCGTCTTCTTTTGAAGAATCACAGGGAGATGAGGTAACATACCTAGTATGTTCAGCCTTACCACCAGATGTCATTTCTTGGCACCCTGGTTTCCCCTGCTTAATGATGTCCCTTTCAGAGTCATCAAAAGGCATCGTTGCCACAGATTCAGTCTCAGAAATGTTACCACTGTCAATAAGGTCCATTAAGGTAGCTTTTGTAGTGGCAGTTGAATCTGTCTGAGTCCCCTCTACATCAGTGGGAATCATCTCAGTAAGGGTTTGCTGATAGGGTTTGAAGATAAGAGGTCTCTCTAGGCTCTGTTGATCTTGGAGAGGGTGTTGTAGATCAACGTTGTTGCCATGGAGGGACGTTATCTCTTCATCATTTTGAAGAGAAGGTCAGTGAAAGATATGGAGGTTAAGCCTACTAACCCGAGACCTTGGTCAATGTTTACAGGCATTGAGACTCTGATGGGGTTGTCCCTTATTGGCTGCTCAAAAGAATATAAATACTCACCCTGAGGGCTTTCATATGGGGTAGTGGGCTCATAGGTTTGAGACCGAGGAGACTTAAGACCCATATTAAGGTCAATGGTGAAAGATGGTGAGACCTTAGGCTGAGTGGGAGCCCAATGTTCTACTCTAGCCTTTTTAGGTTGAACATGAGGAGCTTTTTCAATTAGAGTAGATTGAACAAGGGTTCATATGGGGCGTCTTTTGTAGGTGATGGTGATAGGAGGAGAAGGTAGTGTTGGCATTGTGGTTGCAGTTGCTGGTGTGGGTTCATCGCATGTGGGGTGAACAGGGATGTCACCAGGAGCTATTTTCTCAATCATACTAGGAGGTAAAGAAGTGTACCTTCCAGTGAAGTTGGTGGATACCTTTTTCAGTGTCTTGAAGATGGTTGGCCTCATATGAGGTACATGTAGACTGGCTGCATAGACAAGCCGACTCTGGTCCAACTCACAGTGATAATGTGCAGAAGGAATGTGGGATACATAAAGAATATTTCCCTTTGAGTTTCCCAATCAGATTAGTCAGCACAAATCTTGACTAGTTGAAGCAGAGGCCTCTCACCAGTCCATGAACTAAGCACCCTAGTTCATACGGGATTTGGTTCCATCCCCCAAATTTGTTTGACAGAAAGTGAAGAACTACGTGTAGGAGGAACTTCCAGTTGTAAGAGAAGTGAATTTGTAGACAGTTGACCTACTCACATCTCCTCCATATCCCATGAGGATAATGGTGCTATCTAAATCTGCTTTGGGGAACTCAGTAGGGGGACCCTCATGCAACACCCGGTTATTTTAAAGTCAAGGAAAGAGTGAATAAAGTGAAAGAAAAGAAGGAAAAGAAATAAAACCCAAGTCTAGGGGTAAAAAGTGTCCAAAAGGACAAAATGTTTGAAAAGTGGGTGTAAAACGTGGCATGGCCGCCCATCACCCTTTCTACACCCAAATCTTTCGGAATTTAGTGAGAGAAAGGAAGAGAGCGGAAATATTTTCGGCTTTGAAGAAGAACAAGAAGAAAGAATTCGAATTTCAAGGTAAGAATTCACGCTTTTATGGTGTTCTTGATTGGTCTTATCCTCGGGTTTATGCTTATGTGTGTTTGTATGCGTTCGGGTATGTTTTTTGTGGGTTTCTAAGTGGTTGAATTCAATTTGCAAGTGAGTTGGAGGAAGCCATAATCAAAAGCTGCAAAGGTGAGTTCTAGGACCCCTCTTTTACTGGTTTTTAACTAATTTTGGGGCTGGATATGCATAAATGTATGTTTTTGCTAAATTGGGGTTCGGACCCGTATGCTTGTATGCATGTATAATGATGTTGTGATGTTATGATGTGATTATGTTCATGTTTGCTGATGTACGATCATGTTTCTAAGGTTTAGAGGGTAAGATTTAAGCCTAGAACTTGATGAATGGTGAGTTGAAATCGAACATGATGTTGTTAGGCTCGCATGTTAAACTTTAAATTTGCCCATGTGTTTGGAGGGTTAATGCGGATGAGGCCACTAAATGCGGATGAACTATAAGGTTTGATGCGGATGAGGCCACTAAATGCGGATGAACAATAAGGGCTGATGCGGATGAGGCCATTAAATGCGGATGAACAATAAAGGTTGATGTGGATGAGGCCACTAAATGCGGATGAATAATAAGGGTTAATGTGGATGAGACCATCAAATGCGGATGAACAATTAAGGGTTAATGCGGATGAGACCATCAAATGCGGATGAACAATTAAGAGTTAATGCGGATGAGGCCATCAAATGCGGATGACCAAATGAGGGTTAATGCGGATAAAGCAATTAAATGCGGATGAACAGTTAGAAAATTTCTGACTTTTTGGGAGAAAAAGAAGTAATGTAGGCTTTGACCTAGGAGATTCTGGGGGTTATGTAAGTTGACTTTTGAGGTCATAGATGGTACGATGGGCATGTAATGTTATGTGCTTGATGCTTGTGCATGATGATGAAGATGATGTTTCATGGTTATACATGATGTATGTTATGTGTGTATGATGCCCTGCATGATGATGTATGAATGATATGTTTATGTTCCTTATGATGCTGTATATTTATCTTTCCCATGACATTACGTGTTATGATAATGAATGAACGAAGTATTATGTAACGTAAAGTGAAAGATAACGAAAGAGGAACATGATGATGAATGCATGCCTTAATGAATGAATGAATGTAAGAAAGGCTTGCAAGCAAAAGTGTGGAGGTGCACACCTATGTAGGTGTTAGCTCAACGGTGTGCGGGTTAGCTACCCCAAAGGATGCACATTGGGGTCCAATCTTTGTGATTGACCATATGAATAGGATCCTTGCTGCTTGCCCTAGGTACTGGAGTCAGCTTCATCCATAATGTTCGAGGTCTATGAAAGACCTCAGGCCTAGTTACCCGCTTCGGGCACAATGTTCAGGGTATAGCATATGGCATTGAACCGAAATGAAAGAGAAAAGTTAAATGGTGAATGTACTTACCCTAGGTACTGGAGTCTGCTTCGTGCACAATGTTCGAGGTCTGTGAAAGACCTCAGGCCCAGTTAGCCGCTTCATGTACAATGTTCGGGGTAATGTACATGTCACTGGAAGTAATGAATGAATGAATGAAAGTATGAACGAAAGAATGACAAAGATAATAATGATATTATCTGTATGTATGTATGATGTATGATAACATGCAATAGAAATGAACAGTTTTAAATGAAGGAAAAAGTATGTTTTATTATTAAACTAGAACTCACTCAGCAAAACTGACTTTTATGCGTTTTCCAGTTGGCAGGTGAGCATTGACGAGGATGGCACGGAGCAGCTACTTGGCATGTTGAATGGCATTCTTTTGTTAATGTTTTTGCATTATAATGCAAACGAATGATGTTTTGAAATGAACGCTTTGTCACACCCCTGCTAAGAGTGGAAACACGGGGATGTAACGAGACGGGAATAGTCATAACACATGGTAAGCCATAGATATGCAATAATAATAATGATGACATGCGTGTCACGATAACACCCGACAACAAGGGGACTTGTTTCGTGCTTCGTCAGTATCCACGAAAAAATAGCCATAAGCATAAATATGATATAAGATAAACATAGATAATAACATTGTATTCAATTCCCACAACCCGGGAACAAGTTACTAAGTGTAATGTTGTTTGAAACATATACAACAATTGTTTTCAAAATGACAAGTTTAGCCTGGAAATGCATCCTAGGATCTCCACTAAGGCAGCACACCTAGAACCTCAGCTAGCATGATCACCTGAAAAGATATGCTCAAAATGGTCAACGAAATTGTTGGTGAGCTCGCAGGTTTAAAGGTAAATAAGTAATGATGCTGTATAAAGTTGTTGCAGAATACCGTCCATATAGTTATAAGCAAGCAAAATCACATGATAAGAGCTTTACAACCAAACCTAACGATGTACACAAAGAATCTTGTCAGAATATATTCACCTAAGGCCGTTCCTGGATTTTGTTGGTACTAACTAGTATACCAACACGAGGGTGGGGGTGTCAACCCAATAGTACTACCAATATCTATCCGTCGGTTCCCACACTGGAATTAAATGGTTGTAAGAAAGAACCACAAAGCAGAATCAAGCATGTATTAGATAAGTACCCACAAAACAGTAGCACGTTGATTCGAAGTATGTAAATTGTATGTATGTTGTACAGCATAGAAAACTAGCAAGCATTCTTTTCCCCCATGTTTGTAAATGTTTGTAAAGTAGTATAAGCATAAAAAGGGGCCACGAAACTCACATGGTAAGTGGTAAGTATGAATGATCAAGATTCCCAACAGTTGAATGCAATGAACAGTCAAACACCTTTTGACAGTTATTGTTAAGCATTAATGACGTGTATAAAGCGTATAGTAATGTTTGGTCGGTTCCGGTTGTATCGGTTCGGTCGTGGGTAGCACACACTCAAGCGGACACACGTATCAGATCTTATGTAGATCCAAGTACTAAGAGTAGTCGTCATTGCTTATGACATCCGTGTAAAGATCTCATTGTTATGAAAGATAGCACTTGTTAAGTATTTGTAGTTCCAAATGGGTTGTCGATAATTCTAAAATGTTATGTTGATTTCAATTGAAATAGTATGTGCATGTTGATAGCGTTGACTTTAATCTTTGTGGTCAAGCAATGACACTTTTACTAATGTTACCTTATCATCATTAGATGTTCAAGAGGGAATTCACACTCAACATCATCAGTCACACAACAGGACCAGACGCTCGACTCAACGCTCCATTCGTACGAATCAACCTTCAATCGTACAAATCAGCTTCATTGGCGCGATTGAACCTTCATTCGTACGACTGGCATTCAGTCGTACCACACAACACTCAATCGCACGACTTAACCTCCATACACACGAATCAACATTCATTCGTACGAATCAGCTTCATTCGTACGACTGAACCTTCATTCGTACGATTGGCCTTGAGTCGTGCGATACACGCACAGTCGCATGCATTCATTCACCGTATTGACAATCGCACACACACTCATCCGCATTGACTCAATCGCACGCACATTCATTCGATCGCACAACTCAGTCGCATGACATCCCTAGTCGCACGATTCAGTCTCCCGAAAGACAGAATCGCCTGACTCTGTCGCACGACTCACCCAGTCGCACGGCTCAATCGCATGACAAACCCAGTCGCCTGGAGTGCAGGAGTGCAGAGGTTTTACACAACAAGGACTTCCAGAATCACACAACAAAGACACACGAACAAGAAGCACACGCAAAAAGTAATCACACGCACCCACACGACCTCTTGTGTTCGAGTTGACCTGAACACCCAAAACCCTAGAAATGGACAGCAGTTAAACGAGCAAGAAATGGACAACCAAGGTTTCTACGTACAAGTATGGAGTAGACTAAGTTGTAGGTGAAGTCTAGACGACGAAAACGTGACCAAACGGGGTTTTTGCTGCTAAGAGGAAGATGTGAAGTGGAGAAGAAGATGATGAAGAAGAAATGGAGAGAATGAAGAAAATGGCTGGGAATGGGGTTTTTATACCCATCCTAGGTTTGCAAAATGTTAATTTTAGTCCCTGCACTTAGCCCCTGAGTTTCCAAAGTTTGCTTCAGGTGAAAACGAGTTTAAAATGTTCGTGTATTAAGGTTAAAAGCGTGTTTAATGGTAATTGATAGCTTAAAATGGTTTTATTAATGACAATGGTTATAATTAAAAATGATACATTTGGTGATAATGGTGATGAAATTTATAAAAGGTTTATGCTTAGCACAAGTTCACGGAGGAAGTACAGGCACATGGGTAATAAAAAAGACATGATTAAAATAATTCTATGCTTAATTATGTCGTTCGACGGACCTTAATGTGACGGATGTCACAGTATCCCCTAGTTGAGAGAATTTCGTCCTGAAATTCAGCTGGAGTTAGGTCCAAGAGTATCATCCACGAATAGGTGTGGGTATTTGAGTTTCATTTGATCTTCCCGTTCCCATGTAAACTCTGGCCCTCGCTTTGAATTCCACCTTACGCGAACAATTGATATTCTACTGCGCTTCAACTGTTTGACCGTACGATCCATGATCTCAACGGGTTCCTCAATAAAATGAAGCTTTTCGTCGATGTTGATATCCTCAATTGGTACGTGAAGTGATTCTTCAGCCAAACACTTCTTCAGGTTCGACAAATGAAAAGTATCATGTACACCGTTGAGTTCTTGTGGTAACCTTAATCGGTAAGCCACTGGACCAATTCTTTCTGTAATCTCGAATGGTCCAACGTATCTTGGGGCTAACTTGCCTTTCTTTCCAAACCGAACAACTCCTTTCCAAGGACAGACTTTGAGTAACACTTGGTCTCCAACGCTAAATTCTAGAGGCTTCCGACGATTGTCGGCATAGCTCTTTTGGCGATCTCTAGCGGCCTTCAGTCTATCTTTGATTTGGAAGATCTTTTCGGTTGTTTCCTGAATGATCTCTGGGCCTGTTAACTGACGTTCACCAATCTCAGCCCAACAAACGGGTGATCTACACTTCGTTCTGTACAACGCTTCGAACGGAGCACACCCAATGCTTGTATGGTAGCTGTTATTGTAAGGGAACTCAATCAATGGCAAATGGGTGTCCCAACTATCACCAAAGTCGATTACACATGCTCTTAGCATGTCTTCCAGTGTTTGTATGGTTCGCTCACTTTGGCCATATGTTTGAGGATGATAGGCGGTACCCATGTCTAATCGACTGCCCATCGCTTTCTGTAGTGTTTGCCAAAATCGTGAAGTGAATCGGCCATCACGGCAGAGATGATTGACACCGGCACTCCGTGTCTTGTCACGACCTCTTTTATGTACAATCTCGCGAACTTGTCCATTTTGTACTCTTCTCGGATTGGCATGAAATGTGCTGATTTCGTCATTCGATCCACTACGACCCATATCGAGTCATGCCCGTTGCTCGCTCGAGGGGGTTTGGTAATGAAATCCATGGCTATGTTCTCCCATTTCCATTCAGGAATCTCAGGTTGCTGTAACAGTCCCGATGGTTTCTGATGTTCAGCTTTAACTTTCGAGCATGTTAAGCATCTGCTGACGTACATGGCAATGTCTTTCTTCATGCCTGACCACCGGTACAGATCTTTGAGATCGTGGTACATCTTGTCTGCGCCAGGATGAATAGAATACCGCATCTTGTAAGCTTCATCCATGACCAAGGTACGTACACCTCCCCACTTGGGTACCCGTATACGGTCCACCAAGTACTGTACACCATCGTCCTTGCACATCAGTTGTTTATCCAACCCTCAGAATTCTTCTCCGCAAGGTTTTCTTATTTCAACGCCTCACTTTGTGCAATTTGGATCTGAGCTTTCAAATTTGCTTGAATGATCAATCCCAAAGCTCGAGCACATAGTGGTTTCACGCGTTCTTTGCGGCTTAGAGCATCAGCCACCACATTAGCTTCCCCGGATGATACCAAATTCACAATCGTAGTCGCTAAGAAGCTCTACCCAGCGTTGCTGTCGCATATTGAGTTCCTTCTGATCCAAGATATGTTGAAGGCTTTTATGATCTGTGTAGATGATGCATTTGGTTCCATACAGGTAATGCCTCCATATTTTGAGTGCGAATACTATCGCCCAACTCAAGATCACGAGTTGTGTAGTTCTTCTCGTGCACCTTAAGTTGTCGCGAAGCATAGGCAATAACCTTATCTTTCTGCATTAGTACACATCCCAACCCTTGATGCGAAGCATCACAGTATACCACAAAGTCATTAGTTCCGTCTGGGAGGGACAATATCGGTGCATTACACAGCTTATCTTTCAGCGTTTGGAATGCTTGTTCTTGTGCATGTCCCCAATGAACTTCTTGTCCTTCTGGGTCAGCAGTGTAACGGGTTGAGCGATCTTTGAAAAGTTCACAATGAAACGACGATAGTATCCGGCCAATCCTAAGAATTTCCGAATCTCTGAAGGTGTCTGGGGTGTATCCTATTCTATACCTCTTCGATCTTTCGGGATCTACATGAATCCCGTCCTTGTTAACCACATAACCCAAAAACTTCACCTCTCGCAGCCAGAATTCACACTTCGAGTACATGG
This sequence comes from Flaveria trinervia, assembly GCA_025506515.1. Lineage (NCBI taxonomy): Eukaryota > Viridiplantae > Streptophyta > Magnoliopsida > Asterales > Asteraceae > Flaveria > Flaveria trinervia. The sequence continues at coordinate 74,070,561 of CM046444.1, forward strand.
CGAAATGTTTCTTTTCCCTTAACCATCCAGTATTGCCCGGAGGTGTTCTTTATGATCCTCTTTCGATCGAGAGTAGATAAGTATGTCGTCTATGAATACAATCACAAACTTATCTAAGTAAGGTTTGCACACCTGATTCATTAGGTCCATAAACACAGCTGGTGCGTTAGTCAATCCGAACGACATGACCAAGAACTCATAGTGGCCATAACGAGTTCTAAACGCTGTCTTCGGTACATCCTCTTCGAAAACCCTTAGTTGATGATATCCAGATCGAAGGTCGATCTTGGAAAATACGAAGCTCCTTGTAACTGATCAAACAGGTCGTCGATCCTGGGGAGAGGATACCGATTCTTCACAGTTAATTTGTTCAATTCACGGTAGTAGATGCACACGGGACGACCCATCCTTCTTCTTGACAAATAACACCGGTGCTCCCCAAGGTGAGTGACTCGGCCGAATAAAACCCTTCTCCAGTAGTTCCTGTAACTCGCTAGATAACTCTTGCATTTCAGATGGTGCCAACCGATACGGTGTCTTTGCTACCGGTGTAGCTCCAGGAATCAACTCAATACGAAATTGCACCTGTCGTGGAGGAGGCAAACCAGACAAGTCATCAGGAAATACATCTGAGTAATCCCGTACCACAGGGATATCTTCCAATTTCTACTCCTCTTCCTTTTCTACCACATGAGCCAGGAAAGCGGTAGCACTGTTTTCGTAAACTCCGGCATGCTTTCATGCAGGAAATAAGCTTTAAGTTTCTCCCGGTCTTTCCCCTTGAATTCTGAGTACCTCCTCGTCTAGCATGGGGATTCGTACTACTTTGTCCCGACAGACAATCTCAGCTCCGTGTTTCGACAACCAATCCTTTCCCACAATCACATCGAAACTTCCTAACTCAATGGGTATCAAGTCTATATCGAAGGCATGGTCCTCCAATATCAATGAGCACTTTCTAATAATCTCGTCGGCCTGAACAACCCTACCATTGGCCATTTCTACAGAGTAGCTAGTTTCTAGCCTACTAGGACTCAAATCAAGCATTTGCACAACTCATAAGATATAAAGCTATTGTCTGGCCCAGTATCAAACAATACAGATGCAAAGTGATTATTGAGTAAGTGCGTACCAGTGACAACATTTGGGTCCAGACGGGCATCATTGGCTCGAATGACAAAAAGCGTCCCCGAGTCGTATTCCCTTCATTTCCCGGTCCTTGATTTCCAGCTATGGCCATCGTCTGATGCTGGTTGTTCCCTTGTTGGCCCGGTGCCGATTCAATTTGGGGCACATGTTTCTGTAGTGATCAGGGCTTCCACACTCATAACAGCCCCTGACGTTCCCAGCGGGGTTTACCGCGTTGACTGGTGCGACCATATTCGGCGCTATTCTGCAGTCTCTTGCTAAATGCTCCAGCGTCTACAGTTAGCACACACCCGGCACGGCATAACTGGGGGATGATGAAAGTTGCACCTATCGCATCTGGGGTGCGGACCACATACTCTCGCCTGCCCTGGGTCACGGCCACAAAATTTCTGGTTGTCTTGGCCTTTTCTCGAATTTCCCAGCACTCGACCGGCTCGTTTCCCCAACTTCTTTCTTTTCTCTGCTCCCCTACCCAATACCCCTGTTCTCACCATCTCATCAGTTAGAGCGCCAGCCTTCAGAATTGCGCTCTGAATAGTAGGAGGAGCAGCTGTGGTTACCATTGGCCGTATTTGAGGCGCAAGTCCCCAAATATACCTCTCTATCCTTTTTGATTCCGGGGTGACCAGATGCGAAACCAATCTTGCTAGCTCGTGAAAACGATTGGCGTAAGCTGCATGCTCAGCCCCCACCATAGCATGATTCCAGAACTCATGCTCAAGTTTTTGCATATCGTTAAGAGGACTACTCCTCAGTGATTAGGGCTTTGAAGTCATCCCATGACATTTTCATCGCCGATTCTCTTCCCCTAGCCTGAATCTGAGTGTTCCACCACGTTAGTGCCTTGCCCTGTAGTGAGCATGTGGCATACTTAATCCTTTGACTGTCGAGGATTCGCTGATGTCGATCACGGCCTCCATCTTTTCAAGCCATCTGGTCAGGGCTATGGCTCCACGTTTGCCATCAAACTCTCTTGGTTTACAAGCCACAAATTCCTTGTATGAACATCCCCGCCTAGCATTCACAACCCCGGTCTCATTAACAATTCCAGTTTCGTTACCGGCTATACCACCATTTCCGGTCTCCTGATTGCTTTCGTTCCCAGTCGGGTTCCCATTATCCTCATTATCATTGCCACCGTCCCCGTGGGGGTGAGAATTCTAAAGAGCATCGCTCACTTGGGCCACGATAGTCGGAATCAGTGCGGCAGCTGTTGAGAGATTAAGGCTGCCATATCAGTGTTTCTTGTTCCGGAGTGACATTGGTAGGACCATCACTTGTTCTCGGTGCTATACCTCTGCCTCTGCCTCTGCCTCTCGGGGTAACTTCGAGGAGGCATGTTCTAATTAAGAATAGTAAACGCATAAGTTTTAACCATTGCAGGACACATTATCCATGTCACATTAAGGCCTAACTTTCCGGGTTAATGCCATACTTATGGTTGTCACACATGGCTTACAAATCATGAAATTCTCACACCATGTATAAGTAATGTCCAAACAGTAGTCCATCATAATAATGGCATATCCATGCATGAAATCAAGTTTAGTCTAACGGAGGTTGTCTATTTCCTCCTCTCTCAGGTCTCAGACATAACCTCCTCGGGGTAAATCCCAGTGTCTAAGGTCAAACGCAATACCATGATCTATGAAGATCTCTTTGGGTTCAATACCCGGATTGATAAAACAACTCGGTGCGCAGAGGGAAAAAGAAGATCCAATACAAGCATCCCGTAAAGAGTGAGCACAAGGGCTCCCTCACAGGGTGAAATAATCACGAAACAGATAGATAGCCGAACAAGTAATGAGGAACACGTATGAGATATAAAATGCACACAGCCCTGGCATGCAAATCTACATGAAGGTTCCTAGGTTATAGTCTAGGTCAAGTGTATTGCCTAATTCTCTATAACCAATGGCTCTGATACCAGTCTGTCACACCCCCGCTAAGAGCGGAAACACGGGGATGTAACGAGACGGGAATTGTCATAACACATGGTAAGCGATAGAGATGCAATAATAATAATGATGACAAGCGTGTCATGACAACACCTGACAACAAGGGGACTTGTGTCGTGCTTAGTCAGTATCACGACAACATAGCCATAAGCATAAATATGATATAGATAAACATAGATAATAACATTGTATGCGATTCCCATAACCCGGAAACCAGTTACAAAGTGTAATGTTGTTTGAAACAGATACAACAATTGTTTTCAAAATGACAAGTTTAGCCCGGAAATGCATCCTAGGGTCTCCACTAAGGCAGCACACCTAGAACCTCAGCTAGCATGATCACCTGAAAAGATATGCTCAAAATGGTCAACCAAATTGTTGGTGAGCTCGCATGTTTAAAAGTAAATAAGTAATGAGCTGTATAAAGTTGTTGCAGAATACCATGCATATAGTTATAAGCAAGCAAAATCACATGACAAGAGCTTTACAACCAAACCTATGTCGACAAAGAATCTTGTCGGAATATATTCACCAAGGCCCGTTCTTGGCTTTTGTTGGTACTAACTAGTATACCAACACACGAGGGTGGGGGTGTCAACCAAGTAGTACTACCAATACCTATCCGTCAGTTCACACACTGGAATTAAATGGTTGTAAGAAAGAACCACAAAGCAAACTCAAGCATGTATTAGATAAGTACCCACAAAATAGTAGCACGTTGATTCGAAGTATTAAATTGTATGTATGTTGTACAACATAGAAAACGAGCGAGCATACTTTTCCCATGTTTGTAAATGTTTGTAAGGTAGTATACGCATAAAAAGGGGCCACGAAACTCACATGTTAAGTGGTAAGTATGAATGATCAAGATTCCCAACAGTTGAATGCAATGAACAGTCAAACACCTATTGACAGTTATTGTTAAGCATTAATGACGTGTATAAGCGTATAGTAATGTTTGGTCGGTTCGGTTGTATGGGTTCGGTCGTGGGTAGCACACACACAAGCGGACACACGTATCAGATATTATGTAGATCCAAGTACTAAGAGTAGTCGTCATTGCTTATGACATCCGTGTAAAGATCTCATTGTTATGAAAGATAGCACTTGTTAGTATTTGTAGTTCCAAATGGGTTGTCGATACTTGTAAAATGTTAGGTTGATTTCAATGAAATAGTATGTGCATGTTGATAGCGTTGACTTTAATCTTTGTGGTCAAGCAATGACACTTTTTAATGTTACCTTATCATCATTAGACGTTCAAGAGGGAATTCACACTTAACATCATCAGTCACACAACAGGACCAGACGCTCGACTCAACGCTCCATTCATACGAATCAACCTTCAATCGTACAAATCAGCTTCATTGGCGTGATTGAACCTTCATTCGTACGACTGGCATTCAGTCGTACCACACAACACTCAATCGCACGACATAACCTCCATACACACGAATCAACATTCATTCGTACGAATCAGCTTCATTCGTACGACTGAACCTTCATTCGTACGATTGGCCTTGAGTCGTGCGATACACGCACAGTCGCATGCATTCATTCACCCGTATTGACTCGATCGCACACACACTCATCCGCATTGACTCAATCGCACGCACATTCATTCGATCGCACACTCAGTCGCATGACATCCTAGTCGCACGATTCAGTCTCCCGAAAGACACAATCGCTTGACTCTGTCGCACGACTCACCCAGTCGCACGGCTCATTCGCATGACAAACCCAGTCGCCTGGAGTGCAGGTTCGCGACTGCTGAAGTGCAGAGCAGCCTTCGGCTGCCCCAAGCACGGGTTTTACACAACAAGGACTTCCAGAATCACACAACAAACACACACGAACAAGAAGTACACGCAAAAAGTCATCACACGCACCCACACGACCTCTTGTGTTCGAGTTGACCCGAACACCCAAAACCCTAGAAATGGACAGCAGTAAAACAAGCAAGAAATGGACAACCAAGGTTGTCTACGTACAAGGATGGAGTAGACTAAGTTGTAGGTGAAGTCTAGACGATGAAAACGTGACCAAACGGGGTGTTTTTGGTGCTAAGAGGAAGATGTGAAGTGGAGAAGAAGATGATGAAGAAGAAATGGAGAGAATGAAGAAAATGGTGGGAATGGGGTTTTTATACCCATCCTAGGTTTGCAAAATGTTAATTTTAGTCCCTGCACTTAGCCCCTGAGTTTCCAAAGTTTGCTTCAGGTGAAAACGAGTTTAAAATGTTCGTTGTATTAAGGTTAAAAGCATGTTTAATGGTAATTGATAGCTTAAAATGGTTTTATAATGACAATGGTTATAATTAAAAATGATACATTTGGTGATAATGGTGATGAAATTTATAAAAGGTTTATGCTTAGCACAAGTTCACAGGAGGAGGAAGTACAGGCACATGGGTAATAAAGAAGACATGATTCTTAAAGCAGGAGTTCATGAAGAAGAGGAAGAATAATTAAAATAATTCTGCTTAATTATGTCGTTCGACGGACCTTAATGTGACGGATGTCACAGTATCCCCCTAGTTGAGAGAATTTCGTCCTGAAATTCAGCTGGAGTTAGGTCCAAGAGTATCATCCACGAATAGGTGTGGGTATTTGAGTTTCATTTGATCTTCCCGTTCCCATGTAAACTCTGGCCCTCGCTTTGAATTCCACCTTACGCGAACAATTGATATTCTACTGCGCTTCAACTGTTTGACCTTACGATCCATGATCTCAACGGGTTCCTCAATAAAATGAAGCTTTTCGTCGATGTTGATATCCTCAATTGGTACGTGAAGTGATTCGTCAGCCAAACACTTCTTCAGGTTCGACACATGAAAAGTATCATGCACACCGTTGAGTTCTTGTGGTAACCTTAATCGGTAAGCCACGGACCAATTCTTTCTGTAATCTCGAATGGTCCAACGTATCTTGGGGCTAACTTGCCTTTCTTTCCAACCGAACAACTCCTTTCCATGGACAGACTTTGAGTAACACTTGGTCCCCAACGCTGAATTCTAGAGGCTTCCGACGATTGTCGGCATAGCTCTTTTGGCGATCTCTAGCGGCCTTCAGTCTATCTTTGATTTGGAAGATCTTGTCGGTTGTTCCTGAATGATCTCTGGGCCTGTTAACTGACGTTCACCAATCTCGGCCCAACAAACGGGTGATCTACACTTCCTTCTGTACAACGCTTCGAACGGAGCACACCCAATGCTTGTATGGTAGCTGTTATTGTAAGGGAACTCAATCAATGGCAAATGGGTGTCCCAACTATCACGAAAGTTGATTACACATGCTCTTAGCATGTCTTCCAGTTTTGTATGGTTCGCTTACTTTGGCCATATGTTTGAGGATGATAGGCGGTACCCTTGTCTAATCGACTGCCCATCGCTTTCTGTAGTGTTTGCCAAAATCGTGAAGTGAATCGGCCGTCACGACAGATATGATTGACACCGGCACCCCGTGTCTTATCACGACCTCTTTTATGTACAATCTCGCGAACTTGTCCATTTTGTAGTCTTCTCGGATTGGCAAAAAATGTGCTTATTTCGTCATTCGATCCACTACGACCCATATCGAGTCATGCCCGTTGCTCGCTCGAGGGGGTTTGGTAATGAAATCCATGGCTATGTTCTCCCATTTCCATTCGGGAATCTCAGGTTGCTGTAACAGTCCCGATGGTTTCTGATGTTCAGCTTTAACTTTCGAGCATGTCAAGCATCTGCTGACATACATGGCAATGTCTTTCTTCATGCCTGACCACTAGTACAGATCTTTGAGATCGTGGTACATCTTGTCTGCGCCAGGATCAATAGAATACCGCATCTTGTAAGCTTCATCCATGACCAAGGTACGTACACCTCCCCACTTGGGTACCGTATACGGTCCACAACTACTGTACACCGTCGTCCTTGCACATCAGTTGTTTATCCAACCCTCAGATTCTTCTCCGCAAGGTTTTCTTCTTTCAACGCCTCATTTTGTGCAATTGGATCTGAGCTTTCAAATGTGCTTGAATGATCAATCCCAAAGCTCGAGCACATAGTGGTTTCACGCGTTCTTTGCGGATTAGAGCATCAGCCACCACATTAGCTTTCCCCGGATGATACCAGATTTCACAATCGTAGTCGCTAAGAAGCTCTACCCAGCGTCGCTGTCGCATATTGAGTTCCTTCTGATCCAGGATATGTTGAAGGTTTTTATGATCTGTGTAGATGATGCATTGGTTCCATACACGTAATGCCTCCATATTTTGAGTGCGAATACTATCGCCCAACTCAAGATTATGAGTTGTGTAGTTCTTCTCGTGCACTTAAGTTGTCGCGAAGCATAGGCAATAACCTTATCTTTCTGCATTAGTACACATCCCAACCCTTGATGCGAAGCATCACAGTATACCACAAAGTCATTAGTTCCGTCTGGGAGGGACAATATCGGTGCATTACACAGCTTATCTTTCAGCGTTTGGAATGCTTGTTCTTGTGCATGTCCCCAATGAAACTTCTTGTCCTTCTGGGTCAGCAGTGTTAACGGTGAGCGATCTTTGAAAAGTTCACAATGAAACGACGATAGTATCCGGCCAATCCTAAGAATTGTCGAATCTCTGAAGGTGTCTGGGGTGTATCCTATTTCTTTACCTCTTCGATCTTTCCGGGATCTACATGAATCCCGTCCTTGTTAACCACATGACCCAAAAACTTCACCTCTCGCAGCCAGAATTCACACTTCTAGTACTTGGCGAAATGTTCTTTTCCCTTAACCGTTCCAGTATTGCCCGGAGGTGTTCTTTATGATCCTCTTTCGATCGAGAGTAGATAAGTATGTCGTCTATGAATACAATCACAAACTTATCTAAGTAAGGTTTGCACACCGATTCATTAGGTCCATAAAAACAGCTGGTGCGTTAGTCAATCCGAACGACATGACCAAGAACTCATAGTGGCCATAACGAGTTCTAAACGCTGTCTTCGGTACGTCCTCTTCGAAAACCCTTAGTTGATGATATCCAGATCGAAGGTCGATCTTGGAAACATACGAAGCTCCTGTAACTGATCAAACAGGTCGTCGATCCTGGGGAGAGGATACGATTCTTCACAGTTAATTTGTTCAATTCACGGTAGTTGATGCACATACGGGACGACCCATCCTTCTTCTTGACAAATAACACCGGTGCTCCCCAAGGAGAGTGACTCGGCCGAATAAAACCTTCTCCAGTAGTTCCTGTAACTCGCTAGATAACTCTTGCATTTCAGATGGTGCCAAACGCCTGCCTACGGTGTGCTACGGTGTAGCCAGGAATCAACTCAATACGAAATTCCACCTGCCGTGGAGGAGGCAAACCAGACAAGTCATCAGGAAATACATAGGTAATCCCGTACCACAGGGATATCTACCAATTTCTACTCCTCTTCCTAGTCGCATGACTCAGTCACCCGAAAGACACAATCGCATGACTATCGCATGACATCCCTATTCGCATGATTCAGTCACCCGAAAGCCAATCGCATGACTCAGTCGCACGACTCACCCAGTCGCACGGCTCAATCGCATGAGAGACCCAGTCGCCTGAAGTGCAGGTTCGCGACTACTGAAGTGCAGAGCAGCCTTCGGCTGCCCCAAGCACGTTTATACAACAAGGACTTCAAAATCACACAACAAACCACACGAACAAGAAGCACACGCCGAAAGTCATCACACGCACCTACACGACCTCTGTGTTCGAGTTGACCCGAACACCGAAACCGAAACCCTAGAAATGGACAACAGTAAAACGAGCAAGAAATGGCAACCAAGGTCGTCTACCTGCAAGGATGGATAGACTAGTTGTAGGTGAAGTCTAGACGACGAAAACGTGACCAAACGGGCGTTTTTGGTGCTAAGAGGAAGATGTGAAGTGGAGAAGAAGATGATAAGAAGAATGAGAGAATTAAGAAAATGGCTGGGAATGGGGTTTTTATACCCATCCAGGTTTTGCAAAATGTCAATTTTAGTCCCCGCACTTACCCCCGAGTTTCCAAAGTTTGCTTCAGTTGAAACATTTAAAAATGTTCATTGTATTAAGGTTAAAAGGTGTTTAATGGTAATTGATAGCTTAAAATGGTTTTATTAATGAAATGGTTATAATAAATGATACTTTGGTGATAATGGTGATGAATTTATAAAAGGTTTATGTGACAGGATCAGTGATCACAAGTTTGATGTATCAGAATATAAAGCAGCGGAATACAAACACGAATTAGACAAATTGTAGCAAGCAATCGATACTTGTAAGCGTTAAGATCGCATACGGTTATAGGGAGAGAATATGAATTTCTGATTTCTAGGAATGTTTATAGATGTAGAATATTTCTAATCGAATCAATCAATCATTCCATTCAATTGCTCATATCGCTCACAATTACAATAGGTTGTCACTCCTTATATAGAGTGCAACAGTCACTGCTGTTATCACGGAAAGTGACAACTGGCAGATCCAATACAGAAATAACTATTCTTAACAAACTACTGAAATGTTCACAACTACTGAGAACATATCAGCAAGTTAAGTACAAAATATAAAACTACTGAAACTACAACGACTGAAGAACAAGCTCTTCAGTCGTTTTACAAAACTACTGAAACATAAAACATAAAACTACTGATATCACAACTACTGAAGAAGTACTCTTCAGCAGTTGTGACAAACTACTGAGGCTTCAGTACTTGTTCTTCAGACTTTGACCTTCAGGTGTTTCATCAGCTGATGACTTCAGTAGATATCAGCTGATGTCTTCAGTCTTTGTCTTCAGACTTTGTACATCATTGTTGATCTTCAGCACTTGTGAACTCTTCAGCTGTTGTACTTCAGTACTTTGGTCTTTCAGCTTCAGCACTTGTGTTCTTCAGCTGTTGTACTTCAGCACTTTGGTTCTTCAGCTGTTAAGGTCTTCAGCACTTGATCTTCAGCTGTTGAAGTCTTCAGCACTTGTCAAACTACTGATGAGGCTTTCAGCAGTTGTTGTGATACCGTGTGGGACTTAGAGATTTTCTGATCTTGGCTCATTGGTTCTTTTGGTCCAACAAACTCCCCCTGAACCAATGCAGCCAAAACCTCTAACTTATTTATACTCCCACTTATTGATGGCAAAAATGTTGGTCTTTTTCCTTCTTGATCAGTAGAGAAGATGACCCATGTACGCTCCGGCCTGGGAAGAACCTCAAATATTGTTTGGCAGAGTATGAATGGGAACTCTGTTTGGGGAACTGGACACAAGTTGTTATCCCATTCATGAGATTCACTTCCCCATAATGAGTCTGTATGACTCACGAACATAGGCCTCAGGAGAACAATTTGTTCCTCTTGAGAGAGTTCTTCAGCTCCTCCTTCGAAGAAGAACTCTGGACCATAGTACTCTGATAAGTACTTCATGGTCCTGCCATTTTTCAGCTCCACCGTAGTTACCTCCCTGTATACAATTCATCAGGATGGTTGCCTTCAAGGAGTAACTGGAGCTCATTCTTTTGGATGTCTTCAAGCTTTTTGTATAACAACCCCTTCTTAATCATCTTGTTTTCTAGTAAGGCTTGAGGGTGTCTTCTTTGCTTGGTGAGCTTTCTTGAATTCATCAATGATTTCCCAGGTGAGACTACAACGGCCAACATGATGGTAGATTCTATGTTTTTCGTACTTGGCCGTTGTATCTGTGTGGGATAGTTCTTTTATGGATTCTAGAACTCACCCTGGGGTCTAGCCATACTCTCACTCTCTCCTTCTGATACTGAAAGGTGTGTCTGAGAGTGTACAGCCTTTGAGCATGCCCTTTCATGGCTTGAATAGATGATGACTGAGGAAATTCCTTGTCAACCATCTTCAACATTGCTCATCGTGCTGTTTCTGCTGTTCTTCTTCTTCTATCTTGACTCTGACCATTTCCCTTTGAGAGTCAGGTGTGATCATGGATTGACTCTGGGGTTTTGGTAGCTTCAGAACAGCAGAGAGTGGCAGACTATCATCTTCATCCTCTTCTTCTGCTCTTCTTCCATCCTCAGCACCCTTCTCCTTCTACGGGGTACATCACTGGATGATGGTTGGGTTGGTGAAGGGATTGGTTTTGAAGAGAGAGGATGTTTGATTTTGGCTTAGAGGTTGGTTGGGAGATTTGAGGGATAGGATCTGTTTGAGTGGGTGGAAGGGAAGGTTGATCTAGCATCCTTGTAGTTAATTTTGCTTTTGTAAGTTTAGCCATCTCTAACCTTTTGCCAGCCCCAGCCTCATCAAGGGCTTCCACAATGATCCCTTTGTTGAATTGCTCAGACAGACAGATTCTGGTGGCTATAGCCAGAATGCTGTCCCTGGACCATGCGCGGATCTCCATTAATGATCTTCCCAAGTATTTTGCAATAAATCGGATCATTATTTCCAACCTCTCTTTCTCAAGAGCATCGTACCCTGCCCATCGGGTTTGTATCTCTTGTACCTCTAACCTTCTGATCTCACTATCCAGTGTGGCTGTGTCAAACCCCTGCCTGAATAGTTGTTCAATTATTTTATCCATGGAGCGGCTGTGTGTGGTGTCAGCTTCTTTGACCAGCTCCTCCAAGGATTTTTCTTCAGCAGTATGATCATCAGCACTTCTCTTTCGCTTGTACGTGAGCAGAGGTTGCTTTTCTTTTCCTCCTCTTCCTCAGATCTTCCTCTTTCTATCTTTCACTGCAGTACTCTCCCCCTTTTTGGTTGCATTGGAGGAAGGGGTTGGTACCGCAGAAAGAGTCTTGTGGACAGCAGCATCAACCAGGGGCTGTAATGTTGAGGAAAGCCTCTCATCAAGGGCTTTGATCACTATATCAGTGATTATGGGGTGAGAGAGGGAGGGAATTTTGTAGTATAGCACCTATTTGCTCAGGAGGGTTCTGTTCCTGAGAAGTAGGGCCTGAAGCAGAGGCGGGTGGTTGATTTTGGGGTGGCTCAGTGTTTTGGGAAACCTTCAAAGGAAGGTGCCATCTGTGGGTGTATGATGGTGGCAGATGGACTTGCATCCTGAGACATCTTGGCCAGCAGCTCTTTGAGTCTGCTAACCTCATCCTCTAGAATGGTATTTTGAGCAACTACATCATAGAAGAAGCTCAGGTCATCATCAGTTGATACTGAATCACCTGACCTCCTGCTTAGAGCAGGATTGACATGCACTGGGTGTAGACCAGTTGTGCATGTGCCCCTTGTGCTTGGTACTGGGGACTTCCCCTCAGGACAATGTCCATCATCAGCTGTTGCCTCTAGGGAGGTCTTAGCAATGTTACCAGCCTCACTCTGGTCATGTGCTGAGTCAGAGGAGGTGGCAGCCTCACTAGATATTCTAAGCTCCTTCTCTACACCAGGAGATAGAATTGGGAAACCCCTGTGCTGTGGGTTCAAGCACTGTGTTCCTCCCCCTCAATTGTAGAGGTATTCCCAGTAATAAGTGGTTTCTGGGGAGGGGGTGAGGAGTGCAATTGAGTCAGCACTTGAGCAACTATTAAAGTTGGGCTGTGAGGGGCGGTTGTTTGGGGTACAGGGGTAGAAGCAGTGTGCACCTGGGGTGGATGGTGCTCTTCAATGGCAATCTCCTCAAGTGAGGAAGATCCCAGATAAGTAGGTGCCCCTTGGGTTGCTGCAGGCTCCTGTTGAGAGGAAGCCTGAGCGGCTGTGGTGGAGGAGTCATGGTATCCACTAGGGGGTTTGGACTAGTGGATATATCCTGCGTTTGTTGTGCAGGAGCATCCTCAGGGGACTCAATTCCCTGAGTAGCCATTTTGGGTTTCTTTTTGTGGGTTTGGTGGGGACATTGGATTTGGAGGTGGTGGCTGTGGGTTCCAGCTGCGTGGGTTTTCGCAGCTTGGCAGCCAGTTTGAGTGTCCGGTCGGAGTTGTGCCGGGAGTATACTTCTGGCAAAACAGCCGTAGCAGGGACTCCCAAGCCAACAAGTCCCTCAGCATTAAGCTGGTCTATTATAATGGCCATTATGAACCGTGGATAGAGTATCCAACGGTTGGCAGTTAGTTTTTGAGCCATATCTTTGAGCTCTGAAAATATTAATTCTGAAAAGTTCAGTGGTTGTTGCTCAAGGATAGAATACAATACCTGCTGCCATTTGGTGGACATTTGATCCCAAGACGATGTCTTAGGGGCCAAACATACATTGACCATGTGAAAGATCAGGCGCTCAGCGTCATTAAAGTGTTTCTTCATGATGGTGGTGGCACTGAGATCACCTTGATATCCATGCTGAGCAAATGATAGATCTATGGTGCCCTTCGGATATCCAGCAGGAGAGGTAGCATCACTCAGTTGAAGAATTTTACGGATTGTTGCAGGAGTAATCACTACTTCTTTGTGGTTGACGACTGACCGGAGGGATCGTGTGTTGCTCTCCTCAGTAGTAACATTAACGTTCATCCAAAATTGGTTCAAGGATTCGGTATGTAAAACGGGGTTCAGAAGGAATGCCTTGTTGTATTGGGACTGAACCATAAGATCGATAGCAGTATCGAACTTAGTCCAGATCGGCGATTTTGTGAGGTAGGCAACACAGTTGTGTCGCGGTTTAATTTGCATAGACGCCATGGAAATTTGTTGGAGAGGAACGTTAGGTTTGAAGAAGATGAAGCATGGAGAGCTCAGGTTAGGGTATTTATAGGGTACGGGTGAGAAAACGACTGAAGGATGTGGTGTTAGTCATCAGTAGTTTTAAACGACCGTTGACATGGTATTATCCTTTCAGACGTTGAAACAGCTGAAGTCGCGGTGTTAGGCATCAGTAGTTTAGAAAACTACTGAAGACCGTGGTTTTGACTTCAGGTGATTGAAACAACTGAGGACATGGTGTTTGTCATCAGTAGTTATGAAACTACTGAAGACAGTGGTTTTGTCATCAGCTGTTGTAAACAACTGAAGACTTGGTATTGTCATCAGTAGTTATAAAACTGCTGAAGACGTGGTTTTGCTTCAGTTTTTAAATGAAACAGCAGTGGTACAAACGACTGAGGAGAAGGTCTCTTCAGCTGTTTTCGTCAATTCTTAGCTTTTCAGCTGTTTCAAACTGTCCTCAACACATTCATCAGTCTTTATGGCTGATTTCAGTTGTTTCATAGGACATCAGTACTTATCTGTTTTTACTGATTTCAGTAGTTATGACTGCATCAGTAGTTGTAACTACTTCAGTAGTTTAGAACAGATGAAGTACTTCAGTACTTGTGAGAACTTTTAGCCTTCAGTAGTTATAAAAACTACTGAGGTTAAAAGAGCTCATCAGTACTTATATGTGACAGGCACTCATGATCATCAATATGAATTACTGAGATCATCAGTAGTTGTCACCTATTCTAGCTGCAGCATACCAAGCCTTAACACCAGGTTTTGGAAAGTTGAACTATCCAAAGGCTTAGTAAAAATGTCTGCAAGCTCATCAGCACTGGGCACAAACTTAGGATCAATCAGACCTTTTTCAAAACATCTCTTATAAAATGATGTCTGATCTCTATATGTTTGGTCCTAGAGTGCTGGACTGGATTTTTGACAATGCAAAGAGCTGAAGCACTATCCATTAACAATGGAGTCTTAGTCTCTGTAATGCCATAATCCAAAAGTTGGTTTTGAAGCCAGAGTACCTGAGATGTACAGCTTGCAGCAGCAATGTACTCTGCTTCCGCAGTGGATGTAGCAACTGAGGTCTGTTTCTTGCTCTGCCAAGAAATCAAGCAGTTGCCTAGGAATTGACATCCACCAGAAGTTGATTTCCTGGTCAACTTACACCCTGCATAGTCACTGTCAGAAAAAGCAACTAATTTACCAGAATGTTTGGTAGAATACCATAAACCTAGAGATGGAGTGCCTTGCAGATATCTAAAGATCCTCTTGACTGCAATCAGATGAGACTCTTTAGGTGCAGCCTGAAATCTAGCACAAACACATGTAGCAAACATAATATCTGGTCTAGAAGCTGTTAAATACATCAAGGACCCAATCATACATCTGTAAAGTGTTTCATCAACCACTTTACCTTTCTGATCTGAGTCCAGTTGTGTGGTGCTGCTCATGGGAGTAGAACAGGGCTTACAGTTTTGTAAATCAAACTTTTGCAAAAGATCTTTTGTATATTTGGATTGATGAATAAAAATTCCATCAGCCTTTTGTTTGATTTGCAACCCCAGAAAGAACTGTAATTCTCCCATGGCACTCATTTCAAACTTCTGTTGCATCAACTTTGTAAAGGCATCACACAACTTTGGATCAGAGGATGCAAAAATATATCATCTACATAAATTTGAACAAGTAGATTATGCTGCCCAGCTTTCTTAATAAATAAAGTCTTGTCTATGGAGCCTCTAGTGAAATTGTTTTCCAGAAGAAAGTTTGATAATGTCTCATACCAGGCTCTGGGAGCTTGTTTTAACCCATAAAGAGCTTTATCAAGCTTATACACCCAATTAGGATGTTTGTTGTCCTCAAAGCCTGGAGGTTGACATACATAAACCTCTTCTTTAACTTTTCCATACAAAAATGCACTTTTGACATCCATTTGAAAGACTTTAAGTTTTTGATAAGCAGCATAAGCTAAAAACAATCGAATTGCTTCCAGTCTGGCTACAGGGGCAAAGGTTTCATCATAATCAATACCTTCTTCTTGTGCAAACCCCTGAACAACCAGTCTGGCCTTGTTCTTAACAATAAGCCCATTTTCATCAGTTTTGTTCCTAAACACCCATTTAGTGCCTATTGCACACTTACCTGGAGGTAGAGGAACCAGTTCCCACACTTGCTGTTTCTTGAACTGAAGAAGCTCAAGCTGCATGGCATCAACCCATCCATTGTCCTTTAAAGCAATGTGATAATTCTTTGGCTCTTGCTGACTGATGAAGAGAGCATAGAAGCAGAAATTTGACAATTGACTTCTTGTTGATACTCCAGCAGTGATATCACCAATGATTTGAGACATGGGGTGATTCTTCAGATCTTGATACACAATGAGATCTGTGCAAGTGTTTGTAGCCGGTTCAGCAGCAACAGATGGTGATGGTGAATCATTTCCTTGAAACCAATCAGTGGATGGTAATTCAAAGGAAGTTGAATTCGAAGAAATCTCATCAGCATTTGTTGTGGATGGTGCTACTGGCGCTACAGGAACATCAGGTCTAGTTGAATCAGGCAGCTGATCACTAAACCTGAAGAGGTGAGTACTGCAATCATCATCATCATCAGCAGTACCACCAGGTGGTGAACTGTTGACAGGAGCAACAGCAGGAGTTTGATAAGGAACATATTGCAGTATGTCCAGATCAAATAACTCCACAGGACTTTGTGGAATCTTGTCCTTTGGAGATTCATTAAACTTAACATGTAGAGTTTCTTCAACAATCTTTGTTCTGCAGTTGAAGACTCTGTATGCCTTGCAAGTAGATGAATAACCAACAAAGTATCCTGCATCCACCTTAGGATCAAATTTGTGGAGTTGATCCTTTGTGTTGAGAATAAAACAGGGACACCCAAATGCTTTGAAAAATGAAATCAGTGGAGCCAAATGATGGAGAACTTCATATGGAGTCTTCATCAACCTCTGATTTACTAAAACTCTATTTTGCACATAACAAGCTGTGTTGACAGCTTCGGCCCAAAAGGTCAATGGCAAACCTGAGTCAGCCAGCATGGACCTTGCAGCTTCAATGAGGGTCCTGTTCTTTCTCTCCACTACTCCATTTTGTTCCGGAGTCCTTGGAATGCTGAACTGCCTTTTGATTCCCTTTGAGAGATAGAAGTCATCAAGTGTATGATTTCTGAACTCAGTTCCATTATCACTCCTAATACACTTGACTGGAAGGGAATACTGCTTCTCAATGTACAGCACAAAGTGGATAATCTTCTGAGCAGCCTCATCCTTTGAATGTAGAAAGAAAGTCCATACAAATCTGGAGTAATCATCCACAATTACCAGACAGTATTTCTTCTTTGCCATGCTCATTACTCTCACAGGACCAAATAGATCCATATGCAGTAATTGCAAGCAGGCAGTGGACTTGGACACTTCAATAGGAGGAAATGAGACCTTGTGCTGTTTTCCTTTTAAACAAGCAGTGCATTTCATCACAGTGGAACTCCTTTATTGGTAAGCCTCTGACTAAACTATTGTGGCTAAGCTGATTCATGTTTTTGAGATTAACATGACCAAGCCTCCTGTGCCATAGTTTAGATTCTTGAAAAGAGGCTTTGGAAAATAGGCAAGGATTGCCTTTGAGATCTATCTTCTTAGAGAGATCTAAGGCATACACTCTTCCTGTCCTGTTGGCTTTCAGGAGAGTGTGATCATCCAACACCTTGTCAATCAAGGGCAAAACTTTGGATGACAGAATCCTACAGTTTTGACTTGTGAAAAGGGCAACATGGCCTTTATCACACATTTGACTGACACTCAAGAGGTTGTACTTGAGATTTTCCACATGATTAACATCATCAAATTTGATTTCTCCATTGGAGACAAAGCCCTTACCGATGATGTAACCCCTAGCATCATTGCCAAAAGAGACAAATCCCTTCTTTCCTTGAGAGTAGTCATGAAGAAGAGAGATGTTCCCAGTCATGTGCATAGATCCCCCACTGTCTACATACCAGATGCTATTTTGGCATGTTGAAGAACCCTGCAATAATAAACAATCAGTTAGTTTTAGAGACCCAAACCTTTTTGGTTTTGGGCCTGGTCTCATCAATAGATGGTAAACTAGCATGTTATTTGTAACAACAGCCTGAGAGAAGAAGATGGTGCAGAAGAGGAGTCCTTTGGCTTAGACCTCCTTTTCTGTGGTTTCAACATAGGAGAATCTAGTTGGTTAACTCTACCCAACAGATGTTGTACCATCATCACCAGCTGTGTCTGATTTTGTGATAAAGCTTTCAGCTCATCAGACACATTGCTAGTGGAGTTAGATAAGGTCCTATGTTGCACCTTCTTCTTTTGAGCACCCTCAGCTGTCACCTGTTTAACTCCTTCCTTTTTGGATTGCTTTAAGGACTTAAGGGTTACAGGATTTGATGTTGCTGATACAAATGTGGTCTCAAACTCAGTTTTCATTTTTACCATTTTCTCATTAATTTCTTCTTTTGTTTGAGTTTGGAACCTCTTTTGTACCAACAATCATCTGTAAGATGATTGAACAAACCACATACTTCACATGGTTTCTTCTTCATCTTAGGTTGATCATCAACTAAAGATGGTGAAGCAACAGAAGACTTGTTCTTCAATGCTTTGGAAGCATTGGTTGCTTTCTTGACAGCATCTTTAGTAGTCTTCAAACTCTTTCTACTGCCAGTTTTCTTCTCTTCAGTACTGACAGCAGTTGAAGTTTGAACTTCAGGAGTTGAATCCTGCTCTCCAGTCCTTTCAGGACCTTCAGGATTGACTCCTGAGTTGATCAACTTATTGATCATGTGAATGTCAGCATTTGGACCATCAACATCAGCTGATAGGTTCAAAGAGGACTTGATACTGACTGCTACTTCTGATTGTGCTGTATCAGAAGGTAGATCACATGACTTGATGGATTGGTTATCACTCTCACCATCAGATTCTACCTCTGCTCTTGGGGTAAAATCTGTAGGTGGAGCAGTGTGATTGTAACCAATTCCAAACTTCACATTTGAAGCAGATTGCTTACTAAGAAGCATTTCAAAACCTTTGCATGATTGTACCCATCTATCACACTCGACCTGGGTAACTGCAAGGGTTTCTTTGAGATCTTTGTACTTCTCTAAAAGTACATCTTCTCTAGCCTTATCATCAATTATTTTGCAATTCAGTTTATAAACCTCATCATTTTTATCTTTGAGCACAAACTCAAACTCAGCTTTGTTTTTGGAAATTACTTGTTCTAGCTCAATGTTCTTATTAATTAAAGCTACATTTGCTTCTCTAATGGAAGCAAATGCTGCTATGCATTGTTCAGAACATAATTTGGCTTTTGCCTCAGAGGATACCTGTGATACCTGAGGTGTAGAGGCATTGGAAGATGAAGTATCAGCAGACTCCAAAGCCATAAGAGCTAGATTCCCAAAGGGACTGTCACCACCATGTTGACCAGCACCTGAGAACAGTTGATCATGACCAGACAAGTCATCTGGTAAACTGCTCCAGTCAACAACTCCTGGGGTGAAGAAGCTGTGTTGTTGAGATGAAGGTTGTTGATGAGATAGGGAAGGCTGAGGTTCTGGTAATGCATGAGGTTGTGGTGTCATAGGAACTTGAACTTGACTTGACTGTGGCATGTAATAACAAGGGTACTGATAAGGCATTTGACCCTGAGGAACAAAATATGCCGGAGATTGTTGTTGAGGATGATGACTAGATGTGACAGGATGTTGCCCTCTGTTTTGTTGACTGTTGCCAGGAAAAGTCACAAAGGGTGCAGTAGAGTTTGATCCAGTTGATCTACACTCTCTTGCAAAGTGTCCAAGCCGTTGGCATTTGTGACACCTCAACTTGCTCTTGTCAAAACCAACTTTGGTTTTGCCAGAGAGTCCTGGGAATTTTCTTCCAGTTCTTTTGTAGAACTTCTGAGATCTGATATTTATCAAGGCCATTTGGCTCAAAATATCCATCTCTTCTAAGTCATCATCAGCAATCCCCTTGAGATCATCCATAATGAAACATAATTGTCATTATTACCTCCAGTAAACTGACCATCAACACTTACAAATGCAGAATTAGAAGTGCTCGAAGAGAAATTAATATGCTCATCATACTGGCATTCAGATGAGCATATTCTGACTCATGACCCACCAAGGCAGTGTTGCCTTGTAAAGTCTTCAGTGAGCTTTCCAGATGAAGACAGCTTTCTCTTCTGTTCTATCTCTCTCTCAAAAGTGAGCAATTTCCCATGGAGTTGGGTGAGAGATAGTTTGTCCAAACTTGCACTGGAGCGTAGGACAATAGTATATGTCCCATCTCTCAGGCAGTGATCTGAGAAATCTGTTATTCATCTGAATATTGGTGTATTCAAGTTTGACCATTTTTAGTTCAGAGATCAAACAAGAAAACCGCTCATATTGTTGAGTCAGTGTCTCACCCTTTCTATGAGAGAATGTCTCATATTGTTGGGCAAGAATTCTCTATTATTTGCCAAGACCTCATCTGTTCCTCCAAATTGTTCTTTCAAAGCAATCCAGAGGTCATGGGCAGTTTCATGATGCATTAGCCCAGAATAGATTTCATTGGGCAAAGCCATGGCCAGAATTCCATGGGCTTTTGCATCAATCTCAAGCAACTTTTTATCCTCATCTGAGTATTGCTCCCTCCTCTTCGGAACCATTTGATTGGTTTCCGGTTATTCACCATAGGCTTGTGTGGACCATGTACCAGATGTCCAACACCCTGCGCTGTTAACAGACAGGTGATGGAGCATACGTCTTTGCCATATGTTATACTCATTCCTAACCAGCATAGGAGGCTTGGTTGAGGAACCAGTATTGTGAGGATCATTGGAGGGAGTGGTCATTTTCAGTTCAAAAACAGTTTAGTTCAAGTTTAAAAAGTTTTAGACAAACCACAACAAACTCAATGAGAACCAAGAAAAGATCTCAGGATGAATGAGCAGAAATACAGAAAATTCAATCTCTATAACCGTTTCTTGCAAAAACAAAAGCTAATTCAATCAAACTTGGATCTTGAATAGCAGTTTCAATGATCAATTATTAGATCGATCAATGATTAACCTGCTCTGATACCATTTGACAGGATCAGTGATCACAAGTTTGATGTATCAGAATATAAAGCAGCGGAATACAACACGAATTAGACAAATTGTAGCAAGCAATCGATACTTGTAAGCGTTAAGATCGCATACGGTTATAGGGAGAGAATATGAATTTCTGATTTCTAGGAATGTTTATAGATGTAGAATATTTCTAATCGAATCAATCATCATTCCATTCAATTGCTCATATCGCTCACAATTACAATAGGTTGTCACTCCTTATATAGAGTGCAACAGTCACTGCTGTTATCACGGAAAGTGACAACTGGCAGATCCAATACAGAAATAACTAATTCTTAACAAACTACTGAAATGTTCACAACTACTGAGAACATATCAGCAAGTTAAGTACAAAATATAAAACTACTGAAACTACAACGACTGAAGAACAAGCTCTTCAGTCGTTTTACAAAACTACTGAAACAAACATAAAATAAACTACTGATATCACAACTACTGAAGAAGTACTCTTCAGCAGTTGTGACAAACTACTGAGGCTTCAGTACTTGATCTTCAGACTTTGACCTTCAGGTTTCATCAGCTGATGACTTCAGTAGATATCATCAGCTGATGTCTTCAGTCTTTGTCTTCAGACTTTGTACATCAGTTGTTGATCTTCAGCACTTGTGAACTCTTCAGCTGTTGTACTTCAGTACTTTGGTCTTTCAGCTTCAGCACTTGTGTTCTTCAGCTGTTGTACTTCAGCACTTTGGTTCTTCAGCTGTTAAGGTCTTCAGCACTTGATCTTCAGCTGTTGAAGTCTTCAGCACTTGTCAAACTACTGATGAGGCTTTCAGCAGTTGTTGTGATACCGTGTGGGACTTAGAGGTTTTCTGATCTTGGCTCATTGGTTCTTTTGGTCCAACAATTATGCTTAGCACAAGTTCACGAAGGAAGTGGACAGCTCAAGGGTAAAAAGCAGACATGATTTTCTTAAAGCAGGATTCATGAACAAGATAATAATATTAAATATTCCTATGGTTAATTATTTCGTTCGCGGACTTAAGGTGACGGAATGTCACCCACGCTTGTATTTACTATGCTAAGCTTTGTAATGATATGAAAAAGTTCTTTCTTTAGACTTCCGTTGCAATGTTTTAAATGGATGATTAAATGTAAAAGTGTAATGTGTTTATGTGTGATTATTTACTACTCTGTGAGCATCCCGAGAATGGTGGTCACCAGTAAGGCACCCTTCATCTGAAGCTCCACATGCTCCTCATGATTGTTTAGTGATTACCAACTCCGGGCCACAAATGGAGATCGTATTAAACTAACCCCAATTAGGGTTTCAACCTGACCGTTACCCCAAAATTCAGTCATGTGATTGAGGTAAACCGTGGGATTATAGTCAAGGCGGTGTAGTAGGATGATTAGGTGAGGAAGGAGTTGATTTCAGAGAAGTCGCATCTCTTGAGAGTCAAGAAGTGCGACTTTGTTGTGTTGAGGATTTAGGGCCATTGAGAATATTTGAAGGTAGAAGAGTTTGAGCTTGGGTGAAATCGGGGAGAAAGGAAACTTTTAGGGCTGTAAAAACTTGTGGTAAGAAGATGAAAGTGAATAGTCGGGATTATTTAAAAGAGTGTGAAATGGCAGTAATGTGTTAGGATAAGGTGATGTGATGTTTTATAGATGAAGTGACAGGGGTGGTAAGGTTTAATTTAGTTAAATAATCTGAAATAATTAACAAAATCTTTACTTTTTATAGTGTGGGGCCCAAGAGATTTCCGTTACATAGTAAAATCTCTCTTCCAAATATAAAACATTTTTGAAGGTAATTTGCCTTCGAAGGCAATTTCTACTTCCGAAGGTAAAAGTTACATCCGAGAGTAATGATTGCTTTCTGAGTGGAGATATTTTGTAAGCTTCGGAAGTAGATCTGATATGAATCAAGTGCTTCTTTCAAGGCGAGGAAAGACTAGAGTGATGACGTCCTCACTTGCACACAAACCTACATGTTATTTCATTTTGAATCAGTTTGTTTAATTAACTTTGCCACACCAGATGCATTTGGAATGCTTTACCATTAGTGACCTTTACTCATGCATTGATTTGTTTGCTCGCTGGATTAAAAGTATACATCATAAGATTATTGTTTAAAGTTCCGCATTAACAATTCTTACCAGATATATGTAAATTATAAGATTTCATTATTTATACCAACATATTATATTAAAGTTTAGAAAAATTAACAACAAGGGTCCCGCATCAATGTTTCAATGAGGATGTTTGTTTTAGAAATTTAGAAGATCTCAATATAGATAACTTCTAGGTTATAATTTCTTACAAATTGTAAATGTTTGAATAATTAAATTTATTTATAAAACCCTTTGTTAACGAATATGTAAAGTATACCTATATTAACAAAAATTTATATTTAGATTTACATGTGTTTTTACGTGTGATATGTAGGTAATCAAACATGTATGATTATTTGGTATATATGTGAGGGTTTCTATACATATGTTTATATATATCTTGGATAACAAAAGAATTCATATTACATATTCATAGAGGATGTACCTCGAACTCCACCAATTTAAGAAAAAAAATTTGTTGACCTTAAATTAGTTGGACCGAAGGAGTTCTATTAAAGATTTTGAGTAAGTTACAATTACACCCATGACTTTTTTGAAAAATAAATTAGTTGGATACCTAAAGTCTAACATCATGTTGTCCTCTAACTTTTTATTTTTTTCATCCATTTGAAACTCTACAGACTGACATCCTAGCTTTATTTCTTATTTGCCACACATTTTCTCTCTTTCTCTCTCTATTAAGAGTACTTTTCATACTTCTCCCTTTTTACTTTAGATTAAACATATAAAAATGTGACCATACACTTAGCAATGGTTGAAACTATGTAAATCCTCACCTTTCTTGTTTGCATACATTTGTGTTCTTCTACATAAATCTTCACAACCCACAAATTATTAATGTTTTCCCTTGATATGTGCAATATCCATGGGCAACTGGAAGCTAGGAACCTTCTTCTAATGGTATTATATATTGCACTACTACTAACCACATGAGATGTTTTTTTTTTTCTTTTTTAGAATCTTGTTAGAACCGCCTACCTTTGAACTTTTGGTATTTTCGAATTCAGCATCTTGGATTGCATAATTTTGGACTATCATTTTTGAATGCAGCATCTTGTAGTTGATCATCATCTTGGAATGCATCATCTTGGACTACGTCATGTTGAACTGCATCCTCATATACGTGATAGGAATTTATAAATTTTGGTAGGAAAACATCATCAGACATAACATCATCTTGTCAAATTGCATCTTGTGCTGGATCATGATGTACTGCTTCATGCACTACATCAACTTGACCTGAATCATCTTCAACACTATTGGTCATTACATGTGTCTCTTTTATAATAACTTCCTATTGATCCCCTTTTTCCATAACAACATCTCCCATCATTCCACAACAACATCGCTTTCATGATCCCCTTGTTCACATTAACATCCTCCTCGTGATCCTTGTCTTCAATCCACTCTAGCAGTAACCATTTTCTACTGTAAGATGGTCGAATATCATCCACCTCTTTAGTCAACAATCCCGCACCTTGTTTCGGTGACTGTAAATAGGTGTTAAGTTATGTAATCTTGTGCTTAATATACAATTCAATTATGTTAAACTTGTGCATATATTGTGCTATGTTTCATACATCCAAATTACCAACAAGTCCATGAGGTTCAAAAGAGAGTAAAACATTAGTGATGATTAAGTCTTTTGTTTTATTCTAAGGTAAAAATGGAGAAGGACTAAAAACCCTTCATAGTAATGTTTCTAACTTTAGGGATGCAACTAGTTATTTTTGGAAAAGATCATGGATGTAAATAGTAATTTACTCAACACTTTCATATGTAAAATTTTTTGTGTATTTTTTCCTAAACATTAGTAATAAACCGCTCCTTGTTGCAACTCAAATAATTTTTTTGTGTATCGTATATGAAATTGATAAGGTTTTATGCAGGACGGTTAAGGGATGGTCAATACAATTGGTCTCATAATGAGGAGAGTATTTGAACACTTAACAATCAAATAGTGAGTTGGGTTTTTATGAAAGATACTAAGAACACAAGTAAATAATAAGACAAAACAAAGAACAAAGAACAAGAACATGAACAAGAACAAGATAAGTATGGTTTCCAAGAATGTTGTTACTTATCTCAAGTCCTATTACAAGTGTTACAAAGTATAAGATAAATACAAGAACCTTAGTTACTTCATACTACATCCTGTAGCCGGCTATACTTTGAAAGCCAGCCGGAGATACTAATCTAGACAACAAGATCAATATCAAAAGGTAGATTACCTTTTGACTTGTGACTATGACATGCTATAGCTCACATGCTAATATATTACAAAAAAGATAAAAGGTACAACGTATAAAGTTACAGACTCCAAATCCGAATTTATAGTTTACAAAAGCATGGGCCTTTTCACTAACTTGTATAAGTGGTGAGCTTTCAGAGTGGCAGTAAAATATTGGTCAGATTTATGCAAAAGTTGATAAGAGAAAGCATGTTTTCTCTGTCATCGGAAGAAATCAATCTTAATCTCTTGGCTATGGAAGATTTTGTCTTTGAAGCTCAGGAAGACTTCATATTTGGCTTCAGAGATTTGCACTTTGGTTTCGGATGATTTTACACATAGAATATTTTCTCTAAACTGTGTAACCTTCCAAAAGTAACTTTTACTATGCATTTCATGCGTGTATGCTGGAAGCTCTTTGGTTGTTTGGTTGCATCAGCCTTTCAAGTATAACCTTACAAACTCGACCTAGACTAATGCTACCAAACCAGAGAAGGATACTCAGATTCTGACAATCCTTATCAGGATCAAGATCATTTCTTTGTTCATTAATTGGTAAGGATCACTCAGACACTTATAGTACCTTCTCATGTCATAGAGATCATGCAAAGAAAGATCAAGCATGTCTTGCCAGAACTAGACATCTTGACCTCGTTGATCTCTGATGACATGTCCTCTATCTGGATTTGTAGCCAAAGTCTAAGACAGGATGGGTCTTCGAGCTGCAAGTAGCTCTACCTATGTAGGAGATGGTTATGCCCTCTCTTGTTGAGCTATCTTTGAATGCTCTTAGTGATCCTGAGGTGTGGAGATGATGTTGTGGACTTCTTCTTCTTCTTCTTAGCATCCCTCTTCTTGGCCATCCTTTTCCTCCTCTTTGATGACTTTAACTGAGAAGACTAGCCTTCAGTATCAGGTTGTTCTTGTGTGTCTTTCTTAGTTGGGTCCCCTTCCCTCACAGGTTTAGAAAGTGAGGGATTGGTACCCTGCTATGGATCAGAAGATGAAGTTGGATGTGGTTCAGCTCTAGGTCCAGGTTGTGTTGTTTCTTGGGGTTAAATATTGACCTCAACTTCAGGAGGAGCTTGACTTGGTGAAGAATGCAAATCAACAAGCTCCCCCTTTTAATCTTCTGCTTGATCACTCTAATGTGCTCATCTTTAATGGATAGAATCATTAGACCAAGCTTCCTCTCTACGAACCCATACAGGTTCAAGAAGCTAATCATCCTCTACCTATCAGCAAATTTTTTTGGCTCTCTTAGATGATGGCAATTGACTTTGCAGCTTCTTCCATCTTCCTCTTAGCAACTTTTTGTTCTTTTCTTACTTGTTTCTCAAGCTGCTTAAGAAACTCAAATTCTATGTACTTATATGATTAGGGAAAAAGTGTAATGCCTGATAGAGGCTTGTGGTACTTAGGTAGCCAATTATGTTCTGTCTATCTACTTCTTTGTCTACCTGAGGTTGTTCAATTGCCATAACCTCAACCTCAGGGCTTTCTTGAACTGAGGAGAGGGTAGGAGCATGTTTGTAGAGTGTTTTCTACCTCCTTTCTTCTTTGATCTTAAGATGTAACCCTGTATCCACGACCTCCGTCCTCTCTTCTGATAACTCTGTATCAGGTAATTTGTTGAGCTCTTCTAAGGGAAGTGTTGGATCAAATAAGGCTAGTGCAACCAAAACAAACACTTATAAATTTTTTGGTGCCACTAATGAAGAGCTTTCAAAGGCAAAAGCTGAGCTTCCAAAGGTCATGTCTGAAAGAACTTTCGAAGAGAAGCTCCAACTTCCAAGACAAAGTCTTCTTTCTTCCGAAGTTCAACATTTGGAAGATTGCAAGACAATGACTTCCGAAGTATAAAGTTCTAAAGATCATCACAAGACATAGAAGAGGTAGACTCTTCCGAAGTATAAGTGGCTTCTAAGAACTTGTTCTTCCAAAGCCGATTAACCTTCGGAACAACCTACTATCAACTAGTGGACATAAGTATGGTCCTTCTATCAAAACTGCTGCAATCACTGAGATACCACATGCCCTTTCCCAAGCCCATGTAGTTAACCATAATGTATTCCACTGTTCATTCCTGATCATTTTGTATACTTACTAACTTTAGTTGGTGACAAAAGGTAAGTCGTGGACATATCATGACTACCAAATCTTCGATATCGTTTTATCTAAGATACCTTACCTTTAGCCATGTAATTTTTCTTTAGTCGTAAGTTTCCAGTTGGTATCAAAGTAACACCAGCTGTAGATAATAGTATATCTAGTTTCTCATTGTAACTCATTTAACATGCTTGTAGGACTCTTACATTGATTTGAGAAGTAATATATACAAGTATCTTGCAAAACCTATTTTCTTTTGTTTGTTTACTTTGTATATTATTATCAACTCTTGAGGGATTCTGCATCATCAAATTGAGTGTTACTTAGTGAGTTTGAGAGATAACATTTGTGTTGAGTGACAAAACAGATCCTACAATTGGTATCAAAGCAGTCCAGGCTCTTGATTGTGAGATCTTACCATCCTAATAAACCATTTTCTTCACGCATACCCTCACTACACTTAAATGGACCTCAACCAAAAATCATCTGAAGGTGAAATGGGGACGATGTCTAAAGCACCCATCTTCACCTCTCAGAACTTCAGATCTTGGAGCAGACATATTGAAGGTTTTATTAGGTCTCAAGACAACATGATATGGAAGTCTATCACTAATAGCCCTTACAAGCCAATGGTTTCAGCACCGGCTAGAAATGGTGCTATAATAGAGAAGGTGGTTCAAGACTAATCTGATGAAGACCATAAGCAGCTAGAGATCGATTGGAAAAGTAATGCCTATTCTTATGACTGCCATACCAATTCCATCATGTTGGGATTTGAGCATTACTAGTCTACCAAAGAACTCTTTGATGCTTTGTCTTAGATGTACGCCAGCTCCAATGACCCCAAGAAAGATTCCCTGAAGCCACACTTTGAAAACTTCATTTATATTGCTGGAGAAACCCTCACTTACCAATACTTCAGGTATATGGATCTTATTTTATCACTTCACTCTATAAGAGTGACTCTTGAGATGAGAGTTCTCTCATGAAAGTTCATGAGTGCACTTCCAAATGAGTGACTTTCTATTATGTCTGTATCAAGAGGACAGAGAACTTAAACTCTTTCAATATGACTAAACTATATAGTATCCTTGATGGATACCATGTAGAGATGGAAAACAAGAGAGGCTACCAGGTGAGCAGACCCTCAAGCTTTCTTACTAGCTACACTCTAATGGTTGTTGAAGGCTTAAGACCCCCAAGCATCAGTAGTATCTGACTTACTCCCAGCAGCCATCATGTTCTTCTCGGCCATACATCACGTATCCAAATACTCCAAAGTCTCAACAGACTCAGTCAAGTCCCTTCCAGGACAGTTGTGCCTTTGTCTTAGGAAATGAGCATTCTAGTGACTTTCAATTTTGTTTTGATGATCTAAAATGTTTCAGCCTAGATGATGTTGAATACATGGACATTTTTCAATAGATGGCTCTACTAACTTACCGAGCAAAGAAATATGTTAAGAGAACTAGAAGGAAATTTCCCCAAAACCTAACTAATAGCAAATTCAGGTTTGGCAGGTTCAACACCAAGTGTTACAACTATAACTAGCTATGTTACTTTGTGAAGGAATGCAAGTCTACCAAATCCAATCCAGGAACCACTCAAGCCTCCACACATCCTATCACACCCAAGCCGCTAGAAAGTCGACTA